>CM035419.1:73355538-73428038 GCA_020310875.1 Ceratopteris richardii
GAATAATAGAGGAAAGGACCAAAATTCAAGTGTGAAAGAGGACACTTGAAAATGTATAAAAGTCAATTTTCTCTATTTTGGAGAGGTTGGTTAGTCATTTGTTCATGCTATCAATAGAGAAGAGAGAGTTTCTGCTCAAATCGTGTTTTCTCTTGTTATGTGTGTTTCCTTTGATGTGAAAGCTTGCTTCTTGCTTAATCATGGAGATTTGTGAGTCTCAATTGTGTAATACTGAGTAAGATGTATGAAGAGAGATGATTATTGATGCATTGAGTGAAGAAGAATTGAAAAATGTGGCAGAAATGTGAAAATCGTCTGTTGGTACAGAATCGCGATTGTCTCGTCTCGGTGATACAGGTGATATTTTCCAATTCTGATTTCATATTTGTATTCTGATGAGAAAATAACATGAATTAGACACAAAGATCATAGAAAATGATGAAGATTTGCTTTAGATAAGGTAAACCCTAGATATTTCCTCTTCATTTTCATTTTCTCAGAATTCCAGCCATCAATCTCTTATTTCTATGAATCTATCATCTAGAAGGGGCTGTGGTCTTATGGATATTCCCAGGATTGACAAAATAAAGATGATTTGTTGATTCTTTTGTACTTCATGATTGGAGAGGACAACTCCAAAGTCAATAACAAACATTTTTTGGCGCCGTTGCCGGGGAACATTCCAAAAACTTCATTGAAGCTGGACCTTTGTTGGATCTTCTGTTGATGATGGTAACCAACACAAGAAAAAGGTAAAACTCATCAATCAAGGAATGTTCACATGAATAAGTAGATGTCATTGTTTGTCTTTGGGGAAAAAAGAAAGCAATTGATATCTTGTGGAATTGGAAGTGCTGAAATCTTTGTAAATTGATAGTTGCTCATCATATTGTTGAAGTAAAAGTGTAGGTGTATGGAAGATTTGAGCCAAGAAAGCTGAAGATGAGGTAACTTGAGTCTATTCTTGCATTTCTAGATTTCTTTTTGCCCAAGTACTAGGCACCATGGGAGATCTTGGGAAGATAACATGGTGATACTAAGGAAAGGACAGTTAAAGTAGCTAGAAGTAAGTATAAAGGATTCAGTTGTTGACCAAATCTAAGCATCAAGCTTGAGTTGTTCTGCATTTTGAAAAGAAAGATGTGATTGAGTTTATCTTTGCAAAAATTGTTTGCCTTCCATAACACATTTTCATTTGAGAAATTTTCTTTTGCACTTTGGTGATAGCTAAAGACATAGAAACTCATAACCAATCAAGAAACATGGGATCAGTGGATCACCAAAACCAGAAACCCTAAGTAAAGTGTTCACCTTTATTTTTAGGGCAAAAATACCAAACAAATTCATAAAATTCCTCAAAAATTATCAAAAAAATTTCTTTTCTTGTTAGGAAGTTGAAGTGAAGTGTTTGTGGACAAGGGTGATTGTGAAAAAGTGGAAAAGGAAACAAAAAATGGTCAAAAAACCAGAAAATTAGAAAACACGATTCTCTGCACAGAATCGCGATTTTCTGAAAAAAGTGTTGATTCTAGAGCAACATTTCAGGTAGTTGTTGAATTGAGGTTGATAAAGGGTATTGAAGGGAATTAAGAAGAAGAGACTACTCCAATTGGCATAAAATCAAAAATATGCAAAAAACACGATTCTCTACATAAAATCGCGATTTCCTGTAAAGGAAAATTTTTGGAAAATTTTTGCATATTTGGGTACTTGGAGATAAGAAAGTGTAGGGGAGATCATGAAGATTGAGTGAGTGAAATTAAACAAGTAAAAGAGGGTGAAAAATTGGAAATCACACAAAATCGCGATTTTCTGGACACTATAAAAACCTGAAAATCTAAGAAAAATTCATTTGAGTGAGAGTGAGTGAGAGAGACAGAGTCAAAAAATCGCGACCTTCTGCAAATCAAGTACTGGACAGCTTTTTTGGACCAAGCAAGCAAGGTAAAGACTTTGTTATTAATTTGCAATACACATTTTTGCATTAAGTGATTAATAGAACCTAGAAATGAGAAAATAACTAAAAAACACGGAATCGCGATTTTTTGTATTTTGAGTTTTTCTTAGGAAAACCTTAAATTTGCATCTAAATGTTTTATTGCATGTCAAAATTTCAGTAAGGCGACCCTAGTGGAGAAAGAAAATTTTGAAAAATCAAAACTTGTAAAAATAAAAAAATCACTCAGAATCGCGATTCTGTAAACCACACACAAAATCGCGATTTTGAAAGATTAGGAGACAACATCGTGATTCCCAGAACGCGATTTTCTTAAGAAAAATCGTGTTTTTACAATCTGTGAGCAATCACGATTGTCTGGGGTCAAAATCGTGAAAAAACACGATTTTCACACAAAGTCGTGAAAAAACACGACTTTCACTGAAAATCGTGAAAAAACACGATTTTCACACAAAGTCGTGAAAAAAACACGACTTTCACTGAAAATCGTGAAAAAACACGATTTTCACACAAAGTCGTGAAAAAATACGACTTTCACACAACATCGTGAAAAAACACGATTTTCACACAAAGTCGTGAAAAAACACGACTTTCACTGAAAATCGTGAAAAAAACACGATTTTCACACAAAGTCGTGAAAAAACACGACTTTCACTGAAAATCGTGAAAAAACACGATTTTCACACAAAGTCGTGAAAAAAACACGACTTTCACTGAAAATCATGAAAAAACACGATTTTCACACAAAGTCGTGAAAAAACACGACTTTCACTGAAAATCATGAAAAAACACGATTTTCACACAAAATCGTGAAAAAACTTTCACACAACATCGTGAAAAAACACGATTTTCACACAAAGTCGTGAAAAAACACGACTTTCACTGAAAATCGTGAAAAAACACGATTTTCACACAAAGTCGTGAAAAAACATGACTTTCACTGAACATCGTGAAAAAACACGATTTTCACACAAAGTCGTGAAAAAACACGACTTTCACTGAAAATCGTGAAAAAACACGATTTTCACACAAAGTCGTGAAAAAACACGACTTTCACTGAACATCGTGAAAAAACACGATTTTCACACAAAGTCGTGAAAAAACACGACTTTCACTGAAAATCGTGAAAAAACACGATTTTCACACAAAGTCGTGAAAAAACACGACTTTCACTGAAAATCGTGAAAAAACACGATTTTCACACAAAGTCGTGAAAAAACACGACTTTCACTCAACATCGTGGAAAAACACGATTTTAATTAGAAAATCGTGAAAAATACAAAAATAATTAGAAAATCGTGACAAAACACAATTTTCACAGATAATCGTGAAAAACACAAAAATAAACAGAAAATCGTGAAAAATACAAAAATAGTCAGAAAAAAAAAAGAGGGAAAATTAATACTTTAAGCAGAAAATCGTGGAAAAACACGATTTTAATCAGAAAATCGTGAAAAATACAAAAATAATCAGAAAATTGTGAAAAAAGTAATACCTTAGTTAGAAAATTATGACAAACACTCTGTTGAGCTTGAGAGTGAGAAAATTAATTGAATGATACTTAGATCTGGAAACAAAATTTCTAAACAAGATCTAACAAGAAAGGAGACAGAAACAGTAAAAGGCAAAGGGCAAGAAAGAAGTTTAGGGCAAGAAAACAACATGGAAAACATAAATGAAACAAATGAACCTATGGAAACTGGGGATTTTAGAAATATCCTCAAGTATATGTATACAAATAGGTTTGGAACCTATGTATATCAGGATGGAATGCATAAATTTCTCATTAGATTGAGGAATTTAGAAGTTCCCCTGAATATAACTCCTGTAGCTCAATTTAAAGATGGGAGATATGAAGATAGGCAAGGATGTGTGTACATATTCTCTCAAGACCCAGAAAATTCAAATGATCTTGGGCAATGTACTGACAAAGGACCTTGGGAACATAACAGGGAGCAAACAAATTTACCTAGGCCAAATGAAAACTATACTGGTAATGAACAACAATATGGGAGGAGGACACAGACTTCCCCTAATCCCTTTGATAAGGAACCAGAAGGATATAATGATTTCCCACTCAGAAGAAGATTCCATTGGCAGCCTCAGGGTAGAATGCTTAGACCATATCAAGTTGCCAAATGTATGAAGAACCAATATGAGGGTTATTCAGATCCTCATGCTCATGCTGCAGAATTTAGGCAATTGATTAGAGCTGAAGAAGTAGAAGATTACAAAGTACAATTTGAGGCATTTGGTTTAACTCTAACAGGACCAGCCTTATCTTGGTTCATTCCTTTGAGAAAGGAAATGTACCAGGATATTGAATCTTTCTTAGAAGCCTTCATTGGAGAATTCTCTAAGACCGGGATAAAACATAGTACAGCCACATTGATACATAGTTTCAAACAACAAAAGGATGAGAATGTTAGAGAAGCAGCCAGAAGATTTAAACAATACATTGATAGATGCCCTAGAGAGGAAGTACCTTCCATGGCAGAACAAGTATCTTTGTTCATTGAGGGTTTGAGAAGTTCCCAACTAAGAACCCTAGTGTATTATAGAAGATGTCCCGATTTAGCAGCCTGTGTAAAGGAAGCAATAGATTTGGAGGACAACAGAGGTCAAGATCTGCTAGCATTTTGTTGGAGTTGGACGTCTGCGGAAGCACGCGAACAGCACAAGGAAGAAGAAGAAGCTTGGATCACAACACACACGACTGAATGTATTACTAGAGAATGTACAAAGATAAGTAGCCCATTAGGGCAATAGGCGTATATACAAGCCGGGGGAAAAAAACCTCCTAAAGAGGGAAAAAAATGCCCCGGCAGTCCTAGAGTGTTCACACACATCACTACCTAAATATATCAACAAATCCCCCCTGGGAGGGATGCGGTGAACAAGGAGCTGGCACTCATGTATAAGGAAGTGCCAAGCTATGTGGAAATCACTCCACAAAAGGAAGTAAGCCCAAAGCTTTGCGGAAAGCTTCAAACTTCTCCCTAGGCAGAGCCTTCGTGAAAAGGTCTGCAATGTTCTCCTGCGTGGGCACATATGCCAAGCTGATCTCCCCAGCAGAGAACCTCTCCCTGACATAGTGATAATGCACCTCAATGTGCTTAGTGCGAGCATGGAACACAGGGTTCCTCGCAACTGCCAATGCGCTCTGACTGTCAGTGAAGATGGTGGTGGCAGAAGACTGGCCAACACCTAAATCAGCCATAAGGCGTCTGAGCCACACACACTCAGCAGTCGTTGTGAAAGCTGCCCTATACTCAGCCTCACAACTGGAAGTGGCCACAGTAGGCTGCTTCTTGCTCAACCAAGATATACATGAGCTACCAAGCATGAAGCAAAAACCACTGGTGGACACACGAGTGTCATAGCAACCAGCCCAATCTGAGTCAGAAAAAGCATGCAAATCTGGCGTGAGGGATATCAAGAAGAATGGGGAGAATATGAAATAAGAGAACCTGAGTTAAAAGCACTAGACTTGGGAAATGGGAAAATTGAAATGGACACAGCAACATTCATGTATATTACCAACAATTACATGTCCAACCAAAAACCTCAATTCAAAGGGGGACCAAAGATAACTTGTTATAGGTGTGGGGGAGAGCATTTCATTAGAGATTGTCCGCAACCTCCTACATTAAGAATAGAGGGAGCCTACTGTAAGGATTGTGGCAGAGAACATTTGATAAAAGATTGCCCAAAGAATCCCCAAAAACAACAGAACACACCTAATAACATACCTTTAAAAACAGTTAACATTATGGAACAGGAAGAATTGAGTGAAAATGACCAAGTAGAAATGAATATTATAACAAGGGCACAAGCCAAGCAACAAGGAACAATTAAGGAACAAAATGAAGGTTCAGCCTTAAAGGTGAAGAGAAATAGGCAAAAGGGGAAATGGGAAAAGAAGAGAAGGATGGGCAAAAATTTAGAAGAAGACAATCAGGATCAGTCAAAAAGTAATTCTCCTAAGAAGACACAAAATCAGTCGGAAATAGGAAGTTCTCAGAGTCTAGACACCCTAATCAAAGCATATAAGGGTAAGATTCAAGAAGGACCAAGTCCCATAGATCATGCAGTGGCCTATCCCATACCAGAGTTAGAACATGAAAGAATGCAAAAATGCAAACAAATCATTCAGGAAGTACAACTCAGAATGGGGGAAGGGAGTAGCTTGCAGAAAACAGTTGAACAAATTGAGAAAACAAAAACAAGGGAAAATACTAACAAAAAAGAAAAGACACAAATAACATTCCAGATGATTATAGATGAACAATGCAGCATTACATGTCACACAACATGGGAGGAACTGTTGAAACAAAATCCTCACTTACAAAACAAAGTGAACAAAGGGGAAACAATACCTGAAAACATTCATTCACCATTACAAGAGTTAGAGGAATTATGGTATATTCCTATTGATAAAATAGGAGGGTATTGTGAAGGGGAAGAAGGAAATTCAACCCTAAAGATACAATATGGAAAAAACTTTGCTAAAGCCATTTTGGATAGTGGATCAGGAGTGGCCATAATGACTAAACAAACTTGGGAGAAATGGGGAAGCAATGAATTACTACCCACTAAGATGAGATTGCAACTGGCAGATGGGCATATTGAAAAACCCCTAGGTATATGGGAAAAGGTAATTGTGGACATATGTGGAATAGAAATAGAACATACTTTTGCCATAGTAGAATTTCCACAATCCACTTCATATGAAATCATCCTAGGAAGGCCTTTCATGAGACAAATGCAAATTGTGCAGGATTGGGGTAATGATTGTTTATATCTCCAAAGCAAAGGAAGAATAACAAGAGTGAACTTAAGAAATGGGCACTACTGTGATATATCTCCTCAAGAATGGTACAAAATACATCATAATCAAGAAGAAAGTGAGGAATCAAAGTTGGAGGATCAGGAAGAGAGTGAATCAGCAATATGGAAGTGTAACATAATAAGAAACCTCACCAATAGAAAAAGGAGACTGAAAAGAGAAGATTGTGTGGAAGGAAGAAAAGTGCAAGATGAAAGTTATGTGCCACAACAATTTAAGGATGAAGAGTTTGAACCCTACGGCTGGAACCAAATTTTGGCTACCATGGACATAGCCAGTGATGAGTATGTAGGAGTGGAATTTCAAAATGAAGAAGGGTTTGATATTTTTCACATTAGTATAAACATGATAAGTATATCAAAAAGAGAGGAAGATCAAGATTCAGAAATGGTATTAGAAAAAGGAAAAACAAAATATTTGGAGAAAGTAAAAGCTGAAGATGCAATCAAAGATAAAATCTCAGGCAAATACAAGGAGCATAAACACATAGAAATGGAAAAGGAACAAGAAATTGAGAAGAAAGAGAAGGGATTGACCAAGGATCAATACTTTGATGTACCAGCAAATTTTAAAACCTATGAAGTAGAAGACAGACTACTTCTAAAAATGAAACCAAAGAGAGAAAAAAAGAAAGGAGAAGCTTATGATAATGAAGAACAAACTAAAAAGATCATAATTACTCAGGAAGAAGGAGAGGAAAGACATATTGTAATAGCTGATGATATGTCCATAGAGGAAGAAGTAACAATAAAGAACCTAGCAAAGAATTATAGGGATGTATTTGCTTACAGTTATAAAGATCTAAAAGGAATTGACCCAAGAATCTGTGAGCACAAAATTCCTATGACTCCAGATGCAAAACCTAGTAAACAGAGACATTATACATTCAATGATAAATACTCTGCCAAGATAAAGGAAGAAATTGACAAGCTGTTGGCTGCTAACTTCATTTATGAAATTGAGTATACTGAATGGATATCACCCATAGTTGTGGTACCAAAAAAGAATGGAAAACTTAGGGTATGCATTAACTTGAAAAAAGTGAATGCAGCAACTATAAGGGACAATTATCCATTGCCAATAACAGATCATCTTCTTGAGAGAGTTGCAGGAAAGGAAGTTTATAGCTTTTTAGATGGTTTCTCAGGATACAATCAAGTACCAATAGCCTTGGAAGACCAACATAAGACTGCCTTTTCTACAGAATGGGGGATTTATGCTTTTAAGGATATGCCCTTTGGATTGACCAATGCCCCAGCAACTTTTCAAAGATTGATGTGTCATATCTTCAAAGAATTCCTGAGAAATGTGATGGAAATCTATGTAGATGATCTGTGCACTTTTTCTTTAAAAAGACAGGATCATTTACAAGATTTAGAAAGAATATTCAGGAAATGCAGGACATACAGAGTATGCTTAAATCATGAAAAGTGTGTATTCTATGTAAGACAAGGGAGAATGTTGGGTCACATAGTTTCAAAAAATGGAATTTCTACTGATGAGAAGAAGATAAAAGCTATAATAGAGCTTCCAAGACCTACAAATGTGAAGGAACTCCAAACTTTTATGGGACGTTGTGGGTACTATAGGAAATTTGTTCACAAATTTGCAGATATAGCTAAACCCTTATATGCCCTCATCACAAAGTTTGAGTGGAATAAAGAATGTGACCAAGCCTTTGAAACATTGAAAACTTGTTTGGTGACGGCCCCAATTCTAAAAACACCTCAGTGGGATAAAATCTTTCATGTGCATGTAGATGCTTCAAATTATGCTTTGGGATGTGTGTTGGCACAACCTATAGAAGGAAGTAAATTAGATTTCCCAGTAGCATATGCTAGTAGACAATTGAACATTGCAGAAAAGAACTATACAACCACTGAGAGAGAAGGGTTTGGGAATGATATTTGCTGTTAAAAAATACAGACATTACCTATTTGCCAACAAGTTTAAATTCTTTGTGGATCACCAAGCTCTACTTTATTTAGTAAATAAACCATGTCATACAGGAAGAATAGTTAGATGGTTTCTTTTACTAATGGAATTTGAATTTGAGGTGGTGGTTAGACAAGGCAAAACACACTTAAGAGCAGATCATTTGTCTAGAATTCAGTCCAAAGAACCTAGTTCACCCTTAGACGATGACCTGCCAGATACATACCTATTCAAAGTGGAAAGTGTACCTGAATGGTCCATATCATTAATTCCTTTGTTAACCATGGGACCTTGTAAGCCATTAGCAAATAACACACATTTGGTGTTACAAAGCAGGAATTTTATGTTGCTAGCAGGGCATTTGTATCACCTCAATCAGTCAGGTATATTGGAATACTGTACTCCAGAAGAGGAGCAACATGAATATGTAAGAAGAGCCCATTGTTGGAACCCATGTACTCATGCTTCCAAAATAGTCACTTTAAGTAATCTTGCTAGGATGGGAGTACACTGGCCAAATAAAATTCAAGATGTGGAAAGATATGTTGCTACATGTCAAGAATGCCAAGATTTGCAGAATTCAGAATTCATAACCCTATATTGGTTTGAAAAAAACCCTGAATGGAGTGAGAATATTGTGGAAGAATTAAAGAAAAAGGAGAAAGGGGAGCAAATTATAGCTGGTACAGATTCAAGAAATTTACAAGAAATCTCTGAAGAATATCAAATCATAGGAGAACAATTATACAAAAAAGGAATGGATGGTTATTTAAGAATATGTGTTCCTGAAGAGAAGTATTTGGAGATGTTGGAAATGGCACACTGTGGAGTGGCAGGAGGACACTTTTCTAGTGATAGAACAGCCAAACTCATTTTGTATTCTGGCTTCTGGTGGCCAACTCTATTTCTTGATGCAAGAACTTATGTCAAAAGATGTGACATCTGTCAAAGAGTGAGTCAACCAAATAAAAAGGATAACATGCCATTAATTCCATTAATTTCAGCCAGAGCTTTTAGCAAATGGGGATTGGACTTTATTGGACCTATACATCCTCCAGCTAGACAATCTCATGCAGAATACATATTAGTGGCTACTGATTATTTGACAAAATGGGCTGAGGCCAAAGCCACTAAAAGAAATGATGCTCATACAACTGCAAAATTTTTGTATGAAAATATTGTTACTAGATTTGGACTCCCAATTGAATTAGTAAGTGATAGAGGAACTCATTTTTTGAACCAGATCATAGAAAACATGACCAAATATTTCATGATTCATCATAATAAGTCAGCCCCATATCACCCACAAGCTAATGGGTTAGCAGAAAGTACTAATAAAGTACTTTGCACTGTATTGTCCAAATTAGTCAACACAAACAGAAATGATTGGGATTCTCAACTTAATCATGTTCTCTGGGCTTATAGAGTGGCATATAAAACTGCTTTAGGGACTACTCCATTCAATTTGGTATATGGACAAAATGCAGTTTTGCCCATGGAATTTCTTATTCCAACATTAAAAGTGGGTAGTCAATACAATTGGACAGGACATGAACTATCTGAGAGAGTCATAGATTTAGAAAAACTGGGAGCTTCTCGACTTCAAGCAGTAATGAGTATATATACAGACAAGAGAAGACAAAAAGCCTACCATGATGTGCATATAAAAGAAAAAGATCTTCAAGAGGGAGACTTGGTTCTGGCATACACAGTCAAGGAGCATCAGAAAAAATTTCAGAAGAAAGGTCATGGACCATACATTATACATAAGATAAGCAAGAGTGGAGCCATTCAATTAGCTGACATTGATGGAGAAATCATGCCGAATTTCATAAGTGGATGTAGAATTAAGAGGTATGAGTGTCCATTAACTGCTGATGAATGGAGAAGACTGCAAAAGGCTCAAAATAGGAAAAAAGAAGAAGAAAACATCAGAAAGGAGGCTCAACAGGAAGCAAAGGAAAGAATAAGAAAAATGAAAGAACTTAAGGAGGTGTGTTTATGTGAAAGCACTCTAAAACAAAGAGAACATTTGCCTGTGATAGAAATGGATCATCAAAATGAAAACATAAGGGTTTTGATAGATTCAGGAGCTCAAGTGAACTTGATCAGTTCAGCCTTGGTAAATAAATTTAGCATAAAGAGGAATAAAAGCAGAATGTTGATTAAAACATTAGAGGGAAAAACAATTAATTCAGAGTTTGTCTTCACTTGTTATTAAAGTTAAATTTAGTAATGAATATATGAAGATAGATTGTGAAGAGTGGCCAGATCATTTGATGACTGAAAAATTGATTTTGGGACAACCCTGGCTCAAACAAGGTAAAGTTATTTTGAACTTTGAAAAAATGAAGCTCAGTTTGACCATAAATGACAAAAAAATTTTAATGTTTTTTCTAAATAATGAAAAACAGGAGGTTCATCTAGATGTTCATGATCCAGATATGGAAGGATTTAGTTTCTCAATGAAGGACAGGGACATATTGCCACTACAAAATGATCAAGCTTCTTACAATCAAAACCAGCAAGAGAATTCAGGAGTAAAGAAGAATGGTGAAACAAAACGAAGAATACACTTACTACATAATCTGAAACATCATCAAACCAGAACAAGAGGGACATGGAGAGAAGGCATACACCGATATGACTCATTCATACAGGAAGTTAGGGCAAAATGGGTATGGAGACCAAAAAATGCTTCAAAATGTCGGTCTAAGAAGCATGGATGTTTGGATGACCTAAGCACAATTGCAGTTAAACATTATTGGGTAAAAAAATTAGAATTATGTCAATGGCAGAAAGATCATCCACACTTGACCTATCTTCAGAATCTCAGAACAAAATATTAAAAAAAAAAAAAAAAAAAAGAAGATGACAAAAGTATTTTTCTTTTAAACCTTTTTCCCCTTAAAAGAAAATTAGGAGGGGAAGGGGGGAAAAAATGTGTATTTTATGGTATTTTTAAATTTATAAAGCACAAAGCAAGATATAGGGAGGAGGAAAGTAAATTATTATGGAAAATTTGTATTAGTTTGTTTCAATTTTCTATGATCATCTTTTTTATTTCTATTTTTTCTAAAATGGTTTTTCTCATTAATCATTGTTTCCATCATTTTTTTCTTCAAGCACATTAGACATCTTGCTACACCTATAATGATCACTTTAATTGAGTCTTGTGAAGAAGAAAATTTTATTTGGAAGACTTTCTTTCTTTATATTCATGGCAAGAATGTTCCAAAAGAAAACATTTATTTTTTTGGATTTTTTGTGACTTATATGGGTGGAGTGTTTTCTTTTCTTTTGTGTGTTACAAATACAGGATGGTGAATACAAAGGAATTACCAATCCATGACTTCAGAGCAGATTCGGTGACTTTGTCCAGAGGACACTGGTTCCTGGATAGTGATGCAGCGGAGGAACAGGTGGACTTAGAATCAGATGAAGACCCAGAAATCCCAGAAGCTGGAAAAACAGTAAAAGAACTTAAAGAAATTTTGGGAATGATAGGACAGCATATCTTTACGGTAGGAATTGGGGGACATAAGTACACTATGCTGTGCCAGGAATTTTACAGGTTTCAGAGAACACCTGTCAACATAAAGAGATGGAAAGCTGTGGGATTGCACAAACTTTTAGAAGAGCCTATTTTCTTTATCGACTTTGAAAGAGTAGCACAGGTAATGGGGAGTTTGGAAGAAGTTGGGAAAGGTAATGATGCATACTTCAGATGCAAAGTAAAGGACAAAGACAATCAGGAGGTAAGAGTTACTATCAAAGCAGAACATATCAAAGCTGCTTTACAGTTCTTTCCAATGGGAACAAAATTAGACCCAAGCTTTGTCAAAAAGAATAAGGGAACCTACACAGGATTTACAAAGTTCATTGATTTCAAAGGGAGGGAGAAAGAAGAATATGTTGTAAGAATGTTCTTACAATTCTTCTGTTTTCCAAAACTACCCAGATACACAATGCCACATAAGTCAGTGACTTTGTTGATGTTCAACAACGAAGATAGAACCAAACCGTTTGGAGTAATGGATGTCTCTCCATACATCCATGAACAATTGAAGGAAGCAGCAAAGCATTGGGAACAGAAGAAGTTTATGAATGGAGGTCAATTCTTAACCACAATCATCTATCATATTTTGGGAATGGAAGAACAACTTAAACTGGCTCCAGAAGCACAGTATTTCAGGAATCTAATAGCAGGAGTAAAAAGTCCTTCCAAAAGGATGCAGCCTAAAGAAACAGAGGGACACACTAGTATGAGGGGAGCTAGGATGAAGAGGAAAATAATCTCTGAAGAAGTGATTCCAGTTAAAAAGAGAAAGTTGGATCCCAGGAGAGTGGAGTTGGAACAGACTGAAGAAACAAAAGAAGAACATGTAGCAGCTCAGAAGGAGGTACAATCTTCTAATGAACCTCATCCTCCACAGACAAGTAAAGAACAACTTTATACCTATCTTACTCAAGGAAACAACAAAAGAGCCATGTATGAGGCACAGTATCAAAAAATGTTGGAAGATTACTCATGTAAAGCTACAGACTGGATTCAAGAAGAAGTGGAGCAATATGAGACCTTACATGATGAAATGATGGCAGCTGATACAGAGGAGGTGTTTGTCAGAAAAGAGGTGGAATTGCTGGCCTACTTCAAGGAATTACAAGGACCTCCAGAGACCAGAACCACTGTGGTGGTAAAGAAGAAGGTGCCAAGGAAACCAGTTCAAAAGAAGAAGTTGGTTAAGAAGGGGAAAGAAAAGGTAATAGCTGAAGCTGCAACAATAAAGGGCACAGAAGAGGTGATCAGGAAAGAAACACAAAAGCCTATCATAGTAGAAGAAGTAGTAAAGCCTATAGAACCTGAAATAGGGGGGCCTTCACACTTCTCATCTGATTCAGATAGTGATATTGAAAGCTTCTTGTTAAAAAGTCTAAATCTTTCAATACCAAATACTCCTAATGTGGTGACACAGGCCATAGAGAAACTGAAGACACCTGAGGATTCAAGTAAGAAGTCTCAAGAAAAGCAGACACAGGAGGAAGGAGTTCAACAGATGAGCTCAGAAAATGAAAGAAGGCTTTTAAAAGGAAAGGTAGTAGTGACAGAAGAGGAAGGCCGAGTAAGAGAAGAAGTCAGTTATGGGTGGGTATATACAGGATTAAAACCCATATGGACAAAACCTTCACACTTCAGATTGGATGAAAAGCTAGAGGAGTTGACAAAGGAGATACAGAAGGGTAAGTCAAATAAAGAACAGAAGGATGTGAATAAGGATCAGGAAATAGAGAAGATAGAGATGGAAAAGAGTGCTTCAAAGGTCACAGGGGAAGTAATGGAAGAAGGGATCATTCAAAGTATAAAAGAGGTGTTACATGATATAAAAAGCAGTGAGGAATTTACACCTAAGGATGATCAAGAACAAGAGGAAGAAGCAGACCTCATGGACATTGATGAACAGGAACAAGAATACACAGATAAGGAAAGAAATGAACAGGTTGCTGGTATAAAAGAAATAGAATCAGTTTTTGTTCAGGAAAAACAGGGTCAGGAAGAGGAATTCAGGAAGGATCAAATGGGTTTGATTGGAAAAGACTCAACCAGCAGTCAGGAAACTCTAATAAAAGAGCAGGAGATACCAACTAAGGGAGGCCAGTTCTTAACAGAGAAGCAACAAATAGTGGAAGAAAGGAAGTTATTAGAAGAGAAGAGGACTTCAGATTTTTCAGAGCAAAAGAGTGCAAATATCAAAGCAGTAGATTTTAAAGAAGATGATATCAGTGAGAAGACAAGGAATGATGATTGCAGTTATGAAGAACAAGTCATTCAGAATATAGATGAAGAACCAACAGCAGAAGAAGATGATATGGGTAAAGAAGACAATCAAATTGAAGTTAGACAGGCAGGATTAGAAGTAGGGTTGGAAAGAATACCCAAAAATATAAGATCAGCTTGTCAAATGATCATGAGCAACATTGAACAGTTCAGACCATCTAGTAGAAATATGATCATATCAGGAATGGTGGGCTGAATCAGAATTTGAAAAAGGAAGTTTAATTATCAAAGAGCACAAGAAGGAAAAAGAGCAGATGTCAGAGTAATTAAGGATGATGAAGGAAAAGAATGAAGAATATATCAATAGAATCATTGCTTTGGAAGAAGCTGAGGTTCAGAAGCAGAACAGAATTCAATATTTGGAGGAAAAGAGTGTAAAGTTATCAGAGCAGAATGTTAAATTGGAAAAAGAATTAAAAATCATAGGAGGAAGATACAGAGCTTTACAAACATCATATCAAATTTTGAACAAGGCTCATGAGGAGATCAATAAAGTGTTGTTAGAAGAAGGACAACTAGAAGATGGGGGAAAACATGCTCAATTGACAGAGGAAGAAAAGGAAGAGCTGCATAAAGAAATTCAAAGACTTCAACTAGAATTAAAAGAGGCCAAAGAAATGGAGAAACAAGCAAATACTCATGCTGCCACATCAATGAGAGGGTATCATCAGTTACATCTGGAGGTAGAAAAGGAAAGAAGTGAATGGCAGACAAACATGGAGAAAGAAAGAGAAGAGTGGAGGAAGGAAAAGGAGTTATGGGCAGCTCAGAATAAAAGTTCAATGATGATTATAGAAGAATTACAGAAACAATTGGAGAAACCAAAAGTTCAAGAAGAAACTCAAGATCAAGTACAGGCAGAAGATACAGATAAAGGGGAATATGAAACAGGAGATTTTAATAGAGAACAAGAGTACAATGAACCAGCATCCAAAGAACCAGAGGAGAAGTATTCTGAAGAATATGTCCAGAAATTATTGACCAATAGAGAGTCAAGAATGGAATTTATCAGACAAATGCATGATGAGTATGAAGATCAAATAGTTACCTTTGCTCTGAATAAAGGTATTAATCCAGATCAGCATCATTGGGCAGCAGATGGATTGGGGATACCATTTTGCATGATCTTGGAAAGTATAAGGAATTATCAATTAGCCAGAGTAGGGTTACCTTCAAACAAATACCTTGAGTATGAAGAAGAAATCAATGTCACGAAGGAGTTATTTGAAAGAGAAAATCCCAAATGGAGAAATAAATGGTTGGACGCCAATAAGGAATGTAGGAAAATTTGGAAAGTGGCACCTCTGCACTTAAAGATCAATCCAGCTTATTGCCCTGTTGCCAGAAGAAGGGAATGGACTGTTTTTTGGGAGAGAAGAAAAGAAGGTCAAATACCAGCCAAATGGTTGAACTTCCCTAAGATAGCAGGTCCAAAGGCAGGAACTTGGCCTACAAAGAGCTATATGGTGAACACTACCGAGTCAGTCATAGCTATGTACAAAGATGTTAATGACCCGGCATGCATTCTACTTATTCGAATAATGAGATTAATTTTGGCCTGTATAGAAACATACACCGACACAGATATCAGAACATTAAACTATATTGGTTTCAATTCTCCTACAAATGCTTTATTATTTGATTTGAGCGAGACTCCTGATAGAATCTGCTTAATGGCATATTACAACAGAGTGATATTTTTGGGCAGTCATTACTTGCAAATTTTTGAAGATGCCTTTGATTATGGATTTTTTGAGAGGGAGTCAGAAATTTTTGGAAATCTATCAGTCATTACCAAGTCCAGACTTACAGCATATGAAGCCGCCTATACAGAGTATCTGAAAAAAGATGTCATAGATAAACCTGAGGCTGCAGTACAGTGGAGAAAGGCTTTGTTTGAAATGGTCAACAATCTAAATGTAACGGAAAGGAAAAGCCATGATTTGTTGTCACAAGTATATCAAAGAAAAAAGAAATGAAGAAAAGTGATCAAGGCTTAGGAGCGGGAAAATCTTTCGTCAGGAGCCGAAAGGCTTAGGAGGGGAAGGATGTTGGAAGAAGCATTTTTGGAACCTTTTTTGAAGGAAAAATATTGTAAAATGATAAAAATTTGTAGAAATATTTATGCAAATGTTGTAAAAATAAGGAAGAGTCTTCATTATGTAGGATAGAATCTTATGTATTTTTTATAGAATTTTTGGAAACTCTTAGATAGCATATTTTTAGAATAATAGAGGAAAGGACCAAAATTCAAGTGTGAAAGAGGACACTTGAAAATGTATAAAAGTCAATTTTCTCTATTTTGGAGAGGTTGGTTAGTCATTTGTTCATGCTGTCAATAGAGAAGAGAGAGTTTCTGCTGAAATCGTGTTTTCTCTTGTTATGTGTGTTTCCTTTGATGTGAAAGCTTGCTTCTTGCTTAATCATGGAGATTTGTGAGTCTCAATTGTGTAATACTGAGTAAGATGTATGAAGAGAGATGATTATTGATGCATTGAGTGAAGAAGAATTGAAAAATGTGGCAGAAATGTGAAAATCGTCTGTTGGTACAGAATCGCGATTGTCTCGTCTCGGTGATACAGGTGATATTTTCCAATTCTGATTTCATATTTGTATTCTGATGAGAAAATAACATGAATTAGACACAAAGATCATAGAAAATGATGAAGATTTGCTTTAGATAAGGTAAACCCTAGATATTTCCTCTTCATTTTCATTTTCTCAGAATTCCAGCCATCAACCTCTTATTTCTATGAATCTATCATCTAGAAGGGGCTGTGGTCTTATGGATATTCCCAGGATTGACAAAATAAAGATGATTTGTTGATTCTTTTGTACTTCATGATTGGAGAGGACAACTCCAAAGTCAATAACAAACACCTTGCGTGTGTAGGAATCCATTTTTGCATTTGCAAAATTCACACTTTGGTGGACCATCGCGATTGGCTCAGACCATCGCGATTGTGTCACACCATCGCGATTGGCTCACGCCATCGTGACGGCTCGGCCAGACCATCGCGACGGTCTCACACCATCGCGACGGCTCACTTGAGCCATCGCGACGGTTCACTTGGACCATCGCGATGATCCCGTCGACCCCACACCATCGCGATTGGCCCCTGCCATCGCCTCGATAGTGCCACGTGTCAAATTAGACCATCGCGATTGCTCACTAGCCAGGCCATCGCAACGAGACCCTTACACCATCACGACGACTCAAACTTTGGACCATCGCGATTGGCTCACGCCATCGCATCTGTGACCATCGCGACGGTTCACTTCGGACCATCGCGACGGTTCACGTTGACCGTTGACTAACGCCATCGCGATTGTTCACTCAATCGGACCATCGCGATGGTCCCAAACCATCGCGATCATCTCAGACCATCGCAATTGCTCACCCAAACACAAATTTTAGGGTTTGATTTTTTGACCAATTTTGGGGCTATTTTTTGAAAATTTTTGGATCATTGCACTCATAGGAGACCCCTTAGCTCATATTTGGAGAAGAACCTGTTTGTTAGTTTTTACCCCCCGAGAGCCTGAACGGTCATATCTTTTTCATCCGAAGTGCGGGACTAGGAAGCTAGGGGGCAATCATTAAAAATTCTGGGCAAAAGGGAAAGGACCTTTAAGGGTGTATATACTCAAGTGCTTGATCATCCATTTGTGATATTGGTCTAAGATTCGTTATTTCCAGGTCTAGCAAGGGCAGTCAAAGCAAAGCAAAGCAAGGCAGTGAGGAACGCAAAGCTTGGGAAGCGCAACTTCTTGGGCATCAAAGCAACCAGAAAAGCTGACTCGAGGTTGAAATATTACTCAACCCCCTCAGTCAATTCTTAGCTTAGGCTAAACGGTAGCTTTTGTGGATTAACGACGATAGGAACGCCTCAAGTTCAAGACATTAATTTATCAAGTCTAAGACTAAAGATAAAGGTGTGTGATACAAAAACTTAAGGGAAAGAACATAAGTCTGACAGAACGAGAACTGAAAGTACCACAGAAAGTCGAATTCCTGGCACATACATCTAGACAAGAATCTAAAGGGATTTAAAAAGAATCAAGAAAGTAAGAACAAAGAATCATTGACGATCTGAGCGTGTACTGAGTGTGCAAGGAAGAAAATTAATGAACCTTAGATCGGGCAAACATATAGGTAAGTCAGACCGACGAAGCCTTAGATCATCAGAAGCAAGTGTAGGCACAACTACACGATCGTGGTCTCAACAATTGAACACAAGTTACCCCTACGAGAGCTCAGACACGAGTGAATCAGAAATGGCTTTCAGCACGGAAAGGCCAGAAGGAGGGTCAAATGTAGCTTATTTAGAAAGACCTGAAGGACCCTATAGAACGCAATTAGAATTTCTCCGAACCAACTGATTAGGTGCTCGCATCTATGAGGATGGTTTGCGAAGACAAGTGGTGCAAATGCACAACCCGGATCAATCCATTGGATTGGAACGTCTAGTGGTGAAATTCGAAAGAGATGCGTACATAGACAAGGAAGGAACGATGTACATCTTAAGTACGCAGCCAAACAATACGAATGAGTTTGGCGTAATTCAGTTGGAAACGAAAGTGAAATCTCAAGGAAAAGAACCATTAGAAGAACCTAGAATACCTAGAGGGAAATCTGTACTGACACAAGTGCTAGTTCTAGAATGGATCCCTCAGGACAATAGAAGCATAGAGTTGTTTGTAAATAAAGAAACTGACGAAGCATTTTGGAGATACAGAACGGAACAACCTAGTGAGGTAGGCTCCATCATAATCTATGAATTTAAAGACCCGGATACACCTGGAAAGGTTGTATACCTGTATGAAACTTCAGAAAGAGTATTTGTGGTACCAGATCAGGCTAGAAATACCTACACATGGAGAGGTGATTTAGTATTCCCTCCATCACGAGCAAACGTAAACGCGAGCCAACAAGATGCAGGAACATCCTCAGCCCATGGCATGCAAAGAGAGAAAAACAAAGAGAGATCCGAAGTAAGTTTCAATCATCCCATAGGGAGGGATAGAACCACCATAGACACTGATAGAGTGGAAAGACAGAGAATGCTAGGTGGTAGAGATGATTTTCCTCTACCTAGACCACGTGAACACGCAAGAATATTAAGACCCACTCAGTTAGTGAAGTCCATGAAAAATTATTTTGATGGGACAGGAGATCCCTATGACCATGTCGCAGAATTCAAGCAAGTACTAAGAGAAGAATAAGTCGAAGACATGTTCATGCAATATAATGCATTTGGACTAACGTTAAAGAATACCGCTTTAACTTGGTTCCAACCATTGCAACAAAGGCAATTTAGAGACATCCATCACTTTTTAGAGTCATTCATCACTGAATTCTCTAAAAGTGGAATCAGACATGACACATCTTCGTTGATTCATAGCTTTAAACAGACCCCTCAAGAAACAGTTAGACTCGTAGGACATAGGTTTAGACAATATGTGGAAAGATGTCCAATGCAAGAGCTCCCCTCACAAGCCAAGCAAGTGTCATTGTTTCTAGACGGCTTGTTGAGCTCTAAACTACGCTCCTATGTATACTTGAAGGAACCCAGAACGCTAGAGCAGTGTGTAAGAATTTGTATAGACATTGAGGACAACTAGACGAGTTGGAACTCTCGAAAGTCTATAAGGACTCAGATTGTTCATCTCTAGCATCCACAAAATTGTCTAACTCAATAGAGGATCTAGCAGAAAAAGTGGCCCAGAAACTAGGAGTTTCTAGTAAACAGATACCTAGGGTAACAACTAACGTACATTGTTACACCTGCGGTGGAAATCATTTGGCAAATGTGTGTCCCAATACAACACAAATGCAAGCCAACCCTAGTGGTACAATTGAGAGAAGATACACAAATCACACGGCTCAGGACTGCCCATATAACAAACAAGCAGTGAGACAGAACTACCCACAAGCATATGCACAGCCAGGTAGGTATCAAGGCCAATACAATGCTCAGCCTTATTACTATAGGCCTCCTCAAAATTATCCGTATCAGGCTCAACAAAGACCTCAACCTGTGTTGTCTCAGCAGCCACCTCCTCCAGCTAATGTCATCTCAGTCAAATATGCTGCTGCAGAAGAAAACCTAAGTAGGGCCTTAGTGCCTTCTTCACCCTTGATCACAGAGAGTGACCTGAACTCAAACAGTTTTGACTCTACTCATGTAGATAGTCCACCCGCTTATTACACGGAGTAACCTAAACATGTGGAAACATATCATTATGATAGTCCACCAGTGCAACCTAGTTGGGAGCCCGACTATGCTAACGTGATGTACACAAACCCGAATCCGCGGCCCCAATTAAGACAACAAAGACCACAGGGCCTTAGAGGACCATGCTTAGGTGCTAGGGAGATCATTTCATAAAGGATTGTCCACATCCTCTGATAGCAGGACAATCACAGTACTATAACATACAAGGTTTTTGTGCCGATTGCGGCAAAGAGCATGTCATAAAAGATTGTCCTAAGAACCCTGTTAATGCTTCAAATGTGACACCGATCAACGTGATAGGTATTGTAAACAACACAGATGGATCCAACCCTACATATGTGCCTATCCAAGCTATAACAAGAGCCTAGGCGCTCTTACAGAATCAGCAACACAATCAGGAGAAAATAGCCAGAACTAGTGAAGTTGCAGAATCTAGCAGTAAAAAGACAAAATCTTGGAAAGATTCCAGAGAAAGAATTAAGAGAAAATGGAGTAAAAGGATAACAGAGCTAGAAGGAAGTCTCAAGGAATCTAGAGCAAAAATCCTAGAATTGACTTCACAAGAATTGAATCAAGAGAACCTAGCACAAAAATCAGGATCATTTTTAGCGGAACCCATACCAGAAAATCTAGACATGATGTTCCGTGCATATCAGGCTAGATTAAAAGAGGGACCTCAAGTAGCTGAAATGAGTAAGAACTACCCTCGAGCAGACTTAGAAATAGAAAGGACTAAACTTTGCATGAAGATGGTAGAATTAGCACAAGCATTGTTCGAAGCCTCTAGATATCTTAATTGGAATAACATGGCAAAACCTGAATTACACTTTCAAGGATTAATGGAGAGGCTAGAATACTTGATAGAAAGCAAAGAGAAAAAGGATCAGCATAGGAATCTTAGTGTCCCAGAGACACAGGAAAGGAATGCACCATCCCTATCTCAAGTGCCAAACACAGAAGGGGAAGACAACCTGTCTTCCATACATAGGTACTCACATGAATTTTTTTGAGAAATCCAAGAAGAGAAATGGAGAAGAGAACAAGGAACCCATCCTCCTATTCAAGAAATAGACGACTTGCAGGAGCAATTTCCCCAAGACATTCCCTCTATTTACGATGATGTAGAGGAAGAGCAACTGAGTGAACACATAGGTTTTGAATCTAACTCTTTACAAGAATTACCTCAGTTCACAGGACCTTGGGAAGACAAGTCTATTAGCATGAGAGCACCCACGATAATAGTGAGGAATGAAGAATCAGTAATCCCTAGAAACACGGAAGTGATCAAGAACACTAAAGTTCAGTGTAATCTCACTCTAGAGGAATTCTTGAAGGTAAAACCAGAACTGTGGAAACATGTAGCAAATCAATTCCTTGAGCTTGCTACAACTTCCTCTCAGATAGGAACACACAAGAAGGTACCAGAGATACCCGTAGAAAAGATCGGAGATGTAAGCGAAGGAGAGGAAGGTAACACTTATCTTCCAATAACCCATCAGGGCTACACCACCAAAGCCATCTTAGATTCAGGAGCCAGAGAAGACATCGCTACCACCGCTTTATGGAAACGTTGGGGTAAGCCAGCACTAAGACCTACCAGGATGAAACTACAAATGGCTGATGGACACATAGAAAAACCATTAGGCTTACTAGAAGGCATATCTCTCACCACTTGTGGTGCGGAGTTTGAGCATACCTTTTCGATTTGTGATTTTAGTAAAAATCATGCTTACGAGATGATATTGGGATGACCATTCATGCATCAGTTGCAAGTTGTACAAGATTGGGGAACTAATTCTTTGTACTTGCAACATTGAGGAGTGACTACTAAAGTCAATCTTAAAGACTATTCACATCGAGATGTACCCCCAATACAATGGAACACCATCCATAAGACACAGGTAGAAACAAAATCGGTGCACTCATTGGAATCAGACCCCTCATGGTTACACTAGGATACTCATTTATGGATGTGTAAGGTAGCCAAACAAGAGGAAGAACGGTTAGAAGCCAGGACCTTAGGTGTAGAACAACACCCAAGAACCCTTCAAGACCCAGCTTACGCACCTGTAGTATTTCAAGATGTAGAATTCGAACCCCATGGTTGGGCAGAAATCCTAGCGACCATGGATGTAGCCATCAATGAAGAACAATGGACACCCCACTGTGACGAGGATGGCTATGACATCTCAATTTTTACAATAGAGCCAATCATGTGTGATTCAATTTTAGAAGAATGTGAACCTAGCACTGATGCATTTGAGGATGCGAGTGATTTTGATCTAGAATCAATTATTATGGACCCTCCATTTGCATCAGAGGAAGAATACTTCTACGAAGTAGAGACTTACCCTCAGAAACATGAAGAATTTACGAATGAGGTGAGGTTAGCCACTCAAGTGACTAGCAAGAGTGAAGGCAAGAAAAGAAAGAAGAAAGAAACCATGTCAGAAGAAGAAGGATCTTTGTTTAAAGTTCCGGACAACTTCAAGAAATATGAAATAGAAGATAGACGAATAATGGTATGAATGCCGAACAGAAAAGCTGACCTTGGAGAAGTATATGATAATCGAGAGAAAACCAAAAAAATCATAGTAGCCATCGAAGGAGAAGAAGAAAAGTGTACATACATAGGGCATGATTTGACGATAGAAGAAGAAGAAGAGTTAGTTGCCCTATTGCACGAATATAGAGATGTTTTTGCCTGGAGTTATAGAGATTTGAAAGGAGTAGACCCAGATATATGTTCTCATAGAATCCCTATGACTCCAGATGCAAAACTGACAAAACAAAAACCATACACGTACAATGATAACTATGCTGCAAAGATTAAAGAAGAAATAGATCGCTTGATAGAAGCAGGATTTATTTATGAAATTGATCATACCGAATGGGTATCCCCCATTGTGGTTTGCCCAAGAAGAATGGAAAATTGTGTGTGTGTATTAACCTTAAAAAAGTTCATGCCGCCACGATTAGAGATAGTTATCCTCTTCCTATCACGGAACATTTATTGGAAAGAGTTGCGGGCAAGGAAGTTTACAGCTTTCTTGATGGATTCTCTGGCTATAATCAAGTAGCCATTGCTCCAGAAGATCAACATAAGACGGATTTTGCCACAGAATGGGGCATATTTGCATTTCGTGTAATGCCTTTTGGCTTAACAAATGCACCCGCTACTTTCCAGCGACTCATGTGTCATGTTTTTAAGGAATTCTTACGCAAGAATTTGGAAGTCTATGTCGATGACTTATGTGCTCATTCGAATGTCAGACAGACACATATCCCATAATTAAGACAAATATTTGACAAATGTCGAGAATACCAGGTTTGTTTGAACCTATGAAGAGAGATGGTGGATGCAATCCAAAGATGAGTAGGTGCTGCTACAACGAGCTTCACACCAGCCAACTGAGACTTCAGAGTTGATTAGTAGACCCTTTGAGCTTCCTAAATCCACCAAAATATCAGCCAAGTACTTTGGAACATGTATCCCAAAAGTTTAAGTCAAGACAGACTAGTTGCGAAATGACTAGCTCCAAAAACTTGCTATTTTTGGACATACACCTGCTCGAAAAAATGAACAGTGCTCTTAACCTGGTAAGAATTTGAAAACTTCCTTTTGCGCATAGCAAATAGACTTAGCAAGCTTTCCAATCCAAGTTAAAACACTTCAAATGATGGACTGAGCACTGAGAACAAGTTTCATCAATTTCTGGAACATGCCCACCATTCTCGGGGCTCTGCAGAGATAGACCAGTGAGCAGTAAATTGCAGATATCGTCAAAAGTATTAATTCAATGACCTTGAAAATTGATACGCAGAAACTAGACAGTAAGAGCTATCCAACGCATGTTACATCCCTAAAAAAGATTCAGTACAACTCGAGATATGACCTTCTGAAGGTACTGCTTTGAGTGAGTATAGCAGAGAACAAAAGAGAGGAGTAGATGATAATAAATGTATAGATTCACATATGATTACAACCACATTGGCAATGAATCTTTGCACAATGGGAGTAGAATGATAGAGCTATGGAGTAAGCTCTTCAATCTCTACAAAATGACATGAAGTGGTCACGTACAAGGCTTACTAATCGCCTCTTCCTTCTTGCTCTTTTTATAGCTATTCTTGGAGGGAGGTTTGAATTCGAATTCGAATGGCTCCACCTAAAAGTGATCCCCAAAGTTAGGAGATATTCCCTCAGCTCAAAAAGTCATAGGTTTTAGTAGTTAGAGCCACGAAATTGCTTTTACATCATGCATGAGGTAAGCCATCCTTTTCCTTTTTCTTTTTTTTCAATTACAAGAGATAAAAATGAACTCTTTTACAAGAGGTGTTCACATGACTACTCATGTGACTTACAAATGAGGATAATATCAAGCATATCGAGCATGCAGGCTTGGGTAAAATGCACCAACAGCTCCCCCTCAAGCCTAACATGCTTGGCCTCCAAATAAGTCTTCAATTGTCCTTGATTTCCTGCAAGTCAATCATCAACTTGAATCTACTTAACTTCGTACCATCAAGAGCTTTCGTCAACATGTCTGCACATTGCATATCTGTAGAGACATAGGATAGTTGAATATCCTTGCTCATTAGCTTCTCCCTTACATAATGGTAGTGGACTTCAATATGCTTGGTTCTAGCATGGTATACCGGATTAGCTGCTAGATGTAGTGAGCTTGTGTTGTCACCAAAAATATGAGGTGTTGAAGAATGAAGTCCAAGATCTGTGTACAAAGACTTTAACCACATGATTTCTTGAGTTGCATTAGCCAAACCTCTATATTCAGCTTCAGTAGAAGATAATGCCACGGTTGGTTGCTTCTTCGATGACCAAGAAATGATTTTTGAACCTGCAAATGATATATATCCTGATGTGCTTCTTCTATCATCTTTAGATCCGGCCCAATCTGCATCTGAGTAGACCTTTAGCTCAAAATCTGAAGTATATGAATAAAACAAACCTTCATTCATGGTCCCCTTTAGGTACTTGAGGACTCTCTTGGCCGCTTCCATATGTGGTCTTCTCGGCTTATGCATAAACTGACTCAATATGCTAACACTATAGCATATATCCACCCTTGTGAGTGTTGCATAGTTCAAACTTCCAACCAAGCTTTGATAGCTTGTGATGTCTTCAATTGGCTCTCCTTCATAAGCACTAAGCTTATGATTTTGCTCCATAGGTGTACCTGCACACTTGGTATTTTCCATCTTGAACTTGACGAGCATGTCATGGACATACTTCCTTTGTGTGATGTATATACCTGAATCTGTGTAGATCAACTCCAATCCAAGAAAATAAGTGAGTGGTCCGAGGTCACTTATTTTGAACTCCTCCTTCATTTGACTCTTTACCTGTTTGATTCCTTCAAGATCATTGCGTGTGATAATAATATCATCAACATACACACATAAATAGATCACTTCAGATCCATTCCTCTTTATGAACAAAGAGGTATCCGCCTTGCTAGCTTTGATTCCTTGGTCCTGCAAATAAGGCACCAATCTGAAATTCCAAGCTCTTGGAGCTTGCTTCAATCCATACAAAGCTTTCTTTAGTTTGCATACATAGTTAGGATGATGTGCATCCTCATATCCAGGAGGTTGTGCCATATACACTTCCTCAGAAATCCAGCCATTCAAGAAAGCATTCTTTACATCAAGTTGATAGAGATTCCAATTTCTAGATGCAGCAAGACTAATGAGAACCCTAATTGTAGGCATTTTTGCAACAGGAGAGAAAGTCTCCTCATAATCAATACCATGGGTTTGAGCAAACCCTTTAGCAACTAACCTTGCTTTGTGTCTATTTATACTTCCATCTGGATTCCTCTTAATTTTGTATATCCATCGAGATCGATTATCTTCATAGATGGCTTGTTAGGTACAAGTTCCCAAGTGTCATTCTCCTTCAAGGCTTCCATTTCTTCATCCATTGCATCTCTCCAAGCTTTCTTGCTTTGTGATTCTTCGAATGTGGTAGGTTCTTCATTGGTTGAATCCTTTGCAATGTAGATTGAGTGCTTGGTGACCAAAGAAGTATCATAACCAAACCTCTTTGGTTTCTTCTTCTCCCTCGAAGACCTTCGAAGTGGTTGATGTGAGCTCTCGGGTCCATATGTAGCATCCTGCATCTTTGCTTTTCCTTTGTTCTTCCATAGCTTTAGTCTTTCCAAGTCTTCTAGGTCAATCTCCGAATCACTTTCTTCAATCTGCTTTGGCTCCTTTGGTTGAAGTGATGGAAAATCTTCATCCAAGTCATATGGCAGCTTCACTTTCCTGTCATCATCAAACCATGATTTGTTTTCATCAAAAATTACATCTCTACTCACAGAAAATCCTTTATTGGTTGGATTGTACAATCTATATCCTTTTTGGTTTTGATCATAACCAATGAATACACACTTCTCTACCTTGGGATCCAATTTCCCTCTTACTTGAGAAGGAATGTGAGCATAGGCTAAACATCCAAAGATTTTGCAATGCTCTAGACTAGGTCTTCTTCCATTCCACACTTCATATGGAGTGGTTCCATCTAGTGACTTAGATGGAAGTCTATTTATGAGATATGTGGCTGTAGACACAGCCTCTGCCCATAGGTAGTTTGGCAATCCCTTTTCGTTGAGCATGGACCTTGCTGCTTCGACAATAGCTCTGTTCCTCCTCTCTGCTACACCATTGAGTTCGGGTGTATACCTTGTAGTGACTTCCCTTTTAATGCCTCTTTCATGCAAGAAGGCATCAAATTCAAAAGAGAAGTATTCTCCTCCACCATCTGATCTGAGTCGTTTCAAAGTCCTACCTGTTTGGTTTTGAACAAGAGCAATATACTTCTTAAAGCAATTAAACACTTCATCCTTGTGCTTCATGAAAAACAGAATGGTCCACCTGCTACAATCATCTATGAAAGACACATAATATCTTGAGCCTGATATAGATGGCTCCTTACTTGGACCCCACACATCCGTGTGCACTAGATCCAAAGGATTTTGATACATATATCCTTTCTTATTGAAAGGTTGTCTATGAGCCTTGCCGAGTTGACAAGCTTCACACTTATAAATCATGTGTTGCCTTGTGATATTAGGCAAACCAAGTACACTTTGGTCCCTGCAAATCTGTTTGAGTGTCCTCTCACCAATGTGAGCAAACCTTTTGTGCCATATCTCCAACTCTGTTAGAGTTTGAGATCCATAGCTAAACAAAGCTATGTTCTTTGTATCTTCCACTTCAAAAGTGAAAAGCCTTCTTGTCTTTTCTCCTTTGGAAATCCTTCAAAAGCCTTGCCTTGGGTCTTCAACATATGCTCCAAATCGATTGAATCTAACCTGCAATTTTTGGTAATTGTAGGGACATACAAGACTTTGCTTAAGAGGTTCATATTCCCATCGGATGTCTTCACATTACCTATCTTCTCCACTGAGTGCTTTGTGTCATCTCCTGTCTGCACTTCATGCTTGTTATGAGGATCTTCCAAATCAGAAAGTAAGGCCACATTTCCTGCTACATGGTTCGAGCATCCGAATCAATGTAAAATATGTGATCATCATCCTTACCCTTCTTCGCTGATAGATTCATAATCAATAATGAATCTTCTTGACTTTGTTACTTCACATAGTTATTGTAATCTCTTCTTCCTCTATGGCCACTTTGATAGTTGTTGTTGTTGTTGTAATTGTTGTTGTAGTAGTTGTTGTTGTTGTAGCCTCCATTGTATCTACCTCTATTTGATCCATAGCCACCTCTATTGAATCCTCTTCCTCTTGAGTTCCTCGGGTTCCTGAAACATTCTTCAGTAGTATGGTTAGATAAGCCACATATGTTGCAAGGTTGAGATGATTGGAATCTCCCCCTGCCTTGCTTTCCACCTCTGCCTCTTCCTCTAGTTCTCCCTCTACCTACAAAGTTTGCTTGGAAAGAGCTACCTTCATCTTCATTCTTCATATTCTTTGACTTGTCCTTGACCTTAGCTTTATCAGAATATAAGGCAGAAGTTTGATTACCTCTTGAGGACTCACCACCTTTGCTAATCTTTGTTTCATGAGTGAAGAGTTGGCCCATGAGTGTGTTGAGGTCGGGTACATGCATATCCATGTATAAATCCATGGCTATTGTGAATGACTCCCACTTGTCGTCTGCTTTGATTCCATTCATGAGTTGTCTTATGATTTGCTCCTCTTCAATTACCTCTCCAATGCTTCCAAGTTGGTCGGAAATCTCCTTCATCTTTGTGACATAATCAGTCACATTTTGCTTCGGGCTTTTCTTCATTGTTGCAAACTCCATCCACAATTGGTTCTTCCTTGCTCGAGTGTTGGAAGAGAAGAAAGAAGCAAGTGCATTCAAGGTCTCTCTTGATGTCTTGCATCCCTTGACATGAGGTAAAAGAAAATCAGAGATTGAGTTTAGAATATAGGACCTTGCAAGTGCATCCTTCGAACACCAATTCGAAAGTCCTTCCACTTCTTCATGTGATGGTTGCCCTTTATTCCTCATGGTTGGCATTGCTTCATCTCCGGATATGAATCCATATAGATTCCTCCCTTGAAGGTAAGCCTCCATCCTTAGAGACCATTCTGGGTAGTTGTTTTGATCCAATTTGTCAATTGCTGATGGAAATCCATCTCCCATGTTGCTTGACTATGCTCTGATACCACTGTGAAGAGAGATGGTGGATGCCATCCAAAGATGAGTAGGTGCTCCTACAACCAGCTTCAAACCAGCCAATTGAGACTTCAGAGTTGATTAGTAGACCCTTTGAGCTTCCTAAATCCACCAAAATATCAGCCAAGTACTTTGGAACATGTATCCCAAAAGTTTAAGTCAAGACAGACTAGTTGCGAAATGACTAGCTCCCAAAACTTGCTATTTTTGGACATACACTTGCTGGAAAAAATGAACAGTGCTCTCAACCTGTTAAGAATTTTAAAACTTCCTTTTGGGCATAGCAAATAGACTTAGCAAGCTTCCCAATCCAAGTTAAAACACTTCAAATGATGAACTCAGCACTGAGAACTAGTTTCATCAATTTCTGGAACATGCCCACCATTCTTTGGGCTCTGCAGAGATAGACCAGTGAGCAGTAAATTGCAGATATCTTCAAAATTATTAATCCAATGACCTTGAAAATGGATATGCAGAAACTAGACAGTAGGAGGTATCCAACGCATGGTAAATCACTGAAAAAGATTCAGTACAACTCGAGATATGACCTTCTGAAGGTACTGCTCTGAGTGAGTATAGCAGAGAACAAAACAGAGGAGTAGATGATAATAAATGTATAGATTCACATATGATTACAACCACATTGGCAATGAATCTTTGCACAATGGGAGTAGAATGATAGAGCTATGGAGTAAGCTCTTCAATCTCTACAAAATGACATGAAGTGGTCACGTACAAGGCTTACTAATGGCCTCTTCCTTCTTGCTCTTTTTATAGCTATTCTTGGAGGGAGTTTTGAATTCGAATTCGAATGGCTCCACCTAAAAGTGATCCCCAAAGTTAGGAGATATTCCCTCAGCTCAAAAAGTCGTGGGTTTTAGTAGTTAGAGCCACGAAATTGCTTTTACATCATGCATGAGGTAAGCCATCCTTTTCCTTTTTCTTTTTTTCAATTACAAGAGATAAAAATGAACTCTTTTACAAGAGGTGTTCACATGACTACTCATGTGACTTACAAATGAGGATAATATCAAGCATATCAAGCATGTAGGCTTGGGTAAAATGCACCAACAGAACCCAGAAAAGTGCGTTTTCATGGTCACACAAGGCAAAATTCTAGGACACATTGTGTCAAAGAATGGAATCTCTACGGACGAAGAAAAGGTGAAAGTGATTGCAGATCTACCTAGGCCAACTAACGTAAAGGAGGTACATGCATTTATGGGCCGTTGTGGTTAATATAAGAGATTCATACACATGTATGCAATCATAGCCAAGCCTTTGTACTCTCTTTTAACCAATTTTGAATGGACAGAGGAATGTGAGAATTCATTCAATGAACTCAAACGACGTTTGTGCTCAGCACCTATATTGACAACCTCGGATTGGAGTAAGCCATTCCATGTACATGTGGATGCATCCAACCACACCATAGGATGTGTGTTAGCACAGCCCACGAATGAAGGTAATATAGATCTCCCCATAGCTTATGCGAGCAGACAGTTGAACGCAGCAGAAAGAAATTACACCACTACGGAACGAGAAGGATTAGGGATGATCTACGCGGTAAATAAATTCGGACATTATTTGTTGGCAAACAAGTTCAAATTCTTTACAGATCATCAAGCATTACTGTATTTAGTCAACAAGCCTTGTAACACGGGATGATTAATACGTTGGTTTCTATTACTCATGGAGTATGATTTTGAAGTGGTAGTTAGAAAAGGAAAGACACATCTCAGAGCTGACCACCTCTCAAGATTAACCTCAGGAGAAGCTCCTCAAGGAATAATGGATGAATTACCAGATGCATATTTGTTTAACCTTGAGATAGCACCAGAATGGGCTAAGCCTATAGTCCCAATTCTCACGTATGGACCCAAGAATCCTAGGATAAGGATCAAAGAAGGAGAGATTACCAAATCTCAAAGATATCAAATCATAGCAGGAAGTATATATAAACAGGATAATCAAAAGATTCTTGCTTGTTGTGTAGATGAATCAGAACATGCAAATTGGTTGCAATTAGCACATGTAGGTGCATTAAGCAACATCATTCAAAACATCGAACATTACAGACTCTGCATAGAATAGGAGTATACTGGCCTACGATGGAAGCAGATGTCTACAAATTGTGTAAAGAATGCCATGTTTGTTGTGAAAGACCACCAATAGAACATGCTACATTATATCACATGTCTCTCACACGAGATTGGAGTGAACCTTTAGTGACATACTTGAGGACAAAAACATTCCCTCAAGGAATGACTTTAGCACGACAACGAAGTCTAGAGCAGGAAGCTCAGGACTATTCACTTATTGGCGATAATCTATACAAAAGAGGAAGAGATGGATACCTAAGACAATGTGTTCATGAAAGCGATTATTTGCACGTACTAGAGACTGCACACCAAGGTGTTGCAGGAGGTCATTTTGGACCCGATATGATAATCAAAGCCATCCTCTTTGCAGGATTATGGTGGCCCACTCTTCACATGAATGCTCATACCTATGTAAAGAGATGTGATGTGTGCCAAAGAACTCAGTTTCCTACTCGCAGAGATGAAATGCCATTGAAACCCATGATGGGAGGACGTGCATTTTCGAAGTGGGGTATAGACCTTGTAGGACCCATTAACCCCCCTGCAAAAGGTACACATGCGGAATACATTATTGTCGCAACAGATTATCTTACCAAATGGGTAGAGGCAAAAGCCACAAAACAGAATGATGCACACACGACTGCAAAATTCTTGTTTGAAAATGTCTTTACAAGATATGAATTGCCTATAGAGTTAGTGAGCGATCGAGGAACTCACTTTCTAAACCAAGTCATTGAATATTTGCTACAGGATTTTATGGTGATTCACAAGAAATCCGCACCATATCATCCTCAGGCCAATGGTCAGGCTGAAAGCACTAACAAGATCCTATGTAATGTACTGACGAAACTCGTGAACAACAAACGTTCAGATTGGGACAAACAGTTACACCACGCTGTTTGGGCATATCGAGTGGCCTACAAGACCGTACTCAATGCAACTCCCTTTCATATGGTTTTTGGTCAGAATGATGTGCTTCCTTTGGACTTCTTGATACCGACCCTTAAGGTTGCACAAGAACATCAGTGGACCGGCCATGAATTATCAGCAAGGATAATGGACTTGGAACGATTAGGAGAAACCAGGCTGAAAGCAGCAGCAGGAATATATGCAACAAAGAAACGACAGAAAGCATATTTTGATGCACATGTGAAAGATAAAGGCTTAAAAGAAGGAGATTTAGTTCTAGTATATACGCTGAAGCAACATGCACGGAAGTTAGAAAAGCGAGGTTATGGACCTATGATCATTAACAGACTCTCCACAAGTGGAGTAGTACAATTAGCCACCTTAGAAGGAGACATAATGCCTAATTACATTAGTGGCTGTAGAGTCAAGTTATATCAAGAACCTCTTACGGAGGATATTCTTAGACGACTCACATTGGCAAAGAAGCATAAGGAGGAAGAAAATAGAATACATGCAAAAGCTCAAGCAGAAGCCATAGAACGCATTAAGCGCATGAAGCTAAGAAGACAAAGACTAGGGAGAGAACAATATAACCATCTGGAAACAACACCCAGATATCCCATGGCCATGTGTCAAGTAAAGTCAACCACTCATCCTAGCATAGTGGGCAGAAGACCATTCATTACAGTCAGGCTAGAGCACGGCAACCCTTGCCAAGAGCTCAGGGCTTTAATTGACTCAGGTGCTGCAACTAGTGCGATTAGATGGTCCCACTATAAGGATTCAGGAATAGAAATGCGGACAATTGAGGCATACCTCATAGGGCTAGGAGGCATGGAAACCCCTTGCATGGGTGAGGTGGACCTTCCTATCCTCATACATGATGCAACCTTGACAATGAAGCTACTAGTGTGCCATGATGAGGACCTGATAGAACCCCTAATCCTTGGCCAAGATTGGCTATACGATCACTCAGTGGACATAAAACTTAGACAAGGCTCCTTACAGATTGGAACCTTAGATCATAAGCGAGTGATACCGCTTGACTTCCCTAACGGCATTCCGACTGAGGTTTGTAGCCCTAGACCCTATGAAATGCATGCGACAGAAGACCGAAAGATCTTTGGTCAAATCAGTCACGTTACGTCTACACCAACCCATGCGGGCTTGGCTATGGACAATTGTCAATTAGAGGGACATCAGGAGATTTTCCCTTGGGCTTCCTGCAAACTAGAAGGGGTAACCACCCAACAGATGGGTCAGGAGGGTTACATCAGCGAACAAATGGACACTATCACCTGCGGTGCCCATCCTTCCATACTTACTGCAGAGTGGCCTAGATTAAAAGTACAAAATGGAGCACTTCCTAATGGGCAAGTTTTGCAAGTGTTGGACCTCCCTTCTTTTCCAAAGCAGAGTGTCCATCTGACCTCTCAACCTCGACCACAAAAGAGTCAACCATGACAGAGGAACCCAGACTGACGACAACATCAGACGACACAAGGAAGAAAGCTGCAGTATCAGTATCACAGAACAAGAGGCACGAAGCAAATATGGGTGCCAAAAGGACAGAAACCACCAACAGAAGTCAACAATGCAGACAAGGATAAGAAGAAGTTAAAGACAAATCAGAGTCAGTATTCAAAGTCTCCTCGACCTTCTTCTACGAATACGAACATTCGACAAATTTGGATCGCCAAGAAGTACCTTACAAACCGACCCACACCCACGCTGATTTGGGTACCCAAACAATGTATTATAGCTCAACCCTCAAGCCTTGTAATATACACCCCTTAGAAATCTCTTCACCCCTCCATACCACCAAATCCGATATCATCTTTTGTCCCTCCGCAGAGACCTATCACCCGATCACAAACTCTTAGGAAGTGGATACCAAAACGTATCGAGAAGTCTTTTCCTAACCCTTTTTCTAACATAACTACCACCCCGACTAATCTACAACCTTGTAATAACTCATCCATGATTGAACCTTGTATAAATCCACACACTATAACCCAACATCACCTGTAATAACATCTCATCAAAGAACTGCATGCAATATCTGAAAACATATAGGTGTCTAGAGACCTGCATTAGTTTGCAAGAAATCATTCCATAAATCACATCACAACACTTGGCTACACGGGTTACACATTGGCTATGGAAAGGGATTGTGGTCTCACCTTAATGGGATCATAATTAATTTCCATACTAATGTGCTAATCTTTTGTAGTAGATCTTTTCCATTAGCACATCAATCATCATGCAAACCGAAGAAGGACCATCTGAAGCTGGAACTAGTATACCCAGGGCTACTATTAGTGATTTACTTGTTGAGTCCCATCCGACAGCTCCACCGCCAGAATTTCAAGGTTTCCTAGGACAGATGCCTATTGACGATCCTCTTAGAGGGTATACTGAGAAGATTCATCGTAAGTCTCACTGGTTTCAAGGGCTAACAGGACCATTAGCGGATGTTGAGTTTATATTTGAGTCTAATTTGACTTTTGATGACCGTACTTGGGGAAAATATCAGTTTTTCTCAAGAGAGTTCGAAGGGCTATAGAACACACAAGACTTAACACATGTTTGGGCAAGAGCCGGCTTCACAGAGTATTTTAGTGACCCTTTGCCTAAACTTGACTTCTACAGATGTTATTACTTAATCACCACTTTGATAGCTTCGGAGAACAAGGACCTGCTCGACACTTTTATTTTGCCATCTTTAGTGAACGATCCACCATATAAAATATTTTATCTTTCTAACGATTTGATTCGAGCTGCTATCAAGATTCATGGAACCCACACACCCACAGAGCGAGAGAGGTTAGTTCCCGACCCTATGAAACGTGGGGATGTTACAAAGTGGGAAAAGATTTCGGCGATCACACCTGAGCTTTCAAAACCACTGCGGATATGTATGGAGCATTTTGCTTTCCCCGCTCAGGACAGATTCACAATGCCTCACAAACGAATATGGTTTGGTTTGTATTTATCTTGTATTGGACCCCAGACAGTTGATCTAGCTAGCTGGATCATTGATCAGATGTATTTAGCACAACATAGATGGGAAAGAAAGAAAGTCATCAATGGATGCTTGTAGCTCAGTGATGAGTAGCACCTCCTTTAATGTCAATCCGGGAAGACGTGAGGATGGTATGAAGACCTCGAGCAAGTGGAGGCACAAGTGCATGAGTGAGAAGCACACCAACATGCACACACATACACACACACACGCACACGCACACAAGGCAAGACAAAGAGTGAGGAGCAATGGAGTTCTTTAGATTAATTTCACCAAGCTCTTACAAGTTCATTTCATTTACAATCTAACCCCAAAAATGAGCTCTCTAGCTCCTTTTATAGTTTTTGACTAGCTTTGGCCCTGTCCAGACCTAGTGTCCGGCCTAGTTAAAAATTAGGTTCCAGGGCCAATTTGAGGGCTTAAACGGAGTCTAAAAAATACGAAAATTGATATGTAGGTACTTCTAAGGCTCCTCAAGCTTGAGGACTCCTCGGCTTCCACAAAATGGAGCCACAAAAAGGTGAACATGGTATTTACAAGGGTTGTTAGTGATGAGAATCACTTTTAATTGGTGTAAGGGTTTGAAAAATTAAAGGTTGCCTTAGTGCTAGATCTGCGTGAATGCTCATACTTGCTTCTCCATGAAGAAAATTATTGGCCTACTTGCCAGATCGTCGTTGACTCCCTTGTCTGCTGCTAACACTCCCCCCTCTCTCGCGTCTGTCGTCCCTGACAGACCCTTGTTGGGAGGGTCGTTGGATGTATTATTCCACAACGTCTTGCACTAAGTGATGTTCGACAATCCTCAATCCTTTGGCCAAGTCTGTGAGGAGAGTATCCCAATCTACCGGCCCGGGAACCTCTGGATGTGGCATTCGTAACTTTTCTGAGTGGAGAGCTTGTTCCACTGCAAACAATTGTAATAAATGTGAGGGCCTGGGAATGAAGATCTCTGAGTGATATTCCCAGAACCCTGTGACAAACAGCTCTTCAAATGTCTGTTTGAAGCAGGCCGGTAGGTATTTGATGCGGGCATGCCATGCATAAACCACATTAATGGAGGGTGTTGTGCTCATGTCATAAACAAGATCCTGATTGCCTTCATTGAATCCGAGCGCAGAGAGATGAGGTTCCTTAACATTCTTGAAGGTCCAGAAGGTGACTATCATGAGTTCAAAAATTTTAAGACACATCTGTGTCATGACATCTGGTACGTTTTTGAACCTGACACCCCAATGCCGAATTGTCGATATCATATATCCTACCGTAGGCTGACCTTTAGGTGGTGCTAAGTAGACATAGTTGAGCCACTTCTCGCAGCCTTTGGTTGTCAGCACCATCTTTGTGTATTCCGGCCATGACCTTCTTCGGAAAACAGGACAGTAGCAGGGATTGTACTTGATATACAGGGGCATGTTATTCCATGTGCGATTCATTTCCGGGTAGGTTTCAAGCAGCCGAATTCTCCAAGTCGGTTGGCGAATATTTCCCTGCTTGGCACTTTCTGGGATATCGTCTGGTGCGAACTGTGTGGCAGAGGTTGGTTCTCGTGAGGTGTGGTGCTTGATCTCAGCATTATAGTCCGCCATTAAGACACAAAAAGGAACATACAAGTCGTCAGAGGTGCCGATCCACCTGTGATGAGAGAGGTTCCTAAAATAGTCCGATTTTATGACCACCTCTTCCAAGCGTGACATCGATGCTATCTGGACTGCCACCCTATCATCATGTGTTGTGGCCACCTTTTCCGATTTCTGCATCCATTCCAGAGCCTCTATTTCAAGGGTGTCCATGCCCTCATCTGTTCGCTTGCCCCCAGGTGCTGGCATCGGACGTACGGGTCCTCAAAGGTTTCCTCTACTTCGATTGGTACTAGGTCTTCAGGTTCTGGTTCTACCAAGGGGGAGGGTTGGCGTTCATACACAAGCACTTTCTTTTGTAATTCTTTGAGTTGTGCTTTGAGCGCTGCTACTTCGTCAGTTGTGTCAACTGTGGTTGGGACTTCTTTGGGTGGTGCTGGTTGAGCTGCCAATTGCCTTCGTAGTTTGTCTCTTTCCTTTTCTAAGGCTGCATGGGCTTCGAGGAGATCAGCATGGGTTTCCAATATGATCTGCATATTGTCCGAGGGAATAGCCTTAAATCTCTCCGGGTCAATTTCTTGTGGGGAACCGTCCATGGCTAACTCCAAGTTCTCTTCGTTTTGTGTCTGAAGCCGTCTATTTTCTTCTAGGGCTGCAGACATATGCTTCCGTAATAGAGCCATGTTGCGGCGGAGCTTGAGGTTCTCTGTGATTTGTGAGTGTAGCAAATCATCCATATGTTGTCTTTCTTCTGCATCTGGCTGCGGTGGATTTGCCACCAGTTGCTCATGTTGTTCTTGCAATGCGCTAAACTGCTGTTGTAATTGATGCTTTTCTTTCTCTAAATCAATGAATCTTCCTTGTAACTCTTCATGTCTCCTTAACAAACTTGTATGCTGAGCATCGAGGTGCTGATAGTGTTGTTGTAACTGAGACATGCACTGATACATATTATTAAATACATTATTAATGGGGGTGGATGCAGGGAGGGTGTTAAGTGCAGAGGGGAAGGGAAAGGGGAAGGGAAGTGTGAATGCAGTGCTGGAAAATGGTGAAGTGGGTGGTGGGGGAATGGGAGATTGTGGTGGTATGGGGGGAGGGAGAGGTGCAGTGGAGGGTGATATGTCCATAAAATCCATGGTGGAAGCAGTAGTGGGAGTGATTGTGACTAGTGGAATTGTGGGTGCAGTGATTGTGGTGAATGTGTACAGTGGTGTGTGCAGTTGTGATTGTGAACTGCCCGAAAGTGTGAGTGGGGGAATGGGGATGTCAGTAGCTGCCGTTAGGGTCACAGTGTTAGTGGAGGTGTATACACGGGAAGTGTTGAGAGGGTGTGTGGGTTGATTGGCGGTTTGTGCTTCAGTTATGGCGGTGGGTTCGGAGGCGGTAACGGTGGTTGTTACATTGGTAATGGGAGGTGAATGTGGTGGAGAGGGAGGCGAAGGTGGTAAGGGAGGTGATGGAGGTGCACTTGATATATGGGCTTTCTCGGTGTCGTGAGCGGTGTGTGCAGTGCCCGTGGTTGTGGGGGTGCCTTGTGGTCCTGATCCTAATACATTCATTTGTTTCCCTGCTCGTGGGGGACGTCTTCCGTATCTTCTTTCCATTCTGCGTGATTGTGCCAGGGCCGTCTGCACTGCCTCAGGTACTCCTAGGGCATCAGAGATCATATCTAGTGTGGCACGATACTGTTCGTCGACTCCTTCCTCCTCAAGGATTTGGTGCATGATAGCCTTTCCTGCGGCAAGGGATAACTTATGTTGTTGTTGGACCCTGTTGATGGTATCATAGAGCTTTTTCAACTCCTTTGTATATGCTGGGGCACCCTCTAGCTCCTGTATAACTTCTTGCTCATAGTCATGCGCCCCTTCATCAGAAAATCCTTCTTGTTCATCCTCTTGGTCTCCTTCTTCTTCATCTTCCACTTCTACCACGTCTGGTTGTCTTGTCTGGGGTTGTTGTGTAGCCGTTTGTTGTCCACTACCCTGCTCTGCCTCGACTTCCGCATTAACAGCTTCAATAATTCTAGCCACTTCTTCATCCGTTAGATCTTCCAAAGTAAATCCGTGCGGAAATTCCAGATCAGTAGGTACTGGTGGAAACACAAGGTTAGGGCCCTCTGTGCTGTGCCTGGGTAACCTGATAGTAAATGGTTGCACTCTTCGAGGAAGCCTTGGAGTTGTTTCTGGTGTTAGGGTTGCACCGCGGGGTTTTGCACAAGGCATCTGTACGGTGCCTCTCATCTTCTTTGAGGGAGGTCCGACGGCTGACAATCTGCGTTGAAACTCCTGTGCTCTGGACCAATTGAGAGCCCTTTGCACCGGTACATCATATGTGAGACATCTATACACAATCCTGGTAAGCGCACAACATCCATAGAGTACAGATTTTTGTTTCTTATACCACCTTCGATGAGCCATATGGATCTGGTCTATAATCCAGTGGGGCATATTGATTGTCAAATCAAAGGCATCCGCTAAGTAGAGGCTAAACCAGATCTTCTTGGGAGGCATTGTGAACCTGTCTTGCGCGGGGAATGCGAAATGTTGCATGACCATCCGTAAATGAATGGCGATCGTAGGAGTCATCGAGACCATGTCCTTTAACTTCGTCAGATTCTTGTTCTTCATATTATCGGGGACCATAGTCTCTTTCTCCGTAGGAATGTGCATACCGTTCATGTCGAGAGCTTCTCTTACCAAGTTGATAGTCAAGCGGAAATGCTTCAGCTCATTGCCCCTTGTGAGTGATGGGAGTACAAAGGAGCTGTATCCTTTTTTGTCTTTGCTTGGAGTGAGGGTGCTAATCAAGTATGAGCACCTTAGGAAATCGGGCTTTGGTAGTTGGAACTTGAAATAATCATAGAGCCCAGCCTTCTTCCATATCGGCTTCAGTCCTTCGTTATTCTGTAGCTTTTCAAACTCTCTGGTAAAGAAGTGGTATCTGCCCCAACGTCCATTGAATTCTACCTCGGACTCCCACATGTATGTGCCTTCACCCAGAGGTCCCGCAACATCACTGAACCAGTGTGAGGTTTTGCCCACCGGCATTGTGTGACCCTGTGGAGGATTCTGAATCGGTATGGCATGTAATGCCCTTAATGCCGCTGGTCGTTCCTTTAATTCCTCCTCAATCGGAAGGCTTTCAATGTCCACAATTTGGGGGCTGGTGCCTGCCTGGGAGCTAGTTCCTACCGTATCTGCCATGTTACTTCTTGCTTCCTGTCTCTGTGAGAATATAGAAACTAGTGTTAACATTGTACAGGACAAGAGAGAACCGTTGTTGCTCCCATTACAACATTAACACGAGGGTTGGGAGAGATTAATGGGTTAGTAAGTGCTCGGTGCGAGTGTGTGTGTGGTTAGGAGTTCAGTACACCTAAGAGTTAAGTGGAATGATGTAGTGTGATAGTGATGGGGTTATTAGGTTATCATGGATTTACAATTGGGGTCCGGGGGTTTGTTACAAGTCTTAGGCTGCCAAACACAGTGGATGGGTTTTGCTCTTGGTTCCGTAGAGACTCTCGAGGGCTTTATGGGTGTGTCGGCTTGAAAATGAGACCTTTTAGGGACCCATTTACAATTGATTCTGTTCGTGCTCATGGCCCTTGGTGTGTTCCTGAGTGTTGAAAACGAGTGGATGCCGGCTTTGCGAGTGAATGGATCATGCTGTGTAGGGTGTGTTCTTGGTGTAGCTATTTGAGCCCGCAAACAAGCCTTAGGCACCCAAATTTGTCTTGATTGTGGGCTGGCCTTCATCGACTTCTTGGGCACCCAAATAGACTTCACGTTAGCAGATGAGCTTCTGAAAGACTTCTTATTAGTATCGTGTTGTTGGTTACTAATAAGAGGCTTTGCCCGTGTGGTTGGCTTGAGTGCAACCGGGTGTTCGCCTTTCCGCACCCACACTTGTTTCACTTGCTGAGACATTTTGCTGCGCAGGTACTTTTGATCTCCGACATAGGTATTACTCTGCTTCTTCTGTCTTTGATCCACCTTCGGTTGCCGCCTCCCTCTGGCCTTTGGAAAAGAAGGGAGTTACGTTGCATCCCTGACTCCTTTTTTGCAACCATCATTCCTCTGCAACACATAGTTTTGGACAAGAACAGCATGGTCATCTTCATGTGTACTCCTGGAAGGACCAGGAGTGTGTGCCTTTCCTAGTTCCTTGAGTGCTCCATTATCTAACTCTACTGTAATTCGACTATGATTGACCCATACCTGAAGAAGTCCACTTCTTAGGTTTAAGTTGACTGCTTGGTCATAGATCCAGTCTTGACCCAAGACAAGAGGTTCAGTGAGGTCCTCATCTTGACACACTAGTACCTTAACTGTCATTGCCTCATCATGAATGTAGAGGGGAAGTTCCACCTCGCCCATGCAAGGGGTTTCCACGCCTCCCAATCCTATGAGATATGCTTCCACAGGATTGATAGTTAATTGCAACTCTTGACAGTAAGACAATTTAACAGCACTAGTGGCTGCGCCTGAGTCAATCAAGGCTCTTACAGTCCTTGCACTCTTTCCTTGCCCTATATCTAAAGTTATGAAAGGACGTCGATCAGTTATCCTATGTGAGCTAACACCTGAAAAAGGTCAAAAAGTCTAGAGGAGAGTTCATGACCCGTCCATTCGTGCTCTTGTGCTACTTTCAATGTAGGTATTAAGAAGTCCAAGGGTAGCACCGCGTTTTGGCCAAATACCATCTGAAAGGGGGTGGCTTGGAGTACCGTTTTGTAGGCGACTCGGTATGCCCAAACAGCATGGTGTAGCTGTTTGTCCCAATCAGAGCGTTTAGTGTTCACTAATTTTGTCAGTACATTGCATAAGATCTTGTTGGTGCTCTCAGCCTGGCCATTTGCTTGAGGGTGATAGGGGGCACACTTCTTATGTGTTACCAAGAATTCTTGGAGCAGATTTTCAATCACTTCATTCAAGAAGTGAGTGCCTCTATCACTAACTAGCTCTATGGGTAGCCCGTATCTAGTGAACACATTCTCAAATAAAAACTTAGCTGTTGTTTGAGCATCGTTCTTCGTTGTGGCTTTTACCTCTACCCACTTAGTTAGATAGTCTATTGCAACAATGATATATTCTGCATGGGAATTCTTAGCTGGGGGATTAATAGGACCTACAAAGTCTATTCCCCACTTGGAGAATGCACGTCCACCCATCATAGGTTTCAGTGGCATCTCATCTTTACGTATAGGATACTGGGTTCGCTGACAGACATCACACCGTTTCACATAGGTATGTGCGTCCATGTGAAGGGTAGGCCACCAGAAGCCCGCAAATAGTATTGCCTTGATCACCCGATCTGGTCCAAAGTGTCCTCCTGCTACACCTTGGTGAGCAGTTTCCAAGATCTTGAGATATTCGCTTTCATGGACACATAGTCTCAAGTAACCATCTTTACCGCGTTTGTATAGATTATCACCAATAAGTGAGTAATCCAGGGCTTCTTGTTCTAAACTCCTTTTCCTAGCCAAGGTCATATCTGGAGGGAATGTTTTTGTCCTCAGGAAGGATACTAGCGGTTCACTCCAATCTGGCACTAGGGAAACTTGATAAAGAGTGGCATGTTCCACTGGTGGTTTAGTGCAGCAGATTGGGCATTCCTTGCACAACTTTTGGACATCATCTTCCATAGTCGGCCAATGCACTCCGAGTCTCCTGAGTGTCTGTAGGGTTCGTTGTTTTGAATAGTGTTGCTCTAATGCACCTACATGTGCTAATTGCAACCATTTAGCATACTCATCCTCTTCCACACAACAAGCCAAGATCCCTTGATCTGTGTGCTTGTACATACTTCCCGCCATGATGTGGTACTTTTGGGCTTTTACTACTTCTCTATCTTGTGTGGTTATTACTGGGTGGTTAGGCCCGTATGTCAATACTGGCACTAATGGCTTAGCCCACTGCGGCACCACTTCCAAATTAAACAAGTAAGCATCAGGAAGGTCATCTGACACTCCTTGTGGGGCTTCTCCAGATGTGAGCCTAGAGAGATGATCTGCTCTCAAATGAGTCCTACCTTTCCTTACCACAACCTCAAAATCATATTCCATTAGCAAGAGAAACCATCTTACTAATCTTCCTGTATTGCATGGCTTGTTTACGAGATATAACAATGCTTGATGGTCAGTAAAAAATTTAAACTTGTTTGCAAGCAAATAGTGTCTAAATTTCTTAACTGCATATACCATGCCTAAGCCTTCTCTCTCCGTAGTGGTGTAATTTCGTTCAGCTGCATTCAATTGTCTACTGGCATAGGCAATTGGAAGATCCATATTACCTTCACCAGTAGGTTGAGCAAGCACACACCCAATAGCATAATTGGATGCGTCCACGTGAACATGGAATGGCTTATTCCAATCTGGTGTGGTCAAGATTGGTGCTGAACATAATCTTCGTTTAAGCTCATTGAAGGAATTCTCACATTCCTCAGTCCACTCAAAGTTAGTCAGAAGTCCGTACATGGGCTTTGCAATGACCACATACATGTGAATGAACCGGCGGTAGTAACCACAATGCCCCATGAAGGCTTGTACTTCCTTGACATTCCTTGGCCTAGGTAGCTCTGCTATGGCTCTCACTTTCTCTTCATCAGTGGATATGCCATTCTTTGACACTATGTGTCCTAGAATCTTGCCTTGCCTGGACGCATTTTTCTGGGTTCAGGCAGACTTGATATTCTCTACATTTGTCAAAAATTTGTCTGAGTTCAGGAATATGGGTTTGTCTAATGTTGGAATGAGCACAAAGATCATCAACATAGACTTCTAAATTCTTCCTCAGGAACTCTTTAAATACATGGCACATCAGTCTCTGAAAAGTAGCTGGTGCATTGGTAAGCCCAAATGGCATTACACGAAAGGCAAATATACCCCACTCTGTGGCAAAAGCTGTCTTATGTTGATCTTCTGGAGCTATGGCTACTTGATTGTAGCCCGAAAATCCATCAAGGAAGTTGTACACTTCCTTGCCTGCTACTCTTTCTAAGAGATGTTCTGTGATGGGAAGCGGATAGTTATCTCGAATTGTGGCTGCATTAACCTTCTTCAAATTAATGCACACACGCAGCTTTCCATTTTTCTTGGGCACCACTACGATGGGGGATACCCACTCAGTGTGCTCAATTTCATAGATAAATCCAGCTTCGACCAGTCTATCTATCTCCTCTTTGATCTTAGCAGCGTAATTATCGTTATATGTATAGGGCTTTTGCTTAGAGGGTTTGGCATCTGAAGTCATGGGGATGGTGTGTGAGCATATGTCTGGGTCAACACCCTTCAAATCCTTGTAACTCCAAGCGAATACATCTCTGTATTCTCTTAGCAAGGCTATTAACGCATGCTCTTCTTCCTCTGTTAGGTCATGGCCTATGTATGTGCATCTCTCCTCTCCTTCTTCTAGGGCTACCACTATTTTCTTGGTGGTTTCTTTGTTATCATAGGCCTCTCCTACTTGTGCCTCTCGTTTAGGCATTCTTATCATGACTCTCCTGTCGTCTATCTCATACTTCTTAAAATTTTCCGGGACCTCAAACAAAGATTCTTCCTCTTCTGGTGAGACTTCTCTCTTCTTTCGTTTCTTTCCTTCTTCCTTCGGGGTCACATGTGTTGCTAATCTTACATCATTTGTAAGCTCTCCATGCCTTTGGGGTTGAAATTCTACTTCATGGAAGTATTCTTCATCTGATGCAAATGGTGGGTCCATAATGATTGACTCTAGATCGGAGTCACTTGCATCCTCAAATGCATCAGGGCTAGGTTTGCATTCTTCTAGAACTGCCTCTCCCATGATTGGCTCTATGGAGAAGACTGAAATGTCATAGCCATCCTCATCACAGTGAGGCGTCCATTGTTCCTCATTGATGGCTACATCCATGGTTGCTAAAATTTCTGCCCAGCCGTGAGGTTCAAATTCTTCGTCTGGAAAAACTACAGGTGCATAGGTTGGGTCTTGGATTGATCTATGGGTTTCTTTTGCACCTACCTCTCTGGCTTTCTCTCTCTTCTCTTCTTCTACTGCTACCTTGCACATCCATAAGTGGGTGTCTTCGTGCATCCAAGAGGATCCTGACCCAATGGAATGCACCGATTCTGTATCATCTTTGGCTCTATGGATGGGATTCCATTGGATGGGAGGTACATCTCGATGAGAGTAATCCTTAAGATTGACTTTGGTCGTAACACCTAAATGCTGCAAATACAAAGAATTGGTTCCCCAATCCTGTACCACTTGCAACTGTCGCATAAATGGTCTTCCCAAAATCATCTCATAGGCATGATTTTTGCTGAAGTCACATATAGCAAATGTATGCTCAAACTCGACACCACAGGTGGCGAGAGTTATTCCTTCTAGCAATCCTAAGGGTCTCTCAATATGACCATCGGCCATCTGCAATTTCATCCTCGTGGGCCTGAGTGCTGGCTTGCCCCAACGCTTCCATAGGGAAGTGGTGGCAATTGCAACTCCTGCACCTGAGTCCAAAATTGCCTTGGTGGTGTACTCCTGGTAGGTAATGGGAAGATAGGTGTTACCTTCTTCACCTTCACACATATCTCCTATCTTATCCAAGGGTATCTCTGGTACTGTCCTATGTGATCCTACCTGGGAACGAGGTTTTTCTATCTCTGGTACTTGTTTGGCGACATGTTTCCATAATTCAGGTCTAACCTTGAGTAGCTCTTTCAAAGTGAGATTGCACTGCACTTTGGTGTTCTTCACGACCTCTGTGTTCTTAGGTATGACTGAATCTTCGTTTCTTACCATGACCGTGGGCGCTCTCATACAAGTAGACTTAGCTTCCCATGGGCCTGTGAAGTGGGGTAATTCTTGTATAGAGTTAGATTCAAAGTCTAGTCTTTCCTGAGAGTGGGTGCTCTCCTGCTCCTCATAAATGGATGGGATGTCTTGTGGGAATTGATCGTGCGCCTCATCCACAAGTTCAATTGGAGGAGGGACTTCACTCTCTTTAGCCCATTTGTCTTCTTGAATCTCTCGTAGGAATTCTGGTGTGAATCGATTCATAGAAGAAGATGTGTCTGGCTCCGTAGAGTTAGGCACGTAGGCTTCAGGCACATAGGCTTTCTGGGTAGGGAGACTTGCTCTTTCACTTGCCTTGTCCTTTAGTTGAGAGGTGGGCTCCTTTTCTGATTGTGCAATCAGCTTCTCTATTCTCTCTAACAGTCCATCAAAGTGCAATTGTGTCTTCGCTGAACTAGAGATGTTAAAGAGACGACTGGCTTCAAACATGGTCTGAGCCAATTCCACCATCTTAGCACAAATTTTGGTTTGTTCTAACTCTAGTTCTGCTCTAGGGTAACACTTTTCATGATCAGTTCCGTTTGGCCCTTCTTGGATTCTAGCCTGATAGGCTTTGAGCATCATATTAAGGTCCTTGGGAGTGGGATCTGCTAAGACTGATCCTACTCTTGGGGGTGGTGGGTTTAGGTGAGGCGGGTTGGATGGTGGTGGGTCAGATGGAGATGGTATGGAGGGTGACGGAGGAGGTGATATGGATTGAGGCGGGGGTGACCTGTGAGAGTTCGGTTGAGAGGTGAGATCCACAATTTTGGCTTTTGTTTCTCTTATGCTTTCTTCTAATTCGTTCATTTTCTTGGCCCATTGTCTTTTCATTCTTTCACGGCTATCTCTCCAGGCTCTAGTCCTTTTCTTGGTTATGCTCTCTGTTTCACTAGCTTCTAGGCTCTTTTCCTGACCTACGGCTTGGTTTTGCTGCAATGCTTGAGCTCTAGTGACTACCTGTACTGGTGCGGTGGAAGTCACGCTCCCTGTGGAGTCTACCACTAACCCAACAACGTTGATAGGAGTGATTTTTGGCATGTTATTGGGGTTCTTTGGGCAATCTCGTAAGAGATGCTCCTTTCCACATTCTTGGCAAAAGCCTTGGATCATCACTGACTGGGATTGTGTAGGTGGAGGTAAGGGACAATCACGAATGAGGTGATCTCCCTGACATCTATAGCATGGTCCTCTGAGAAACGGGGGCCTTACCTGCCTAGGTTGAGGTCTAGGGTTGGGGTTTGCATACATGACATTTGTGTAATCTGATTCCCAACTAGGTTCATTTGGCTCTTCGCTATAGTAGGACTCACCATGTTCGGGAGATTGCATGTAGTAAGCCTGGGGACTATCAACATGTGTAGAATCGAAACTATGGTCACTAAGATCACTTTCTGAGAGCAGTGGTGTTACAGGGACTATAGCTCTATTCAGGTTTTCTTCTGCTGCTGCATATTTTACTGGGATCACATTAGCTGGGGCAGGGGGTTGTTGTGCTAACACAGGTTGAGGCCTTTGTTGGGCTTGATATTGTGGTTGATAATTTTGTTGTGGCCTAGTGTACTGTTGTGGTGGGTATTGACTCTGGTATCTGCCTTGTTGAGGGTATGGCTGAGGGTAGGGTTGCCTAGCTGCCTGCTTGTTGTATGGGCAATCTTGCGCGGTGTGATTGGTGTACCTCCGTTCTATGGTGCAGTACTGGCTACTAGGATTCACTTGGGGTTGAGCCATAATGGGACATACGTTCGCCATGTGGTCGCCACCACAAGTATAGCACCTTTTCACAGGGGCAAACCTTGGGATTTGTTTGTTAGTGACACCTAATTTCTGAGCTACTTTCTCTGCAAGCTCCTCGATTGATGTGGATTGCGTGGAAGAGAGTTTAGAGGCACTATCCGAATCTTTGTATATCTTGGAAAGCTCTAACTCCTCCCCTAGGTTATCCTCAATATCAATGCACATGCGTACACAATCTTCTATGGTCCTAGGGTCCTTCAAGTACACATAAGATCTCAATTTGGTACTTAGCAATCCATCCAAGAATAAAGCCACTTGCTTGGCTGGTGTGGGTAGCTCTGAAACAGGGCATCTTTCTAAGTATTGCCTAAATCTTCTTCCTGCAAGTCTCAGAGTTTCTTGAGGGGTTTGCTTGAAGCTGTGAATCAGCGAGGAGGTATTATGCCTTATGCCACTCTTAGAGAATTCGATAATGAACGCCTCTAGGAGTTGGTCTATGCTCCTGAACTGCCTCTCATTTAGTGGCTGAAACCATGTCAGGGCAGTGTTCCTAAGGGTTAGACCAAAGGCATTGTACTGCGTGAATAGATCCTCTACTTGTTCAGCTCTCAAGACTTGTCTAAACTCAGCCACATGATCGTATGGATCTCCTGTGCCATCGAAGTAGTTCTTCATGGACTTAACTAGCTGAGTCGGTCTCAAAGTCCTTGTGTGCTCTCTAGGTCGTGGTAGAGGGAACTCATTCGCATTTCTTTGATTCCTGTGAGCTCTAAGTATCTCAGGTTCTACTCTATTTGTTTCCGTTCTCGTTCTTTCTCTGCCCACTGGATTGGCAAAGCTGACTTCTGGTCTATCTCTACTTCTACCTCTTTGCATTCCATGAGCTTGGGATGTTCCAGCTCCAGGGTGACCATAGGATACATTCGATCTTGGTTGGGGGAAAACGAATTCACCCTTCCAAGTGTAAGCATGCCTATCATTTTCTGTCACCACAAAGATCCTCTCCGAGGCGTGATCTAAGTAGGTCACTCTACCTGGGCTATCAGGATCCTTAAACTCATAGATCATGATTGTTCCTATATCAATTGGCCGATCAGGTTTGTACCTCCAAAAGGCTTTGTCAGTCTCTCGATTGAGGAGCAAATCTATGCTCTTATTATCCTGGGGAATCCACTCCGGTGTGATAATCTTAGTGAGAACCGATTTACCTCGAGGGGTTTTAGGTTCTGCACCCATGTTTCCTTGCTCCAGGTCACCTAAGTCTGCTTCGGGGATCACATTTCCAAATTCGTCCGTCCTATCTGGGTGACTGGTGACTACGTATATGGTTCCTTCTTTGTCCAAGTATGCTCCATTTTCAAACTTGACAGCTGGGTGCTCTAATCCAATGGATTGATCAGGATTCTTAATATGTACCACAGATCTTCCTAGACCGTCCTCATAGATGCTAGCACCTAATCGGTTGGTCCTAAGGTATTCCAACTGCGTTTTGTAAGGGCCTTCTACCCTGTGCAGGTATGGCACTCCTGAACTTCCTGTAGGTTTCTCCATACCTTGAGACATCTCGGATTCACTAGTCTCAGAACTTGGGTAGTATGAGTGGTGACTCAATTGCTGGGCCCAAGACCTAGCAGTGTGGTTGACACTAGCCTCTGAAGACCTAAGGCTTTGTCTATCCCTTACCAGATGTCGTCCTGATTTAAGGTTCATATGCCTATTTAAGTAGCCCAATTTTTGTCCAAGTACAACCTCGTTGCAGAGTCCTTTTGTATCAGTTACTTGATTCTTTTTAGTTGATTCCTATGTTAAAATTCTTGTCTGATATCACGTCGCAAGGTATATTTGAGTGTAGTTCCGCACTTACAGTTGATCGTTCCACGTTAAGTTCTTTTCCTTTAAAGTTCTCGACAGTACAAAGATTATGTCCTTAGCTTGAACTTGAGAGTTTAGGTGTGCTTCAACTTGATAATTGCCTATCGTCGCCCTGACTTACTCCTACCTCTAGTCGTTCTTAGCCTAAGCTAGGAATTGACAGAGGGGGTTGAAAGTTTCCAACCTTTTGTTTCCTGCTCGGTTGCCCTTGAATGCCCAGGAAGTGTGTTCCCAAGCTTGCACTTACACTTTCTTAGAACGCCTTTCGATGCTCACAATAGATCTGTAGAGTTCCAAAGTTAGCTTTAAGATTTAAATTCTAAAGACAAAACCAATGATTTTCATTCCTGTAGCACAAACACTAACTTGCATAGTGATTTTTAGGAAAACAATTCTAAAGACCCCTGACTTTGATCCCCCTGGGTATGGTCAACTTCAAAATACCCTATCTGAAAATCAACGCATTATCTTTATAAAAAACAGTTGAGGGCGTGTAGTATATGCCACGAGCTTTCCAACAAGCCCTAGAGCTCAAAAAATGGATTTCGTATGAAAAAGTTATGATTGTTCAGGGTTTAGGGGGTTAAAACAAGATTCAATCTGGCTGACAGATCCTAGGATTTTCTCCCAAATCTCAAGTGTAGGAACCTCTAAAAATGCTAATAGATTGACTATTTTGCCCCAAAATTATCCCAAATTTTGAACAAAAGCCAACCCTAATTTTTGGCCAAAAAGCCTGTCAATCGCGATCGACAGGTCTGTCAATCGCGATTGACAGAGGTGTCCGTCGGGCCTGTCAGTCGCGATCGACAGTGTCAATCGCGATCGACAGTGTCAATCGCGATCGACAGTGTCAATCGCGATCGACAGAGTCGATCGTGGCTGTCAATCACGATCGACGGTATCAATCGCGATCGACACGTTTTCCGGTTTTTTCGCGGAAATTTCAGTCAATCGGGGACCTATCAGTCGCGATGGACATGTGGCTATGCGTAAAAGTCAATCAATCGTTGAATATCAGTCAATCGCGATCGACGGTGTCAATCGCGACTGACAGAGGTGTTGGTCGTGGCTGTCGATCGCGATCGACGGTATCAATCGCGATTGACAGGGTCCTACATGGCAGTCTGTCGGTCGTGAAGTCTGTCGATCGCGATTGACAGAGGCTGTCGGTCGCGATTGACAGAGGCTGTCGGTCGCGATTGACAGAAAAACACGTAATTTTTCTACTGTTTTAGGTGATTTGGGATGTGCTCATCATGCTTGTGCTAGTGGTGAACTTTGTTTTACCAAATGATCGAATTTTCTGTCGATCGCGATCGACAGAGGCTGGCGACTGCGAGACAGATTCGACGAATTTCGTACCTGCGTAGAGAGCTGGGGATGATGATTCAGCAAGAACCTGCAAAATGCTCAAGAAACATGCAAAAACCACACACGCAATATCGCTCTCTCGCTCTCTCTCACAAGTAGAATGAGGGAAATGAGGTGGAGATGGGGATATGATCAAAAAACTGAAATTTTCGCGATGATGGAGATGGAGGTGGGAGATGGTGATGATGGTAATGGTGATGAAGATGGTGTAGAAAAAACAAGAAAATGGATGAAAGTGAAGAAATTACCTACAACTCCAATGCGTCAACTCTACGTCTTACCATCACACGCTCGTCCTCAAAGCTCGATCCCCGGCAACGGTGCCAAAATTTGGTGTAGCTCAGTGATGAGTAGCACCTCCTTTAATGTCAATCCGGGAAGACGTGAGGATGGTATGAAGACCTCGAGCAAGTGGAGGCACAAGTGCGTGAGTGAGAAGCACACCAACATGCACACACATACACACACACGCGCACACAAGGCAAGACAAAGAGTGAGGAGAAATGGAGTTCTTTAGATTAATTTCACCGAACTCTTACAAGTTCATTTTATTTTGAATCTAACCCCAAAAATGAGCTCTCTAGCTCCTTTTATAGTTTTTGACTAGCTTTGGCCCTGTCCAGACCTAGTGTCCGGCCTAGTTAAAAATTAGGTTCCAGGGCCAATTTGAGGGCTTAAACGGAGTCTAAAAAATACGAAAATTGATATGTAGGTACTTCTAAGGCTCCTCAAGCTCGAGGACTCCTCAGCTTGCAAAAATGGAGCCACAAAAAGGTGAACATGGTATTTACAAGGGTTGTTAGTGATGAGAATCACTTTTAATTGGTGTAAGGGTTTGAAAAATTAAAGGTTGCCTTAGTGCTAGATCTGCGTGAATGCTCATACTTGCTTCTCCATGAAGAAAATTATTGGCCTACTTGCCAGATCATCGTTGACTCCCTTGTCTACTGCTAACAATGCTGCGCACTGACTAGAATTGTATATATGTGCTTAGCATATGACTTGCCGATTGAGCGAGCAATGACAAGTGAGGAGCTGAAAGTGTTTAAAGGAACCACAAAGAAAGCTAGGAAGCCCAGCAAAGGAAGAGCAGGAAAGCGAATGAGAGGAACTATCCCCTGCCTTCAGGTGCCAGAATCACCCTCACCACAACCCTCTCCTGAACAGTCTCCTACTGAACCCCCTGTACAACCCATTCGCATAAGGTTATCAAGACCAGTTACAACGGAGGGCACTACCAGCACAATCACTACTCAAGCAACCACAGTCTCAGGACCTACCACCACTACAGCAGAAGTTCCCACCACTATTGGTGCGGAAGCTTTTTCTTTTTCGATACCCCATTTAGAAGCAGAACAAGCAGACACCACATTTGATTTTGAGATGCAGGATGTATTTTCAAATGAATTTCAATTTTCAGAAGGCCAGATCTTCTCTCAAGAATATGAAAGGCCCAGCTACCCTACCACACCGCGCGATCAACCACAAGGACAAGTAGTGTCTAGTTCCAAGGGAGAAAGAACAGAAACCGACGAAGATGAAGGCGATGACGAAGCCAGTCAGGGAACTCATGAATCCCAAGAACATGTGCAAATAGATGAACAAGGACAACAAACCGACACCCAAGGTGACACGAGCACACAGGAAGAAGAAACCTTCGAAGCAGCAGCTTATACACTGGCCATCAAAAAGTTATACCGTACTATGGCAAAGGTTTGGGCGCGTAAGAAGTTGACTGACGAAGAGGGCTAGACACTCATAGAACAAGAACTTGTCTCGGGCGGGTTCAAAGAAGTATACATCAGAGGTTTCAGAGAGCTTGTCAAATCAGTTGGACCCACTGAAGCCTTAAGATATTTGCAAAGAAAACCGCTACCGTAGTATGATCCTCGCAGAATCCGCCTACTAACCAAACCGGGTGAATACATTCGAGTACCCACCGGCGGTCAGTCTTCAGAACAGGCCAGGGAAGCACGTCTCGTCCCTGAAAGCTCATTGGCAGAGGACACCATTATCGTCGACTCCCCACCCCATACTACTGTTGTACATACCACCACAGTCGTCGAAGTACCGACCACTCCAACCGCTCCTCCATCACCTCCCACCCATCCAGTCTCCCCCATACACCCCCCTTCTCCCAGAACAACATCCTCCTTCTCCGGTGGAGTAGCAGAAGTCGTCCTTACTCCATTCATCCCACAATTCCCGCACCCACTCAACCTAGTCTACCCCCTAACACATCCACCTTTCTATCCAACCCATTTCTCCATCCATCTTTTCCATCCTTTCTGTTGGCGATATACGAGAAGAAGCAAGTACGGGCATACATGAAGATCTAGCACTAAGGCAACTCTCTATTTTTTTTCAAAACCCTTACACCATTTAAAAGTGATTCTCATCACTAAAAACCCCTGTAAATACCATTTTCACCTTTTTGTAGCTCCATTTTGTACAAGCCGAGGAGTCCTCGAGCTTGAGGATCCTTAGAAGTAGTTGCCTACCAATTTTCGTATTTTTTAGATCTCGTTTGAGCCCTCAAATAAGCCCTGGAACCTAATTTTTAACTAGGCCGGACACTAGGTCTGGACAGGGCCAAAGCTAGTCAAAAACTATAAATAGAGCTAGAGAGCTCATTTTTGGGGGAGCTTCTTGTAGTTTTGAGCTTGTATGAGAACTTTGTTGCAATAGAAGTGATTCCATTGTCTTACTCTCTTTGTTCTTGCCGTGTGTGCGCGTGTGTGTGTATGTGTGTGCATGTTAGTGTGCTTCTCACTCACACATTTGTGCCTTCACTTGCTCGAGGTCTTCATACCATCCTCATGTCTTCCCGGATTGACATTAAAGGAGGTGCTACTCATCACTGAGCTACACCAAATTTTGGCGCCGTTGCCGGGGATTCGAGCTTTGAGGATGAGCGTGTGATGGTAAGACGTAGAGAGGACGCGTTGGAATGGTAAGTAGTCGGTAAATTTCTGATTTTTCTCCATCTCCATCTCCATCTTCACCTCCTTCTCCATCTCCACCTCCACCGCCTTCTCCACTACATATTCCCTCTTCCTTGTCATTCCCCTCATTTGTTGTGTGCGAGTTTGAGAGAGAGCGAGTGTGTGTGCTTGTTTTTGTGTATTTTTTTGCATGTTCTTGCAGGTACCAGCTCCATCACCATCTCCAGCAAGCTCAGCAGGTACAGAATCCTTCTGCACAGTCCCCGAGACGTTGAGCTCGAGCTATCGCGACACTTCGCAAACTTCGACTAATCGCGTTTCTGAGTGCACCACGACACTGCGCAGGCTGAGAGCTCCTAGGATCACTAGACAGAACTGAAAAATTCACCATATCCCGAGCTATCGCGACACCTCGAGGTATCGCGACACTCACGAGCTATCGCGACACCTCACGACCTATCGCGACACCTCACGAGCTATCGCGACACTTGGGAGTATCGCGACACCTCACGACCTATCGCGACATGTCACGACCTATCACGACACCTCATGACCTATCACGACACCTCACGAACTATCGCGACACTTTGGGAGTATCGCGACACCTCACGAGCTATCGCGACACCTCACGAGCTATCGCGACACCTCACGAGCTATCGCGACACTTCACAACCTATCGCGACACTTGGGAGTATCGCGACACCTCACGAGCTATCGCGACACTTCACGACCTATCGCGACACTTGGGAGCTATCGTGACACTTCGACCCGACCTATCGCGATACATGGGCTTAACGCATGAAAATTTAGAGTAATTTAATTGACTGAATTAAGGTACCTTTGGGCTTAATCTTGGACACATTGGGAGGATATAAGAGCCGTAGGAGTGGGCAAAAGACCTAGAAACCAGGGAGGAATTTCCTGAACCCTGAGAGCCTGTTTGGACCCCTAAGAGCCTGAATAGTCATAACTTCACCATACGAACTCCGATTGATGAGATTTTGGTCTCGTTGGAAAGCTTGTTGAGAACATGTATTTTCAAGTTGGCCTTTAGGTGAGACTAGGTGGTCCTAAGATTGAGGGGGTACAGTGAGTTACTCCAGGGGGGACTGAAAATATTGATGTGTGTCTTTCAATTACTTGTGGTAATAGAGTGTCTTTTGCAGGAACATTGTGTGCACTCAAGGCAATCCAAAGCAAGCTAGCAAGGGTGAGTACCAAGCTTGGGAGAAGGCTTCCTGGGCTTGTGTAGCAGTGTGGTCAACCAGATAATTGAGGTGGGAAGATCTCTCAACCCTCCTTTGTCAATTCCTAGCCTAGGCTAAGTACGACTTAGGTGTGGTAATTAATTAGGGCAACGTTAGGCACGAATCAAGTCCAAGAGAATTAACCAACCAAGTGCAAGAATTAAGTAGGTCTTAAGTGCGAAAACCCTAAGGGACAAAAGGAAAACTGGAGTCGATCACTTATCAAGTGCGAAATTCACTTAAGTACTCCTGACGACGCGATTTCAGACAAGATCATAAACATAATATTCAACTCAAAAGAACAAAGTGATTGGTGAAAATTAACCTGCAACGAGAGTGTGCTTGGGTCCAAGGGGGTAGATAAATCAGGCATATGAACCTTAGATCAGGCAGACACTTAGGCCGAGACAGACAAAGCCTCAGATCTTCTGAAGCTAGTGTCAATCACACTGCCAGGTCTTGGGCCCAGCAGTTGAGTGATTACCCATACACTCCCAAATCAGAAACAAGTGATTCTGAGATGTCCTATCACATGGAGAGACCAGTAGGTAGTTCAGGGGTGGCTTATCTAGAAAAGCCAGAGGGACCTTACAAAACTCAATTGGAATACATCAGGACGAATTGTCTAGGTGCTCGCATCTACGAAGACGGACTGAGAAGATCTGTGGTCCAGATTAAGAACCCCGATCAACCCCATGGACTAGAACACCCGGTAGTGAAGTTTGAGAATGGAGCATACCTAGATAAAGAAGGGACTGTATATGTAGTCACCACTCTTCCTGATAGAACTGATGAGTTTGGAAATGTGATTGCAGAAACCAATATGGGTGATATAGAGCAAGGAAATTTAGAGAAAGAGCCGAGAACCCCCCGTGGTAAATCTGTCTTGACCAGAATCATGACTCCAGAGTGGATTCCACAGGATAATAAAAGCATAGATTTGCTTTTAAACCGAGAAACCGATGAGGCCTTTTGGAGGTATAAGCCTACCTTGCCTCATGAAGTAGGTGCTCTCACAGTCTATGAGTTTAAAGACCCTGACAGCCCAGGTAAAGTAACATACCTAGACAATACATCAGAGAGGATCTTCGTGGTCACAGAGCATGGCAGACATGCCTACACATGGAAGGGTGAATTTGTTTTCCCCCAACCTTGGACTAATGTGTCATACAGTCACCAAGGAGCTGGGACCTCCCAAGCTCATGGAGCTCAAAGAGATAGAAGTAGAGACAAACCTGAGGTAAGTTTTGCCAACTCCCTGGGAAGAGAAAGAACGGGAACGGAAAGGAATAGAGTGGAACCTGAGGGACATAGAACCCCATGGAATCAAAGGAATGCTGACGATTTTCCTTTGCCAAAGCCGAGAGAACACACTAGGACCCTGCGACCAACTCAGCTGGTGAAGTCCATGAAGAATTACTTCGATGGCACTGGAGACCCTTATGACCATGTGGCAGAATTTCGGCAAGTATTGAAAGCTGAACAGGTAGAGGACCTATTCACACAATATAATGCTTTTGGTCTAACCCTTAGGAACACTACCCTTACGTGGTTTCAACCACTGAGAGGCATTTCAGAAACATAGACCAGCTCTTAGAGGCATTTATCATTGAGTTTTCTAAGAGTGGGATCAGGCACAACACTTCCTCACTAATTCATAGCTTCAAACAAACACCTCAAGAGACGGTCCGACTAGCTGGAAGAAGATTTAGGCAGTACCTGGAGAGATGCCCGATGCCGGAGTTACCCACACCAGCCAAACAAGTGGCCTTGTTCTTAGATGGATTGTTGAGCACCAAGCTCAGGTCATATGTGTATCTGAAGGACCCCAGAACGATAGAAGAGTGCGTGCGCATGTGCATAGACATTGAGGACAATCTAGGTGAGGAATTAGAACTATCAAAAATCTATAAGGATTCTGATAGCTCTAGTAGCCTCACATCTGGTCAATCCACATCCATTGAGGAACTTGCAGAGAAGGTAGCTCAAAAACTAGGTGTCTCTAGCAAACAAATACCGAGATTTGCCCCAGTTAAGCGGTGTTACACTTGTGGCGGTGACCATATGGCAAGTGTATGTCCCATTATGGCCCAACCCCAGGCGAATCCTAGTAGCCAGTACTGCACCATAGAGCGCAGGTACACCAACCACACTGCACAAGACTGCCCATATAACAAACAAACTGTTAGGCAAAATTACCCTCAGCCATATCCACAACAGGGTAGATACCAGAATCAGTACCCACCACAACAATACAACAAACCACAGCAAACTTATCAGCCACCTTATCAAGGGCAGCAGAGACCTCAACCAGTCCTAGTGGAGCAACCCCCTGCTCCAACCAATGTGATCCCAGTGAAATATGCATCTGCTGAAGAAAATCCGAACAGAGCCATAGTCCCAGTCACCCCATTGCTATCAGACAGTGATCCAAGTGACCATAGTTTTGACTCCACACATATTGATAGCCCACAGGCTTACTACATGCAGTCACCCGAGCATAACGAGTCATACTATTATGAGGACCCAAGTGAAAATAGTGGGGAGCCTGAGTATGCCAATGTCATGTACACAAACCCCAACTCTAGACCTCAACCTAGGCATGTACGACCCCCATTTCCTAGAGGACCATGCTTCAGATGTCAGGGAGATCACCTTATACGTGATTGTCCACTGCCTGCCCCTACACAACCTCAACCAGTAACAATTCAGGGTTTCTGTCAAGACTGCGGAAAAGAGCATCTCCTACGAGATTGCCCAAAGAACCCTAATACCATGCCTAAAATCACTCCTATCAATGTTGTTGGGTTAGCTGTAGACTCCATAGGGAGTGTGACTTCCACTGCACCTGTGCAAGTACTCACAAGAGCCCAAGCACTACAACAAAACCAAGGTGTTGGTCAGGAAAAGAGCCCCGAGGTGAGTGAAACAGAGAGCATAACCAAAAAGAGGACTAGAGCCTGGAAGGATAGTCGTGAAAGAATGAAAAGGCAATGGGCAAAAAAGATGAGCGAACTTGAAGAAAGCTTGAGAGAAACCAAAGCAAAGATAAGTGAACTCGCATCTCAAAACCACTCTCACACCAACCCTCCACCACCCCTCCCTTTACCCGCCAATCCACCTTCTTCCATTCCCCAACCTTTCAATACACCACCCTTAACCCACCCACCACCCAGAGTAGGATCCGTCCTAGCCAATCCCACTCCCGAGGACCTAAACATGATGCTTAGAGCATATCAGGCCAGAATCCAAGAAGGGCCAAACGTAACTGATCATGAAAAGTGTTACCCTAGAGCAGAACTAGAGCTAGAACGAACCTAAATTTGTGCTAAGATGGTGGAATTGGCTCAGACCATGTTTGAAGCCACTCGCCTATTTAACATCTCTAGTTCAGCAAAGACACAATTGCACTTTGATGGATTGTTAGAAAGAATAGAGAAGCTGATTGCACAATCAGAAAAGGAACCCGCCTCTCAACACAAGGACAAGGCAAGTGAAAGAGTAAGCATTCCTGCTCAGGAAGCCTATGTGCCTGAAGCTTATGTGCCTAACTCTACGGAGCCAGACACATCATCTTCTATGAATCGGTTCACACCAGAATTCCTACGAGAGATTCAAGAAGACAAATGGGCTAAAGAGAGTAAAGTCCCTCCTCCTATTGAACTTGTGGATGATGCACGCGACCAATTCCCACAAGACATCCCATCCATTTATGAGGAGCAGGAGAGCACCCACTCTCAGGAAAGACTAGACTTTGAGTCTAACTCTCTACAAGAATTACCCCACTTCACAGGCCCATGGGAGGCTAAGTCTACTTGTATGAGAGCACCCACGGTCATGGTACGAAATGAGGACTCAGTCTTACCTAGGAACACAGAGGTAGTGAAAAACACTAAAGTGCAGTGCAATCTCAAGTTAGAAGAGCTACTCAAGGTTAGACCTGAATTATGGGAACATGTCGCCAAACAAGTACCAGCGATAGTGAAACCTCATTCCCAGGTAGGATCACATAGGACGGTGCCAGAGATACCCTTGGATAAGATAGGAGATATGTGTGAAGGTGAAGAAGGGAATACCTATCTTCCCATTACCTACCAGGAGTACACCACCAAGGCAATTTTGGACTCAGGTGCAGGAGTTGCAATTGCCACCACTTCCCTATGGAAGCGTTGGGGCAAGCCAGCACTCAGGCGAACGAGAATGAAATTGCAGATGGCCGATGGTCATATTGAGAGACCCTTAGGATTGCTAGAAGGAATAACTCTCACCACTTGTGGTGTCGAGTTTGAGCATACATTTTCTATATGTGACTTCAACAAAAATCATGCCTATGAGATGATCTTAGGACGACCTTTTATGCGACAGTTGCAAGTGGTACAGGATTGGGGAACCAACTCCTTGTACCTACAACACTTAGGTGTTACGACCAAAGTGAATCTTAAAGATTACTCTCATAGAGATGTCCCTCCTATCCAATGGAACCCCATCCATAGAGCCAAAGATGATACGGAATCAGTGCATTCCATAGGATCCGGATCCTCATGGATGCATGAAGACACTCACTTATGGATGTGCAAAGTAGCAGTAGAGGAAGAGAAGAGAGAAAAGGCTAGAGAAATAGATGCAAACGAAACACATAGACCCATTCAAGACCCAGCCTATGCACCTGTAGTTTTTCCAGACGAAGAATTCAAACCGCACGGCTAGGCAGAAATTCTAGCAACCATGGATGTAGCCATCAATGAGGAACAATGGACACCTCACTGTGATGAGGATGGCTATGACATTTCAGTCTTCTCCATAGAGCCGATCATGGGAGAGGCAGTTTTAGAAGAGTGTGAACCTAGCCCTGATGCATTTGAGGATGCAAGTGACTCCGATCTAGAGTCAATCATTATGGACACACCCTTTGCATCAGACGAAGAATACTTCTATGAAGTAGAATTTCAACCCCAGAAGCATGGAGAGCTTACAAATGAGGTAAGGCTAGCCACACAGGTGACCCCGAAGGAAGAAGGAAAGAAAAGAAAGAAGAGAGAAGTCACAACAGAAGAGGAAGAATCTTTGTTTGAGGTCCCGGAAAATTTTAAGAAGTATGAGATAGATGATAGAAGAGTCATGATAAGAATGCCTAAACGGGAGGCACAATCAGGAGCGGCCTATGATAACAAAGAAACCACCAAAAAAATAGTGGTAGCCCTAGAAGAGGGAGAGGAGAGATGTACTTACATAGGACATGACCTGACGGAAGACGAAGAGCACGAATTGATAGCCTTGCTAAGAGAATACAGAGATGTATTCGCTTGGAGCTACAAGGATTTGAAGGGTGTTGACCCAGACATATGCTCACACACAATTCCCATGACCTCAGATGCTAAACCCTCTAAGCAAAAGCCATACACATATAATGATAACTATGCTGCTAAGATCAAAGAAGAGATAGACCGCTTGGTGGAAGCCGGATTTATCTATGAAATTGAGCACACTGAATGGGTATCCCCCATTGTAGTGGTGCCCAAGAAGAACGGCAAATTACGAGTATGCATTAACTTGAAGAAGGTTAATGCAGCCACTATTAGAGATAGCTATCCGCTTCCTATCACTGAGCAACTATTAGAAAGGGTAGCAGGCAAGGAAGTGTACAGCTTCCTAGATGGTTTTTCGGGCTACAATCAAGTAGCCATTGCTCCAGAGGATCAACATAAGACGGCTTTTGCCATGGAGTGGGGCATATTTGCCTTTCGAGTAATGCCATTCGGGCTTACTAATGCACCTGCTACCTTTCAAAGATTGATGTGTCATGTGTTTAAAGAGTTCTTGAGGAAGAATTTGGAAGTCTATGTTGATGATCTGTGCGCGCATTCCAACATTAGACAGACCCATATACCTGAACTCAGACAAATCTTTGATAAATGCAGAGAATATCAAGTCTGCTTGAACCCAGAAAAGTGTGTTTTCATGGTTAGGCAAGGCAAGATTCTAGGACACATAGTGTCAAAAAATGGCATATCCACTGATGAAGAGAAAGTGAAAGCCATAGCGGAGCTACCTAGGCCAAAGAACATCAAGGAAGTACAGGCATTCATGGGGCATTGTGGTTACTACCGCCGGTTCATCCACATGTATGCCGTCATTGCAAAGCCCATGTACGGACTTCTGACTAACTTTGAGTGGACTGATGAATGTGAGAATTCCTTCCAAGAGCTTAAACGAAGATTATGTTCAGCACCAATCTTGACCACACCAGATTGGAACAAGCCATTCCATGTTCATGTGGATGCCTCCAATTATGCTATTGGATGTGTACTCGCACAACCTATGGGTGAAGGTAATCTGGATCTCCCTATTGCCTATGCCAGTAGACAATTGAATGCTGCTGAACGGAACTATACAACCACCGAACGAGAAGGATTAGGCATGATGTATGCGGTTAAAAAGTTTAGACATTATTTGCTTGCAAATAAGTTCAAATTTTTTACTGATCACCAAGCTCTACTGTACTTGGTAAACAAGCCATGTAATACAGGCAGATTAGTAAGATGGTTTCTCTTACTAATGGAGTATGACTTTGAGGTGGTGGTAAGGAAAGGGAAGACTCACTTGAGAGCAGACCATCTGTCTAGGCTCACATCTGGAGAAGCCCCACAAGGAGTATCAGATGACTTACCTGATGCTTACTTGTTTAATTTGGAAGTGGTGCCGCAGTGGGCTAAGCCATTAGTGCCAGTATTGACATACGGGCCTAACCATCCAGTAATAACCACACAGGATCGAGAAGTTGTAAAAGCCCAAAGGTATCATATCTTGGCAGGAAGTATGTACAAGCACACAGATCAAGGGATCTTGGCTTGTTGTGTGGAAGAGGATGAGTACGCCAAATGGTTGCATTTAGCACATGTAGGTGCATTAGAGCAACACTACTCAAAGCAACGAACCTTACAGACACTAAGGAGACTCGGAGTGCATTGGCCGACGATGGAAGCTGATGTCCAAAAGTTGTGCAAAGAATGCCCAATCTGTTGCACTAAACCACCTGTGGAACATGCCACACTTTATCAAGTGTCCATAGTGCCAGATTGGAGTGAACCACTAGTATCTTTCTTGAGGACGAAAACATTCCCTCCAGACATGACCCTGACTAGGAAAAGAAGTCTAGAACAAGAAGCCCTAGATTACTCACTCATTGGTGATAATCTATACAAGCGGGGTAAAGATGATTACCTGAGACTATGTGTTCATGAGAGTGAATATCTAAAGATCTTGGAAACTGCTCACCAGGGTGTAGCAGGAGGACACTTTGGTCCAGATAGGGTGATCAAAGCAATTCTATTTGCAGGATTTTGGTGGCCCACCCTTCACATGGATGCACATACCTATGTGAAGAGATGTGAGATTTGTCAGTGAACCCAGCCTCCTATACGCAAAGATGAGATGCCACTAAAGCCTATGATGGGCGGACGTGCATTCTCTAAGTGGGGAATAGACTTTGTAGGTCCTATTAATCCCCCAGCTAAGGGCTCACATGCTGAGTATATCATCATTGCCACGGACTATCTAACCAAGTGGGTAGAGGTAAAAGCCACAACGAAGAACGACGCTGAGACAACTGCTAAATTCTTGTTTGAGAATGTATTCACAAGATACGGGCTACCTATAGAGTTAGTAAGTGACAGGGGCACTCACTTCTTGAATGAAGTTATTGAAAATCTGCTCCAAGAATTCTTGGTAGTACATAAGAAGTCTGCCCCCTATCACCCTCAAGCCAACGGGCAAGCCGAAAGCACCAATAAGATCCTATGCAATGTCTTGACAAAATTAGTGAACAATAAACGCTCTGATTGGGACAAACAGCTACACCATGCTGTTTGGGCATACCGAGTCGCCTACAAAACGGTACTCCAAGCCACCCCCTTTCAGATGGTATTTGGCCAAAACACGGTGCTACCCTTGGACTTCTTGATACCTACATTGAAAGTAGCACAAGAGCACGACTGGACAGGCCATGAACTCTCTTCGAGACTGTTTGATCTTGAGCGATTAGGTGAAACCAGACTAAGAGCAGCTGCAGGAATATATGCAGCCAAGAAACGACAAAAGGCATACTTTGATGCCCATGTGAAGGACAAAGGCTTGAAAGCAGGAGATCTAGTTTTAGTCTACACATTGAAACAACACGAAAGGAAGCTAGAAAAGAGAGGCTACGGACCTATGATCATCAATAGGATCTCCACGAGTGGAGCAGTACAACTAGCCACTTTAGAGGGTGATGTTCTCCCAAACTATATTAGCGGATGCAGAGTCAAGTTGTATCAGGAACCCCTCACGGAGGAAATGCTAAGTCGACTCAATACTGCTAAGCAACGTAAAGAGGAGGAAAAACGAGTTTGAGATGAAGCACAGGCAGAGGCCTTAGAGCGCATCAGACGAATGAAGTTGAGGAGACAAGGGAGGGATCAGCCTATGATTGACACTCAAGAGTCTCCAGGCTATCACATGGCCATGTGTGAGGCTTCAGGTGAACGTAACCATAAGATAGTGGATTGACGACCTTTTGTGACCCTAGAAATAGGACAAAGAGACAGCACAACAAGCGTGAGAGCTTTAATTGATTCAGGAGCAGCCACAAGTGCAGTTCGGCTTTCTTATTGCCAGCAGCTGCAATTGGAGGTAAAACCCCTAGAAGCATATCTGATAGGATTAGGAGGTGTTGAAACCCCTTGCATGGGAGAGGTGGATCTTCCCCTCTACATACAAGAGGTCCTCATGCCAGCAAAAGTGCTAGTGTGTGAAGATGAGGATCTGACCGAACCTCTTGTCTTAGGCCAAGACTGGATCTATGATCACGCAGTCAACCTCAACCTAAGAAGTGGACTTCTTCAGGCTTGGGTAGGCCAAAGCCGTCTAATGATTGAATTAGAAAATCAAGCACTCAAACCAATAGAACAGACACCAACTCCTGGTCCCCCGAGGAATCTACATAAAGATAATGTTGCTCTTCTTGTCCAAACTTCTATGGTGCAGAGGATTGTCAATCTTACCAAAGGTACAGGAGTCAATGAGGAGTTCGCAGCGGGGTCAAAGGAGATTCTAAACATGAATACCAAACACTATACAACACGAAGGAGGCCATTGATCAAGAAGCAGGAGCGCCAACCCGTGCAACACGGAGCACCTCGTGGCGCGAAGCAGATCTGGATACGCAAGGATGGAAAACCCACAACTCTAATAGCAGACTCTCGAGGAGACAACAAACAAGCCACACCATCACGGACACAAGTGAAGGAGTACCCTAGGAAACCTCCTAGGCACACCACATCTATTTGGGTTCCTAAGCGGTCAATGAAGGCCATCCCTAATGCTAGACAGATATGGGTGCCCAAGGCCTGCTTACAAGCCCAAATTACTTCACCTTCAGGCACTAGGATGAAGCAACTTTCACAAGCACTCGTGGCCAACAACTCAAAAAAGATACCTACACCTCTCACTGTCTCCACTCCAATCAACCCTAGGAATGTCTGGAAATGGGTACCCAAAAGGTCCCAAATACATCACACTCACATCCAGAAATCTTCACCTGTCTTTAGTTCTAAGAGCTACGAATCCTCTATCAAAGTTTGGAGAATTAAACCGTGTATCAAACCCCCTGACCCAATTTTGTAAATCCGTCCACTCTAACACTGGAGCATTCTGAGCCCTTTGCATAACCAAAGTATGCATCTAGGATGACACTGACCTCTAATCACCACTCACACCTATCACAAACACTTCACCACTAACCACTGACCTCCGGGATTGTCATGTTAGTATTGTGAAGGGAACATCATTACATCTTGTTTCCCATGCAACACTAATGTGCCTTTCTTCTTCCAGCAGATAAGCAACCTACTCTCATGGCAGCAGCAGCAGGCACAAGCTCTCAGGCAGGCTCTGGTGCTCAAATCAATTGGGATGTCATGCCGGTGGAGGCCCCACCAACAGCTCGGCCTGAAGAGTTCGTGAACGTGCGGAGAATTCCTATTCCAGATCCACCAAATGGCCTAACCGAAAGAGTAAAAGGGCACTCTCATTGGTTCAATGAGATGCGAGGAGACTTGGGAGATGCAGAGCATATATGGGAGTCCAAGATGGAGTGTGGAGGAGTGTGGTGGACCTTCCAGTTCTTTTCAAGAGAATTTGAAACCTTACAGAATGCAGCTCCACTTCAAGATATCTGGCAAAAAGCAGGATTACAAACTTATTTTAGTGCATCTCTGCCTAAACCCGATTTCCTCAGGTGCTACTACCTGATTGCCACACTGAAGCCGACAGGTGATAAAGATCACTCAGGCACATTCTGGGTGCCCTCCTTATCAAACCAGGAAGAAATGAGGAAGTTTGAATTGAATATTACCTTAATCAGGGAAGCCCTTCAAATGTATGGCACTCACGTACCGTCCGATCGTGATCCCTTGATACCAGACTCAATGAAGAGCAACAGAATCAAAAAGTTAAAGGAAATGTGTGCCCTCACCCCTAACATCGCCATACCTCTGCGAATGTGCCTACAACACTTCGCATTTCCAGCTCAAGACCGCTTCACCCAACCACACAAGAAAATATGGTATGGGTTATATCTAGCAGAGACTGGAAGCTTGCCCATTAAGATGCCTGTATGGATCTTGGACCAAGTGTATGAAGCAGGCAAGCGGGGTGTGAGGAAGCCTACTTTACACGGCTACTGTGCACTTACAAGGATTATCTATCGATGTCTTGCATATGACGTGCCGGTTGCCAGAGCCCTAAAATATTCACAGCTGGAGTTTTTCAAAGGGTGGAAGTCAGGGAGCCAACCTGCGAAACGAATGCGTGGATCTCTCTCCCAGGTAATGATCCCTCACGAGGCCACGACCAAAGCTTCCCCTAGAGAAGAAGCCCAGGTCGCACCGGTCACGATCCATCTTCAAGGAGTTCAAGCAGGGGATGTGGTACAACCCACTCCATCCGCCCCTCCACTACCTACCGATGTAGAGTTTGCATCTATGGCCAACTTCACAGAAGATCCAAACTTTGATTTTGAAAGATTCCTGCAGACGGCCCACTTGTCGGACAGTGAAGGTTTCCCTGAAAATGACGATCCAGGAGCATCATTCCAAAGAGAACTCCCACAGGGCGAAACAAGCAGAGTACATGGAGAAGATGAGGCACAACACCCTCATGGCCCAAGCACACAAGTTCAGGAAGAAGTACAAAGAAATGAGCCAGAAGAGAGTGAAGAGGAAGCCCCTGCCTACACGGCACAACTCAAGCGGCTATACAAGACAATCAAGCAGGTACAGAGAAGACATAAGATGACAGAAGAGGCGAATCGAGCTCTAGTGAACCAAATGCTTCAAGCCGAGAATGTAGATTCCCATTTTGTTGAATCATTGAATCTATTGGCGGACACATGTGGGATTGGGGAAGCATTGAGGACTATGGTCTATCGGGAGAACCCTACCTATGATCAACGAAGGATTGATACACGGCCACGACGGGGAAAAATGATTCAAATGGAAGTGTCTACTGCCTTGCCTACCACAATTTCAGAGGATGTTCACATGACTAGCCCAAATCCCACTGATGAACAAGATGTAAATACACAGGTACCATCTCCACCGTCACCTCCCATTCAACCCTCAGAACCCTTCTCCACTAGTCTTTCTAAACAACCGATATCCACCCAACATGAACCCATTGTACACACCTCCGTTTTTACATCCTTCCCTTTACCCACATCCATCACTTTCGCCCAAATTTTTGAACCTCACACCGGTCATCCTGCCACCGATTAAACCATAATAGGTCACCCCTCCTATCTTCCCGTCCTTGGACAACCACTTGCCACTAGCCAGATCTTATCCCATCCTTTTCCATTCACCCACACATTTCCCCTCTCCCAAACCCTATCCACCACTTCCCTTGTAACTGCCTCAGGCTCAACCCAAGTCACACAACCGTCATTCTGGACAAACCTTGTAAATATACTCCATCAGGTTGAGAACTATAAGAAAAAGTCCCTTTCCCAACCCCACTCCCCCACATTCACTGCCACCACTAACACACCACCTACCATTCCCGTATTGACAATTCACTCTTCACACACTATCACATCCGATCCCATGGATATTTCACCATCCACAGGAGCACCCACCACCACGTCTGTTCCACCATCATCACATCTCACTTCACTCATAGGCACATCATCCACTTTTCCCTTCCCCATTTCCCGACCCTTTGCATGTTCCACCTCTACCCATGCATCCACATCATTTAGTAGTGCACTAGACACCATGGTTGAAGCGGCCACTCAGCTTAAGCAAGAGTATAAGCTATTAGAAGAAAATAACACAGAGCTGTGCAATCTCTCGGCTCAACTCTAGGCACGAGTCGATGCCTTGGAACTAGGTAATATAGCACTACAACACCAGGTGACTGACCTCCAACAATCGAAGACAGAACTCGAAGCTAAGTATGAAGAGATAGGCAAAGCTATGGAGGAACAACTCAGAGAAAAAATGGGCCGCAATGCGAGACTTCAATGCAACATGGCTCTATTACGTCGCCATCTAGCAGCGGCTCAAGAAGAGAACAGAAGGCTACAACAACAAAACCAGGAGAACCTAGAAGCGGCCATGGAAAACACCCCGGGAGCACCTATAGACCCTGCAAAATTCCAGGCTGTCCCCTCAGAGCATATTCAACAGGTTTTAGAAGGTTATGCGACCCTCCTGGAGGCCCATGATCAGTTGGCAGACCAGATAAAGGAACTACAAGGATCCAAAGTACCGACAACACACCCACCCACACCTAAAGAGACGGTCGAGGCCGCTACTTCGCCAGAACCTGAACCTTCAACCAATAGTGAGGTACTTGAGCTACGACAACAGGTTGCAGAACTAAAAATCAAGTTGTTACAGTATGAACGACCTCCCTCTCCACCTGATCAAACCATAGAAGAAGAAACAGTAGTCATTCCAGTGGAGGAGACATTTGAAGACAATTATGAGCCTCAACCCCTTCTAGGAGGCAGAATTACGGAGGAAGGCCAAGACACATATGAGGAGCCCCCATCGGCATGGATGAAGCAGGTAGAGGAGATGGGCCACACTCACGAAGAGCGCGTAGCAACTTAGATGCTGGCCATGAAAACCATTGAGGAGTCTATACTCAAGTCTGAATATTTCTAGCACTTGGCTCCTAGGCGGTTGATCACCAGTTCAGAGTTACAATATAAGCCCTATTTTGTACTGCTGGCTGACTATAATGCTGAGATCAAACGCATAACCAACCAGTACCCTAAGTTCGCAACACAGTTCGAACCCGAGGACATTCCACAGGCAGCCAGAAAGGGGGCCATATTCCAACCCATATGGAGGCAAAAGTTACTAGAGACCTATCCGGAGATGTTACGAACATGGGATCACGCTCCCATGCATTTGAAGTATAACCCTTGCTTTGGTCCAGTACAAAGAAGAAGATCATGGAAAGCATTCGCCATCAAGGTTCAGAACAACGCAAATTGTAAAGAATGGCTCAATTACCCCGCAATCGCACCCCCAACCGGCACACCTACAGTATCATACATGATAGCCACCATCAGACATTGGATGCCACGCCTCCACCCCATGCCGGATGTCGCCGCTCAAATGATGCTCAAAATTTTGGACATGATGCAAGTGGTCCTAAAGACCTTTCGAAATGTACGTAACATCCAGCCTTCAATTCCGGGCTTCATCAATGGTAATTATGATTTGCTGTATGACATGAGCACGACCCCGAGCATTCGAGTAGCTTACGCATGGCATGCACGAATAAGATATCTCCCTGCCTGCTACAAGCAAACCTTTGATGATATGTTCACCATGGGGTTTTGGGAGTCACACTCAGAAGTGTTCGCACCACGCCCAACCCACCTGCTACATCTATTCGCGTGTGAACAAACCATGCACTCAGAGCTCTACACCACACCACACCCTGATATGCCGGGAGCAGTCAATTGGGATGCCCTCCAGAGAGACTTGGTCCGGGGACTACGCATCAAGGAACAAGAAGTGGCAACCGACCTCCTGCAGAAGTACATTGATCAAACAGTGGAGCAGAGGTCTGTCAGAGGCGACAGACGCTAGGGGGGGGACAGTGTTGGCGATATACGAGAAGAAGCAAGTACGGGCATACATGCAGATCTAGCACTAAGGCAACTCTCTATTTTTTTTCAAAACCCTTACACCATTTAAAAGTGATTCTCATCACTAAAAACCCCTGTAAATACCATTTTCACCTTTTTGTAGCTCCATTTTGTACAAGCCGAGGAGTCCTCGAGCTTGACGAGCCTTAGAAGTAGTTGCCTACCAATTTTCGTAATTTTAGATCTCGTTTGAGCCCTCAAATAAGCCCTGGAACCTAATTTTTAACTAGGCCGGACACTAGGTCTGGACAGGGCCAAAGCTAGTCAAAAACTATAAATAGAGCTAGAGAGCTCATTTTTGGGGGAGCTTCTTGTAGTTTTGAGCTTGTATGAGAACTTTGTTGCAATAGAAGTGATTCCATTGTCTTACTCTCTTTGTTCTTGCCATGTGTGCACGTGTGTGTGTATGTGTGTGCATGTTAGTGTGCTTCTCACTCACACATTTGTGCCTTCACTTGCTCGAGGTCTTCATACCATCCTCATGTCTTCCCGGATTGACATTAAAGGAGGTGCTACTCATCATTGAGCTACACCAACCTTTCCCACACCTCCAAGACCCCTTTTCCCATTCCCACCTCCATTAACCTTCTCCCCAGTCTCACCTCCCGACCCACCGTAACCCCTCTTTCCCCTTTCCACCAAGCCGTCCAAGACAACCCCTCTGTAAATTACTCGTCAACCTTTGTAAATCCCGTATTTACACCTACAAACTTACCCACGATCACACCACTATTCACAGTCACCGCACTCGACACCACATCCAGCAATATGGATATATCACCCCCCACTGCACCTCCACTCACTTCATTTGTGGCACCACAATATTTAAGCACACCACAATTTTCCACAATCACCACAACATCCACTTTCCCACCCCCATTCCCCGTTCCCTTTGCATCTACACCCACTGCATCTTCACTTAGCACACCATTAATGTTATCACCCACCATAGACACAACATTTCGACAGATGTTCACGTGTATGACGCAAGTAAGAGATGAGTTCACATCTCTTGGAAATAATTATCAGCAGCTGCAGAGGACAACCAACGACTTACAGTCCCAGCTTAATTCATTGTCGATCGAGAATGCCTCATTGAATACTCGATACCAAGAATTACGCAAGGCATACCACAAACTGGAAGTAGAAAGTGAAGAGAAAGTCAAAGAGGCCACTCCTGATCTTGACAATTTGTTAAGGGCCCAGACAGTTCGCAATGCGACGCTTACACGGAACATGGGCTTACTCAGAAGACATCTAGCAGCAGCAAAGGAAGAGAACCAGCGGCTACAAGAGTAGAACAGAGAAAATTTAGAAGCTGCTCTCGATCATCGAGACCAACCATTAAGTCCTAGCTGATTCAAAGCAGTGCCCTCCGAATCAATGAAAATGTTGCTCGATGATCACATCAGATTGCTTGATGAATACGATCGAATGAACGAAGAATATCAGAAGCTAAAAGAAGATCATAAGCTACTCCAGCTCAGAGCACCTGCAACACAAGGACTACCAGCTCCTGTGGACCCATCTCCTGACATCCTAGAGGAACTCAACGCATTACGGGCCCAGGTATCTACTCTTCAATCGCGGATAGCTATATATGAAGCACCACCAAGGCCAGATTCCCCACCAGAGCTCCCAGCTGATGAAGAAAATGTAACTATTCCAGTGGAGGAAACTTTTGAAGAAGCCTACGAGCCCCAACCCATCCCAGGCGGATGAGTCACGACCGAAGGCCAGACGACTTACGAACTTCCTACTCCCGCATGGATGAAGACAATTGAAGAGCTTGGAACCACCCACTCCGCACGAGTAGAGGTGCAGTTGCATGCAATGGCAATGATTGAGGAAAGAATTCTACAGTCGTCCTACTTTGCTCATTTGGCCCCGCGCAGATACATATCAAGGCATGAGTTACAGTACAAACCGTATTTCATGTTAATGGCCGAATATCAGTTGGCCATAGAGAAAGAAACAGGCAAGAAACCATCTCACGCTACTCAGTTTGAGCCTGATGATTTGCCACTGGATGCGCAGCAAGGCGAGATCTATCAACCAGATTGGCGTAAAGATCTTTTACAAGAATATCTTGAGATGATGAGTACTTGGGTTAATGCACCACTACACTTAAAATACAACTCATGTTGGGGACCAGTGCCACATCGCCGTTCCTGGAAGGCATTTGCAATTAAGATACAAAACAACAAGCAATGCTAGGATTGGCTAAACTACCCATACTTCAGGTCACCTACAGGACCACCCACAATCAGATACATGATTGCCACAATTCGCCACTGGATCCCTTGCTTGAAACATATGGACGATATAGTAGCGCACATGACTATCAAAATCTTTGACATGATGCAGATGGTTTTTAAAGTCTTCAGACGCGTCAAGGCACCCCATGTAAACACCCCGGGCTTCGAGCATGGCAATCTAGATCTTGCATATGATATGAGTACAACGCCATCGCTACGGGTGTGTTATGCCTGGCATTGCAGAATTAAATACCTACCGGCATGCTACAAGCAGACCTTCGAAGAAATGTTCACAACCGGTTTCTGGGAATACCATTCAGAAGTGTTCATCAGCAGGCCCACACATTTGCTTCAATCATTCACCTGTGAACAAATGGTTTATTCCACACATTATCGACTCCCACCACCTGATGAACCGCAACCGATTGATTGGGAGAAAGTTGAGGCAGATTTGCCCTGAGGCATTCGAATATCAGAACACACCCTTGCTCAGGAATTACTACAAAACTACATCCGGCAGACCGCACAACAAGGTTCTGTCGAGGACGACAAAAGCGAGAGGGAGGGGGGTGTTGGTAGCAACCAGAGGCATAGAAGACACGGAAGCATGTAAAGACAGAGCAGGGAGCCAGCCGAATCAATTTTTCAAAGATTTATGTTTTATAAATATTCTTCAAAACCTCCAACAGTGATTTTCATCACTATTGTAACATATGTAACATAGAAAAACCCTTTTTGTAATCCATAGCTCCATTTTGTGCAAGCCGAGGAGTCCTCAAACTTGAGGATCTTAGGTAGAATGAGCGTACCAATTTTGGTTATTTTTAGACACCGTTTACCCCTTCAAATAGCACTTAGGACCTATTTTTTAACTATGCCGGTAACTAGATGTGAAACCGGTCAAAACTAGTCTAGAATCTATAAAAAGAGCTAGAGAGCTCATTTTTGA
>CM035419.1:73433038-73448038 GCA_020310875.1 Ceratopteris richardii
TTCATGTGGAAGCTTGCGCGCATTCTTCGTATGTGAAGAAATCTGAATATTTGCTTGTTACGGTATAAAGTCAGTTAACAGTTACAGTTCTTTTAGTAAATGTGTGTCTCTGATACTTTCTCAGTAAACGAATGTTTAGGTCAGTTATAGTTTTCTCAGTAAACGTGTTTTTCGGTAGAACAACGAAGTATATCTCGCAGAATAAATTAAAGCTTTGTATGAGAGATAGCTTATCTTATAGCTAGACATCTCTACTATGAGTTCATCAAAGATTTCGGTGAAAGGGATATGTACACACAGTACAAAGTCTGATCGGAAAGAGGCATTCTGAACTGGTGAAGTTTTTCTTAAACTTCAGAAAGAGTTCATTCAGTGAAGGAAGTTCACGCATCACTTCCTTACTTCTTGTATATTCACTTGAAGTGATTACAAATAGAATTGCGCTTGATTCTGGTAAGATTCCAGTATAATTACGGTGACAGTCTGGTGACAGTCCGGTGAAGTTCCAATGAATTTTTCAGTAAATTCAAAACGCAGTCTTATATGTTGAGTGACAGTAACTGTGTTGAGCTACTGCTGATTATAGAGGTGTTCTAATTTCACTCTAGCTTAGCAACCCTACGGTGACATGGCGAATTCCGCAGGCTTGACAAGGTTCGGGCCTTTGCCGCGACGTCGCCAACAAGTGGTATCAGAGTCGTGAGATCCAACAAGTGGTACCAGAACAGAAAAGATTCTGAAGAACGGAAAAAGTTTCTCAGAAGAAGAAATGGAAATAGAATTTGAAGAGTTCTCATAAAGGAAGGTGAAAGCTAACTAACGGCATCAAGAAACGTTCCGAAATCAATTTCAAGGGTAAAGGTTTGTAAAAGGTAAAACCTTTTTAACGTTTCACTCACCGGAAGTAACAGAAACAAGAAGATTATTGCAGATCATGTTTCTATTGACAAATTGGACAGAGATAATTATCCCGCATGGGTAATGCGCATGGAAGCCTTACTTATGAGTAAGGACTTAATGATGTATGTGACCGGAGAAGAAAAGAAGCCGACTTTCGAAGATGATAGTCAACCGGAAAAAGAAGAATTAGAAGCCTTGAAGCTGTGGCAGAAGAAAGATGCAACGGCAAGAGCTTACATTTATAATACCGTTACAGACCATCTACTACCGCACATTAGAGGTCTGGAGAAAGCGGAGGACATATGGAGTGCGTTGGAAGATCATTTCCAAAATACTACGAAAGCTAGGAAGGCTAGCTTATGGTCCGAATTCACAACGTTCAAAAAGAAGTCGAATCAAAGCATTAGTGACTACGTTACTAAAATGAAGGATCTAGCAGATAGTCTTGGATCCATAAATGAAGATGTCGAAGATCACATATTGATAGCACAAGTGCTCAGAAGTTTGAGAAGAGATGAAAGGTGGAAACCTTTCGTACTCTCAACTGAACTTTCTTTAAGTCATTTTGTACTAGATTTAAATCACTTGCTTGGTTTGATGCTCACATATGAGCAAGACCTGAAAGAAGATGGAGATAAAGGACAAAGTTCTGCAGTGTACATAAAGAACAAGAAGAAAGGAGTTCATGCAAATGAGTAGAAGTCTCTCTTATAACTCAGTTGTAAATTTCTGAGAAATAGAAGAAACGTTGCGCCCGATGTTTCTGTGTTTTCTCCTCGTGTAGTAGATCTTTTGTGATTTCCTTTTGGAGATGTCTAAGTCCATAGTTAATCAATCTATGGCTAAAGTTTGAGAATCTAATTGTAAGAAGGCTAAGAGAATTGTGTGTAGGAACATTCACATGTAAAGAATGTTCACAGTCTCCTGAAACAGGCGCAGATTTTGAGTTCAATGAAATGAGTAGTGCTCAGTGCACAGTGTAAAGTTTTACACATATGATAGCACAAAATCTAAGTTGAGAGATAAGCTATCTACAGTCAAAAGGATTTGATAAAACGGGTTCGACATTGTGAGACCCAAAGCTAAGAAGTTAGGGGTGTCCAAATCGACTTCTCAGAAATGCAGATTTAGACATAGGTAACTTGTGAAGTAGATTTCTCAAGATCTACTAATTCTTTTGGAGTGATTTGACTTGGAGGAGGTGCGCAATCTTTAGGCGACACCTTGTGCAAAGTTTCATAAAAAACTTTACACATTTACTCAGTCAATGAGAAAGATATATGCAGCAGACTTTCTGAGTAATTTCCTTCTTCATAGTTTGTTCAAGAATTTTGATATTTGGTCATTGATCTTTTAAATTGGTGAAGGTTTTGACTTACTCTTGATATAGAGGTGTTCTAAGTTCAAGAGTAGGTTGTTCTTTTGGAGATTAACACTATCCATCAGTGGTATCAGAGCAGGAAGCATCAGAATCAAGGAAAGGGAGACTCCGACTACTACAAAAATACAAACTTTACATCTTGAAGGATCAAAAGGACAAAGATTGAAGAAAGCTTGAAGGAAGACACATTGAAGTTGTCAAAAGGATCAGAAGAAGTAATATTCGAAGTCAAGGTACATTTATTCCTCATAAAGTTTAAAGATCTGTTAATACAGGTGAAGGAAGATGGGAGATTCTCTTCAGATAGAGAAATTGGATAGAGAGAACTATCCTGCATGGTCAATGAGGATGGAAGCTCATCTAATGAGCAAAGATTTGATAGCTTACATTACAGGTGAAGAAGAAAAGCCACAATTCAGAGATCCTAGTGTTCCAACTAGGGAAGAATTATCAGATTTGAAGAATTGGATGAAAAGAGATGCTCAAGCTAGGAGCATAATTTATATGGCAGTCAATGACTACTTGCTACCTCACATTAGAGGTCTTGAAAGTGCAAGTGAGATATGGAATGCTTTGGAGGAGCATTTCCAAAACACTACAAAGTCAAGGAAGGCATCTTTGTGGGCAGAATTTACTACTTTCAAGAAGAAGGCCTCTCAATCCATTTCAGATTATGTAACAAGGATGAAAGTTATTGCAGATGCATTAGGAGCTGTTGATGAAGACATTGAGGAGGACAAATTGGTAAGGCAAATCCTTACAGGTTTGAGAGGTGATGACAAATGGAAGCCATTCATTTTGTCTACAGAATTATCACTTGATCATTTCACTCCTGATTTAAATCAGTTGCTAGGTCATATGCTAACATTTGAGCAGGGTGTTAAAGGAGATGGTGACAAAAGTACAGGTCATGCAATGTACTCAAAGGACAAGAAGAAAGCTAAGAAAGGAAATCAACAATCAGGTGAAGATGAAGGCACAACTAGTCAAGCCAACTTCCTAAGAGGAAGAGGAGGTGGAAAAGGTAGAGGAAGAGGCAGGAGTAACAAAGATGGATCCAAAGCTTGCTGGATTTGTGGTAAGACAAATCATTTAGCCAATGATTGTTGGCATAATACTCAAAGTAATAGAGGATACAATCAGAACTATAATTCAAGAGGAAGAGGTGGCAGAAATCAAAGAGGTAATTTCAGAGGTAGAGGTAGTAGGGGTTACTTTGGAAGAAATGCAGGTAGAGGTTTCCAAAGTCAACAATATAACAATACCTACTACAATGATAATGAATGCAACTTGTGAAAGGTAGAATGAAGATCAAAGAGTTTTCTACATTGACTCAAGGTGTAGCAAACACCTGAGTGGTAACATAGCCTTGATGACTGATTTGGAGAATAAGGTATCTAATCATGTTGTTCAAACAGGTGACAACACAAAGCACAATGTGAAGTCAATTGGATCAGTGAAAGCCAAGGATGGTAGCACCTTATTGAGTAAGGTCTTGTATGTTCCTACAATTCCTAAGAATTTGATAAGTGTAGGAAAAATTGTGGAAAAAGGTTATGAAGTAAGGTTCACTAATGAAGGAGTGTTTGTGGAAGACCCTAGCAATGGGTATAAACAAATTGTTTTAGGGAAGAAAGAAGGAAGATTGTTCACATTGAAGATTCAAGGTAATGTTGGTCATGCCTTGTTCACTTATGGAGGACATAAGATCTCTGAGTTAGATCTTTGGCACAAGAGACTTGGACATTTCAATGAAAGAGGTATTAAAGACATGATTAATAATGGTTCAATGCTTGGATTTCCTAATGTTGCAGGTCAACATATGACATACAGATGTGAGGCATGTCAATTAGGTAAGGCTCATAAGCAACCCTATTCTAAGCATGGGTTTATGTATTCAGAGAAACTTGAGTTGGTACACACAGATGTGTGGGGACCATCAAAGGACTTCAGTATCAATGGCTCAAGGTATTATGTGATTTATGTTGATGATGCTACCAGATGGATCACTATTTATGTGATCAAAGATAAGTCAGAAGTATTCAATACTTTCAAACATTATCATGTGTATGCAGAGAGAATTACAGGACATAAGTTGAAGAGACTAAGGTCAGATGGAGGGGCAGAGTATTTCTCTAATGAGTTCAGTGATTACTTGTGGAATGCAGGCATAAAAAGAGAGGTTACTTGCAGGTACTCTCCTCAACAAAATGGTGTAGCAGAAAGGAGGAATAGGCCTCTTGTTGAGTTTGCAAGATCCATGATGAAGGAAAAAAATTGCCCAAATTATTTGTGGGCTGAGGCTGTAAATACAGCTACTTATTTGGTTAATAGGCTACCATGTAAAGCCTTGCAGGGTATGACATCTTATGAGGCATGGTGGGGTAAGAGACCTACACTAGACCATTGCAAAGTATTTGGATGTTTGGCCTATGCATATGTGCCATCACAATTAAGGCACAAATTGGAACCTAAAGTTGAAAAATATGTGTTTATTGGTTATGATGATAAGCAGATGGGATACAGGTTGTGGAATCCATCCACAAAACATTTTCTTGTATCAAAAGATGTTACATTTGATGAGCAAGGTACTTGGTATGCAGGTACTATCAATATTAATACAGATGATGAAGAAATTGTGAGCCAAAGGAAAGGTAAATCAAAGATTCAGATATTTGATGAGCAAGAGAATAATGAAGTGTAGGTTGAAGTGGAAGAAACACCAAGATTTGATCCTGAATGTGAAGAACCAGAAACCTCAAGAAGTGGAGAACTTAGGAAGTCTACAAGGAACAAATGGCAACCCACAAGGTATAGCTATGATACTTCATTCTTGACTACTAAGGATTATGCTTACATGATTAAAGCAGATGAAGACCCTTCTACATATGAAGAGGCAAAAGGTAAAGAGATTTGGGAAAAATCTATGCAAGAAGAATATGATGCATTGATGGAGAATCAAACATGGGATTTGGTTCCAAAACCAAGTAGCCAGAAGATCATTGGATGCAAGTGGGTCTATAAGACAAAGAGATTTGGAGATGGAAGTGTGTCTAGGTACAAAGCTAGACTTGTTGTAAAAGGGTTTGCTCAGACATATGGTATTGACTATGATGAGACTTATAGTCCAGTGGCAAAAATGACAACCATCAGAACACTCATAGCAATTGCTGCATGCAAAGGTTGGAAATTGTGTCAATTAGATGTGAAGAATGCTTTTTTGAATGGTTATATTTCAGATGATGTTTTCATGGAGCAACCTCAAGGATTTAGAGATGGAAGATATCCAGATCATGTGTGTAAGCTCAAGAGAGCTTTATATGGCTTGAAGCAGGCCCCAAGGGCATGGAACTATAGGCTTGTAAAGTTCTTAAAGGAACTTGAATTTCAAGTATCAAAAGCAGATAGTAGCTTGCTTGTCAAAGCAAGTCATCATGGGTTCATTTACATATGTGTATATGTTGATGATATAATTCTTACAAGTACAGATGAGAAAGGCATACAAAGCCTAAAGAAGCAAATGGAGAAAGAGTTCAAAATCAGTGACTTGGGAGATTTGTCATACTTCTTGGGCATGGAGATTTCATACACTCAACATGGAGTGTATGTGACTCAAGGGAGGTATTTGAAGAACTTGTTAACCAAGTTTAAAATGAATGATTGCAGAGTAGCACCTACTCCAATGGAGGTGAATCACAAATTAAGCAGATTTGGAGGTGAAGAGTTCAAGGACATGAAGCAATATCAGAGTTTGGTTGGTAGTCTTATCTATGCTACATTAACTAGGCCTGATTTATCATATGCAGTTGGGGTCTTGTCTCAATTTATGCATTGTCCTAGGAAAGAGCATTGGATTGCAGGTCAAAGAGTGTTGAGGTACATTAAGGGTACACTCAAAGAAGGTTTGTATTATGGTTTTACATCAGATACGAATATCAAGATCTATAGTGATGCAGATTGGGCAAGTAATCCAGATGATAGAAGGTCAACTTATGGATGCATGTGTTATGTGGGAGATAAGTTAATCTCCTGGTGCTCAAAGAAGCAACATACAGTTGCTTTGTCATCTACAGAAGTAGAGTACAAAGGCATGGTTGAAGCTGTAAAAGAAGTGATTTGGCTTAAGACTCTCATGAAGAGTTTTGATACTATACAGAGCATACCTATCATTTATGGTGATAACATGAGTTCATTATATCTAGCTGCTAATCCTGTTTTTCATGCCAGGACCAAACACATTGAGATACAGTATCACTTTCTAAGAGAGAAGGTGATGGATAAGGAGATTGAAGTTATACATACTTCAACAAAAGATCAGATAGCTTATATGCTTACAAAAAGTTTAGATGGACCAAAGTTACAGAAATTCAAAGACATGGCAGGCATAAAGAAGATAAGAGAAACCTCAATTGATGATTGAGGGGGAGCTGTTGGTGCAGACCAATCACCAATTGAAGTTTGGAAGACAGAAAGATGGAGATAAGATCAAGTCTTGAAGCAAAGAAGGTGGTTACATTCACAGGATGAATGATATGTACACATATGTACATTAGTGAAGACATAGATCACTTATATTTTTTAATAGTCATAAGCTTGTACATATTTGCCTATAAATACTTTGGAAAAATGTCGGGACAATAGGAGAGACAAGAGGAGACAATAGGAGAGTATGAGAATAGTGCATTTGTAAGTTGTAAGACTCATTAGAGTTCATGGAAATGAGTAGAAGTCTCTCTTATAACTCAGTTGTAAATTTCTGAGAAATAGAAGAAAAGTTGCGCCCGATGTTTCTGTGTTTTCTCCTCGTGTAGTAGATCTTTTGTGATTTCCTTTTGGAGATGTCTAAGTCCATAGTTAATCAATCTATGGCTAAAGTTTGAGAATCTAATTGTAAGCAGGCTAAGAGAATTGTGTGTAGGAACATTCACATGTAAAGAATGTTCACAGTCTCCTGAAACAGGCGCAGATTTCGAGTTCAATGAAATGAGTAGTGCTCAGTGCACAGTGTAAAGTTTTACACATATGATAGCTCAAAATCTAATTGAGAGATAAGCTATCTACAGTCAAAAGGATTTGATAAAACGGGTTCGACATTGTGAGACCCAAAGCTAAGAAGTTAGGGGTGTCCAAATCGACTTCTCAGAAATGCAGATTTAGACATAGGTAACTTGTGAAGTAGATTTCTCAAGATCTACTAAATCTTTTGGAGTGATTTGACTTGGAGGAGGTGCGCAATCTTTAGGCGAAACCTTGTGCAAAGTTTCATAAAAAACTTTACACATTTACTCAGTCAATGAGAAAGATATATGCAGCAGACTTTCTGAGTAATTTCCTTCTTCACAGTTTGTTCAAGAATTTTGATATTTGGTCATTGATCTTTTAAATTGGTGAAGATTTTGACTTACTCTTGATATAGAGGTGTTCTAAGTTCAAGAGTAGGTTGTTCTTTTGGAGATTAACACTCTGCATTAGTGGTATCAGAGCAGGAAGCATCAGAATCAAGGAAAGGGAGACTCCGACTACTGCAAAAATACAAACTTTACATCTTGAAGGATCAAAAGGACAAAGATTGAAGAAAGCTTGAAGGAAGACACATTGAAGTTGTCAAAAGGATCAGAAGAAGTAATATTCGAAGTCAAGGTACATTTATTCCTCATAAAGTTTAAAGATCTGTTAATACAGGTGAAGGAAGATGGGAGATTCTCTTCAGATAGAGAAATTGGATAGAGAGAACTATCGTGCATGGTCAATGAGGATGGAAGCTCATCTAATGAGCAAAGATTTGATAGCTTACATTACAGGTGAAGAAGAAAAGCCACAATTCAGAGATCCTAGTGTTCCAACTAGGGAAGAATTATCAGATTTGAAGAATTGGATGAAAAGAGATGCTCAAGCTAGGAGCATAATTTATATGGCAGTCAATGACTACTTGCTACCTCACATTAGAGGTCTTGAAAGTGCAAGTGAGATATGGAATGCTTTGGAGGAGCATTTCCAAAACACTACAAAGTCAAGGAAGGCATCTTTGTGGGCAGAATTTACTACTTTCAAGAAGAAGGCCTCTCAATCCATTTCAGATTATGTAACAAGGATGAAAGTTATTGCAGATGCATTAGGAGCTGTTGATGAAGACATTGAGGAGGACAAATTGGTAAGGCAAATCCTTACAGGTTTGAGAGGTGATGACAAATGGAAGCCATTCATTTTGTCTACAGAATTATCACTTGATCATTTCACTCCTGATTTAAATCACTTGCTAGGTCATATGCTAACATTTGAGCAAGATGTTAAAGGAGATGGTGACAAAAGTACAGGTCATGCAATGTACTCAAAGGACAAGAAGAAATCTAACAAAGGAAAGCAACAATCAAGTGAAGATGAAGGCACAACTAGTGAAGCCAACTTCCTAAGAGGAAGAGGAGGTGGAAAAGGTAGAGGAAGAGGCAGGAGTAACAAAGATGGATCCAAAGCTTGCTGGATTTGTGGTAAGACAAATCATTTAGCCAATGATTGTTGGCATAATACTCAAAGTAATGGAGGATACAATCAGAACTATAATTCAAGAGGAAGAGGTGGCAGAAATCAAAGAGGTAATTTCAGAGGTAGAGGTAGTAGGGGTTACTTTGGAAGAAATGCAGGTAGAGGTTTCCAAAGTCAACAATATAACAATACCTACTACAGTTATGCTTCAGATCAGAAGGAAGATTCAACATTGATAATGAATGCAACTTGTGAAAGGTAGAATGAAGATCAAAGAGTTTTCTACATTGACTCAGGGTGTAGCAAACACCTGAGTGGTAACATAGCCTTGATGACTGATTTGGAGAATAAGGTATCTAATCATGTTGTTCAAACAGGTGACAACACAAAGCACAATGTGAAGTCAATTGGATCAGTGAAAGCCAAGGATGGTAGCACCTTATTGAGTAAGGTCTTGTATGTTCCTACAATTCCTAAGAATTTGATAAGTGTAGGACAAATTGTGGAAAAAGATTATGAAGTAAGGTTCACTAATGAAGGAGTGTTTGTGGAAGACCCTAGCAATGGGTATAAACAAATTGTTTTAGGGAAGAAAGAAGGAAGATTGTTCACATTGAAGATTCAAGGTAATGTTGGTCATGCCTTGTTCACTTATGGAGGACATAAGATCTCTGAGTTAGATCTTTGGCACAAGAGACTTGGACATTTCAATGAAAGAGGTATTAAAGACATGATTAATAATGGTTCAGTGCTTGGATTGCCTAATGTTGCAGGTCAACATATGACATACAGATGTGAGGCATGTCAATTAGGTAAGGCTCATAAGCAACCCTGTTCTAAGCATGGGTTTATGTATTCAGAGAAACTTGAGTTGGTACACACAGATGTGTGGGGACCATCAAAGGACTTCAGTATCAATGGCTCAAGGTATTATGTATTTATGTTGATGATGCTACCAGATGGATCACTATTTATGTGATCAAAGATAAGTCAGAAGTATTCAATACTTTCAAACATTATCATGTGTATGCAAAGAGAATTACAGGACATAAGTTGAAGAGACTAAGGTCAGATGGAGGGGGAGAGTATTTCTCTAATGAGTTCAGTGATTACTTGTGGAATGCAGGTATAAAAAGAGAGGTTACTTGCAGGTACTCTCCTCAACAAAATGGTGTAGCAGAAAGGAGGAATAGGACTCTTGTTGAGTTTGCAAGATCCATGATGAAGGAGAAAAATTGCCCAAATTATTTGTGGGCTGAGGCTGTAAATACAGCTACTTATTTGGTTAATAGGCTACCATGTAAAGCCTTGCAGGGTATGACACCTTATGAGGCATGGTGGGGTAAGAGACCTACACTAGACCATTGCAAAGTATTTGGATGTTTGGCCTATGCATATGTGCCATCACAATTAAGGCACAAATTGGAACCTAAAGCTGAAAAATATGTGTTTATTGGTTATGATGATAAGTAGATGGGATACAAGTTGTGGAATCCATCCACAAAACATTTTCTTGTATCAAAAGATGTTACATTTGATGAGCAAGGTACTTGGTATGCAGGTACTATCAATATTAATACAGATGATGAAGAAATTGTGAGCCAAAGGAAAGGTAAATCAAAGATTCAGATATTTGATGAGCAAGAGAATAATGAAGTGCAGGTTGAAGTGGAAGAAACACCAAGATTTGATCCTGAATGTGAAGAACTAGAAACCTCAAGAAGTGGAGAACTTAGGAGGTCTACAAGGAACAAATGGCAACCCACAAGGTATAGCTATGATACTCCATTCTTGACTACTAAGGTTTATGCTTACATGATTAAAGCAGATGAAGACCCTTCTACATATGAAGAGGCAAAAGGTAAAGAGATTTGGGAAAAAGCTATGCAAGAAGAATATGATGCATTGATGGAGAATCAAACATGGGATTTGGTTCCAAAACCAAATAGCCAGAAGATCATTGGATGCAAGTGGGTCTATAAGACAAAGAGATTTGGAGATGGAAGTGTGTCTAGGTACAAAGCTAGACTTGTTGTAAAAGGGTTTGCTCAGACATATGGTATTGACTATGATGAGACTTATAGTCCAGTGGCAAAAATGACAACCATCAGAACACTCATAGCAATTGCTGCATGCAAAGGTTGGAAATTGTGTCAATTAGATGTGAAGAATGCTTTTTTGAATGGTTATATTTCAGATGATGTTTTCATGGAGCAACCTCAAGGATTTAGAGATGGAAGATATCCAGATCATGTTTGTAAGCTCAAGAGAGCTTTATATGGCTTGAAGCAGGCCCCAAGGGCATGGAACTATAGGCTTGTAAAGTTCTTAAAGGAACTTGGATTTCAAGTATCAAAAGCAGATAGTAGCTTGCTTCTCAAAGCAAGTGATGATGGGTTCATTTACATATGTGTATATGTTGATGATATAATTCTTACAGGTACAGATGAGAAAGGCATACAAAGCCTAAAGAAGCAAATGGAGAAAGAGTTCAAAATCAGTGACTTGGGAGATTTGTCATACTTCTTGGGCATGGAGATTTGATACACTCAACATGGAGTGTATGTGACTCAAGAGAGGTATTTGAAGAACTTGGTAACCAAGTTTAAAATGAATGATTGCATAGTAGCACCTACTCCAATGGAGGTGAATCACAAATTAAGCAGATTTGGAGGTGAAGAGTTCAAGGACATGAAGCAATATCAGAGTTTGGTTGGTAGTCTTATCTATGCTACATTAACTAGGCCTGATTTATCATATGCAGTTGGGGTGTTGTCTCAATTTATGCATTGTCCTAGGAAAGAGCATTGGATTGCAGGTCAAAGAGTGTTGAGGTACATTAAGGGTACACTCAAAGAAGGTTTGTATTATGGTTTTACATCAGATACAAATATCAAGATCTATAGTGATGCAGATTGGGCAGGTAATCCAGATGATAGAAGGTCAACGTATGGATACATGTGTTATGTGGGAGATAAGTTAATCTCCTGGTGCTCAAAGAAGCAACATACAGTTGCTTTGTCATCTACAGAAGCAGAGTACAAAGGCATGGTTGAAGCTGTAAAAGAAGTGATTTGGCTTAAGACTCTCATGAAGAGTTTTGATACTATACAGAGCATACCTATCATTTATGGTGATAACATGAGTTCATTATATCTAGCTGCTAATCCTGTTTTTCATGCCAGGACCAAACACATTGAGATACAGTATCACTTTCTAAGAGAGAAGGTGATGGATAAGGAGATTGAAGTTATACATACTTCAACAAAAGATAAGATAGCTGATATGCTTACAAAAAGTTTAGATGGACCAAAGTTACAGAAATTCAAAGACATGGCAGGCATAAAGAAGATAAGAGAAACCTCAATTGATGATTGAGGGGGAGCTGTTGGTGCAGACCAATCACCAATTGAAGTTTGGAAGAAAAAAAGATGGAGATAAGATCAAGTCTTGAAGCAAAGAAGGTGGTTACATTCACAGGATGAATGATATGTACACATATGTACATTAGTGAAGACATAGATCACTTATATTTTTTAATAGTCATAAGCTTGTACATATTTGCCTATAAATACTTTGGAAAAATGTCGGGACAATAGGAGAGACAAGAGGAGACAATAGGAGAGTATGAGAATAGTGCATTTGTAAGTTGTAAGACTCATTAGAGTTCATGGAAATGAGTAGAAGTCTCTCTTATAACTCAGTTGTAAATTTTTGAGAAATAGAAGAAAAGTTGCGCCCGATGTTTCTGTGTTTTCTCCTCGTGTAGTAGATCTTTTGTGATTTCCTTTTGGAGATGTCTAAGTCCATAGTTAATCAATCTATGGCTAAAGTTTGAGAATCTAATTGTAAGCAGGCTAAGAGAATTGTGTGTAGGAACATTCACATGTAAAGAATGTTCACAGTCTCCTGAAGCAGGCGCAGATTTCGAGTTCAATGAAATGAGTAGTGCTCAGTGCACAGTGTAAAGTTTTACACATATGATAGCTCAAAATCTAAGTTGAGAGATAAGCTATCTAGAGTCAAAAGGATTTGATAAAACGGGTTCGATATTGTGAGACCCAAAGCTAAGAAGTTAGGGGTGTCCAAATCGACTTCTCAGAAATGCAGATTTAGACATAGGTAACTTGTGAAGTAGATTTCTCAAGATCTACTGAATCTTTTGGAGTGATTTGACTTGGAGGAGGTGCGCAATCTTTAGGCGACACCTTGTGCAAAGTTTCATAAAAAACTTTACACATTTACTCAGTCAATGAGAAAGATATATGCAGCAGACTTTCTGAGTAATTTCCTTCTTCACAGTTTGTTCAAGAATTTTGATATTTGGTCATTGATCTTTTAAATTGGTGAAGGTTTTGAGTTACTCTTGATATAGAGGTGTTCTAAGTTCAAGAGTAGGTTGTTCTTTTGGAGATTAACACTCTCCATCAAGAGGTGGAGCAAGAAGTTGGGGACAAAATCAATCCTACAACAACTACGCAAATGATACACATAATGGAAGTCATACGTCATTGATGATGAACTCAATCGGCACATCAAACAACGAAGATCTAAAGGTATTTTACATTGATTCTGGATGTTATAATCATTTGTCAGGAAATATAGAACTGATGTCAGAATTGGAAAAGGGTAGTTCTAGTCATACTGTTCAAACAGGTGACAACACGAGACATAGTGTACATTCAATTGGAAAAGTGAAATGTAAGAGTGGAGCAGATTTGCTAACCAATGTTTTGTATGTTCCAACAATACCTAAGAATTTGATTAGTGTGGGATAGATAGTTGAGAAAGGTTTTCAGGTTAGATTTACAAATGGAGTATTTGTAGAAGATCCCGAGAATGGATATCATCAGATCGTCTCTAGTAAGAAGGAAGGTAGACTCTTTACTTTAAGAGTACAAGGGAACATTGGTCAAGCGTTGCTCACACATGCTGAAAAGGTGATTATAGAACTTGATCTCTGGCATAAGAGATTAGGTCATTTTAATGAAAAAGGAATTAAAGCTATGATTTCAAATCAGTCAGTACTGGGATTACTGAATGTACAGAACCAACATATGATTCATAAGTGCGAAGCATGTCAGATGGGAAAAGCCCACAGGTTACCATTCCAGAAGAAAGGATTCAAACATAACGGAGTACTTGAACTCATTCATACAGATGTATGGGGTCCAACAAAAGAAGGATCAATCAGTGGCTCAAGGTATTATGTTTCATTCATTGACGATGCTACAAGATGGATAACGTTATATGTTTTGAAGGAAAGATCAGAAGTATTTGAAACTTTTAAGTAGTTTCATGCATATGCTGAAAGACTCACAGGTCGAAAGCTTAAGAGACTAAGGTCTGATGGAGGGGGAGAATATTTCTCCTGAGAATTCAATGATTATCTTTGGAATGCAGGTATTAAGAGAGAAATAACCTGCAGGTATACACCACGACAAAATGGTGTAGCAATTGAAAAGGATTGTCCAAATTATCTCTGGGCTGAAGCTGTAAATACACCTACATACTTGGTAAACAAATTACCGTGTATAGCTTTAGATGGAATGACCCCTTATGAAGCTTGGTGGGGAAAGAAACCAACACTTGATCATTGTAAAGTGTTTGGATCAGTAGCTTATGCTTATGTACCATCACAACTCAGACATAAGCTTGAACCAAAAGCAAAGAAATATGTGTTCGTCGGATATGATGAAAATCAGATGGGTTACAGGTTATGGAGTCCTCTAACAAAACAGTTTATTGTTTCCAGAGATGTTACATTTGATGAACAGAAAAGCTTGTATGCAGATCAAAGTCATACAACGGAAGAATTTGAAGAAGAGGAAAGAAGAAAAGAGAAAGGGAAATCAATTGTACAGGTGAATAGAGATGAAGACTATATGCAAGCAAGTACGTCCAGAAACGGATTAACAAGAAGGAATGAAGAAATTCCTATATTTGATGAAGAAGTGTATTCAGACACTTATGAAGAATGTGAACCAAGAAGGTCAAGCACGACTAGAAGACAACCAGAAAGGTATTCTTATGATACTTCGTACATAACTCAGAAAAAATATGCATATATGGTCAAAGATGATGAAGAACCTCAGAACTATAATGAAGCTAAAGGCAAGAAGCAATGGGAAGAAGCAATGGAAGAAGAGTTCAGCGCACTGGAAGAGAACAAGACATGGGACATTGTTCCTAAACCAAATGGTAAGAAGCAATGATGAATCAGTACTCATATATATATA
>CM035419.1:73460538-73695538 GCA_020310875.1 Ceratopteris richardii
TGGTGCTTACGCTTGAGCTACACCAAATTTTGGCACCATTGCCGGGGAGAGAGCTTCGAGGACCAGCGTTGTGATGGTAAGATCGTAGATTTGCAACGTTGGAAGGCAAAAAAACTATCATTTCTGTTATTTTTCTGATTTTTCTTCTCCATCTTCATCATCATCATCATCTCCATCTTCATCCATCTTCATCTTCATAGAAATTTCTTGTTTTTTAGTGCATTTTCACCATTTTCATACCATATTTCATGCATTATTGTGTGGGAAGGAGTTAGGAAGTGCAAGGGAGAGCAAATGCTTGTGTTTTTTCATGCTTTTTTGCACATACGGAGCTCGCCATTGCTCGACGCTCAAAAATTTGAATTTCCTGCCAAAAAACACGATTCTGTGATGAAAACCGCGATTCTTTGAAAAATTCAAATTTTTGAAAATCACGATTTTCTATTTCCCGCCTAAAAGCTCTCTGAAGGAAATAGGATTCTGAGGTCATTCTCAAAATCGCGATTCCCTAGTTGTGCTCAAAATCGCGATTCTCTAAGTTTTTCAAAACCACGATTCTCTGTTGGCAATCACGATTTTCATCCAAGGTACAAAATCGTGATTTTCAGAACACGATTTTCATAAACACGATTCTGAGAAAACACGATTTTCAGTGGGCTCAAAATCGCGATTTTCACAAATCACGGTTTTCAGTCAAAAACACGATTTTCTGAAAACATACTTCTCTGTGGCCTCAAAATCGCGATTCTCAAAAAACACGATTCTCTGCTGGCAATCGCGATTTTTAAAAACATAATTCTCAAGCTCGACACAGCATCGCGATTCTCTTGAGATTCACAGCATCCTGATTCTCTTGAGATTCACAGCATCGCGATTCTCTTGAGATTCATAGCATCGCGATTCTCTTGAGATTCACAGCATCGCGATTCTCTTGAGATTCACAACATCGCGATTCTCTGAGATTCACAGCATCGCGATTCTCTTGAGATTCACAGCATCACGATTCTCTTGAGATTCACAGCATCACGATTCTCTTGAGATTCACAGCATCACGATTCTCTTGAGATTCACAGCATCGCGATTCTCTTGAGATTCACAGCATCGCGATTCTCTTGAGATTCACAGCATCACGATTCTCTTGAGATTCATACCATTGCGATGCTCTGAGATTCACAGCATCGCGCTTCTCTTGAGATTCACGACATCGCGATTCTCTTGAGATTCATAGCATCACGATTCTCTTGAGATTCACAACATCGCGATTGTCTTGAGAGTCGCAGCATCACAATTCTCTTGAGATTCACAGCATCGCGATTCTCTTGGGTTCACAGCATCGCGATTCTCATGATTTCACAAAATCGCAATTTTCACACAGAATCGTGATTTTTTCCAAAAGGTCCTGTTTGTCTGTTTTGACCGCTAGGAGCCTGATTTGACATAACTTTTTAATCCAAAGTCCATTTTTTGAGATCTATAGCTCATTGGAAATCTCGTTTCGAATCCTACATGACATTTTGAACCCTCAGGTGGGACTAGGGAACCAAGGGAACTCCAAAGGATTTTGAACCATACCAAGGGGAAATTTTGGACTCTTAACCAAAGCTTATGAACCTGAGATCTGGTAGACACCTAGGCAAGGATAGACAAAGCATTAGATCTTCTCAGTCTAGTGTCAACCATACAACTAAGTCTTGGGCACAACAACTAAGTGGTTGTCCTTACGTACTAAACTCTGACACAAGTGACTCAGAAATGTCTTTTAGCATGGGGAAACCTGCAGGTGGCTCAGGAACTGCCCATCTACAAACACCAAAAGGTCCCTATAAGACACAATTGGAATATATTCGGACCAACCGATTAGGTGCTCGCATCTATGAGGATGGCCCGAGGCGATTAATGGTCCAACTCAAAACTCCAGATCAACCCTTTGGACTTGAACACCGGGTGGTCAAGTTCGAAGAGGTTTCATACATTGATAAGGAAGGAACCATGTATGTGGTCACCAACCTACGAGATAGGACTGATGAGTTTGGAAATGTCATTCCTGAGAATGAGATAGGAGACCTAGAACAAGGAAATGTAGGACAAGGACCCCAGACTCCTAGAGGCAAGTTAGTTTTGACCAGAGTGATCACTCCTGATTGGATCCCTCAAGACAACAAAAGCATAGAACTATTCTTGAATAGAGAAATAGAGGAAGCCTTTTGAAGATTCAAGCCAGATCAACCTAGCCAACTGGGCATAGTCATCATCTATGAGTTCAAGGATCCAGAGACACCAAGCAAAGCTGTCTACTTGGATAACACATCAGAGAAAATGTTCTTGGTAACAAAACATGATAGAAATGCATATACTTGGAAGAGTGAATTTATTTTCCCTCCACCAAGATCCAATCTGTCCCATGGCCTCCAAGGAGTAGGATCATCCCAAGCTCATGAAGCCCAGAGAGGAAGAAATAGAGAGAGACGTGAGGTCAGTTTTGCACGCACTGTGGGCATAAATAGATCAAGATTTGAAAATGAAAGACCTGAAAGAGAGAGACATCAAGCACATAGGAAACAAAGAGATGTGCATGATTTTCCATTGCCTAGACCCCAAGAGCACCCAAGAGCCCTTAGACCCACTCAAGTGATCAAGGCAATGAAGAATTATTTTGATGGGACAAGAGATCCTTATGGTCATGTGGCTGAGTTCAAACAAGTTTTAAGAGTTGAACAGGTTGAGGATTTGTTCACCCAGTACAAGGCATTTGGTTTGACTCTTAAGGGCAGTGCCTTAGCTTGATTTCAATCATTGAGTAGTCGCAACTATCGCGATATAGGTCCGCTGTTAGACGAATTCATTGTAGAATTTTCTAAGAGTGGTATCAGGCATAACACATCATCTTTGATCCACAGTTTCAAGCAGACACCCCAAGCAACAGTGTGACTAGCAGGTAGAAGGTTCAAACAGTACCTAGAAAGATGCCCTACTCTAGAGTTACCCACACCAGCCAAACAAGTGGCTTTGTTCTTAGATGGCTTACTGAGCACAAAGTTAAGATCATATGTGTACTTCAAAGAGTGTAGATCCATAGACGAGTGTGTGCGGACGTGCATTGACATAGAAGATAATTTGGGTGAGGAGTTAGGATTGTCCAAACTCTATAAGGATTCTCATAGTTCTACTAGTCATACTTTGAAAATCTCCACGGAAATAGATGAGATAGCTGAGCAAGTTTCCAAGAGGTTAGGAGTTCAAAATAGACAAATACCAAGATTCACCTCATTGAATCGGTGTTATACTTGTGGAGGTGACCACATGGCTAATGTATGCCCATTGCACAACCAGAATATGAGAGAAAGGAATGCTCCATATTGCACTATTGAGAGAAAATACACGAACCATACGGCTCAAGATTGTCCATACAATAGATAGGCTGTTTGACAGAATTATCCGCAACCTTACCAACAAGGTAGGTATCAGAACCAATACCAACAGCCATATTATAGACCACAACAACAGTATCAGGCACCATATAGGCCACAACCAGTCCTAGGAAACCAACCACCAGTTCTTGCCAATGTAATTCCAGTTAAGTATGCAGTGGCAGAAGAGAACCTTAATAGAGCATTGGTGCCACTAACCCCACTAATCTCAGAGAATGACTCTCATGCTCATAGTTCAGACTACTCCCATGAAGGTAGTCCACATGCTTATTACACAGAGTTGCTTGAGCATAGTGAGATTTACTCGTATCAATATGAGGCACCACCTATGGAACAAAATTGGGAGCCAGAATACTCCAATGTCATGTATAGGAATCCCAACCCCAGGCCCCAATTGAGACAAGTAAGACCACAAGCCCCTAGAGGACCATGTTTTAGATGTCAGGGTGACCATTTCATTCGTGAATGTCCCCACTCACCAACTCTAGGCCAAGGACAGAACATCACGATACAAGCCTTTTGTCGTGAGTATGGTAAAGACCATCTCCCCAGAGATTGTCCAAGAAACCCCTACAGTGCACCCAAGATTACACCCATTAATGTGGTAGGCTTAGTGGTGGATTCAAGTGCTAGTAGCAGTAATGTGGCTCCTGTACAAGCACTCACTAGGGCACAAGCCTTAAAACAGGATAAGCCAGCTGAACAATCAGAGTCAAGTGAATCAGGAGAGCCTAGCAAGCGAAAAACAAGAACATGGAAAGATACTAGAGAGAAGGCCAATTGCAAGTGGAATAAAAAGTTATCAGAACTAAAAGAAAGCCTGAAAGAAGCAAAAACAAAGATAGAAGACATTGCATCTCAAAGTCCCTCGCATGCCCAAACTCCATCCACTCCAACTCGTCCCATTCCACCACCCATTGTAAATAGACGACAACGAGGGTCTGTTGTTGTAGATCCAACCCCAAAAGGCTTGGACATGATGTTCAAGGCCTACCAAGCTCGTCTTCAGGAAGGGCCAACAGCTATAAACCTAGACAAGAGTTACCCTAGAGCAGAGTTAGAGATTGAACGGATGAAAATGTGCATGAAAATGGTAGAACAAGCTCAAGCCATACTCGAGACTAGTCAAAAGTTCAATCAAACAAACTCTGTCAAACCGGATTTGCATTTCCAGGGCTTACTAGAAAGATTAGAGCAGTTGGTAAGCAAACCACAAGTTTCTTTACCTCCACAGGCTCAACCAGTTATTGCGAGAGGAAGCTCACCACCAATGGCAACTTATGTTCCTAATTCTACGAACGATGGAACACCTCTTTCAATTCAAAATTACTCTCAAGAGTTCTTGCGGGAAATACAAGAGGAGAAATGGGCCAAAGAGAAGGGTAACTCCCCTCCTATTCGTGAGATTGATGATGTTGGCATACAAGATCAGATGAAGAGCATACCAGTACAACAGAGCGGTCATGCACAACCCGGCAACAAGGCCTAATCATTTTTTCCATGGACCATTCACAACTCAAGTGATTTTAATCACTACACAAACATTGTAAATTCGGTTTTTGGTAGAATAGACTCCATTTTGTTCAAGCCGAGGAGTCCTCAAGCTTGAGGAGTATTAGAATTAGCTACATACCAATTTTCATAATTTTTAGACTCCGTTTGAGCCCTCAAATAGGCTCTAGAACCTAATTTTTAACTAGGCCGGACACTAGGTCTGGACAAGGCCAAAGCTAGTGAGAAAACTATAAAAAGAGCTAGAAAGCTCATTTTTGGGGTAGATTGTTTGTGAATTGAGCTTATGTAAGAGACTTTTTGACTAATGCAAAGAACTCCATTGTTCCTCTCCTTGTTCTTGCCTTGTGTGCGCGTGTGTGTGTATGTGTGTGCATGCTGGTGTGCTTCTCACTCACACACTTGTGCCTTCACTTGCTCATAGTCTTCATACTAGTCCTCAGTCTCCACGGATTGACAATTATGAGTGAATCTTCTCACGTTGGTACTCACCATTGTGCTAGAGTGTAGCTCAATGATGAGTAGCACCTCCTTTAATGTCAATCCGAGAAGACGTGAGGATGGTATGATGACCTCGAGCAAGTGAAGGCACAAGTGCGTGAGTGACAAGCACACTAACATGCACACACATACACACACACGCGCACACAAGGCAAGACAAAGAGTGAGGAGCAATGGAGTTCTCTAGATTACTTTCAACAAAGCTCTTACAAGTTCAAAACTATTACAAGCTACCCCCAAAAATGAGCTCTCTAGCTCTATTTATAGTTTTGACTAGGTTTTGGCCTTGTCCAGACCTAGTGTCCGGCCTAGTTAAAAATTAGGTTCTTTACCCTATTTGGAGGTTCAAACGGAGTCTAAAAAAGGTGAAAACTGATAGGTAGGTACTTCTAAAGCTCCTCAAGCTCAAGGACTCCTTGGCTTGCAAAAAATGGAGCTACAAAAATATGAAATAGTATTTTTAATGGTTTTTAGTGATGAAAATCACTATTTTTGTAGGGATTTCTTCTAACATTCTGACATACATTTCCTGGAGCTCCCTACTTGCTCCTTGTGTGCCCAACTCTTTGATGCCTGAAAAATTTAAGTGGCCTACTTGCTAGATCTTTTTTGACCACTGTGTCTGCTCGTGCTTTCTCTTCGTTCCGACTCCCTACGTAGGCTTCCTTGTCTTGTGACTCCTTCAGTTCCTTGACTACTGCCAACACCCCCCCCCTCTCTCGCGTCTATCGTCTCTGACAGACCCTTTTCTAGCTGTGCATTGGACATAATATTGAACAACATCGGCAGCGAGGTGGTGTTCTTCTAATCGTAGCCCCCGTGCTAGGTCTGTTAGCAATGCATCCCAATTCAGTGGTCCTGGTACGTCCGGATCTGGCACCCGCAATTGTTCTGAATGGATGGTTCTTTCCACAACAAATAAGTGGAGGAGATGTGAGGGCCTGGGTACAAATATTTTTGAGTGATATTCCCAGAATCCTGTTACGAACATCTCCTCGAATGTTTGTTTAAAGCAAGCTGGGAGGTACTTGATTCTAGCGTGCCAAGCATATATTACCTCTATTGATGGGGTGGTGCTCATGTCATATACCAGATCTTGGTTTCCTGTAAGAAAGCCAACTCCTGAGAAGTAGGGGTCTTTAATATTCTTGAACGTCCTGAATGTGATTAGCATTAGTTCAAAGATTTTCATGCACATTTGGGCCATCATATCGGGGGTATTCCGTAGTCGAATGCTCCAGTGACGGATGGTAGAAATCATATAATTCACAGTGGGAGGTCCTTGAGGAGGTGCTAGATAAACATAGTTTAACCACTTTGCACAACCTTTGATGTTCTTGACAGCAATTGTAAACTCGGGCCAGGTGCGCCTGCGGAAGACTGGAACATAACAGGGATTGTATTTAATAAAAAGTGGCATGTTAGTCCAAGTATGAACCATCTCTGGGTAGGTCTCAAGAAGACCGATCCTCCAGGTGGGTTGATGAATGGATCCTTTTTTAGCACTCTCTGGGATATCATCGGGCCCAAATTGTGTGGCAAAAGTTGGGGGTTTGGCACATCTGCATTGGATCTCCGCATTGTAATCTGCAAGGAGCACACAATATTGCACATACTGATTGTCGTTGGGCCGATCCATCTATGATGAGACATACTGCGGAAATATTCTAACTTTATGATGGTGTCTTCTAATTTTTCCATTGATTGGATTTGAATTGCCACTCGATCTTCATGGGTTGTTGCTGTTTTTTCTAGTGTCTAGAGCCATTCAGGTACTTCAACTTCTAAGGTGTCCATTCCTTCAGAGGTCTGTTCACCACCTGGCATCGGCAATGGAGCATATGGTTCCTCATACGTTTCGTCCACCTCAATGGGTACCAATTCCTCAGGCTCTGGTTCTACAACTGGAGATGGCTGCCTTTCATATTCCAGTAACTTCTTCTGCAGTTCCGCCACCTGCTCTGTCAATGCCTTTACTTCCGCTGAAGTCGAGGTCGTTTCTATGACTTTGGGTTGTGCCTCCTGTTCCCTGAGCTGGTGACGTAGTTCATTCCGTTCCCTTTCCAAATCATCATGTGCTTCTAATAAATCCGCATAGCTTTCCAAGATTGTTTTCATTGTTTTTGAGGGAACTGCTTTGAATTGTTCTGGGTCGATTTCATGGGGAGAGCCTTCCATGGCAGCTTCCAGGTTTTCTTTATTTTGTTTCTACAGACGCTTGTTTTCTTCAAGGGCTGTAGCCATGTGTTTTCGGAGTAGAGTTAAATTTCGCCAGACTCTCAGATTATCTGTTTGGTAAACCTCCAGTAAGGCTTCGAGTTGTTTGACACGTGACTCTTGTGATGGTTGGGGTGTCTCCAAGAGGGTTTGATGAGCTTGCTCGAGAGTGGTGTAGCGTTGATTGAGGTCTGCATTTTCTTCTTCTATACTTGTAAGCCATCTCTGTAGTTGTTGATGATTCGTCGTCAGTTGGTGATGACGGTCTTCGAGAGCCTGATACTCACTCTGAAGTTGATACATGCATTGATGTAATGTCATGAATATACTATTTACCTTAAATGATGTAGGAAAAGATGAAGATGCAGGGGGAATGGGGAAGGGGAAGGGAGTTGTGAATGCTGTGGAGTCAAGTGGTGAGGTGGGTGGAGGGGGTATGGGAGATTGAGGTTGTGTGGGGGGTGGGAGTGGTGCTGTGGCTGGTGATGTCTCCATTGTGTCAAACGTGTGTGTGACTGTATAGATGGGAAAAGTGGGTGGGGTGGATGTGATATTGGTGAAGAGTGTTGTGTAGGTGGGCATGGTAACTCCTCCGAATTGGATGTCGGGAGAGAGAGGAATTCCCATGACGACTGTGGTAATGGCAGAAATAGGTGTGGTAGTGCCAGGTGGTGAGGTGACTTGTGTAGTGAGAGGTGAGGTTGGTGGTGAGAGTGGTTCCTCCTGATGTTCGTCTGTTTGTGTGTTACCTCGTGGTTCTGATACATTGATGTGTATTTGTTTGCCAGATCGCATGGGACGGTTAGGCACTCGCTTCTCAAATCGATGAATATAAGTCATGGCTGCATGAACAGCCTCATCTAAGCCCACTGTGTCAGCGTGCAGGTTCATTGATTCAATGAACATGTCATCCACACCTTCCTCGGCTAACATTTGTCTCATGATCATCTTTCCTGTTTCGAGCGACAGTTTGTGTTGCTCTTGGACCCGCTTCATGATTTCGTATAATCTTTTTATTTGGGCCGAGTATGCCGGGGCACTTGCTAGTTCTAAAAGTTCTTCATATTCTTGATCATACTCTTCGTGTGCCTCTTGTTCTTCTGTCTCTTCTTCATCGTCTTCTACTTCTACTACTCCCGGTTGGGTCAGGGCTGAAGTTGTAGTCGTGGGTTGTTGTCCTTGGGTCTGCTCTGCTTTTGTCTCCAGGTTAGATTCATTGATCAAATGGGCGATTTCTTCATCTGTTAGATCAGCAAGGGTGTAACCTTGAGGGAACTCCAAGTCTGAAGGAATAGGAGGGAAGACCAGGTTGGGTCCTTCTGCACTTGGTCTGGGTAGGCGAATGGTGAATGGTCGGACACGCCTCGTTTGTGGAGGAGTCACCTCGGGTGTGGTAGTGGCTCCCCTTGGTTGAGCGCATGGTAATTGAACTCCCCCTCTCATCTTCTTCGATGGAGGGCCCGCCGTTGATAGTTGTCTTTGGAACTCTTGGGCCCTGGACCATACTAGTGCTCTTTGAATGGGCACGTCGTACGCTAAGCACCTATAAATTATTCTTGTGAGAGCACAGCATCCATGAAGTACATTTTTCTGTTTCTTATTTGACCGTTGATGGGCTAGGTGTATTTGATCGATGATCTAGTGTGGTATGTTGATGGTGAGATTCTCTATTTCCGCCAAGTACAGGCTAAACCATATCTTCTTTGGTGGCATAGTGAATCGTTCTTGTGCGGGAAAAGCAAAATGTTGCATAATATTTTGTAGGTGTAGAGCAATGGTAGGTGTCATTGCTACCATGTCCTTCAATTTGTTGAGATCCTTATGCTTCATCCTGCCTGGAACCATCGTTTCTTTCTCAGTGGGAATATGCATTCCTTGCATGTTCAATGCTGCTCGTACCAAATTGAGGGTCAGTTTGAATCTTTTGAGTTCGTGGCCTGGCAATAGTGAGGGTAGCACAAAAGTACTATCGCCTCCCTTGGCCCTGCTAGGAGTGATGGTGCTCATAAAATAGGAGCAGTGAAGGAAATCTGGCTTAGGCAAATGTGCTCTGAAGTAGCTATCCAACCCAGCTTTGGTCCAAACCGATCGCATTACTTCTGCATTCTGATAGTTTTCAAATTCACGAGTGAAGAAATGGTAACGTCCCCATTTGCCATTGAACTCAATTTCTGCTTCCCAGAAGTAGGTGCCATCACCCAATGGCCCTACGACATCGCTAAACTAATGAGCGTGTTTCCCCACTTGAGAAGTGTGTCCCTGAGGAGGGTCCTGAATCGGGAGAACGTGCACCGCTTGAAGTTCTTGAGGCCTTTCGGTGAGTGGTGGTTCCAAGAGGAGGGTTTCAATGTCCATAATCTGTGCGCTAGACCCTGCCTGGGAACTGGTGCCTCCTGCTTCTTCCATTGTTATTGCTTGCTTGCTCGTTCTGTGAGAATATAGAGTCATGCGTTAATATTGTAATGGACAAGATAGAACACTTTTTGTCCCCGTTACAACATTATCATGAGGTGAGTAATGGGTCATTGGGTCAGTGAGTGCACGATGACTGTGTGTGTAGTTAATGAATGGATAGTCCTAGGAGCTAGATGGAAAGATGCAATGTATGAGTGATGTAGTTAGCAAGTGGAGATGAATTTACAAATGGGGGTCATGGGTTTATTACAAGTCTTAGGTTGCCAAACACAATGGATGGCTTTTGGTTTTGGTTTTGTGGAGACTTTGGAGGACTTTATGAGTATGTCTGTTTGGGGATGAGGCATTTTTGGGACCCATTTACAAGTGAGTCTGTGCATGCTTCTGGGCGACTGTGTGTTCGTGCGTATTAAACAAGAGTGGGTAACGGCTCCTTGAGTGAGTGAATCCTATCGTGTATGATGTGATTCATGTGGGACTAGTTGAGCCCACAAGCAAGCCTTAGGCACCCAAATTTGTCTTGATTGTGGGCCAGCCTTCATCGACTTCTTGGGCACCCAGATAGATTTCACTTTCTCAAAAGAAGTTTTGGACGTCTTCTTATTAGTATCATTTGGAAGTTGAGATAGTTGTTGTGACTTGACTGCAATAGGCCAATCGCCTTTCTGCACCCACAATTGTTTCAATGGCTGTGTCATTCTGCTTCGCACGTTCTTTGGGCCTCCAACATAGGTGGGCTTTAGTAAATGATCTGCCTTTGGTTGTTGCCTCCCTTTGGCCTTTGGAAAAGAAAGGAGTTCCGTTGAGGCCTTGACTTCTTTATTGAGATCACCATTCCTTTGCATCACATAGCTTTGGACAAGAAGAACATGGTCAACTTCATGTGTACCCCTGGAAGGACCAGGATTCTGTGCCTTTTCTAGTTCCTTGAGTGCTCCATTATCTAACTCAACTGTAATTCGACTCTGATTTATCCATACTTGAAGAAGTCCACTTCTTAGGTTTAGGTTGACTGCATGGTCATAGATCCAGTCTTGACCCAAGACTAGAGGCTCACTGAGATCCTCATCTTGACACACTAGTACCTTAACTGTCATTGGAACATCTTGAATGGAGAGGGGAAGTTCCACCTCGCCCAAGCAAGGGGTTTCCACACCTCCCAATCCTATGAGATATGCTTCTATAGGATTGATTGTTAATTTCAATTCTCGACAGTAAGAAAGTCTCACCGCACTAGTGGCTACACCTGAGTCAATCAATGCTCGCACACTTTTTGCACTAACTCCTTGTCCTATCTTTAAGGTCACAAAAGGACGTCGATCTATTATTCTTTGGGGACTTCTTCCTGAGACTTCACACATTGCCACGTGATATCCTGGATTTTCATAGGCACTTGTTCTAGGTTGATCGCTACCTTGCCGTCTCAACTTCATCTTTCTGATGCGTTCTAAAGCTTCTGCTTGAGCTTCTTCTCGAACTCGTTTTTCTTCTTCTTTGCGTTTCTTAGCAGTGTTGAGTCGACTGAGCATTTCTTCTGTGAGAGGTTCCTGATACAACTTGACTCTGCACCCGCTGATGTAGCTCGGAAGAATATCACCTTCTAAGGTGGCTAGTTGTACTGCTCCACTTGTTGAGATCCTATTTATAATCATAGGTCCATAGCCACGTTTCTCTAATTTTCTTGCATGTTGCTTGAAAGTGTAGACTAAAACTAGGTCTCCGGCCTTTAATCCTTTATCCTTAACATGGGCATCAAAGTACGCCTTCTGTCGTTTCTTAGCTGCATATATTCCTGTTGTAGCTCTTAGTCTGGTTTCACCTAATCGTTCAAGGTCAAAAATTCTTGAAGAGAGTTCATGACATGTCCACTCATGCTCCTGTGCTATTCTCAATGTGGGAATCAAGAAGTCCAAAGGTAGCACAACATTTTGGCCAAATACCATCTGAAAGGGTGTGGCTTGGAGTACCGTTTTATAGGCCACTCGGTATGCCCAAACAACATGGTGTGGATGTTTGTCCCAGTCAGAGCGTTTATTATTCACCAATTTGGTAAGCACATTGCATAGAATCTTGTTTGTGCTTTCGGCTTGGCCATTAGCTTGTGGGTGATAGGCGGCAGACTTCTTATGTACTACCAAGAACTCTTGGAGTAGATTTTCAATAACTTCATTCAAGAAGTGAGTGCCTCTATCATTAACTAGCTCTATCGGTAGCCCGTATCTAGTGAACACATTCTCAAATAAAAACTTAGCTGTTGTTTGAGCATCGTTCTTCGTTGTGGCTTTTATCTCTACCCACTTGGTTACATAATCCGTGGCCACAATGATATATTCAGCATGAGAACCCTTAGCTGGGGGATTAATAGGACCTACAAAGTCTATTCCCCACTTAGAGAATGCTCGTCCAGCCATCATAGGTTTCAATGGCATCTCATCTTTGCGTATAGGACACTGAGTTCTCTGGCAAACATCACACCGTTTCACATAGGTATGTGCATCCATGTGAAGAGTAGGCCACCAGAAGCGTGCAAATAGTATTGCCTTGATCACCTGATATGGTCCAAAGTGTCCTCCTGCTACACCTTGGTGAGCATTTTCCAAGATCTTGAGATATTCACTCTCATGGACACATAGTCTCAGGTAACCATCTTTACCACGCTTGTATAGATTATCACCAATGAGTGAGTACTCTAGGGCTTCGTGTTCTAGACTTCTTTGTCTCGTCAGGGTCATATCTTGAGGGAATGTTTTCGTCCTCAAGAAGGCTACTAATGGTTCACTCCAATCTGACACTATGGACACTTGATAAAGAGTGGCATGTTCCACAGGTGGTTTAGTTCAACAGATTGGGCATTCTTTACACATCTTATATACATCAACTTCCATAGTAGGCCAATGCACTCCGAGTCTCCTTAGTGTCTGTAGGGTTTGTTGTTTTGAGAAGTGTTGCTCTAATGCACCTACATGTGCCAATTGCAACCATTTAGCGTACTCATCCTCTTCCACACAACAAGCCAATATCCCTTGATCTGTCTATTTGTACATGCTTCCTGCCATGATATGGTACTTCTGGGCTCTTACTACCTCTCTACCTTGAGTGTTTATGACTGGGTGGTTAGGCCCGTACGTCAATACTGGCACTAATGGCTTAACCCACTGAGTTAAACAAGTAAGTATCAGGAAGGTCATCTGATACTCCTTGTGGGGCTTCTCCCGATGTGAGCCTGTCTGCTCTCAAGTGGGTCTACCCTTTCCTTACCACAACCTCGAAGTCATATTCCATTAGTAAGAGAAACCATCTTACTAATCTACATGTATTGCATGGTTTGTTTACCAAGTACAACAGTGCTTGATGATCAGTAAAAAATTTAAACTTATTTGCAAGCAAATAGTGTGTAAACTTTTTAACTGCATATACCATGCCTAATCCTTCTCGTTCAGTGGTTGTATAGTTTCGTTCAGTCACATTCAACTGTCTACTAGCATAGGCAATTGGAAGATCCATATTGCCTTCGCCCGTAGGTTGTGCCAGTACACATCCAATAGCATAATTGGATGCATCCACATGAACATGGAAGGGCTTATTCCAATCCGGTGTGGTCAAGATTGGTGCTGAACACAATCTTCTTTTAAGCTCATTGAAGGAGTTTTCACATTCGTCAGTCCACCAAAGTTAGTCAAAAGTCCATATAGAGGCTTTGCTATGATGGCATACATGTGTATAAACTGTCGGTAATAACCACAATGCCCCATGAAAGCTTGTACTTCCTTGACATTCTTTGGCCTAGGTAACTCGGCTATGGCTCATACTTTCTCTTCATCGGTGGATATTCCATTCTTTGACACTATGTGTCCTAGAATCTTGCCTTGCCTGACCATGAAAACACATTTTTCTGGGTTCAAGCAGACTTGATATTCTCTGCATTTGTCAAAGATTTTTCTGAGTTCTGGTATATGTGTCTTTCTAATGTTGGAATGAGCACAGAGGTCATCAACATAGACTTCCAAATTCTTCCTCAAGTACTCTTTAAACACGTGGCACATTAGTCTCTGAAAGGTTGCAGGAGCATTGGTAAGCCCAAATGGCATTACTCGAAAGGAAAATATACCCCACTCTGTGGCAAAAGCTGTCTTATGTTGATCTTCTGGAGCTATGGCTACTTGATTGTAACCCGAAAATCCATCAAGGAAGCTATACACTTCCTTGCCTGCTACTCTTTCTAAGAGATGTTCTGTGATAGGAAGCGGATAGTTATCTTGAATTGTGGCTGCATTGACCTTCTTCAAGTTAATGCATACACGTAGCTTGCCATTCTTCTTGGGCACCACTACAATGAGGGATACCCATTCAGTGTGCTCAATTTCATAGATGAATCCAGCTTCTACCAGTCTATCTATCTCCTCTTTGATCATAGCAGCATAGTTATCATTATATGTGTATGGCTTTTGCTTAGAGGGTTTCGCATCGGAGGTCATGGGAATTGTGTGTGAGCATATGTCTGGGTCAACACCCTTCAAATCCTTGTAGCTCCAAGTGAATACATCTCTGTATTCTCGTAGCAAGGCTATCAGTTCATGCTCTTCTTCTTCCATCAGGTCATGTCCTATATAAGTACATCTCTCCTCTCCTTCTTCTAGGGCTACCACTATTTTCTTGGTGGTTTCTTTGTTATCATAGGCCTCTCCTGATTGTGCCTCTCGTTTAGGCATTCTGATCATGACTCTCCTGTCATCTATCTCATACCTCTTAAAATTTTCCGGGACCTCAAACAAAGATTCTTCCTCTTCTGGTGTGACTTCTCTTTTCTTTCTTTTCTTTCCTTCTTCCTTCGGGGTCACATGTGTGGCTAGCCTTACATCATTTGTAAGCTCTCCGTGCCTCTGAGGTTGAAATTCTATTTCGTAGAAGTATTCTTTATCTAATGCAAAAGGTGGGTCCATAATGATTGACTCTAGATCGGAGTCGCTCGCATCCTCAAATGCATCAGGGCTGGGTTCACACTCTTCTAAAACTACATCTCCCATGATTGGCTCTATGGAGAAAACTGAAATGTCATAGCCATCCTCATCACAGTGGGGTGTCCATTGTTCTTCATTGATGGCTACATCCATGGTTGCTAGGATTTCTGCCCAGCCGTGGGGTTCAAATTCTTCATAAGGAAATACTACAAGTGCATAGGCTGGGTCTTGAATGGATCTATGTGTTTCTTTTGCACCTATTTCTCTGGCTTTTTCTCTCTTGTCTTCTTCCACTGCCACTTTACACATCCATAAGTGAGTGTCTTCATGCATCCATGAGGATCTGATCCTATGGAGTGCACAGACTCCGTGTCATCCCTGGCTCTATGGATGGGATTCCATTGGATAGGAGGGACATCTCTATGAGAGTAATCTTTGAGATTAACCTTGGTCGTGACACCTAAGTGTTGCAAATACAAGGAATTGGTTCCCCAATCCTGGACCACTTGCAACGTCGCATAAATGGTCTTCCCAAAATCATCTCATAGGCATGATTCTTGCTAAAATCACATATGGCGAAAGTATGCTCAAACTCAACACCGCATGTAGTGAGAGTTATTCCTTCCAGCAGTCCTAAGGGCCTCTCTATGTGACCATTAGCCATTTGCAATTTCATCCTCGTGGGCCTGAGTGCTGGCTTGCCCCACCGCTTCCATAGGGAAGTGATAGCAATAGCAACTCCTGCACCTGAGTCCAGAATTGCCTTGCTTGTGTACCCCTGATGGGTAATGGGAAGATAGGTGTTTCCTTCTTCACCTTCACTCATATCTCCTATCTTGTCTAGAGGAATTTCTGGCACTGTCCTCTGAGAACCTACCTGGGAACGAGGTTTTGCTATCTCTGGTACTTGTTTGGCTACATGTTTCCATAACTCTGGCCTAACTTTGAGTAGCTCTTCTAAAGTGAGGTTGCACTGCACTTTAGTGTTTTTCACTACCTCTGTATTCCTAGGTATGACTGAGTCTTCGTTTCTTACCATGACCGTGGGTGCTCTCATACAGGTCGACTTGGCTTTCCATGGGCCTGTGAAGTGGGGTAATTCATGTAAAGAATTAGACTCAAAGTCTAATCTCTCTTGAGACTGGGTGCTCTCCTGCTCTCCATAAATGGAAGGAATATCTTGTGGGAATTGATCATGTGTGTCATCCACAAGTTCAATGGGAGGAGGGGCTTCACTTTCATTAGCCCATTTTTTTCCTCTTGAATCTCTCATAGGAACTTTGGAGTGAACCTATTCATAGAAGAGGAGGTGTCTGGTTCAATGGAATTGGGCACATAAGCTTCCGGTGGGGGATGGCTTATGTTTTTGCTTGCCTCATCTCTTTCTTGATTTTTTTCTTCCTTGGCAGATCTTGCAATTATGCTCTCTAACTTCTCTAGGAGTCCATCCAAGTGCAATTGTGTCTTAGCTGAGCCTGAGTAGTTGAAAAGGCGACTGGCTTCAAACATGGTCTGAGCCAATGCAACCATTTTCGCGCAAAGCTTGGTTCTTTCTATCTCTAGGTCAGCTTTGGGGTAGCACTTGTCATGATCCGTCACATTTGGCCCTTCTTGGATTCTGGCCTGATATGCCTTAAGCATCATGTCTATATCTTCAGGAGTGGGGTCAGCTAACACTGATCCTACTCTAGGGGTTGGTGGGAGGTCCTTAGGTAGGTGGACAGATGGTGGGTTAGATGGTGATGGAAGTGAGGGTGGTGGTGGCATGTGAGAGTTTGTTTGAGAGGTGAGTTCAACAATTTTGGCTTTTGTTTCTCTTATGCTTTCTTCTAAGTCGCTCATCTTTTTAGACCATTGTCTTTTCATTCTTTCTCGGTTATCCTTCCAGGCTCTTGACCGTTTCTTGGCTATGCTCTCAGTTTCACTAACCTCTGCACTCTTCTCTTGACCTATTCTTGGGTTCTGTTGCAAAGCCCGGGCTCTAGTGACCACTTGCACTGGTGCAGTGGAAGTGACACTTCTTGTTGAGTCTACAACTAAGCCAATAACGTTAATTGGAGTTATTTTTGGCATATTATTGGGATTCTTAGGGCAATCTCGTAAGAGATGCTCCTTCCCACAGTCTTGGCAAAAGCCTTGAACCGTTACTGACTAGGGTTGTGTAGGTGGAGGTAAGGGGCAATCACGAATGAGGTGATCTCCCTAACATCTGTAGCATGGTCCTCTAGGGAATGGGGGTCTTACCTGCCTAGGTTGGGGTCTAGAGTTAGGGTTTGTGTACATTACATTTGTGTACTCTGGCTCCCAACTAGGTTCACCTGGTTCTTCACTGTAGTACGACTCACCATGTTCAGGAGATTGCATGTAGTAAGCCTGGGGACTATCCATATGTGTAGAATCAAAGCTATGGTCACTAGGATCACTTTCTGAAAGCAATGGTGTTACTGGCACTATAGCTCTATTCAAATTTTCCTCGGCTGCTGCATACTTTACAGGAATCACATTAGCGGGGTTTGGAGGTTGTTGAGCTAACATGGGTTGTGGCCTTTGTTGGTTTTGGTAGGGTTGTTGATAGGGTTGCTGCGGTCTACCATATTGTTGTGGAGGGTACTGGTTCTGGTATCTTCCCTGTTGTGGATAAGGCTGAGGGTAGGTTTGTCTAACTGCTTGCTTATTGTATGGGCAATCTTGTGTTGTGTGATTGGTGTATCTCCGTTCTATGGTGCAATATTGGCTGCTAGGATTCACTTGGGGTTGAGCCATGATGGGACATGCGTTTGCCATATGGTCACCACCGCAAGTATAGCACCTTTTTACTGGGGCAAATCTAGGAATTTGTTTACTCGAGATACCTTGTTTTTGAGCTACTTTCTCTGCTAATTTCTCAATTGATGTGGATTGCGAGGAAGAGAGGCTAGAAGCACTATCGGAGTCTTTGTAGATTTTTGAAAGCTCTAGTTCCTCCCCTAGGTTATCCTCAATGTCAATGCACATGCGTACACACTCTTCTATGGTCCTAGGGTCCTTCAAGTACACATAGGACCTCAATTTGGTACTTAGCAATCCATCCAAGAATAAAGCCACTTGTTTGGCAGGTGTGGGTAACTCCGGAACAGGGCATCTCTCAAGATATTGCCTAAGGATTCCATCTATTCACGTCATGCATACATATCATCCAAAGAAGACTATGCATATGGATTAGAATTAGGAAGTGTTTAAGAAGCTCCTTCAATGGACCATTCTTCCTTCCAAATTTGATTCGTGTGTATGGTTCTCTTGCATTCTTATCATTCATGTTCATAAATCTAACTTGCACTCCTACTTTCCCATTCCCATAATCATTTCAACATCTCTCTCTTCTCCATCCTCAACATTAATTTCACTTTCATGTCCTTAAACCATCCAACATTCATTAGCTTCATACACCCTGTGTGTGCCACGACCGGACCCGATCCACCCGGATTGCGATCACCTCCACATTTGAACCCGACGTGAAACGCTTCGTGGCATTTGCTTCTGATCTTGTTGGGAGGTTGTGATCCATATCCTTTGTTTCATATTTTTCATCCTCATCATATCATCATCATCAGTCTTGAGTGTTGCACTGGATTTCTCACAGTATCGTGCACATCTTCGTCGTGAAGTAAACGCATTTGTGAGAGATCTAGAGCATCGTGCATCACTTGCTTATTCACATAAGATGGAGGAAGGATTCAAATCCCTTATTGTTGAGAAACAAGGCCAAAGAATAGTCTCTTCTATGTTGAGAGAGAAGGGAAAATTCAATGGCATCAACATCACAAGCTACTTAGATTTGTTTGAAGAGCAAGGTATGATTTTTGGTCTTCTCGAAGATCTTTTGATATCATTCTTTGAACGAATTGTTGATAGCTCTATCATAAACCGTGTCACTCAGTATGATAGTCTTCCTTGGAGTGATTTTAGAAAGGAGATGCTCAAAGAATTCTATCTTGAAGATTATAGCCAACATAATCGAGATGGATTCTTACGATGGGTCAATTCTCCAAAGCCTAGTAGCTCTATTACTCACTTACAAAATGAGTATATTAGACGCTATGAACAACTTCCTGATGAGGATAAGATAACTTTGGAACCTGATCTTGTGATCAATTTTCTTAAGCTTCTTCATCCTGAAACTCGTAGGGAAGTTGAACGGCGATTAGAAGAACCAGATAAGCGCTATGGTCTTACTGACAATTGGCAAAAAGTGCGTAAAGTAGTAGAGGCTGTAGCCCATAGACATCAAAGACAATCCATGCTTTATGAGCAAACTAGTCTTCCTCAAGCTAGCCTTCCACAAACTAAGGAGCAAGTTAGAGAACAATCCCATGCTATGCTTTTTGACTCTACTCCTATTCCTCAAATGATGGAGCCTAATCAAGATTTTAAAGTAGAGCCAAATAAAAGTGTAGTTGAACAATCTCAAGTGGATATTCTCACTAAGCAAATGGAAAGTCTTATTGCTACACAATCCAATTTGGCCAAGACTATAGATGCTTTACAATATAATTACACCAAAACTTTCCAAAATCAAATGAACCCAATGACTTTTCAAGAGCCTAATCAACATGTTATAGCTACCAATCAAAATCCACAAGTAGCTCCTACTCAAGCATATCAAGTTCCTCCAATGCATAATCCTTCAATGCAAAATCCTCATCCTCATGTGCAAAATCCTCAAATGTATCAAAACATGTATCCTCAAGCTTCTCAAATAGCTTTTCAAAATCCTCAAAATCAAAATTTTCAAAATCATCAACCGTATAATATGGAAGCTCCTCTTGCACCTCAAGTACCACATGTTGCTCCCCAAGCTCCTCAAATACATCAATTGCCTTATCAAGATCCTAATTATCCTGTTCAAGCAATACCTTATCAACAAAATCCTCAATTTCAAAATTTCCCACCACAAGTTAATCAAAATCCTCAAAATCAAAATGGTTTTGTGCGTGGCCCTCGTAGGTGTCCTTGGTGTGATTCGTTAGAGCACTTTTTGAGAGATTGTGAACTATTGAAGGCTGCTAAGGAGCAACGACTAGTAATAGACATAGACAAGAAAATCTGTGACTATCGATCTAGGCTACCTTTGCAAGGAAATTATGGCAAGGGAGGAATAAAAAACACTATGAAAATATAACTATAACGGATGTAGGAACTAGAGGAGTGAAACTAGAAGCTCTTGATGAAAAACAAGTAGAATCAAGTAAACCCACGAAGGAAGTTGACTTTTCCATAGAGGCTTTAGTAAGAGCAGGAGATGAGATTAGGAGAATAACGGCTTGGGAGTCACCGATAGAAGATCAATCTCCTATTTCTCACATATCCAATGTAGAAGAAAAACGAAAAAGAGATGAAGCTGAGCCTAGTGAAAGAAGAGTGACTCGAAAACAAACCTCAGAGGGAATAGAAACAATCATAGAGCAAGGAGAAACATCACAATCCAAAGATAAAAAACAAGAATCGGAACCCAATGAACAAAAACAAGAGGAGAAACAAAAAGGGAAGAAGACAAAGCAAAGAAAAACAGAACCAAAGCCTTTAGATAAACAAGAACAATCAAAACAAACAGAAGACCAAACACGAGAACATGAACAAAAACAAAATCCTGAGCAAAAACAAAAGAAACCAAAGAGAAAACCTAAAGCCATCTTGATTTCAGAAATTGAGAGAAAAATAGATCCTATGGAGATTTTAGATGACATTTTGCTTAAGAGTCAAGTGACTATGTCTTTAGAACAAGTTTTCTCTATTGCAAAGCCTGTTTTTAAAGATAACTTTATCGGCCTAATTAAAAGGAAGAGGTTTCCGCTTAATCTAGATACTGAGATGCAAGATTCTCTAGATCAAGATCAAGCTATGAATGAAGCCTTAAACTTTGATGAATCTGATGAAGAGGACTTTGATGATGATGAAGTAAATGTTAATAAAAATTTCTTAGGACCTATTCAACCTGACCATGAAAATCATGAAAACAATCCAGAAAGTCACTTTAAAAGAACATTTTGGTCTAGAGGTACATCAGAGATGCATGTTAAAATAGGGAATGATAAGAACACTATCACTGTAAATGCATTAGTAGATTCCAGCTCCGAAATCAATGTGATTTCAAGAGAAGTTTATGATAAGTTTCGATGGCCCATAGATAAATATTGTGGATGGGGTATGAGAACTGCAGATAATGGTGTAGGTACCCTGTATGGAGCTTGTGCTAGTGTGCCCATATCCATAGGAGGAATCACAGAAGAGTTTCACTTTTTTATTCAAGATAATTGCTTCTATGAAGTTCTCTTAGGTCAACCCTTTATTTGTGAGAGTCGTATGGAAACTAAAGCCATGGATGATGGGTCTACCTATGCTAGATTTAAGTCTAAGGATGGAATGCAATCACTTCAAGTCATGACAGTAGGAGTGAATCATCCTAGGAATCGATGGTCAATTAGAAAGAAACCTATTGTTACTCAGGGTCATGAGCATGCTTGTAGTGATTGTGCACCTCGATTCATGTTTGGAGCTACATATGATCAAAATTTCGGATAGAATCCATTGTTGAGCGGGACAACAGTGGATATTGGTTTGACATCTCGCAGCCAACCAACCTGTTCAATAGTTTGTCACTTTGTTTTCCGAATTCTAGATTAGATTTTCTTCATAAGAGTCAATTGTCCAAGTCTTTTATCCAAAAAACCCAAAAAAATTATAAAAACAACAAAATCATGGAACATGATGAGAACATTGAGCATGTGATTGAAACATCTCATTGTTTCTCTACTCTTGAGGAGTTAGAGTTATGTCTTCAACAAAATTCTAATTCCCATATTATTCTTCTTTCTTCCCTTGATGAGTATGCTCTAATCCAAGAGTATGCTCTCAATGTTGACAAGTGCTCAAAATTTAACCAAACACATGATGCCTTAGTTGAAACAAAGTACAAAATTGTAGAAAAAAAAATCAAACCCATAGCTCAACCATTACCTCAAGGAAGTAATGAAAAAATTATTGATGTGAAAAATGATCCAACTCTTCGGGATAAGAAAAACATAGGACATACATTCACGGATGAGACAATCAAACAGGTGAAAATTGGTAGAGATGATGACTTTCTTTTGCCAGCAGAGAGAGATAAATTTGAGGGAGTCATACGTAGCCATGGAAAAGCCTTTACTATGTATCCTCATGAGATTGGTTGTGTAGATCGTAAGCTAGTTGCACCCATGATAATCTTTACTATTCCACATATTCCATGGAATCTTCGTCCTATACCTGTTCCAAAGGCTCACTTACCTGAGCTAATGAAACTACTTAAGGAGAAGATAAACATGAGAATTTTAGAGCCATCTTTTGCACCTTACTCAAACAGATGGTTCACTGTGCCTAAAAAGAATGGGAAACTACGTTTTATTCAAGATCTCCAACCTGTCAATAAAGTCACCATAAGGAATGTAGGAACAGGACCCATTGTAGATGAGTTTGCTGAATCATTTTCAGGACATTCTATCTATTCAATGGGTGATCTATATTCTGGATATGACCAATTCCAATTAGCAATTGATAGTCGTGACATAACCACAATGAAAACTCCTTTAGGCTTAGTGCGAATGTGTACTTTACCTCAAGGAGCGACTAATTCTGTGGCTCATATGATGAGTGCTATGAATATGGTCTTACATGACTTTATCCCTCATATAACTATGCCATTCATTGATGATATTCCAATTAAAGGGAGTGAGGAACGTGTAAAGGACATTACTTTAGATTCATCGGGATGTCGTAAATTTGTTCTTGATCATATCTCTGATTATGAAAGAATATTTCAACGATTTGAAGAGGTAGGTCTCACATTTTCCATAGAGAAATCTGTTTTTGGTGTCAACGAGGTACTTATTGTTGGACATTTATGTGGCCATTATGGTCGAAATCCATACCCACAAAAAGTTGATGCCATTAGCAAGATTTCTGAAACATGTAACACCGTAAGTGAGGTACGTAGATTTCTTGGTGCTTGCATCTTTTATGTTATTTGGATCCCACACTTTGCTCATGTTGCTGATTGTCTTTATGACTTGTTGAGGAAGAAACGAAAATTTATTTGGACTGACAAACACACTCAAGCTATGTGTAAATTGAAGAAATTATTGCTTGAAGCTCCCATCCTTAAGCGTGTAGACTATTCTGCTAACAAACCTATTATATTGACTGTTGATACTAGTCCTATTGGTATAGGTTGGGTCATAAGTCAAGATGATAGTGAAGGGAATAGATATGCAATTAGGTTTGGTGCCAAAATTCTACATGAAACACAACGAAAATATCCACAGATCAAACGAGAACTATGGGGTATGGTAACAGCTTTGAAAACAGACAAAGAATATTTCATTGGTGCAAATGTCAAAGTTGAGACTGATTGTTTGCCTCTCATTGGAATGATAGCCAATTGTTCATCTCCTGATATAGCCATGCTTAGATGGATCTCATATATTAAGTTCATAAATCCTGAGTTAGTTCATATTTCAGGTAAGTCAAACTCAGTTGCTGATATGTTATCAAGAGCTAGATTTGATGATGATCTTGAAAGTGATATAATAAAGAATGTGAATTTAGTTGACTATGTTCCACATATATATGAGTATGAGAAATTTCATGAGTCTGAGTACGAAGATGAATGGAGAGACATAGGAAAGTATCTCAGTACACTACAACCATTACCTAGCTGGACTACGAATAGATTCCGTAACATTAGGAAACGAGCTTATAACTTTTTCCTATGTAATGGTTATCTTTGGAGACATGCTAAGGGTAAGGTTAAGAATCCACAACGAGTCCTAGGAAAGAGAGGTCTTCAATTGCAAGTAATGAAGGAAATGCATGAGACATTATGGGCAGGTCATAAAGGATTTTTTGGAACATATGAAAAAATTAGAAGTACCTATTATTGGCCTAGGATGTATGTTGACATTAGTAGCTATGTTTCTACATGTTCTACTTGTCAACTTCATTCATCAGTCAAACATAGAGATCCGTTGCATCCTACTTATCCACCTTGTATTCACTACAAGTGGGTAGTAGATCTTGTAACTATGCCTAAAGGTATCGACAAAATGCGTTACATTGTACTTGCAAGAGAAGACTTAACTAATCATGTAGAGGGACGTGCACTACGATCTAAGACCACTTACAATGTTTGCAAATTCTTGCTTGAAGATGTCATAAGTCGCTTTGGGTACATAGAGAAAGTAGTTGCCGATCGTGGAGAGTTAAATGCGAGAGAAGCTAAAGAGTTCTTTGAGCGTCACGGTATTCGTTTGTCTCTCACTATTGCATATAACCCAGAGGCCAATGGTAAAATAGAGAGAGGGCATCCACCTATTGTGAAAGCCATATCTAAAGCATGTAATGGTGACATCAAACAATGGCCTAAATTCTTACCTTTTGCACTTTGGGCAGATAGAATGACATGCACACGTACTACTAGATATATGCCTGCTGAACTCATGTACTGTCAAAAACCATTGTTTCCAATTCAGTCTCATATTTTTGCATGGTCAAATTTGCCTTGGTCTGAAAACATGTCTACTGATGATTTTTTGAGTTTGCGTATTAATCAGTTAGAACAAGGTAAATTAAGACTTGATGATGCTGTTGAAAAATTAAGAGAATCTAGAATGAAGAACAAGCATTATTTTGATAAAACTCATCGATTGCGTCCTAAGCCAATTGAAGTAGGAGATTGGGTGCTCATTTATGATAGTACATTTGACTCTCAATATGATGCACGCAAAAAGCTCACTCAATGGTGGTTTGGGCCATACATTGTATCAAAAGTCAACAACAATGGTACGTATGCTCTTTGTGAATTAAATGGTGTTGCACTAAAAACTTTGATTGCAGGTAAAAGGATAAAGCTATTCAAGAAATGTGATAATGACGAGTACATTTTGGATGAGGACATTGAAGAAGATGACAACAATGAGGCTGATTCATAAACAGGAGTATCCATGTTATTAAAAAAAAAAAAAGTATAAAAATATCATTAATTTTTTAAGTTCATGTTGCTTTGTTTTTTTTCAAGTTCATTCTATTTTTTTTCCATGCTTGTTTCATGCATGTTTTTTTCAGTCTTTGCATCGCATTGCATATCCACATCACTTGAGTCAAAAAAGGGCAAATGATGATTTCTCTACTTGTGTAAAATTGTATCTTAAGTAGTAACTTATCTACTAAGGAATTGATTATAATCTAGGATTGTGGAAAGATAGGGCATGTAGATTTGGAGGTTTATTTTGGTGACATGACTTTCATATATAAACATGCATATGTATCCTATATCGAAAGCATAATTGTTGAAATCCTAGCTCCTGCTATTGCATGTTTCTACATCCTTAGTCCATCTCACAGCACTTGTATCGGAGTTTAAACGACTGTTCTCCGTCATCAAAAATGGTTGTACCTTGTATCAGGGTTTAATTTTTCCCCGTCATCAAAAAAAAAAAAAAAAGTTGCTACATGTTACCAAGAAGTTTACACTTTCTTCCACCCCAAAAAAGTGATCGTAACCATAAAGTTGCCGAATCATCATCATCATCAAAAAAAAAAAAAAAAAGAGCAAGCCAAAGGAGGATAAAGAGGCATAGTAGAATAAATCACGGGCTATATAGGCAGATTTATGCATTAGTGGAGTTTAGTTAGATTTCCTTGCATGTTATTAGAGAAAGAGCATATTCATATTTATGTAGGAAAGGAGTTGATCTAAAATAAGCTAAAGATGAAAGATGTCTCTTGAAAATCCTAAATCTTTGTTTATAATCATATTTAAGGTAGATTGCTTTATGAAAAAGGTACAAAATTTTCTTCAAGATGAGAGGAACTGATGCTTAAAACGACTCAATACATCCACTTCCACTTCATACTGATGCTTCTTTTTTTTCTTTCTTGTTGCCAATGTTGCTTGTTCACTTGCATATATGTTGCCTATTTGTTCATGCATATTCATGTTGCCTATTTCAATTCTTTCTTTCATGCAAATTTTGCTTCATGTCACGTTACCTAATGATTCATGCATATAATCAATTTTCCTTCCATGTTTCTTATGTTGCCTATAAAAGAATTTGATGCCTGGAACATTTTGTTTTTCACAGATGCTAGAGTGGCGCTTCCGGAGGAATCGCAGGTTTAGTGGGGGCGAATGTCGTCGAGATTTTCTCTCCTCTCTCACTTATGAAGGCCTACAAAAAACATATTTGGTGAAGGTAGCCGGAATTCCCCGAGAAGTCCAGGATGCATCAAGGATGTCAAAGGAAGCTCACATACAAAGTTTCAAAGAAATCAAGAAAGTCCATGGTAGCGGTCAAAGCTGGTCAAAGCTGGTCAAAGTTGGGAAATTAGGGCAAAAATTTCATTGTCACCAAATTAGATGAAAATCCATATACTTGTAAAGATTGTCAAAGGCAGTCTATAGCCCAAATTTCAATAGAAAATGGATTTTGTAGCACATTGATATGCTATGTTCATTTTGTAAAAATGTAATTTTTCTAGTTTGACCCTACAAATTCTTGTATAGAAATTTATGTTAGCCATATGGTTTGGCATGTATAAAGATCATATATGGCTACATATTTGTACAAATTTTCAAGGCTACCAGAGCTTCCTAGAGACCTTAATGCCACCTTGCAAGCTTCCAAATGTAGTCAAACTTGTACAAGGGAGATTCAGATGGGAGTTTTTTCTGCATATTCCTGAAGGAGATCTTTGGAAACATAGTCCTACAAAGTTTCATCTTCATCAATGCCTATTTGGAGGGTCAAAGAGTACAAAGTCTAGTTTTCAGGATCACTGCAGTTTTCTAGTTTAAGCAAATTGAAGGGTTGAAGGGCCACCACATGGCGAAAGCTGATTGAGCCATGTTGTACGATCAAGATGAGCTCATATTCAAGGGTGGAGATGCACTTATGCTTAAAGCAAGGAGGATCCACGAGTTTTTCCATAAAAGAAGAGTTTCTTTACAATCAAAGATCAATAATGCAATGTTTCTCCAAAAATAGTGGCTTATCTTATCCGAATTGATGTCAGCACTGATCCGACGGTCCAGATCATCCCCAGATCCAATGGTGGAGAATGAGGGCGCCTAAATTTCACTCATTTACACTAGATTTGATAGAAAGAACAATTCCAAGCCATTGATTTGATTAATCAAATGGTTGTAATCGAAAGTAGTGATCCTAGAGTTGAGAGTTGATTTCTCTAGATCCAATGGCCCAAATTCATTCAAAAAACTATATAAACCCCCCTCCAAACTCCTAGAGCATCATTGTTAGGCATCCATAGGGCTCATGCTAGCTTACGCTTTCCTTGAGACGATCACCCTCGGTTGAGCGAGTGAGGATCCAAGGTGAGCTAGTATGAGTATAGTACCTAGTTTCACATTTAAGTTAGAACTCCAATCTAGGATAGGCTCTTGAAACCAGCATCTCTATCTTGACTCACCCTTGGTGGAGCGTGTGAGTGAGTTAGAGCTGATTTTAATGAGTCTTAGACTTCTTTAGTTAGACGTTACGACCCTAGACATACATAGGGTCACTGGAGTGGAACTCACCTTCTTACGTGTGACATTCGGTTGAACTGTCATGGTTTGAGGGTCGGAACCACCTTTGATCAGTAGACTGCCTAGCTTGACGTACCACGACGATCTTATACATGTATCTTAATTCAAATCCTGTTAATTCATGTCACTTGTCACTTGTCTCTTGTCTCCTCTCTCAGTCTCTTAAGTATTTTTACATGTCCTCTATTTCTTCTATGTGTGAGAAGGCTCCGCAGTATTGCGTTGAACCAGTAAGGATGTTTCTTTGAGCTTGTGAGTAATCTCTATCATCATAATTCACTTGCATGCATATAATCCTTACATACCCATACATATTGATTAGTTTCTGAAAGTGTATAAGAAGCTCCAATATTATTGGACCATTCTTCCTTTCGAAACTGGTTTATGTGTAAGGATTCCATCTATTCACGTCATGCATACATATCATCCAAAGAAGACTATGCATATGGATTAGAATTAGGAAGTGTTTAAGAAGCTCCTTCAATGGACCATTCTTCCTTCCAAATTTGATTCGTGTGTATGGTTCTCTTTCATTCTTATCATTCATGTTCATAAATCTAACTTGAACTCCTACTTTCCCATTCCCATAATCATTTCAACATCTCTCTCTTCTCCATCCTCAACATTAATTTCACTTTCATGTCCTTAAACCATCCAACATTCATTAGCTTCATACACCCTATGTGTGCCACGACCGGACCCGATCCACCCGGATTGCGATCACCTCCACAACGGATCATGAAAGATGTTACCCTAGAGCTGATCTAGAGCTTGAACAAACTAAGTTGTGTGCCAAGATGGTGGAATTGGCTCAAGCCATGTTTGAGACCAGTCGCCTTTGCACTTGCTCTAGCCCCACTAGAACACCATTGCATTTTGATGGTCTGTTAGATAGATTGGAGATGTTAATTGCAAAGTCTGGAAAAGGAGCCAACTCCCAGGCTAAGGAGAAGGCAAGTGATAGAATAAGCATTCCTCCCAAGGAAGCTTATGTGCCTAACTCCACTGAACAAGACACCTCTTCTTCTATAGATAGGTTGTTGCTCTAGCACAATGGTGAGAACCACATTAAGAAGCTTCACCTCCTTAATGTCAATCCGTGGAAGAGGTAGGAGTGATATGAAGATCGTGAACGTGAGATGATGTGAGAGTGAAGGTGAGAAGCACAAAGATGCACACACACATACACACACACAATGAAGAGACAAGCAAGACACAATGGAAGGTGAGAAATCAACTCTATTACTCAAGGACACTCTTACAAGCTCAAACTAGCTCTATGCTCACACTAACCAAAATGAACCAACCTCAAAAATGAGCTCTCTAGCTCTTTTTATAGTTTCTAGACTAGTTTTGACCGGTTTCACATCTAGTGACCGGCATAGTTAAAAAATAGGTCCTAGAGGCTATTTGGAAGGGTAAACGATGTCTAAAAATAACGAAAATTGGTACGCGCATTCTACCTAAGCTCCTCAAGCTCGAGGACTCCTCGGCTTGCACAAAATGGAGCTATGGATTACAAAATGGGGTTTTCTATGATACATATGTTACAATTAGTGATAATAATCACTGTTGAGTGTTGAAGAATTAATAAGAAACATATTTGTTTGAAAAATAATCCGACTGGCTCCCTGCTCCGTCTTTACATGCTTCCGTGGCGTCTGTGCCTCTGGCTGCTTCCAACACCCCCCTCCCTCTCGCTTCTGTCGTCCCTGACAGAACCTTGTTGTGAGGTCTGCCGGATGTAGTTCTGTAGGAGGTCTTGAGCGAGGGTGTGCTCGGATATACGGATGCCTCGGGCTAGATCAGCCTCGAGTTTCTCCCAGTTGATAGGTTGCGGCTCGTCTGGTGGTGGGAGCTGATAATGTGTGGAGTACACCATTCGTTCACAGGCGAATAATTGCAATAAGTGTGTGGGCCTGCTTATAAATACCTCTGAATGGTACTCCCAAAAGCCGGTGGTGAACATTTCTTCGAATGTCTGCTTGTAGCATGCCGGTAGGTATTTGATCCTGCAGTGCCAGGCATAACACACCCGTAGCGATGGCGTTGTGCTCATATCATAGACTAAATCAAAGTTGCCATGCTCGAAGCCCGGGGTGTTTACATGGGGAGCCTTGATGCGTCGGAAGACTTTAAAGATCATCTGCATCATGTCAAAGATTTTGACAGTCATGTGCGCGGCAATATCATCCATATGCTTTAACCTAGGGAGCCAGTGGCGGATCGTCGCCATCATGTAGCCTACTGTGGGTAACTCGATTGGTGGCTTGAAGTAGGGATAGTTCAACCAGTCTTGGCACTGCTTATTGTTTTGTACCTTAATAGCGAATGCAGTCCAAGAGCGGCGTCGTGGTACTGGTCCCCAGCACGGGTTAAATTTTAAGTGCAGCGACGCTTTCACCCATGTGCTCATCATCTCTGGATAGTTTTGCAATAGATCTTTGCGCCAGTCTGGTTGAAGGATTTCACCTCTCTGCGCCCTTGGTGGCAAGTCTTCCGGTTCGAATTGAGTGGCATGCGTTGGTTTCATGCCTGTTTCTTTCTCTATGGTTGACTGATATTCGGCCATTAACATGAAGTACGGTTTATATTGAAGCTCGTGCCCAGATATGTAGCGTCGCGGGGCCAATTGAGCAAAGAATGGTGACTGTAAAATCCTCTCTTCAATCATGGCCATGGCATGTAGTTGTGCCTCTACTCTGGCCGAGTGTGTCGTTCCAAGTTCTTCGATCGTTTTCATCCACGCGGGGGTAGGAAGTTCATAGGTCATCTGGCCTTCGGCCGTGACTTGTCCGCCTGGGATGGGTATTGGCTCGTATGCTTCTTCAAACGTTTCCTCCACCGGAATGGTTATGTTCTCGTCTTCAGCTGGAATCTCCAGTGGGGAATCAGGCCGTGGTGGTGCTTCGTATACATCTATGCGTGATTGGAGAGTGGTTACCTGGGCCCGTAGTGCGTTGAGTTCCTCTATGAGTTCAGGAGAGGGGTCCACAGGTTCTGGTACTTCTGCTGCCACTGGTAGTTGTTGTGGTGCCGGTTCTCTGAGCTGTAGTAACTTGTGATCTTCTTTTAGCTTCTGATGCTCTTCGTTCATTCGATCATAGTCCTCTAGCAGTCGAACGTGGTCGTCTAGCAACATTCGCATCGATTCAGATGGGATTGCCTTGAATTTGCTAGGACTTAAAGGTTGGTCTGGGTGGTCCAAAGCCGCTTCCAAATTTTCTCTATTCTGCTCTTGGAGTCTCTGGTTCTCCTCCTTGGCTGCGGCTAGGTGTCTCCTGAGTAGACCCATATTCCTTGTCAGCGTTGCGTTTCTAATTGTTTGGGCTCGAAGCAGGTTGTCCAGATCAGCAGTGGCTTCTTTTGTTTTCTCTTCACTTTCTAGCTCGAGCTTATGATATGCCTCTCTTAGTTCTTGGTATCGTGTATTTAAAGAGGCATTCTCGATTGACAGTGAATTAAGCTGCGACTGTAATTCGTTGGTCGTCCTCTGCAGCTGTTGATAATTGTTGCCCAGAGATGCGAACTCATCTCGTACTTGTGACATGCATGTGAACATGTGTTGAAGTGCAGTGTCTATGGTTGGCGATAGTAGTAATGGAATGCTAAGTGAGGATGCAGTGGAAGTAGATGCAGCGGGGATGGGGAATGGGGTTGGGAAGGTGGATGCAGTGGTGATTGTGGAAAATTGTGACGTGCCTAAATATGAGGGTGCTGTGAGTGGAGTGGGTGGTGGTGAGGTGGATGGTGATATGTCCATGCCATTGGACGTGTCAAGTGCGGTGACTGTGAAAAGCGGTGTGTAAGTGGGTGGTTGTGCAGGTGTGAAGACGGGATTTACAAATGTAGAGTAAGTTACAGGGGGGATAGCTGGAGCAGCTTGGTGAAACGGGGAAATAGGGGTTATGGTGGGCTGAGGAGGTGAAACTGGTGAGAAGGTTAGTGGGTTTAGAAAGGGGAATGGGGTTCTTAGAGGTGGGGGAAACGCAGGGAAGGATGAAGGGGTGAAGGGGTTAACATATGGATGCGGAGGGTTGGGTGTGGGCATGGAAGTATGAATTGGCAGGGCAAAGGGTGCGGTTGTGTTGCCTTGAACTGGTGTGGATGTGGGGAAAGTGAGTGGGTGTGCGGGGGATACAGGATGGGTTGGTGAAAGATGAGGTGAGAGAGGAGTAGAGGGTGTGGATGTTATTTCGAAGATAGTAGTGGTATGTACAACGGTGGTACCGGGTGGGGAATCTACAAGGATGGGTTCTGCGGTCGATGAACTTTCGGGGACTAGGCGCGCCTCCCTGACTTGTGCTGGAGACTGAGCTCCTGTTGGTACGCGAATATACTTTCCGGGTTTTGAAAGTAGTCGCACTCGGCGGGGATCAAACTGTGGTAGTTGCTTTCTTTGTAAAAACCTGAGTGCTTCATGGGAGCCTACTGATTTGACTAACTCCCTGAACCCTCTGATGTATGCGTCTTCGAATCCTCCGGAGATGAGTTCCTGTTCAATTAATGCCTGGCTCTCCTCTTCAGTTAACTTCTTCCGGGCCCAGACTTTCTCCATGGTACGATATAATTTCTTTATAGCCAGCGTGTACGCTGCGGCTTCGAAAGTCTCTTCTTCATATGTGCTGGTGTCGCCGTGTGTGTCAGTCTGTTGGCCTTGACCATCTGTCTGTCCGTCATGTGAGCCCTGGCTGGCTTCATCGTCGCCTTCCTCGTCGTCTGTTTCGGTTCTTTCTTCTTCAGAGCTCGACACCGCTTGTCCCTGTGGCAGATCTCGCGGTGTGGTAGGGTAACTGGGGCGTTCATATTCCTGGGAGAACAGCTGTGCCTCTGAATATTGGAATTCGTTTGAGAATGCATCAGGCATCTCAAAATCAAATGTTGTGTTTATAGGGTCTGTCTCCATATGTGGTATCGGGAAAGAAAACGCTTCTGCACCAATAGTGGTGGGAGCTTCTGCTGTTGTGGTGGTGGGTTCTGTGGTGGCAGCTGCCTGAGGTGCAGCGATACTAGTGGTGGCCTCCGTAACCACTGGTCTGGACAACCTTATGCGAATAGGTTGTACTGTGGGAGCTGCTTCTGTCTGTGGTCGTTCCGGAGAGGGTTGTGGTGATGGCGACTCTGGCACTTGAAGGCAAGGGATGGTGCCTCTCATGCGCTTACCTGCCCGTGTTCGACTGGGCTTCTTGGCTTTCTTCGTTGTGCCTTTGAATGCCTTCAGTTCTTCTCCAGTTAATGCGCGCTCGATGGGCAAGTCATATGCTAAGCACATATACACAATTCTAGTGAGTGCACAACATCCATTAAGTACTTTCTTGCGCTCCCATCTGTGCTGTGCCAAATACATTTGATCTATGATCCAGCTTGCCAGATCAACAGTTTGAGGTCCCGTGCATGCCAAATACAATCCAAACCATATTCTCTTATGTGGCATGGTGAATCTGTCCTGAGCGGGGAATGCAAAATGTTGCATGCATATCCTTAGTGGCTTCGACAGCTCAGGTGTAATTGCCGAAATCTCCTCCCACTTCGTGACATCCCCACGTTTCATCGGTTCTGGAATTAATCTCTCTCGATCTGTGGGTGTGTGGGTGCCATGAATTTTGATGGCCGCTCTGATTAAATCCTTAGATAGGTAAAACCTTTTGTAAGGTGGATCATCCACTAGAGTAGGCAATATGAAGGTCCCTGGGATGTCCTTATTCTCTGAGGCCAGTAGGGTAGTGATTAAGTAATAGCACCTGTAAAAATCCGGTTTGGGCAGAGGATCACTGAAATACTCTGTGAAGCCTGCTCTGGCCCAAACATGAGTTAAATCCTGGGTGCTCTGTAGGGCTTCGAACTCTCTGGAGAAAAACTGGTATTTTCCCCACGTGCGGTCATCAAATGTCAAAGAGGATTCAAATATAAAGTCCGCGTCCGCAAGGGGTCCTGCAAGTCCCTGAAACCAATGAGAGTTCCTGTGTATCTTTTCGGTGTAGCCCATGGGTGGGTTGTCGATAGGCATGGGCCCTGGAAATCCTTGGAATTCCGGCGGTGGAGCAGTCGGGTGGGACTCTGCTCGTAGCACGTTGAGGGGCACAGCCGCTACACTGGGGCCTGCTCCTGATGTTCCTTCGTCGGTTTGCATGGTGACTGATGCGCTAATAAGAAAGATCTGCTACAAAGGATTAACACATTAGCATGGAAATTAATTATGATCCCATTAAAGTGAGACCGCAATCCCTTTCCATAACTGATGCGTAACCCGTGCAGCCAAGTGCTGTGATGTGATGGATGCAATGTTTCTTGCAGCACTAGTGCAGGTCTCTAGACACCTATACGTTTCAGGTCATGCATACATTTCTTGATGATATGAGATTACGAGTGATGTGTGATGATGGTGGGTGAATTTATACGAGGTTTAAAGGTTAGTGATTTAGTACAAGGTTGTATGTTAGTCGGGGGGGTAGTTTTATTAGACATGGGGTTAGGGGGAGACGGTTGGATATTCTTCGGTATCCATTTCCTAAGAGTCTTCGAGTGGGTGGTGGGTTTCTGCTGGGGGGCAAAGGGTAGTATCGGGTGTGGAGGTATGGAGGAATGGAAAGATTTGTGAGGGGTATATATTACATGGCTTAAGGGTTGAGCTATGATACATGATTTGGGTACCCAAATCTGCGTGGGTGTGGGTCTATGGGTAAGGTATTTCTTGGCGATCCAAATTTGTCGAATGCTCGGACTTGTAGAAGAAGGTCGAGGGGACTTTGGATGCTGATTCTGCTTCTGTTGAAACTTTGTCCTGCTTGCTTCTGCAGTGTTGCCAGTATCCTGTGCTTGCTGTCCTTTTGGCACCCATATTTGTTTTGTGCCACTTGTTTTGTGATGTTGATACTGCTGCTTTCTTTGCCACGTCTGGTGGTGTCGTCGGTCTGGGTTCCTCCGTTGTGGTTGACTCTGTCGTGGTTGAGGTTGAGAGGTCGGATGGACGCTCTGCTTTGGAAAAGAAGGGAGATCCAACACTTGCGTGACCTGCCCATTAGGAAGTGATGCGTTCTTTAACTTTAATCTAGGCCAGTCCGCAACAAGTTTGGAAGGATGAGCACCGCAGGGTGTCGTGCTCATTTGGCCGCTGATGCGACCCACCTGACCGCTGATTGTGTCCATCTGCCCAAGCGGTTGGGTAGCTGCCCCTTCTAGTTTGCAGGAAGTCCCAGGGAAGATCTCCTTTCGTCCTTCTGATTGACAACTGTCTATAGCCAAGCCAGAGTGGGTTGGTGTAGACGTAACGTGACTGATCTGACTCAAGATCTTCCGGTCTTCCATCGCATGTGTTTCGTAGGGTCTAGGGTCACATCCGTCAGGCGGAATGCCATTTGGGAAGTCAAGCGGTATCACTCGCTTCTGTTCTAAGGTTCCAATCTGTAAGGAGCCTTGTCTAAGATTTAGGTCCACTGAGTGATCGTATAGCCAATCTTGGCCAAGGATTAGGGGTTCTATCAGGTCGTCATCATGGCACACTAGTAGCTTTGTCGTCATGGTCACACCCTTTATGAGGATAGGAAGGTCCACCTCACCCATGCAAGGGGTTTCCATGCCTCCTAGCCCTATGAGGTATGCCTCAATTGGCTGCATTTCTATTCCTGAATCCTTATAGTGGGACCATCTAATCGCACTAGTCGCAGCACCTGAATCAATTAAAGCCCTGAACTCTTGGCAATGGTTGCCGTGCTCTAGCCTAACTGTAATGAATGGTCTCCTGTCCACTATACTAGGATGAGTGGTTGACTTTACTTGACACATGGCCATGGGATATCTGGGTGTGGTTTCCAGATGGTCATAATGTTCTCTCCCTAGTCCTTGTCTTCTTAGTTTCATGCGCTTAATGCGTTCTATGGCTTCTGCCTGAGCTTCTGCTCGTATTCTATTTTCTTCCTCCTTACGCTTCTTTGCCAATGTGAGTCGTCTAAGCATGTCCTCAGTAAGAGGTTCCTGATATAGCTTGACTCTACAGCCACTAATGTAATTAGGCATTATATCTCCTTCTAAGGTGGCTAACTGTACTGCTCCACTTGTTGAGAGTCTGTTAATGATCATAGGTCCATAACCTCGCTTTTCTAACTTACGTGCGTGCTGTTTCAACGTATATACTAGAACTAAATCTCCTTCTTTTAGGCCTTTATCTTTCACATGTGCATCAAAATATGCTTTCTGTCGCTTCTTCGCTGCGTATATTCCTGCTGCTGCCTTTAGCCTGGTTTCTCCTAATCGTTCCAAGTCCATTATTCTTGCTGATAATTCATGGCCGGTCCACTGATGTTCTTGTGCAACCTTAAGGGTCGGTATCAAGAAGTCCAAAGGGAGCACAGCATTCTGACCAAAAACCATCTGAAAGGGAGTTGCATTGAGTACGGTCTTGTAGGCCACTCGATATGCCCAAACAGCGTGGTGTAACTGTTTGTCCCAATCTGAACGTTTGTTGTTCACGAGTTTCGTCAGTACGTCACAAAGTATCTTGTTAGTGCTTTCAGCCTGACCATTGGCCTGAGGATGATATGGTGCGGATTTCTTGTGAATCACCATAAAATCCTGTAACAAATATTCAATGACTTGGTTTAGAAAGTGAGTTCCTCGATCGCTCACTAACTCTATAGGCAGTCCATATCTTGTAAAGACATTTTCAAATAAGAATTTTGCAGTTGTGTGTGCATCATTCTTTTTCGTAGCTTTGGCCTCTACCCATTTCGTAAGATAATCCGTGGCAACAATAATATATTCCGCATGTGTACCTTTTGCAGGGGGGTTAATGGGTCCTACGAAGTCTATACCCCACTTAGAAAATGCACGTCCGCCCATCATGGGTTTCAATGGCATTTCATCTCTGCGCGTAGGAAACTGAGTTCTTTGGCACACATCACATCTCTTTACATAGGTATGAGCATCCATGTGGAGAGTGGGCCACCATAATCCTGCAAAGAGGATGGCTTTGATTATCCTATCGGGTCCAAAATGACCTCCTGCAACACCTTGGTGTGCAGTCTCTAGTATGCTCAGATAATCGCTCTCATGAACACATTGTCTTAGATATCCATCTCGTCCTCTTTTGTATAGATTATCGCCAATAAGTGAATAGTCTTGAGCTTCCTGCTCCAGACTGCGTTGTCGAGCTAAGGTCATGCCTTGAGGGAATGTGTTCGTCCTCAAGTATGTCACTAAAGGTTCGCTCCAGTCTGGTGTGAGAGACACATGATATAATGTAGCATGCTCTACTGGTGGTCTTTCACCACAAACGTGGCATTCCTTACACAACCTGTAGACATCTGCTTCCATCGAAGGCCAATATACTCCTAGTCTTTGCAGAGTCTGTAGTGTTCGATGTTTTGAATGATGTTGCTTTAATGCACCTATGTGTGCTAATTGCAACCAATTCGTGTGTTCTGATTCATCTACACAACAAGCAAGAATCTTTTGATTATCCTGTTTATATATGCTTCCTGCTAAGATTTGGTATCTCTGAGACTTGGTAATCTCTCCTTCTTTGATCTTTAACCTAGGGTTCTTGGGTCCGTATGTAAGAATAGGGACTATAGACTTAGCCCATTCTGGTGCTATCTCAAGATTAAACAAATATGCATCTGGTAGATCATCCGCTACTCCTTGAGGAGCTTCTCCTGAGGTTAGTCTTGAAAGGTGGTCCGCTCTAAGATGTGTCTTTCCTTTCCTGACTACTACTTCAAAATCATACTCCATGAGTAATAGAAACCAACGTATTAGTCGTCCCGTGTTACATGGTTTGTTGACTAGGTACAATAGAGCTTGATGATCGGTAAAGAACTTGAATTTGTTGGCCAATAAGTAGTGCCTGAATTTCTTTACTGCGTAGATCATCCCTAATCCTTCTCGTTCAGTGGTGGTGTAATTCCTTTCTGCTGCGTTTAATTGCCTGCTCGCGTAAGCTATGGGGAGATCTATGCTACCTTCACTCGTGGGTTGTGCTAACACACATCCTATGGCGTAATTGGATGCATCCACATGTACATGGAATGGCTTATTCCAATCTGGGGTAGTCAATATAGGTGCTGAGCACAAACGTCGTTTAAGTTCATTGAACGAATTCTCACATTCTTCTGTCCAGTCAAAATTGGTTAAAAGAGAGTACAATGGTTTGGCTATGATTGCATACATGTGTATGAATCTCCTATAATATCCGCAATGGCCCATAAATGCCTGTACCTCTTTCACATTAGTTGGTCTAGGTAATTCTGCAATTACCTTCACCTTTTCTTCATCCGTAGAGATTCCATTTTTTGACACAATGTGTCCTAGAATTTTGCCTTGTCTGACCATGAAAACGCATTTTTCTGGGTTCAAACAAACCTGATATTCTCGACATTTGTCAAATATTTGTCTTAACTCTGGGATATGTGTCTGTCTTACATTAGAATGAGCACATATGTCATCGACATAAACTTCCAAGCTCTTGCGTAAAAATTCCTTAAAAACATGACACATGAGTCGCTGGAAAGTGGCGGGTGCATTTGTTAAGCCGAATGGCATCACACGAAATGCAAATATGCCCCATTCAGTGGCAAAAGCCGTCTTGTGTTGATCTTCTGGAGCAATGGCTACTTGATTATAGCCTGAAAATCCATCAAGAAAGCTGTAAACTTCCTTGCCCGCAACTCTTTCCAATAAGTGTTCCGTGATAGGAAGAGGATAACTATCTCTAATCGTTGCGGCATTAACTTTTTTAAGGTTAATACACACACGCAATTTTCCATTCTTTTTGGGCACAACCACAATGGGGGATACCCATTCGGTATGCTCAATTTCGTAAATGAATCCTGCTTCTATCAAGCGATCTATCTCCTCCTTAATCTTCGCAGCGTAGTTATCATTGTATGTGTATGGTTTCTGTTTCGTAGGTTTTGCATCTGGAGTCATAGGGATTCTATGAGAACATATATCTGGATCTACTCCTTTCAAATCTTTGTAACTCCAAGCGAACACATCTCTATATTCACGCAATAGGGCAACTAATTCTTCTTCTTCTTCCTTCGTCAAATCATGCCCTATGTATGTACATTTTTCTTCTTCTCCTTCTATGGCTACTATTATTTTCTTGGTTTTCTCTCGGTTATCATATACTTGTCCATCATTCACCTTTCTATTAGGCATTCGTACCATGATTCTTCTATCTTCGATTTCATATTTCTTGAAGTTCTCGGGTACTTCAAATAAAGATTCTTCTTTTTCTGTCGTGATTTCTTTCTTCTTTCTTTTCTTGCCCTCACTTTTACTAGTCACTTGAGTGGCTATTCTCACGTCATTCATAACTTCCTCGTGTTTCTGAGTGTGAGTCTCTACTTCGAAAAAATATTCTTCCTCTGATGCAAAGGGTGAATCCATGATAATTGATTCTAAATCAAAATCGCTTGCATCCTCAAATGCATCAGTGTTAGGTTCACACTCTTCTAAAATTGCATCGCCCATGATTGGCTCTATCGTGAAAACTGAAATGTCATAGCCATCCTCGTCACAGTGGGGTGTCCATTGTTCTTCATTGATGGCTACATCCATGGTTGCTAGGATTTCTGCCCAACCATGGGGTTCAAACTCTTCGTCTGGGAATACTACAGGTGCGTATGCTGGATCTTGAAGGGTTCGTGGATGTTGTTCTGCACCTAAGGTCCTTGCTTCTAATCGTTCTTCCTCTTGTTTGGATACTTTACACATCCATAAATGGGTATCCTCATGCAACCAAGAAGGATCTGATTCTAATGAGTGCACGGATTCCGTCTCTACTGGTGTCTTATGGATGGTATTCCATTGTATTGGGGGTACATCTCTGTGTGAATAGTCTTTAAGATTGACTTTGGTAGTCACTCCTAAATGTTGCAAGTACAAAGAATTAGTTCCCCAATCTTGTACAATTTGCAGCTGACGCATGAATGGTCGTCCCAATATCATCTCATATGCATGGTTTTTTGCAAAGTCACAAATGGAAAAGGTATGCTCGAATTCTACACCACAAGTGGTGAGAGATATACCTTCTAGTAAGCCTAATGGTTTTTCTATGTGTCCATCAGCCATTTGTAGCTTCATCCTGGTGGGTCTTAATGCTGGCTTACCCCAACGTTTCCATAAAGCGGTGGTAGCGATGGCTACTCCGGATCCTGAATCTAAAATGGCTTTCGTGGTGTAGCCCTGATGGGTTATTGGAAGATAAGTGTTACCTTCCTCTCCTTCACTTACATCTCCGATCTTTTCTACGGGTATCTCTGGTACCTTCTTATGTGATCCTATCTGAGAGGGTGTGGTAGCAAACTCAGGGAATTGATTTGCTACGTGCTTCCACAATTCTGGTTTTACCTTTAACAATTCCTCCAGAGTGAGATTACACTGTACTTTAGTGTTCTTGATCACTTCCGTGTTCCTAGGGATCACTGATTCTTCATTCCTCACTATTATCGTGGGTGCTCTCATACTAATAGACTTTGCTTCCCAAGGTCCTGTGAACTGAGGTAATTCTTGTAAAGAATTAGATTCAAACCTTGTGTGTTCACTCAGTTGTTCTTTCTCTACCTCATCGTATATAGAGGGAATGTCTTGGGGAAATTGCTCCTGCAAGTCGTCTATTTCTTGAATAGGAGGATGAGTTCCTTGTTCTTTTCTCCATTTCTCTTCTTGGATTTCTCTCAAAAATTCATGAGAGTACCTATGTATAGAAGACAAATTGTCTTGACTTTCTATATTGGGTACTTGAGACAGGGATGTTGCATTCCTTTCCTGTGTCTCTGGGACAATAGGGTTCCTAGGCTGATCCTTTTTCTCTTTGCTCTCGATCAAATATTCTAGCCTCTCCATCAGTCCTTGAAAGTGTAATTCCGGTTTTGCCATGTTATTCCAATTAAGATATCTAGAGGCTTCGAACAAAGCTTGTGCTAATTCTACCATCTTCATGCAAAGTTTAGTTCTCTCAATTTCCAGATCAGCTCGAGGGTAGTTCTTACTCATTTCAGCTACCTGAGGTCCCTCTTTTAATCTAGCCTCATATGCACGAAACATCATGTCTAGATTCTCTGGTATGGGTTCCGCTAAAACTGATCCTGACTTCTGAGCTGGGTTCTCTTGATTCAATTCCTGTGAGGTCAATTCTTGGATTTTGGCTCTAGATTCCTTTAAACTTCCTTCCAACTCAGTTATCTTTTTACTCCATTTTCTCTTAATTCTCTCTCTGGAATCTTTCCAAGATTTTGTCTTTTTACTGCTAGATTCTGCAACTTCACTGGTTCCAGCTACTTTCTCTTGATTAAGCTTGTGGTTCTGTAAGAGCGCCTGGGCTCTCGTTATAGCTTGGATAGGCACGTATGTAGGGTTGGATCCATCTGCGTTACTTACAATACCTATCACGTTAATCGGTGTCACATTCGAAGTGTTAACTGGGTTCTTAGGACAATCTTTGATTATGTGCTCTTTGCCACAATCGGCACAAAAGCCTTGGATGTTATAGTATTGTGATTGCCTTGCTATTGGGGGATGTGGACAATCCTTTATGAAGTGATCTCCTTGGCACCTAAAGCATGGTCCTCTAGGGCCCTGTGGTCTCGGTTGTCTCAATTGGGGCCGTGGGTTTGGGTTTGCGTACATCACATTAGCATAGTCTGGCTCCCAACTAGGTTCCATTGGTGGACTATCATAATGATATGTCTCCACATGTTCTGGTGACTCTGTGTAATATGCGGGTGGACTATCGACATGCGTAGAGTCAAAACTGTTTGAGTGTGGGTCACTCTCTGTGATCAAGGGTGACGAAGGCACTAAAGCCCTACTTAGGTTCTCTTCTGCAACAGCATATTTGACTGAGATGACATTCGCTGGTGGAGGTGGCTGCTGAGCTAAGACAGGTTGAGGTCTGTGTTGAGCCTGGTATGGGTAGTTCTGAGGAGGCCTATAGTAATAAGGCTGAGCATTGTATTGGCCTTGATACCTACCTGGCTGCTGGTATGCTTGCGGATAGTTCTGTCTCACGGTTTGTTTGTTGTATGGGCAGTCCTGAGCCGTATGATTCGTGTATCTTCTCTCAATTGTACAATATTGGCCACTAGGGTTGGCTTGGGGTTGTGGTGCATTTGGACACACATTTGCCATATGGTCACCACCACAGGTGTAACAACGCTTGTTTGTAAGCACCCTCGGTTTACTAGAAACTCCTAGTTTTTGGGCCACTTTTTCTGCTAGGTCCTCTATTGAGTTAGACAATTTTGTGGATGCTAGAGAAGAACAATCCGAGTCCTTATAAACCTTTGAGAGTTCCAATTCATCTCCTAGGTTGTCCTCGATGTCTATACATATTCTTACACACTCCTCTAGCGTTCTGGGTTCTTTTAGGTACACGTAGGAGCGTAGTTTAGAGCTCAACAAGCCATCTAAGAACAACGACACTTGCTTAGCTTGTGAGGGTAACTCTTGCATTGGACATCGTTCAACATATTGTCTAAACCTACGTCCTGCCAGTCTAACTGTTTCCTGAGGGGTTTGTTTAAAGCTATGAATCAACGAAGACGTGTCATGTCTAATCCCACTTTTAGAGAATTCGGTGATGAATGACTCTAAAAAGTGATGGATGTCTCTAAATTGCCTTTGTTGCAAAGGTTGGAACCAAGTTAAAGCGGTGTTCTTTAACGTTAGCCCGAATGCGTTGTATTGCGTGAACATGTCTTCAACTTGTTCGGCTCTTAGTACTTGCTTGAATTCTGCGACGTGGTCGTAGGGATCTCCTGTCCCATCAAAATAATTTTTCATTGATTTTACCAATTGAGTGGGTCTCAATACTCTTGCGTGTTCACGTGGTCTAGGTAGAGGAAAATCATCTCTACCACCTGGTATTCCATGATCTCTTTGTCTATCCGTGGTTGTTCTATCTCTCCCTATGGGGTGAGTGAAGCTTACTTCTGGTCTTTCTTTATTCTTTTCTCTTTGATTTCCAAAGGCTGAAGATGTTCCTGCCCCTTGTTGACTTGTATTCATGTTCGTTCTAGATGGAGGGAATACCAATTCACCTCTCCATGTATATGTGTTTCTAGCGTGGTCAGGCACCACAAAGACTCTTTCTGAAGTCTCGTCCAGGTATACAACCTTTCCAGGTGTATCCGGGTCCTTGAACTCATAAATTGTAATGATGCCTACCTCACTAGGGTGTTCCTTTCTGTACCTCCAAAAGGCTTCATCGGTCTCTTTATTTACCAACAACTCGATACTCCTGTTATCTTGAGGGATCCACTCTGGGATGAGTACTCTTGTTAATACGGATTTCCCTCTAGGTGTTCTAGGTTCTTCTAACGGTTCTTTTCCTTGAACTTTCGCTTCCGTCTCTAATTGAATTGTGCCAAACTCATTAGTATCGTTTGGCTGCGTACTTAGGATGTACATGGTTCCTTCCTTGTCTATGTAAGCGTCTCTCTCAAATTTCACCACTGGTCTCTCCAATCCTATGGGTTGATCAGGGTTGTGCAGTTGCACCACTTGCCTTCGCAAACCATCCTCATAGATGCGTGCACCTAATCGGTTGGTTCGGAGAAACTCTAATTGCGTTCTGTAGGGTCCTTCAGGTTTTTCTAAGTATGCTACGTTTGACCCTACTTCTGGTCTATCTGTGCTAAATGCCATGTCTGATTCGCTAGTATCTGAGCTCTCGTAAGGGTAACTAGTATTCAATTGTTGAGCCCACGATCGAGCAGTAGTTCTTACACTCGCCTCTGATGATCTAAGGCTTCGTCGGTCTGACTTGCCTATATGTTTGCCTGATCTAAGGTTCATTAATTTTCTCCCTTGCTCACTTAATTACACACTTAGATCGTCTCTGATTCTTTGTTATTCTTTTTGTTTCTTTTTAAAGGTCTTTAAGTTCTTGTCTTAATGTATGCGTCAGGAATTCGACTTTCCGTTATAATTTTGAGTTCTCGTTCCGTCAGACTTAGGTTCTTTCCTTTAGGGTTTTCGCGTCACACACACCTTTATCTTTAGTCTTGGACTTGAAAGAATTAAATATCTTGAACTTGAGGCGTTCCTATAGTCGTTAATCCACAATGCTAACGCTTATCCTAAGCTAAGAATTGACTGAGGGGGTTGAGTAATCTTCCAACCTCGAGTCGGCTTTTCTGTTGCTCTGATGCCCTGTTGCCCAAGAAGTCGCGCTTCCCAAGCTCTACTGTCTTCACTGCCTTGCTTGCTTGCCTTTGATTGCCTTTGCTAGACCTGGAAAATTCCAATGTTAGACCAATTCACAGGATGATCAAATACTTGAGTACATATACCATTTAAGTCCCTTCCCTTTTTTTGCCCAAATTTTCCAATGCTTGCCCCCTGGCTTCCTAGTTCCAAACTGAGTGAACCTCAAAATGGTTTATCAAAAAATAGACGTATCCTTTAAGAAAAAAACAGTTGAGGTCACGTAGTACTCGTCACGAGCTTTCTAATGAGCTATTAAGCTCAAAAAACGGACTTCGGATGAAAAAGTTATGAGCGTTCAGGCCCTGGGGGGTAAAAACTGACAAACAGGTTTTTCTCTAAATATGAGCTAAGGGGTCTCCGATGAGTCTAATGGTCCAAAAATTTCTCAAAAATTCCCTCAAAATTGGTCAAAAATTGAAGTCCAAAATTTGCGATGGGGGTGCACAATCGCGATGGTCTGGGACCGTCGCGATGGTCCGAGCGAGCCGTCGCGATGGCCCAAAAAATCGAACCGTCGCGATGGCCCGAAGTGAACGATCGCGATGGCGTGAGGTCGAACCGTCGCGATGGCCCGAAGTGAACGATCGCGATGGCGTGGAAATGGACCGTCGCGATGGTCCGGAAAATGAACCGTCGCGATGGCGCGGTCAACGGTCAAAGGTGAACCGTCGCGATGGTGTAAGGTTGAACCGTCGCGATGGCCCGAAGTGAACGATCGCGATGGCGTGGAAATGGACCGTCGCGATGGTCCGGAAAATGAACCGTCGCGATGGCGCGGGTCAACGGTCAACGGGGAACAATCGCGATGGTCCGAGGTGAACCGTCGCGATGGTCCGCGATGCGATGGCTTGAGCCAATCGCGATGGTCCGAATTTTCGAAGTGTCGCGATGGTCTATCGTGACATGTGGCACCGTCGTGGCGATGGCGTGAGCCAATCGCGATGGTCCGGGGTCAACTGAACAATCGCGATGGTCCAAGTGGACCGTCGCGATGGCTCAAGTGAACCGTCGCGATGGTCCGAAAAAGCGAACCGTCGCGATGGTCCGGCCGAGCCGTCGCGATGGCGTGAGCCAATCGCGATGGTGCGACACAATCGCGATGGTCCGAGCCAATCGCGATGGTCCACCAAACAACGAATTTTTGAAATGCAAGAATGGTTCCGTGTATGCGCAGGGATCGCCTACCTCGTGGTGTGGTCGCCTACCTCAAAATCCGAAAGTTGCAGACCATCGCGATGGTCCGCTCTACTCGGAAATTTCTGACAGAAAGTGCATGTTTTACCTTTTGGAAGCTCTCCTGATGCTCTGAAGCTCTGTACCTGCAAGAAAACTCAAGAAAATGCAAGCACACACAAGCACAAATACTCTCTCTCACTCTCTCGCATGCACAAATGAGGGGAAATGAGGAGAATGGGTGGATATGGTGAATTTTCTGATTTTTTTGGAAATGGAGATGATGATGCGATGATGAAGATGGAGTATGGGGAAGGTGAAAAGCACTAAAAACTAAGTAAAAACAACAACGAAAACTGAAATTTTTACCTTCCAACGCCACTTCTTGCTATACTCTTACCATCACACATTCGTCCTAGACTCGATCCCCGGCAACGGCGCCAAATTTGGTGTTGCTCTAGCACAATGGTGAGAACCACATTAAGAAGCTTCACCTCCTTAATGTCAATCCGTGGAAGAGGTAGGAGTGATATGAAGATCGTGAACGTGAGATGATGTGAGAGTGAAGGTGAGAAGCACAAAGATGCACACACACATACACACACACAATGAAGAGACAAGCAAGACACAATGGAAGGTGAGAAATCAACTCTATTACTCAAGGACACTCTTACAAGCTCAAACTAGCTCTATGCTCACACTAACCAAAATGAACCAACCTCAAAAATGAGCTCTCTAGCTCTTTTTATAGTTTCTAGACTAGTTTTGACCGGTTTCACATCTAGTGACCGGCATAGTTAAAAAATAGGTCCTAGAGGCTATTTGGAAGGGTAAACGATGTCTAAAAATAACGAAAATTGGTACGCGCATTCTACCTAAGCTCCTCAAGCTCGAGGACTCCTCGGCTTGCACAAAATGGAGCTATGGATTACAAAATGGGGTTTTCTATGATACATATGTTACAATTAGTGATAATAATCACTGTTGAGTGTTGAAGAATTAATAAGAAACATATTTGTTTGAAAAATAATCCGACTGGCTCCCTGCTCCGTCTTTACATGCTTCCGTGGCGTCTGTGCCTCTGGCTGCTTCCAACATAGGTTCACACCAGAATTCCTACGGGAGATTCAAGAAGACAAATGGGCTAAAGAAAGTGAAGTTCCTCTCCCCATTGAACTTGTGGATGACACACACAATCAATTCCCACAAGACCTTCCCTCCATTTATGAAGAGCAGGAGAGTGCCCAATCTCAAGAGAGATTCGACTTCGAGTCCAATTCCTTACAAGAGCTACCCCATTTCACAGGTCCATGGGAAACTAAGTCTACTTGTATGAGAGCACCGACCGTCATGGTAAGAAACGAAGATTCAGTCATACCTAGGAACACGGAGGTAGTGAAGAACACCAAAGTGGAGTGCAATATCACTTTGCAAGAGCTGCTTAAGGTTAGACCAAAAGTGTGAAAACATGTAGCCAATCAAGTGCCCGAAGTAGCAAAACTGTGTTCCCAGGTAGGATCTCAAAGAACAGTGCCAGAAATACCCTTGGACAAGATAGGAGACATGAGCGAGGGAGAAGAAGGAAAAACCTATCTCCCCATCACTCATCAGGGCTACACAACCAAGGCCATTTTGGACTCAGGTGCAGGAGTTGCAATTGCTACCACTTCCTTATGGAAACGTTGGGGCAAGCCAACACTCAGGCCAACGAGAATGAAATTGCAGATGGCTGACGGTCACATAGAAAGACCCTTAGGACTACTAGAGGGGATAACTCTCACTACTTGTGGTGTAGAGTTTGAGCACACATTTGCTATCTGCCACTTTAGCAAAAATCAAGCCTATGAGATGATTTTGGGAAGAACCTTCTTGAGGCAGTTGCAAGTGGTACAAGATTGGGGGACCAATTCTTTGTATTTGCAACACTTGGGAGTCACTACCAAAGTGAATCTCAAAGATTTATCTCATAGAGATGTGCCCCCTATTCAATGGAACCCTGTCCATAGAGCTAAAGATGATACTGAGTCCGTGCACTCCATAGGATCAGGATCCTCATGGATGCATGAAGACACTCATTTGTGGATGTGTAAAGTGGCAGTAGAAGAAGAGAAGAGGCAAAAAGCTAGAGAGGTAGGTGCAAAAGATACCTATAGATCGATTCAAGACCCAGCCTATGCACCGGTAGTATTTCCTGACGAAGAATTTGAACCTCACGACTGGGCAGAAACTCTAGCAACTATGGATGTAGCCATCAATGAAGAGCAATGGACACCCCACTGTGATGAGGATGGCTATGACATTTCTGTCTTCTCCATAGAGCCAATCATGGGAGATGCAGTTTTAGAAGAATGTGAACCTAGCCCTGATGCATTTGAAGATGCAAGTGACTCCGATCTTGAGTCAATCATCATGGACCCACCCTTTGCATCAGACGAAGAATATTTCTATGAAGTAGAAGTTTACCCTCAGAGACATGAAGAGCTCCCTAATGATGTGAGATTAACCACACGAGTGACCACTAAGAGTGAAGGAAAGAAAAGGAAGAAGAGAGAGGCCGCACCAGAGGAGGAAGAATCCCTGTTTGAGGTCCCTGAAAATTTCAAGAAGTATGCAATAGAAGATAGGAGAGTCATGGTAAGAATGCCAAAATGCGATGCACAAGCAGGAGAGGCCTATGATAACAAAGAAACCACCAAGAAGGTAGTGGTAGCCATAGAAGAAGGAGAAGAGAGGTGCACTTACATAGGACATGACCTCACTGAGGAAGAGGAGCATGAGCTGATAGCTTTGCTAAGAGAGTACAGAGATGTATTTGCTTGGAGCTACAAAGATTTGAAAGGTGTAGACCCTGACATATGCGCCCATATGATTCCCATGACCTTAGAGGCCAGACCTTCTAAACAAAAGCCATACACATACAATGACATCTATGCTGCCAAGATCAAAGAACCGCTATGGTTGAAGCTGGATTTATCTATGAAATCGAGCACACTGAATGGGTGTCCCCCATTGTAGTGGTGCCTAAAAAGAATGGTAAATTATGCATATGCATTAACTTGAAGAAGGTTAACGCAGCCACTATCAGAGATAGTTATCCGCTTCCTATCACTGAGCATCTATTAGAAAGGGTAGCAGGCAAGGAAGTGTACAGCTTCCTAGATGGGTTTTCGGGCTACAATCAAGTAGCCATTGCTCCAGAGGATCAGCATAAGAGGGCTTTTGCCACAGAGTGGGGCATATTTGCCTTTCGGGTAATGCCATTCGGGCTGACCAATGCCCCTGCAACCTTCCAAAGATTGATGTGTCACGTGTTTAAAGAATTCTTGAGGAAGAATTTAGAGGTCTATGTTGATGATCTCTGTGCTCATTCCAACATTAGACAGACACATATACCAGAACTCAAGCAAATCTTTGACAAATGTAGAGAGTATCAAGTCTGCTTGAACCCAGAAAAGTGTGTTTTCATGGTCAGGCAAGGCAAGATTCTAGGAAATATAGTGTCAAAGAATGGCATATCCACTGATGAAGAGAAAGTAAGAGCCATAGCAGAGTTACCTAGGCCAAAGAATATCAAGGAACTACAAGCTTTCATGGGGCATTGCGGTTATTACCGGCGTTTCATACACATGTATGCCATCATTGCAAAGCCTCTATATGGACTTTTGACTAACTTCAAGTGGACTAATGAGTGTGAGGACTCCTTCAATGAGCTCAAAAGAAGATTGTGTTCAGCACCAATCTTGACCACACCAGATTGGAATAAGCCGTTTCATGTTCATGTGGATGCATCCAATTATGCTATTGGATGTGTACTCGCACAACCTACGGGCAAAGGTAATATGGATCTTCCAATTGCCTATGCTAGTAGACAGTTAAATGCAGCTGAACGGAACTATACCACCACTGAAAGAGAAGGATTGGGCATGGTATATGCTGTTAAGAAGTTTAGACACTATTTGCTTGCAAATAAGTTTAAATTTTTTACTAATCATCAAGCACTGTTGTACTTGGTAAACAAACCTTGCTGTTGAAGCTCAAGATCAAGGACAAAGCATGGAAGCGCATCAAGGAAGTGGACACACAAGAAGAAGGAGCAAGTAGGGAGCTCCAAGAAGCACGTGTCAAATTTTCAGAAGAAATCCCTACAAAAATAGTGATTTTTATCACTAAAAACCATTGTAAATACCATTTTCCATTTTTGTAACTCCATTTTGTTCAAGCCGAGGAGTCCTCGAGCTTGAGGAGTATTAGAACTACCATCCTACCAATTTTCATAATTTTTAGACTCCGTTTGAGCCCCCAAATAAGCCCTGGAACCTATTTTTTAACTAGGCCGGACACTAGGTCTGGACAGGGCCAAAACCACTCAAAAACAATAAAAAGGGCTAGAGAACTCATTTTTGAGGGTAGCTTGTTGTAGATTTCAGTTTTGTAAGAGAGCTCTTTGGTAATCGAAGCTTTCCATTGTTCCACTCTTTGCTCTTACATTGTGCGCGTGTGTGTGTATGTGTGTGCATGCTTGTGTGCTTTCACTCACGCACTTGTGCCATCACTTGCTCACGGTCTTCATACCGGTCCTCACGTCTCCACGGATTGACATTTATGAGGTGTATCTCCTCACGTTGGTACTCACCATTGTGCTAGAGTGACACCAAATTTGGCGCCGTTGCCGGGGAGAGAGCTTGGAGGACGAGCGTGTGACGGTAAGACGTAGAGTAGCGACGTTGGAAGGTAAAAAAATCATCATTTTCAGTTCAGTTTCTGAATTTTCCTTCTCCTTCATCTTCATCATCATCACCATCTCCACCCGCCTTCATTCTCTCAGTTTTTTCCATTTTTTAGAGTACATTCACCTTGTTTTTACTTGTGGTTGTGAGCAAGAAGCTTAGAGAGGGTGCAGAACAGAGGCGCTGAAGAAGTAGCACCAAAATAGCTAAAAATCTGAGTGAACAGCCCCGGACAAGACGAAACCTGCGCCAAGTATCGTGAGAGCTGCGCCAGAGATCGTGAGTGAGCAATCGGGCAACCGGGGGTTACACAGAGCAAGGGGAAGTGACAAAGAAGTTAGAGAGGCTCTCAAGGTGAGCAAACACCCATTTAATCTATAATTTCTCAGTAAATTAAGTTTGGAAAGGGAAACGATCTGCGTCAGGTATCGTTTGGTACTGACAGAGGTGAAAAGGAGTGATTTGGGGTGATACAGAGAGTGAGGAGAGGAGAGAGGAAAGAGTAGAGCATGTGTACAACCAAAACTTAGAAAAAATCTTTCCCAAAATTTGTCTAAGGGTCAAGTATCGTTTGGCTCCCGCGGTCGAGTATCGCGATACCTGACAAGTATCGTGAATCTCCTGTGGTTGAGTATCGCGATATTTCCCTGGTATCGTGTATCGTTTCGGCTAGAGATCATTCCGCCCAGAGATCGTGATACTTGAGAAGTATCGTGTATCGTGTTGGCCAAAGATCGTATATCGTGTATCGTTTGGCTTAAGTATCGTGTATCGCTTCTCAGAGATCGCGATACTTACCCAAGATCGCGTATCGTTTTGTTCAGGTATCGTCGATCGTTTTTGAGCCAAGTATCGAGTATCGTTGGTGCCAAAGATCGTTTCAATCAAAGATCGCGATACTCACCAACCATCGTGTATCGTTTGCATGAGAGATCGGTATCGTTTATCAGAGATCGCGATATTTATCAGAGATCGGGTATCGCCTAAGTCAAGTATTGTGTATCGTTATACAGCGATCGCGATACCTATCAAAGATCGTGTATCGCGGAGTTGGCTCACGATACTTGTTGAAGATCGTGTATCGCCTACTTCAAGTATCGCGATACATACCAAGTATCGTATATCGAGTTCCTCAAGTATCAAGTATCGTGTCCTACAAATGTCGTGTATCGCCTGATTTGAAGCATTTCCTGAGAGGCCCTGTTTCCCTGTTTTAACCCCCAAAACCCTAAACTGGCATAACTTTCTCATACGAAATCCGTTTGCTGTGATTTTGGTTTTGTTGGAAAGCTCGTGGGGAGTACAACCAAAACATCAGGAAAACTGGAAAACCAAGGTGTTCCAAAGGATTTTGAGCAATATAAGAGAACTTTGGGACTAGAAGCCAAGGCTTATGAACCTGAGATCTGGCAGACACTTAGGCAAGGATAGACAAAGCATTAGGTCATCTGAGGCTAGTGTCAACCATACAGCCAAGTCTTGGGCTCAACAGCTTAGTGGTTATCCTTACACACGAAGTTCAGAAACCAGTGACTCGGAAATGTCTTTTAGCATGGAAAGACCCACACGTAGCTCAGGCACTGCCTGTTTACAGACACCAGAAGGTCCCTATAAGACCCAATTGGAGTATATCAGGACCAACCAATTAGGTGCTCGCATCTATGAGGATGGTCTAAGACGATCAGTGGTTCAACTCAAGAATCCTGACCAACCCTTTGGACTTGAACACCCAGTGGTCAAGTTTGAAGAGGGTGCTTACATTGATAAGGAAGGAACAATGTATGTGGTTACCAACTTACCAGATAGGACAGATGAGTTTGGAAATATCATTCCTGAGAATGAGATAGGAGACCTAGAGAAAGGGAACTTAGGAGGAGAACCCAAGACCCCTAGAGGTAAGTCAGTCTTGACTAGAGTGATCACTCGAGAATGGATTCCTCAAGATAACAAAAGCATAGAACTATTCGTGAATAGAGAAACGGAGGAAGCCTTTTGGAGATTTAGGCCAGATCAACCCAGCCCAATAGTCACCATCTATGAATTCAAGGACCTAGAGACACCAGGGAAAGCTGTCTATCTAGATCACACATCTCAGAAATTATTCTTGGTATCAGATCATGACAGACATGCTTACACTTGGCAAGGTGAATCAATTTTCCCTCCACCAAGATCTAATGTTTCCTAGGGCCTCCAAGGAGCCGGATCATCCAAGGCTCATGAAACCCAGAGGGAAAGATCTAGAGAGAGACCGGAGGTAAGCTTTGCAGACACTGTAGGCAGAGACAGATCAGGATATGGAACGGAAAGACTTGAAAGGGAGAGACATAGAGTTCATAGGCATCAAAGAGATGATCATGATTTCCCATTGCCTAGACCACGAGAGCACTCAAGAACCCTTAGACCCTCTCAAGTGGTTAAGACAATGAAGAACTACTTTGATGGATTTGGAGATCCTTATGATCATGTGGCGGAATTCAAACAAGTGCTAAGAGCTGAACAGGTTGAAGACTTATTCACCCAGTTCGAGGCATTTGGTTTGACTCTTAAGGGTACTGCCTTAGCTTGGTTTCAACCTCTAAACAGTAGCAACTATAGAGAGATAGGTCAGCTGCTAGAAGAATTCATTGTGGAATTTTCCAAAAGTGGTATCAGGCATAACACATCATCCTTGATCCACAGCTTCAAGCAGACACCCCAAGAAACAGTGCGACTCGCAGGAAGAAGGTTCAGACAGTACTTGGAAAGATGCCCTGTACCAGAATTACCCACATCAGCCAAACAGGTGGCACTGTTTTTAGATGGCCTATTGAGCACAAAATTAAGGTCATATGTATACCTGAAAGAGCCTAGATCCATAGAAGAGTGTATACGGATATGTATTGACATAGAAGACAACTTGGGTGAGGAGTTAGGACTATCCAAACTCTATAAGGACTCTGATAGTTCTACAAGTCATACCTCTAGAACCTCCACTGAGATAGATGAGATAGCTGAGCAAGTGGCCAAAAAGCTAGGAGTTCAAAATAAACAAATGCTAAGGGTCACTTCAGTGAAGCGATGTTATACATGTGGAGGAGATCACATGGCTAATGTTTGCGCGTTGACGACTCAACCCCAAGGAAACCCTAATGCTCTATATTGCACCATTGAGAGGAAATATACAAATCACACGACCCAAGATTGTCCCTATAACAGGCAGGCTATTAGACAAAATTATCAGCAACCTTACCAGCAGGGTAGGTATCAGAATCAGTACCAACAGCCATATTATAGGCCACAACAATATCAACCTCAATACCAGCAGCAATATCAGGCACCATATAGGCAGCAACCAGTCCTAGGAAACCAACCGCCAGCTCCTGCCAATGTGATCCCAGTTAAATATACAATGGCGGAGGAGAACCCTAATAGAGCATTGGTGCCACTAACCCCATTGGTCTTAGAAAATGATTCTCACGCTCATGGTTCAGACTACTTCCATGAAGATAGTCCACATGCTTATTATATAGAGTCACCTGAGCAAAGCGAGGCTTCTCAGTATCAATATGAGGCACCACCTATGGAACAAATTGGGAGCCAGAATACTCCAATGTCATGTATACAAATCCAAATACTAGGCCCCAAGTGAGACAAGTAAGACCACAAGCCCCTAGAGGACCATGCTTTAAATGTCAGGGTGATCATTTCATTCGTGAATGTCCCCACCAACCTGCTCTGGACTAGGACAAAACATCACAATACAAGGCTTTTGTCCTGAGTGCGGCAAGGAACATCTTCCAAGAGAGTGTCCCAGGAATCCCTCTAGTGCACCCAAGGTCACACCCATCAACGTGGTAGGCTTAGTGGCAGATTCAAGTTCAAGTAGCAGTAATGTGGCTCTTGTACAGGCAATTACTAGGGCACAGGCTGCACAACAAGCAAAACCATCCGAGCAATCGGAGTCAAGTGAGTCAAGAGAGCCTAGTAAGAGGAAACCAAGAACATGGAAGGATACCAGAGAGAAGGCTAATCGCAAGTGGAACAAAAAGATATCTGAAATAGAAGAAAGTCTAAAAGATGCCAAAACAAAAATAGAAGATATTGCATCTCAAAGCCCCTCGCATGCTGAAGCTCCATCCACTCCACCACCCATTGTAAATAACCCACAACCAGGGTCTGTTCTTGCAGATCCAACCCCAGAAGGCTTGGACATGATGTTCAAGGCCTACCAGGCTCGTCTTCAAGAAGGGCCAACAATTGCAAACCTAGACAAGAGTTACCCTAGAGCAGATTTAGAGATTGAACGGATGAAAATGTGCATGAAAATGGTAGAACAAGCTCAAGCTATACTTGAGACTAGTCAAAAGTTCAATCAGACAAACTCTGTCAAACCCGATTTGCATTTCCAAGGCTTACTAGAAAGATTAGAGCAGTTGGTAAACAAACCACAAGTTTCTTTACCTCCACAGGCTCAACTAGTTATTGAAAGAGGAAGCTCACCACCAATGGGAGCTTATGTTCCTAATTCCACGGATGCTGGAATACCTCCTTCAATTCAACAGTACTCTCAAGAGTTCTTGCGGGAAATACAGGAAGAGAAATGGGCCAAGGAGAAGGGTAATTCCCCTCCTATTCCTGAGATTGATGATCTTCATGATCAATTTCCCCAAGACATTACGTCTATCTTTGGAGACCAAGCAGAGCAACAAGAAGATGAGAGATTAGATTTTGAATCTAATTCCTTACAAGAGTTGCCTCATTTCATAGGCCCATGGGAATATGAATCTCTCCAGATCAGAGCTCCCACAATATTGGTAAGAAATGAAGACTCAGTGATTCCAAGAAACACTGATGTTGTGAAGAACACTAAGGTTCAATGTCATCTCACTGCGGAAGAGCTGCTCAAAGCAAAACCTGAGCTCTGGAATCATGTGAAGGATCAGGTTCCAGAACTTGAATCCAATATGCCAAAAGTAGGCTCTAAGCAAAAAGTTCCAGAGATACCTCTCGACAAGATCGGAGACATGAGCGAAGGTGAAGAAGGTAACACTTATCTTCCGATCACCTATCAAGGTTACACAACCAAAGCAATTGTAGATTCGGGTGCTGGTGTTGCTATTGCGACCACCTCCTTGTGGAAGCGATGGGGCAAACCCACATTAAGACCAACGAGAATGAAACTTCAAATGGCAGATGGTCATTTTGAAAGACCTCTAGGATTGCTTGAAGGGATAACTCTAACCACTTGTGGTGTAGAGTTTGAACATACATTTGCTATATGTGACTTTGAGAAAAATAATGTCTATGAGATGATCCTAGGAAGACCCTTCCTACGACAATTGCAAATAGTACAGGATTGGGGAACCAACTCCTTGTACTTACAACACTTAGGGGTCACAACCAAGGTCAATCTGAAGGATTACACCTTCAGAGATGTACCACCCCTACAGTGGAATCCTATCCACAAAGCAAAAGAAGATTCAATCTCTGTGCATTCTGGAAGTTCACCTGATCCATCCTGGCTGCATGAAGATACTCACTTGTGGATGTGCAAGGTCGCAGAGGAAGAGGAAAAGCGCCTAAAAGCGAGAGAAGAAGGAACTCCCCCAGGAGATAGACCAATAAAAGACCCAGCCTATACACCAATGATTTTTCCAGATGAGGAATTTGAGCCTCATGGCTGGGCAGAAATCTTAGCTACCATGGACATTGCGGTCAACGAAGAACAATGGACACCTCATTGTGATGAGGAGGGTTATGATATCTCAATGTTCATGTGTCAGCCCCTGTTGGAAGAGTGTGATCCTAGTGAGTTCATAGAAGAAGAAGAGAATGACGATGATCTAGAATCCATTGTGATGGATACTTACTTTGACTCAGAGGAACACTATTTAGAAGACATAGGAGTGTTAACCCAAAAAGAAGAAGAACCCCTCACGAGTATTAAAACGATAAATTCAAAGGAAGGAAGTGAAGGAGGTCAAAAGAAAAAGAAAAGAAAAGCAGTGAAACAAGAAGAGGAAGAATCATTGTTTGAAGTACCAGAAAATTTCAAGAAATATGAAGTGGAAGACCGAAAAATTTTGGTACGGATGCCTAAGAGAGAGGCCATTATAGGAGAAGCGTATGACAATAAAGAAAAGACCAAAAAAATTGTAGTGACCATCTAAGGGAAGACCTAAGTGCAAAAGAAGAAATGTGACACATGCCAATGTGCCCAATATCCGATAAGAAAAGATGAGATGCCTTTAAGGCCAATGATGGGAGGACGTGCATTTTCAAAGTGGGGTATAGACTTTGTAGGTCCCATCAACCCCCCAGCTAGAAACTCCCATGCAGAATACATTATTGTGGCCACAGATTACCTTACAAAGTGGGTGGAAGTAAAAGCCACGACAAAGAATGATGCTCAAACGACGGCTAAGTTCTTATTCGAAAATGTGTTCACTAGATATGGGTTACCAATAGAGTTGGTTAGTGATAGAGGTACGCACTTCTTGAATGAGGTCATTGAACATCTCCTTCAAGAATTCATGGTGATACACAAGAAGTCTGCCCCCTATCACCCACAAGCTAACGGACAAGCCGAGAGCACGAATAAGATCCTATGTAACGTATTGACGAAACTTGTAAATAATAAACGCTCTGATTGGGACAAACAACTTCATCATGCTGTTTGGGCATACCGAGTTGCCTACAAAACGGTACTCAATGCTACCCCATTTCAGATGGTCTTTGGACAGAATGCCGTGCTACCATTGGATTTCCTAATCCCAGCCTTGAAAGTAGCACAAGAGCATGAGTGGAATGGACATGAGTTGTCTTCCAGGATCTTTGATCTAGAACGTTTAGGTGAGACTAGGCTACTGTGAAGAGATGGATAGGTATGTGTTGAAGATGAAGAGGTGTTGTAAAATCTTTGCTCTACACTAGCCAAATGAACTCCAGGAGTAGATGGTGGGCCCTTTTAGCTTGCCAATGGATGTATTAGACACCCTATGTACCTTGGAAGATCACTCTCAAAAAGATAGATCAAAACAGATAAGTTGGAGTTAGCTCAGAGGTGAAAACTTGCTATTCTTGGTTAATACACCTGTCCAGTGTTTTACATAATTCTCTGAGCACAGCAGCAATTAGATTAATTCCTCTTGGGGAAGGCTAGGTAGCTTAAAGAGCTAACTTAGAGAGTAATCTCATCAAAAATAACAAACCACAAACTGAGAATGACTTTTAAGAAGTGATGACATCATCCCGATTTTCACGGGCTGCTACAGAAATAGACCAGTGAGTAGAAAAATTAACATAACTCAAGATGTAAGAATCCAATGATCATGAAAATTTGTATGCTTATATTAGACAGTAAGCTGAATCCAACAAGCTTGAAATCACTGAATTTGGATGAGTAAAAACTGAGAAATGACTCTGACAAGATGACTGAAAAAGTCGGGTACCTGACAGAGAAGTGAAGATGAACATACCCTGTTGACTTCAAATGAACATAACTGAAGATTCCAACATCCAAATGACATGAAAATTTGTGAGCATATAGTAGCCTTATAGAGCTAACTTTACCAAGTTAAATCACTGAAAATGATGAACGAAGTGCAGAGAAACAATCTCTGCAAGCTGACTGAGAAAAACTGAAGTAATGGCAGTGAGTAGTACACATCACAAGAACATGGAAAGATGAACTCAAATAATCATGAAAATAAAAGTATATTGCTTGTACAATACAATGACGTACTGATACATATGTGTGCCTTGTAATCACACCTTGATATGGCATAAAGCTCAGCTCTTGGAGGTCTTCACATAGGTCTCTCTAACCACGACTAAAAACGCCATCTATTTATAGTTGAGTTTGGGGGGCTAACTTCCCTCAATCACTCTCCAATCAATCAATGATTGATTTGATTCTCTACCTACCACAAATCACGAATTCGTGGCTCCTCTTTCCATTCTTGATCATGTGGGCTCAACCACTTAAGATTCTCTTACTTTTACATTAAGTAAACTCTTCAAAAGTTACAAGAGGTAGTTCACAAGTGAACTTTACATAGTCTTCATTTTGAAGCTTCTTTAATGACTTTGTGAGACTCAAGCCAATACTTAGGCTTGTCATAGACTTGCTCCAACAGCTCCCCCTCAAGCCAAGTATGCTTGAGGTCTTCAATCTTCCAAGATTACCTGCAAACCAATCATAGCCTTGAATTTGCAAAGCTTTGTACCATCCAATGCTTTAGTTAGAATATCTGCACATTGTTGATGAGTGGACACATATGATATTTGAATCTCCTTGCTTAGGATCTTCTCTCGTACATAATGATAATGAACTTCAATATGTTTAGTCCTTGCATGAAAAATAGGATTAGCAGCCAAGTGAATAGAACTCATATTGTCACCAAAAATAGTTGGAGTTCCAAACTCCAATCCAAGATCTTTGAACAATGTCTTCATCCACATAGCTTCCTGTGTAGCTATGGCAAGACCTCTATATTCAGCTTCAGTAGAAGAGAGAGCAACTGTGGGTTGCTTCTTGGATGACCATGAAATAAGCTTTGAACCTGCAAAGGTAAGATAACCTGAAGTGCTCCTTCTATCTTCCTTGGAGCCAGCCCGATCTGCATCAAAAAATAGCTTCAAACCTAAATCAGATACATAAGGATAGTAAAGTCGTTCATTTATGGTTCCTTTGAGATATTTGAGTATCCTTTTGGCAGCATCCATATGTGGTTTCCTTGGTGTGTGCATAAATTGGCTTAGCACACTCACACTGTAACATATATCTACTCTTGTCAATGTGGCATAGTTGAGACTACCCACTAGACTTTGATATGATGTGATGTCCTCTATGAGTTCACCTTCATGTGAGCTCAATTTGTGATTAACCTCCATTGGAGTACCTGCAATCTTACAATCTTGCATCTTGAATTTTGCCAACATGTCCTTAATGTACTTTCTTTGAGTGAGAAACAAACCATGATCTTTGTAGACAACTTCCAAACCTAGGAAGTAGGTAAGTGAACCCAAATCACTTATCTTGAACTCTTCTCTCATCTGATCTTTGATCTTCTTCATACCATCTGCATCATTTCCTGTCAATATAATATCATCTACATATACACATAGGTAGATGACCTCGGAATTACTCTTTTTAATAAAGAGTGAAGGATCTGCCTTGCTTGGTTGAAAGCCTTTGTCCTGCAAGAATGAAACAAGCCTGAAATTCCAAGCTCTTGGAGCTTGCTTGAGACCATACAATGCTTTGTTATGTTTACACACATAATCAGGATAAACTTGACTCTCAAAACCAGGTGGTTGTGCCATATATACCTCTTCTGTTATCCAACCATTCAAGAATGCATTCTTCACATCTAGTTGAAGTATCTTCCAATTCTTGGAAGAGGCAATACTAAGCAAAACCCTAATAGTAGGCATCTTTGCCACAGGAGAGAAGGTCTCCTCATAATCAATTCCCTGAGTTTGTGCAAAGCCTTTTGCTACAAGCCTTGCCTTATACCTGTTAATGGAACCATCAGAATTCTTCTTGAGTTTATAGACCCATCTTGAGCCTATTACCTTCATGGATGAAGTCTTGGGCACCAAATCCCAAGTGTTGTTTTCCTCGAGTGCTTCAATCTCTTCCTTCATTGCATGCTTCCATTCTGTTTTTGCTTTGGCCTCTTCAAATGATGATGGCTCCTCTTGGTTTATGTCCTGTGCTATGTAGATAGAATGTTTAGTTACTAATGAGGTGTCAAACCCATACCTTTCTGGTTTTTTCTTTTCCCTCATAGATCTTCTTAGGCCATGATGTGATGATTCTGCCTCATGTCCAAGTTCCTGCAATTTTGCTTTACCTTTAGACTTCCATGCTTTGATCTTTTCCATCTGACATTCTTCATCATCCTCTGAGGTGTCTTGTTCTTCAATCTTTGATTGTTCTCTACCAAGCTTTGGAAAATCTTCTTCAAGATCATATGGTAAATTGACCTTCCTGCATGAATCTTCATACCATGAATTGTTCTCATCAAAAACTACATCTCTGCTTACCAAGAATCCTTTGTTGGTAGGGTTGTATAACCTGTAGCCCTTTTGATTGTTGTCATATCCAATAAATACACACCTTTCTGCTTTTGGATCCATCTTGCCTCTAACCTGTGAAGGAACATGAGCAAAAGCAATACATCCAAAAATTTTACAATGATCTAAACTTGGTCTTCTTCCATTCCAAGCCTCATATGGAGTCATCCCATCAAGGGATTTTGAAGGCAACCTGTTAATCAAGTAAGTGGCTGTAGATACAGCCTCAGCCCATAAGTAATTAGGTAAATGCTTTTCATTTAACATAGACCTTGCAGCTTCAACAATTGTCCTATTCCTCCTTTCTGCCACTCCATTTTGCTCAGGAGTGTACCTTATAGTTACCTCTCTTTTGATTCCTCTTTCTTGAAGAAAAGAATCAAACTCATGGGAGAAATATTCTCCCCCTCCATCTGACCTTAGCCTTTTTAGTGATTTACCTGTTTGATTCTCCACAAGAGCCAAATATCTTTTGAAACATGAAAAAAATTCATCTTTGTGTTTCATAAAGAATAGGATAGTCCATCTGCTGCAATCATCAATAAAGGAAACATAATACCTTGATCCTGATATTGAAGCTTCCTTGCTTGGTCCCCATACATCTGTATGAACCAACTCCAAGAGATCTCCATGCATATAACCTTTCTTCATGAATGGTAACCTGTGAGACTTTCCAAACTGACATGCACTACACTTATAAATCATATGTTGTTTTGACAAGTTAGGGAGTCCAAGTACACTTTGGTCCCTGCAAATTTGCTTTAATGACCTTTCACCAATATGTGCTAACCTTTTGTGCCATACTTCCAATTCTGTGAGTGTCTGACTGCCATAATTAAAGAGAGCAATGTTTCTAGTGTCCTGTAATTCAAATGTGAACAATCTACCTGTCTTTTCACCTTTTGCAATTCTTCTGAATCCTTGACTTGGATCTTCAACAAATGCTCCTGCCTTTGTGAACCTGACTTGCAACCCTTTCTCTACTATCTGCCCAACACTTATCAAATTCTTTGTAATGGTAGGGACATAGAGTACCTTACTGAGTAGGTTGATGTTTCCATCAGGTGCTTTGACATTGCCTATTTTCTCCACAGGATGTTTTGTATCATCTCCTGTTTGTACCTCATGCTTATTCCTCGGATCTTCTAAATCTGATAGGAGTGCCACATTTCCTGCCACATGATTTGAACAACCTGAATCTATGTAGAAAATATGCTCATCAGATTTACCTTGTGGCATAGCCATGTTCATGATCAATAATGAATCCTCTTTGTTTGAGTCTTCTGTGTAGTTATTGTAGTCTCTCCTTCCTTTGTAGCCTCCTTGATAGTTTGAATGATTGTAGTTGTTGTAGTTGCCATGGTAGTTGTTGAACCTTCCTCTTGAGTAGCCATAACTTCCTCTATTGTATCCTCTGCCTCTTTGATTCCTGGAATTCCTAAAGCAATTTTCAGTTGTATGATTAGTTAATCCACAAATAGAACATGAGTTGGAGTCTTGGGATCTCCCCCTGCCTTGTCTACCTCCTCTTCCTCTACCTCTGCCATGTCTTCCTCTACCTGCATAGTTAGCTTGATATGTACCTGCTTCATCATCCACTTTCTTTGCCTTTCCTTTGTTATCTTTAGACTTGCTTTTATCCGTGTATAAAGCTGAAGATTGATTACCTTTAGAGCTTTCTCCATTTTTGATAAGCTTTGCCTCTTGAGTAAGTAATTGTCCAATGAGTGTGTTGAAATCAGGTACATGCATGTCCATGTACAAATCCATAGCTGTGGTGAATGCTTCCCACTTGTCATCTGCCTTCAAGCCATTGATGACCTGCCTTACAATTTGCTCTTCATCTATTACCTCTCCAATGCTTCCCAACTGATCTGCTATGTCCTTGAGCTTTGTGACAAAATCAGTCACATTTTGTTTGGGAGCCTTCTTGAGAGTTGTGAAATCCAGCCATAGTTGATGCTTCCTAGCTTTAGTACTTGAAGCAAAGAAAGCTTCAAGTGCATCCCACACTTCCTGAGATGTCTTACAACTTCTAATGTGAGGCAACAAAATATCTGAGATAGAGTTGAGGAGATAAGACCTTGCAAGTGCATCCTTGGAGCACCATGTGCTCAATCTTTCTTGCTCTTCTTGTGTTGGTTGACTTTTGTTCATGAAACTTGGCATAACTTCATCTCCAGCCACATAACCATATAAACTTCTACCTTGGAGATAAGCTTCCATTCTTAATCACCAAGCTGAGTAGTTACCTCTGTCCAATTTGTCAATTGATGAAGGAAATCCATCTGCCATGTTGTCCAACCTTGCTCTGATACCACTGTGAAGAGATGGATAGGTATGTGTTGAAGATGAAGAGGTGTTGTAAAATCTTTGCTCTACACTAGCCAAATGAACTCCAAGAGTAGATGGTGGGCCCTTTTAGCTTGCCAATGGATGTATTAGACACCCTATGTACCTTGGAAGATCACTCTCAAAAAGATAGATCAAAACAGATAAGTTGGAGTTAGCTCAGAGGTGAAAACTTGCTATTCTTGGTTAATACACCTGTCCAGTGTTTTACATAATTCTCTGAGCACAGCAGCAATTAGATTAATTCCTCTTGGGGAAGGCTAGGTAGCGTAAAGATCTAACTTTAGAGAGTAATCTCATCAAAAATAACAAACCACACACTGAGAATGACTTTTAACAAGTGATGACATCATCCCGATTTTCACGGGCTGCTACAGAAATAGACCAGTGAGTAGCAAAATTAACATAACTCAAGATGTAAGAATCCAATGATCATGAACATTTGTATGCTTATACTAGACAGTAAGTTGAATCCAACAAGCTTGAAATCACTGAATTTGGATGAGTAAACACTGAGAAATGACTCTGACAAGATGACTGAAAAAGTCGGGTACCTGACAGAGAAGTGAAGATGAACATACCCTGTTGACTTCAAATGAACATAACTGAAGATTCCAACATCCAAATGACATGAAAATTTGTGAGCATATAGTAGCCTTATAGAGCTAACTTTACCAAGTTAAATCACTGAAAATGATGAACGAAGTGCAGAGAAACAATCTCTGCAAGCTGACTGAGAAAAACTGAAGTAATGGCAGTGAGTAGTACACATCACAAGAACATGGAAAGATGAACTCAAATAATCATGAAAATGAAAGTATATTGCTTGTACAATACAATGACTTACTGATACATATGTGTGCCTTGTAATCACACCTTGATATGGCATAAAGCTCAGCTCTTGGAGGTCTTCACATAGGTCTCTCTAACCACGACTAAAAACGCCATCTATTTATAGTTGAGTTTGGGGGGCTAACTTCCCTCAATCACTCTCCAATCAATCAATGATTGATTTGATTCTCTACCTACCACAAATCACGAATTCGTGGCTCCTCTTTCCATTCTTGATCATGTGGGCTCAACCACTTAAGATTCTCTTACTTTTACATTAAGTAAACTCTTCAAAAGTTACAAGAGGTAGTTCACAAGTGAACTTTACATAGTCTTCATTTTGAAGCTTCTTTAATGACTTTGTGAGACTCAAGCCAATACTTAGGCTTGTCATAGACTTGCTCCAACAGCTACGAGCAGCAGCAGGCATCTACGCTGCAAAGAAACGGCAAAAGGCATATTTTGATGCCCATGTGAAGGACAAAGGGTTGAAAGAAGGAGATCTGGTGCTGGTTTATACGCTAAAGCAACATGCCCGCAAATTGGAGAAACGAGGATATGGACCCATGATCATTAATAGACTCTCCACTAGCAGCGCAATTCAATTGGCTACTTTAGAAGGTGATATCCTACCAAACTATATTAGTGGATGCCGAGTCAAGTTATATCAAGAACCTCTTACAGAGGAAATGCTCATGAGACTCAACACTGCTAAGAAGCGAAAAGAAGAGGAGTTAAGGGTTAGAGAAGAAGCACAAGCAGAGGCGAGAGAGCGCATCAGAAGAAATAAGCTACAGTGGCTAGGCCTAGATGTCAACACAAAAGCTCCAAAATATCACATGGACATGTGCCAAAAATCGGGCATAACTACTTCTCAAATAATTGATCGACGTCCCTTTGTGACCATAGAAGTAGGACAAGGAAAGAGTGTAAGGACAGTGAGAACATTGGTTGACTCAGGAGCAGCAACTAGTGCAGTTAGACTTTCATACTGCCAAGACCTGCAATTGAACATCGAGCCCATAGAAGCCTATCTCATAGGTTTAGGAGGCGTGGAAACCCCTTGTTTGGGAGAGGTGGAACTTCCCATCTACCTTCAAGATGTTCCAATAAAAGTCAAAATGCTAGTGTGTCATGATGAGAACCTCACAGAACCACTTGTCTTGGGTCAAGATTGGATTTACGACCATGCTGTCAACTTGAATCTAAGAAGTCAACTTCTTCATGTTTGGGCACATGAACAATGCATTACATTAGAATTGGAGAATTGCATGGCCACTGACCAAGACACCACACGCTCTCTTCTTTCCTCTAAGGCTAATCTTCTCGAACAAGATGTTGTAAATGTCGAAAGATCTTTGATCCAGACAGACACGATCCTGGAAGGACAATCGCAAAGGCAAGAAGAACCTTCCTCTTTTTCAAAGAGTAAAGCATCCACATTAGTCCAACCTCAGAAGCAAACAAAACAGTGCAAGATAGCCAGTCTATCAAATAGACAAAGAGCCTTCAAGAAGAAAGAAGTTATGGGCATGAAGCAGATCTGGGTAAAGAAAGGAGTGCAACCATCGACGTTGCCTCAAAGATTCCCACCCAACCAGATCGACCATGAAAAAAGAAGGACCAAGCACCTACGACAGGCTCAAGCACGAAGAATCCAACAAATTTGGGTACCGAAGCTATCAAAGAAGGTCGACCACAATAAGGTACAAATTTGGGTGCCTAAAAAATTAGCTACAGCTCAACAAGGGCGATTACAGATGTGGGTACCCAAGAAGCTCTTACACGTACAAAGGCCTATACTCCCCACCATGCAAAAGGTCTCAACAAAGAAGCCAAGGAGAGGAAAGGGTAAGCATAATACACAAAGACCCAAAGAAGATAAACTCAACCCTTCTGCAAAAATAAGCAGGCAATCATCAAGGATATGGGTTTGGAAGCCAAAAGCACCAACAACATCCTCGGAACCAAAAGGCCAACCACACGGGATACCAAAGTTTGGAAAGCATCCACAGATGAGGTGGCCTGAGGTGATCTCTACAGTACCAAACCCTATTCCAAAATGGATTCCAACCCGGAGGATTACATCATTTGGAGATCCAATCGACACCTCCAATCAAAGAATTCATCCAGCATGCAAGTAACATCAAAGCCTCGACCAACAGCAACCATGTGCCTTTCCAAAGTATGCATCAATATAGGGCCACCTTACATGGCCGTGCATAGACACAATTGAGAAATCCCAGGCACATGAGACACAATTTTCACATGCAAAATATGTTATTGATACTAACCTCTTTCTTCTTGTTTGATTCCATTGTTCCAAAAAAAAAAAAAAAAAAAAAAGGGACTGTGCTTGAAAATGCTCATCAACGAACTTTCAGCAAGGACATCCATCAACAAAAAGGACAAGAGGAGGGTCAAACACCATGATAGAACTACAACACGAAGAGATGAAGATCAACGGACCCTTCACCATTGTAAGCCGTGTATGCTTCAACAACACTATAACCATGATCGATTAGGAAACCTCTTCGTCAGCATACCCTTGAGCACTTAGCTCAAGACCCAATCTCTTGCACCATACTTCTTGCCATGCATTTTCCAAGTACGCATACGTAGGGCCACATTACAAGGCCATGCACAAGGCACATAATTTGTTCAACCCATGCACTAATGCACTTAACCATCATACATTATGGGTTACAAGTACTTGACATGAAAACTATGAAAGCCATCATTGGAAGAATCAGAGGACATCAGGGTGACCACTACAAGAGCAAGGAAGCCGTCCACGATCGAGAGTTGCTCATAATCAACACTGATCACCTCCTTTGAGCAACTAGTAGTTTTGGAAAACTCACAAATGCACCATCCAGATGGAATACAACAGAAGTGCAAGAGATAACAGTGGCAAAGTGAAGAACCAGACAAACGACCAGGATACATTGGGAAGAGGGGTCGCCCCGGTTGGATGCAAAGGACGCTACCTCTCAACGTGCTACATGGAATGACCACTACAACAAGGGTCTGTCAGGGACGACAGACTCAAGAGGGGGGGGGAGTGTTGAAGCTCAAGATCAAGGACAAAGCATGGAAGCGCATCAAGGAAGTGGACACACAAGAAGAAGGAGCAAGTAGGGAGCTCCAAGAAGCACGTGTCAAATTTTCAGAAGAAATCCCTACAAAAATAGTGATTTTTATCACTAAAAACCATTGTAAATACCATTTTCCATTTTTGTAACTCCATTTTGTTCAAGCCGAGGAGTCCTCGAGCTTGAGGAGTATTAGAACTACCATCCTACCAATTTTCATAATTTTTAGACTCCGTTTGAGCCCCCAAATAAGCCCTGGAACCTATTTTTTAACTAGGCCGGACACTAGGTCTAGACAGGGCCAAAACCACTCAAAAACTATAAAAAGGGCTGGAGAGCTCATTTTGGAGGGTAGCTTGTTGTAGATTTCAGTTTTGTAAGAGAGCTCTTTGGTAATCGAAGCTTTCCATTGTTCCACTCTTTGCTCTTACATTGTGTGTGTGTGTGTGTATGTGTGTGCATGCTTGTGTGCTTTCACTCACGCACTTGTGCCATCACTTGCTCACGGTCTTCATACCGGTCCTCACGTCTCCACGGATTGACATTTATGAGGTGTATCTCCTCACGTTGGTACTCACCATTGTGCTAGAGTGACACTTGCAATACCGGTAGATTAGTAAGATGGTTTCTCTTGCTAATGGAATACGACTTTGAGGTTGTGGTGAGGAAAGGGAAGACTCACTTGACAGCAGACCACCTCTCTAGGCTCACATCTGGAGAAGCACCGCAAGGAGTATCAGATGATCTTCCTGATGCTTACTTGTTTAATTTGGAAGTGGTACCTCAGTGGGCTAAGCCATTAGTGCCAGTATTGACATACGGGCCTAACCACCCAGTAATGAACACACAAGATAGGGAGATAGTAAAAGCCCAAAAGTACCATATCATGGTAGGAAGTATGTACAAACATACCAATCAAGGAGTATTAGCCTGTTGTGTAGAAGAGGATGAGTATGCCAAATGGTTGCAATTAGCACATGTGGGTGCATTAGAGCAACACTACTCAAGACAAAGAACCTTACAGACATTGAGGAGACTTGGAGTACACTGGCCAACTATGGAAGCAGATGTTCATAGGATGTGCAAAGAATGCCCAACCTGCCGCACTAAACCACCAGTGGAACACGCCACTCTTTATCGAGTATCTCTAGTGCCAGATTGGAGCAAACCATTAGTAGCCTTTCTGAGGACGAAAACATTCCCTCAAGAGATGACATTGGCTAGACAAAGGAGCTTAGAACAAGAAGCTATAGACTATGCTCTCATTGGAGCTAATCTATACAGACGAGGAAAAGATGGGTATCTTAGAATATGTGTTCATGAGAGCGAATATCTTAAAATCTTGGAAACTGCTCACCAAGGTGTAGTAGGAGGACACTTCGGACCTGATAGAGTAATCAAGGTAGTGCTTTTGGCAGGTCTTTGGTGGCCAACCCTTCACATGGATGCACATGCCTACGTGAAGAGGTGTGATGTTTGTCAGCGAACTCACTATCCTATACGAAAAGATGAGATGCCATTGAAACCTATGATGGGTGGACGTGCATTCTCTAAGTGGGGAATAGACTTTGTTGGTCCTATTAATCCCCCAGCTAAGGGCTCACATGCTGAGTATATCATTGTGGCCACAGACTATCTAATGAAATGGGTAGAAGTAAAAGCTACGATGAAGAATGATGTGCAAACCACTGCTAAGTTCTTATTTGAGAACGTATTCACTAGATATGGGCTACCAATAGAGCTAGTAAGCGATAGAGGCACACACTTCTTGAATGAAGTCATTGAGAACCTTCTCCAAGAATTCTTGGTAATACATAAGAAGTCGGCTCCCTATCATCCACAAGCTAATGGACAAGCCGAAAGCACGAATAAGATTCTGTGCAATGTGCTCACCAAATTAGTGAATAACAAACACTCTGATTGGGACAAACAGCTACACCATGTTGTTTGGGCATACAGAGTTGCCTATAAAACGGTACTCCAAGCCACGCCCTTTCAGATGGTTTTCGGCCAGAATGCAGTGCTACCATTGGATTTTTTGATACCAACCTTGAAAGTAGCACAAGAGCATGATTGGACAGGCCATGAGTTGTCCTCTATAATCTTCTATCTTGAACGATTAGGTGAAACACGATTGAGGGCTGCAGTAGGAATTTATGCAGCCAAGAAGAGGCAAAAGGTATATTTCGATGCACACGTGAAGGATAAGGGCTTGAAAGCAGGAGACCTAGTCCTAGTCTATACCTTGAAGCAACATGCACATAAGTTAGAGAAGAGAGGTTATGGGCCAATGATTATCAATAGGATCTCCACAAGTGGAGCAGTTCAACTAGCCACTCTAGAGGGTGATATTCTACCAAGTTACATAAGTGGATGCAGAGTCAAGTTATATCAAGAACCCCTGACTGAAGAGATGCTAAATCAACTCAACACTGCCAAGAAACGTAAAGAAGAAGAGAAACGAATTCGAGAAGAAGCACAGGCAGAAGCTTTAGAACGCATCCGATGAATGAAATTGAGGAGACAAGGTAGAGACCAGCCTATACCTGACACTCAAGAATCTCTAGGCTATCCCATGGCCATGTGCGAGGCTTCAGGTGGACATTCCCATAGAATAATCGACCGACGGCCTTTTGTAACCCTAGAAGTAGGACAAGGAGAGAGTGTAAGGACAGTGAGAGCTTTAATTGACTCAGGGGCAGCCACTAGTGCAGTTCAACTTTCTTACTGCCAAGAGCTACAATTACAAATCAATCCTATAGAGGCATATCTCATAGGATTGGGAGGTGTGGAAACCCCTTGCATTGGTGAGGTGGAATTTCCCCTCTACATACAAGAGGTGCTAATGGCAGTCAAAGTGCTAGTGTGTGAAGACGAGGATCTTACCGAACCTCTTGTCCTGGGCCAAGATTGGATCTATGATCATGCTGTCAGCCTCAACCTAAGAAGTGGACTTCTTCAGGCATGGGTAGGCCAAAACCAAATAACGATTGAATTAGAAAACCAAGCACATAGACCGCTAGAAGAGACACCGAATCCTGGCCTTTCCAGGAGACCACCTGAAATGAACCATGCTACTCTTGACCAAAGTTCTATGGTGCAAAAGATTGCCACTCATGACAAAGGTACAGAAGTGAACAAGGAGTTCCATTCTTTTCCAAAGAGAATTCGAGAAAAGCAAGCCGGAAAATACACGATACAGAGGAGCTCGAGGATCAAGAAGAATGAACACCAACCGGTACAATACAGAATACCCCATGGCATGAAGCAAATTTGGATACGCAAAGGTGAACAACCCTCGGCTTTGGAGATAGGATTCCAAAGAAGCATCAAGCAAGCTACAGTGTCGAGGACTCCAGCAAAGGAGTACCCTAGGCATCAATCTAGACAAACCATTTCTATTTGGGTTCCAAAGCAGTCAATGAAGGCGATCCCAACAGCTAGACAAATATGGGTGCCCAAGACCTGCTTACTAGCTCAAATAACTTCACCTCCAATCACAAGATCAAACCAACACTCACAATTCCTATTGGCTCCCATCCAAAGGCGAACATCTACACTCCACACCACCACATTCTCGGTCATGCCTCGGAATGTTTGGAAATGGGTACCCAAAAGGTCCCAAACCCAACACACGCCAGTACGCAAACCTTCACACATCATCGCCAATAAAAGCAATCTAGCATCAAAGTTTTGAGACCTAAACCCCATATCAAACCCCCTGGCCCACCTCTGTAAATCCTTCCCCTCTGATGTAGGTCCATTCTGCGAACATTGCACATCCAAAGTATGCATCTAGAGTGAACCCTAACCTACTAACCCACATGTACACACATCACGAACACTTCACCCACTAACCTCTAACCACTCGGAATTTCATGTTGGTATTGTGGAGGGAACACCATAACATCATGTTTCCTATGCAATGCTAATGTGCCTCTCTCTTCTTCTAGCAGATAAGCATCAACAACTACAAGCACTCTCATGGCAGAAGCAGCAGGTCCGAGCTCACAGGCAGGAGTAAGTACTGGAGGAATTGATGTGGATAGTCTACCTATTGATGTGCCACCAACTGAATGACCTGTGGAGCTGCAACACCTTCAGCAGCTCCCGGTACCGGATCCTCCCATAGGGATCACAGAGAGAGTCCATGCCAATTCTCATTGGTTCAATGGCATGCCAGGTCCATTAGGAGAGGCCAAGTATATATGGGAGTCCAAGTGCGAGTATGACAGATCATGGGTCCGATTCCAATTCTTCTCCAAGGAGTTTGAGACCCTACAGAACACACAGGATCTTCATACCATATGGCAACGTGCAGGGCTATCCGAGTACTTCGAGGCACCATTACCCAAACCAGATCTCCTCCGATGCTATTATCTGGTCTCAACATTACAGGCTAATGTAGATAAGGACAAACCAGGATTGTTTGTTCTTCCTTCCTTGCTGGGCAACAACGAGTTAAAGAGGTTTGAACTTACCTTGGAATTGGTGAGCTCTGCTTTGAATATGCACGACACACATGTACCTTCTGAGAAGGATGCTCTCATTCCCACTAACATGAAGGATCGGAAACTACTGAAGCTGAAAGATATGGCAGCACTCACACCAAATGTATCCATCCCTCTCCGTATGTGCATGCAACATTTTGCTTTCCCTAGTCAAGACCACTTCACACAACCGCACAAAAGAATCTGGTTCGCTCTTTACTTGGCAGAGACAGGTGCGTTACCAATTAAGCTTCCTGTATGGATTGTGGAGCAGTTGTATGAAGCAAATAAAAGATCATCCAGGAAACTAGTGGTGAATGGCTGTTGTGCAATCACGCGCATTATATATAGATGCTTAGCATATGATGTACCCATTGAGCGTGCTCTAACTTGGGCACAACTACAAATGTTTAAGAGACTCAAAACTGCCACTCATCAATCCAAGCACATGAGGGGCTCAATTCCTTGTGTCCAGACACGAGAAGTTCTGACTACTCCAGAAGTCTCGCCACGAGGGGAGGCCACTGTACCTCCCTTTACCATTAGAATACCCAGGTCTGGATCTGAAATTACAACACAAGCTGCCCCTTCGGCTCCTCCTGTTCCATCCGAATTTGAATTTGCTACGATAAGAGATGCTGAAGGGATGGGTCCTCTTGACTTCGAAGCATTCTTACAAAGTACACAACTCTCTGATGTAGAGTTTTATTCAGATACAGAAGAACAGGGTACATCTTCACAAAGAAGGAGAAAATCCACAGAAGGTCGCCATGTACATTGGGGTGACGATCAGCAAGGTCAACAACAAGGACACCTAGAAGAAGAAGGAGCAGACGAAGAAGAGACCACTGAAGCCCCCGCTTATACAGCATAACTCGAAAGGCTGTATCAAATCATGGAACGAGTGCGATCGCAACAACTGTTCACCGAACAGAGCAGTCGGGTGCTCATGGCTCAACTTTTGGAAGAAGTAGGGGTTGACTCAGAATACAGTGAAGGTCTCTTATTGATGGCAGAAACATATGGGGTAGTAGAAGCAGTTCAAACCGCGATTCGGAGGTCTCCAGTTCAATATGATCCACGAAGATTCCAAACACGACCGCGGTCAAGCAAAAACATCCAGATCCCCGTTACGAGAGCAGAAGGGCCTATTGTTACATCAGAACCCATTGAGACAACCTCCCAAGCAGCTGTAGCTTCTGGCCAAGAGCACTCAGTCACCCATGATGAATCAATCGAGCCACTACCACCCACACCCCCACCATCGCCTCCTAGAACAGAAGCCATGGAGATCACCTCGACCACTCAACCCACCGAACAAACCTTCATCTTCCGTACTCCCACCTCTAGTTCAACCCTATTCTCCACCCGTGAAAACCCAATCTATGAAGCTAGCACCATCACTACCCAATCCACCGAATCGCTCATAGAGCCTGCCTTAGGACATCCATCCCCCATGCCCTCAGCCATAGGCCATCCCGATTCTAGATCCATATTCTTGGGATTCCCTGCTACCACGCCACCTTTCATGACCTCCCTACCTCTACAACCTCAACCCCCATCCATCCATTTCTCCAATCCCTCCATGCCCTTCTTGCTAGAACTTTTCAACCCAGGTCTCAACCATTCCCTTTATTTTCAGCTCCCAACCCCACTTCTCATCTATTCACCACTTTCACACACACACCACCTACCATTCCAATGTATATGGTAGACACCACACTTGCTTCCACTCCTAAAAGCATGGACATTTCACCACCCACAGCACCTCCCCCACCCCCCACACTTCCACCTCCTCCCATTCCCCCTCCACCAATTTCACCCACACACATGTCTTCAATAGACACATCATTCACTCTTCCCCTTCCCCAATTCCCTTCCCATGCATCTTCCATTGTACACACCACACCCTCATCCATAGGCAATGCATTGGACACTATGCTCGCATGTTTATCACAATTAAGGACATAGTACAATCAACTCCAACAACATAATGTAGGACTACAAGAGCACTCGGAGGTACTGCAACATCATCTTGCTACACTAGAAGAGGAGAATGCTCGCCTCCTTACACAATTCCAAACTCTACAAGAGGCACATAGCATATTGGAGGTACAATTACAGAACACAGACCAGGAAGCAATACAAGTGGTAGAACATAGCTAGAACGCAATTCAAAGCTTCAACAAAATATGGCCCTACTCAAACGACACCTTGCAGCCGCTCATGAAGAGAATCGATGCCTGCAATTACAAAATCAGGAAAACCTAGAAGCAGCTATCGAAAACACACCTGGGGCACCCATCAGTCCCTCAAAGTTTCAAGCTGTGACCCCCGATAATATCAAGATAATCTTGGAAGACTATGCCACCCTACTTGAAGCCCATGACCAGTTATCAGAGGAACTGGGTCAACTGAAGCAGAAACACCAAAAAGAAACAACAGCTGCTGCTCAAACCACCTCCTCCACGGTTTCACTTCTCACAAACTCAGAGGCCTTAAAAGATCTCCAGAAACAGGTCATAGAATTGCAAGCACGCCTACTACAATATGAGAGACCTCCATCTCCACCAGAGGCTCCCACCGATGAGGAAACAGTACAAATTCCTGTGGAACAAACATTTGAAGAAGAATATGACCCACAACCATTCCCAAGAGGTCAACAAACAGAAGAAGGCCAGGATACATTCGAAGCACCATGACCCCCTTGGCTACGATAAGTGGAGGAAATTGGGAGTTCACATGAAGAGCGAACAGTCGTGCAAAATTAGACCATGAGGTTCATAGAAGACACTGTATTACAATCCAATTACTTCAAGAACCTGTCATCTAGACGCCTTATCCTCGGATGAGAACTCCAATACAGGCTGTACTATATCAGTTTGGCAGATTATAACGCAGAAATACAGAGAGTCATAGGCAAGATTCCTACCTTCGCTACCTACTTTCAACCGGAAGACCTTCCTCCAGACGTGCAAAAAGGAAAAATTCGTCAACCAACATGGCGGCAGAAACTTCTTGAGACATATCTTGAAATGCTGCGGACATGGAACAATGCGCTTTTACATCTCCTATACAATCCATGCTACGGTCCAGTTCCACAACGCATGTCTTGGAAAGCATTCAACATTAAAGTTCAGAACAATGCACAATGCAAGGAATGGCTAAACTACTCGTACATAGCACCACCGCAGGGACCACCATCGATAGCGTACATGATGGCCACAATTCGACATTGGATGCCTCGATTGAAGCCCATGCCAGATGTGGCAGCTCAAATGATGCTTAAGATTTTAGATATGATGTAGGTAGTACTGAAAACCTTTAGAAATGCAGCAGCACCACAGGTACGTTTACCAGGGTTTACCAATGGAAATTACGATTTGGTGTATGACATGAGCACCACCCCCAGTATTTGTGTGGCTTACGCCTGGCATGCACGCATCAAATACCTCCCTGCATGTTACAAACAGACATTCGAAGAAATGTTCAGATCAGGTTTCTGGGAGTATCACTCGGAGGTCTTCGCACCGAAGCCAACACACGTGCTCCATCTCTTTGCTTGTGAACAAGCCATGTACTCCGAATACTACACCACACCGCAACCAGAGGTCCCCGGTGCAATAAACTAGGATGCATTGGAAGCACACCTAGCAAGAGGCTTAAGGATAGGAGAACATGAATTAGCCACCAATGTCATCCAATACTATATCGACCACCCTATAGAGTAGAGGTCTGTCAGGGGCGACAGACACTAGGAAGGGGGGAGTGTTGGCATACAAGTCAGATGAAGAGCATACCAGGACAACAGAGCGGTCATGCACAATATGACAACAAGGCCTAATCATTTTCTCCATGGACCATTCACAACTCAAGTGATTTTAATCACTACACAAACATTGTAAATTCCGTTTTTGGTAGAATAGACTCCATTTTGTTCAAGCCGAGGACTCCTCGAGCTTGAGGAGTATTAGAATTAGCTACATACCAATTTTCATAATTTTTAGACTCCGTTTGAGCCCTCAAATAGGCTCTAGAACCGAATTTTTAACTAGGCCGGACACTAGGTCTGGACAAGGCCAAAGCTAGTGAGAAAACTATAAAAAGAGCTAGAAAGCTCATTTTTGGGGTAGATTGTTTGTGAATTGAGCTTATGTAAGAGACTTTTTGACTAATGCAAAGAACTCCATTGTTCCTCTCCTTGTTCTTGCCTTGTGTGCGCGTGTGTGTGTATGTGTGTGCATGCTGGTGTGCTTCTCACTCACACACTTGTGCCTTCACTTGCTCATTGTCTTCATACTAGTCCTCACGTCTCCACGGATTGACAATTATGAGGTGAATCTTCTCACGTTGGTACTCACCATTGTGCTAGTGACACCAAATTAGCCACCAATGTCATCCAATACTATATTGACCACCCTATAGAGCAGAGGTCTGTCAGGGGCAACAGACACTAGGAAGGGGGAGTGTTGGCATACAAGTCAGATGAAGAGCATACCAGCACAACAGAGCGGTCATGCACAATACAACAACAAGGCCTAATCATTTTTCCATGGACCATTCACAACTCAAGTGATTTTAATCACTACACAAACATTGTAAATTCCGTTTTTGGTAGAATAGACTCCATTTTGTTCAAGCCGAGGAGTCCTCAGGCTTGAGGAGTATTAGAATTAGCTACATACCAATTTTCATAATTTTTAGACTCCATTTGAGCCCTCAAATAGGCTCTAGAACCTAATTTTTAACTAGGCTGGACACTAGGTCTGGACAAGGCCAAAGCTAGTGCGAAAACTATAAAAAGAGCTAGAAAGTTCATTTTTGGGGTAGATTGTTTGTGAATTGAGCTTATGTAAGAGACTTTTTGACTAATGCAAAGAACTCCATTGTTCCTCTCCTTGTTCTTGCCTTGTGTGCGCGTGTGTGTGTGTATGTGTGTGCATGCTGGTGTGCTTCTCACTCACACACTTGTGCCTTCACTTGCTCATAGTCTTCATACTAGTCCTCACGTCTCCACGGATTGACAATTATGAGGTGAATCTTCTCACGTTGGTACTCCCCCGGCAACGGCGCCAAATTCGGTGTCACTCTAGCACAATGGTGAGTACCAACGTGAGAAGATTCACCTCATAATTGTCAATCCGTGGAGACATGAGGACTAGTATGAAGACTATGAGCAAGTGAAGGCACAAGTGTGTGAGTGAGAAGCACACCAGCATACACACACATACACACACACGCGCACACAAGGCAAGAACAAGGAGAGGAACAATGGAGTTCTTTGCATTAGTCAAAAAGTCTCTTACATAAGCTCAATTCACAAACAATCTACCCCAAAAATGAGCTTTCTAGCTCTTTTTATAGTTTTCTCACTAGCTTTGGCCTTGTCCAGACCTAGTGTCCGGCCTAGTTAAAAATTAGGTTCTAGAGCCTATTTGAGGGCTCAAACGGAGTCTAAAAATTATGAAAATTGGTATGTAGATAATTCTAATACTCCTCAAGCTTGAGGACTCCTCGGCTTGAACAAAATGGAGTCTATTCTACCAAAAATGGAATTTACAATGTTTGTGTAGTGATTAAAATCACTTGAGTTGTGAATGGTCCATGGAAAAAATGATTAGGCCTTGTTGCCGTATTGTGCATGACCACTCTGTTGAGCTGGTATGCTCTTCATCTGACTTGTATGCCAACAGATGACCTTCATGATCAATTTCCCCAAGACATTCTATCTATTTACGGAGATGAAGCAGAACAACAAGAAGACAAAAGATTAGATTTTGAATCTAATACTTTAGAAGAGTTCCCATAATTCACTAGCCCTTGGGAATCTGAATCTATTCATATCAAAGCTCCCACAATACTCGTAAGAAACAAAGACTCAGTGGTTCCAAGGAACACTGATGTCGTGAAGAACACTAAGGTTCAGTGTCATCTCACTGTAAAAGAGCTTCTCAAAGAAAAACTTGAACTATGGAATCACGTGAAGGATCAGGTTCCAGAACTTGATTCCAAAATGCCAAAATCAAGCTCTAAGCACAAAGTTCCAGAGATACCTCTTGATAAAATAGGAGACATGTGTGAGAGTGAAGAAGGTAATACTTATCTTCCAATCACCTACCAAGGTTACACAACCAAAGCAATCATAGATTCAGGTGGTGGTGTTGCTACTGCGACCACCTCCTTGTGAAGCAATGGGGCAAACCCACATTAAGACCAACTAGAATGAAGCTTCAATGGCCGATGGTCATTTTGAAAGACCTCTAGGATTGCTCGAAGGGATAACTCTAACCACTTGTGGTGTAGAGTTTGAGCACACATTTGCTATATGTGACTTTGAGAAAAATAATGTTTATGAGATGATCGTAGGAAGACCCTTCCTATGATAATTGCAAATAGTACAGGATTGGGGAAACAACTCCTTGTACTTACAACATTTAGGGGTCACCACCAAGGTCAATTTGAAGGATTACTCCTTTAGAGATGTACCACCCCTACAGTGGAACCCTATCCACAAAGCAAAAGAAGATTCAATCCCTGTGCATTCTGGAAGCTCTCCTCACCCATCTTGGTTGCATGAAGATACTCATTTGTGGATGTGCAAGGTCGCAGAGGAAGAGGAAAAACGCTTGAAGGCGAGAGAAGAAGGAACTTCACCAGGAGATAGACCAGTTAGAGACCCAGCCTACACATTGATGATCTTTCTGGATGAGCAATTTGAGCCTCATGGCTGGCCAGAAATCTTAGCCACCATGGACATTGTTGTCAACGAGGAACATTGGACACCTCATTGTGATGAGGAGGGTTATGATATCTCAGTGTTCATGTGTTAGCCCTTGCTAGAAGAATGTGACCCTAGTGATGTCATAGAAGAAGAGGAGAATGATGATGATATAGAGTCCATTGTGATGGATAGTTGCTTTAACTCAGAGCAGCACTATCTAGAAGATATAGGAGTGTTCACCCAGAAAGAAGAAGAACCTCTCACAAGTATTAAAACGGTAAATTCAAAGGATGGAAGTGAGAGTAGTCAAAAGAAAAAGAAAAGAAAAGCAGTGAAACAAGAAGAAGAGGAATCATTGTTTGAAGTACCAAATAAACCTTGCAGTACTAGACGCTTAGTAAGATGGTTCCTCTTACTAATGGAATATGACTTTGAGGTTGTTGTCAGGAAAGGTAGGACCCACCTTCGGGCAGATCACCTTTCTCGCATCACTTCAGGAGAGTCACTACAAGGAGTGTCTGATGAATTACCCGATGCTTATCTGTTCAATTTAGAAGTTCTTCCTAAATGGGAAAATAAGTTGGTACCAGTCCTAACCTTCGGCCCTACAAAAAGGAATGTGAAAACATCACAAGAAGAAATTGTAAAATCACAAAAATATCACATACTGGCAAGAAGCATGTACAAACAAGATACTGAGGGTGTATTAGCTTGTTGTGTTGAGGATGATGAACATAGTAGTTGGTTGCAACAAGCCCATGAAGGATTGCTAGGAAATCATTATTCTAAACAGCGCACATTACAAAATCTGAAACGTTTAGGAGTGTATTGGCCTAGCATGGACAAAGAAATACATGAGTGGATTAAGAGTTGTCCAATGTGCAGAGAGAGACCACCAGTGGAGCATGCCACCCTTTATCAAGTGTCATTAATTCCTAATTGGAGTGCTCCATTGGTAGAATTTATGCGATCGGGAACGTTACCCCAAAGAGGCTAGTCTAGTTAGAAGAAGAAGCATGCAGCAAGAGGCTCTAGACTATGCCTTAGTTGGAGACAACCTATACTAGAGAGGAAAAGATGGTTACCTAAGATTGTGCGTTCATGAATCAGATTATTTGAAAGTCTTAGAAGCTGCACACAATGGTGTTGCAAGTGGACACTTCGGCCCTGACCGAGTAATTAAGACCATTCTATTCTCAGGACTTTGATGGCCCACTCTTCATATGGATGCACACACCTATGTGAAGAAATGTGACACATGCCCACGTGCACAATATCCTATCAAAAAAGATGAGATGCCTTTGAGGCCCATGATGGGAGGACGTGCATTCTCGAAGTGGGGTATAGACTTTGTAGGTCCTACTAACCCCCCAACTAGAAACTCCCATGCAGAATATATTATTGTAGCCACAGATTACCTTACAAAGTGGGTAGAAGTAAAAACCACAACAAAGAATGATGCTCAGACTACAACCAAGTTTTTATTTGAGAATGTGTTCACTAGATATGGACTACCAATAGAGTTAGTGAGCGATAGAGGCACACACTTCTTGAATGAAGTCATTGAAAATCTTCTCCATGAATTCTTGGTGATACATAAGAAGTCTACCCCCTATCATCCACAAACTAACGGACAAGCTGAGAGCATAAACAAGATCCTATGTAATGTCTTGACTAAACTAGTAAATAATAAACGCTCTGATTGGGACAAACAACTTCATCATGTTGTTTGGGCTTATTGAGTTGCTTACAAAACGGAACTCAATGCCACCCCATTTCAGATGGTCTTCGGACAGAATGTTGTGCTACCATTAGATTTCCTAATCCCAGCTTTAAAAGTAGCACAAGAGCATGAATGGAATGGACATGAATTGTCCTCTAGGATCTTTGACCTAGAACGCTTAGGTGAGACGAGACTACAAACGGCAGCAGGTATCTATGCTGAAAAGAAAAGGCAAAAGGCATACTTTGATGCACACATCAAGGATAAGGGACTGAAAGAGGGAGATCTAGTGTTGGTTTACACACTAAAACAACATGCCCATAAGTTGGAAAAAAGAGGATACGGACCCATGATCATTAATAGAATTTCCACTAGCGGTGCAATTCATTTGGCCACTCTAGAAGGAGATATCTTGCCAAACTATATTAGTGGATGTAGAGACAAGTTATACCAAGAACCTCTTACAGAGGATATGCTTACGAGACCCAACACTGCTAAGAAGCGAAGAGAAGAGGAGTTAAGGGTGAGGGAAGAAGCACAGGTAGAGGCCAGAGAGCGTATTAGGCGAAATAACTTAAGGCAACCAGGCCTAGATGTCAACTCAAAAGCCCCAAAATATCACATGGATATGTGCCAAAAATTAGGCATAACTACTTCTCAAGTCATTGACCAACGTCCCTTTGTGACCATAGAGATAGGACAAGGAAAGGGTGCCAGGACTGTGAAAGCATTGATTGACTCAGGTGCAACAAGTAGTGCAGTTAGAGTGTCCTACTACCAAGACTTGCAGTTGAACATCAATCCCATAGAAGCTTATCTCATAGGATTGGGAGGTGTGGAAACCCCTTGGTTGGGCGAGGTGGAACTTCCCATCTACCTTCAAGATGTTCCAATGAAAGTCAAAGTGCTAGTGTGTCAAGATGAGAACCTTACAGAACCACTTGTCTTGGGTCAAGATTGGATCTATGACCATGCAATTAACTTAAACCTAAGAAGTCAAATTCTTCAAGTTTGGGTACAGGAACAATGCATTACATTAGAATCAGAGAACTGCATGCTCACAAATCCAGATGTCCCACATTCTCTTAGTTCTTCTAAGACTAATCATCTAGAAGAAGATGTTACATGTGTCAAAAGCTCTATGATCCAGAAGGACTCAATCATGGAAGGAGACTCGCAAAGGCAAGCAAACCCTCCTTATTTTTTGAAGAGTAAAGAATCCATAGTAGTTCAGCCTCAGAAGCAAGCACAACAATTCAAGACAACTGTTATAGCAAATAGAAAGACACCCTTCAACAAGAAAGCAGTTCTGAGCATGAAGCAGATCTGGGTACGCAAAGGAGAGCAACCACCAGCCTTGCCCCCACAAATCCCATCCACGCAAGCCAACCAAGCTAGAAGACAAAGGAAGAAGCTTGGACAAGCTCAACCACAAGGTATCCGATAAGTTTGGGTGCCTATGAAATTAGCTGCAGCTCAACAAGGGCGATTAGAGATGTGGGTACCTAAGAAGCTCTTACACCCACAACAACCTATGTTCTCCCACATGCAAAAGATCTCAACAAAGAAGCCACAAAGAGAAAAGGGTAAGAACCGCATACAGAGATTGAAAGAAGATCAAATCACCTCTTCAACAATAGTAGGAAGACGTGTAAAAAGGGTATGGGTTTGGAAGCCAAAAGTACAAGTAGCCTCCACTGAACCAAAGCACCAACCATACTAGATACCACAGTTCAGAAAGCATCCAAAGAGGAAGACGCCTCAAGTGATCTCTATAGTGCCAAATGCTATTCTAAAATGGACTCCAATAAGGAGGATTACATCAATTCGAGACCCAATGGATACCTCCACCAAAGCCGGCATCAACATCCGCAAATAACATCGAAAGCCTCGACGAGCGACAACCATGTGCTCCTTGCACAACCTTGTCTTTTGCACCATTCAGGTCATGCATTTCCAAAGTATGAATTAATATAGGGCCACATTACATGGCCGTGCATAGACACAATGATGAGAGTCCCATGCACGAGAGCACATTGACACATGTAAACCATTTTGTGATACTAAACTTTGTCTTCTTGTTTTGTGACATTGTTCCAACAAAAAAAAAGAGAAAGAACTTGTTCCCAGGTTTCGCTCATGGAACATGAATGATTCATGCTCAGTTGAAGATTGAACCATCGATTACTGGGCATTTATCATTTTGGATAGAAGTGTGTCTCGGCTAGCAGATGATATAATTGCTATCTTATCTGGTAGATGTCAAGAACTTAGCATGAACATGGCATCCACAACTATGGTTCCCCCTTACCATGGTAGGCGTGAAGAGCTTGAAGGTCCGCAACTTGAGAAAGGCTTAACTACCATATGTACAAGAGCATCCAAGGAGATAACTGCAAGGGATAGTTTTGGTACCATGCAAATCCTTGTATGTATACTGGATGAGAAGATTCCTGCTTATGAGAGCAGACAGGACCAGGCACTCAAAAAATTTCATTAGTGGATCCTCAACACGGAAATTCATCAACAATGTCCATCACAAATGCTGGGAGCACAATAGGAAGAAATAAACATCGATCGATGCTTCAACATGGTAAGTATCTTTTACCTTGGCAACACCATAACCATGATAGATTAGGAAACCTCTTCTTCGGCATGCCCTTGAGCACTTAGCTCAAGACCCCAATTTTTGCACCATACTTCTTCCAATGCATTTTCCAAGTAAGCATGTATAGGGATACATTACAACGCCATCCACAAGGCACATATTTTCCTCAACCCATGCATGAACTCACTTACCCCATCATTCATTATGGGTACTTGGCATGATTACTATGAACATCATCTTAACAAGATCTAGAGGCCATCAATGGTGACTCACAATGACACAATCATGTTGGAATCCAAGGAAGGAGCGCATACCAAGGGACAACAACTTCCAAAGGCTTTTAGTGACAAATGAAGAACCGGACAACCAACCCTGCCACATTTGGAAGGTAGATGGCTCTTGTTCCTACCGAACAAACACTACCTCTCAAAGCACTACATGGAACAACCTTTAAAACAAGGGTATGTCAAGGACGACAGACTTGAGAGGGGGGGAGTGTTGAAGCTGAAGCCTTGACAAAGCACAGGAGCACATCAAAGAGGTGGACACACAAGAAGAAGGAGCAAGTAGGGAGCTCCAAGAAGTGTATGTCAAATTTTTAGAAGAAATCCCTATAAAAATAGTGATTTTCATCACTAAAAACCATTGTAAATACCATTTTCTATTTTTGTAACTCCATTTTGTTCAAGCCGAGGAGTCCTCAAGCTTGAGGATTATTAGAAGTATCATCCTACCAATTTTCATAATTTTTAGACTTCATTTGAGCCCTCAAATAAGCTCTGGAACCTAATTTTTAACTAGGCGGGACACTAGGTCTGGACAGGGCCAAAACTAGTCAAAAAACTATAAAAAGAGCTAGAGAGCTCATTTTTGGGGCTAGCTTGTTAGAGAATAGAGCTTTGGTAAGAGAACTCTTTTGCAATCCAAGCTTTCCATTGTTCCTCTCTTTTATCTTACCTTGTGCGCGTGTGTGTATGTGTGTGCATGTTTGTGTGCTTTCACTCACACACTTGTGCCTTCACTTGCTCGTGGTCTTCATACCGGGCCTCTTGTCTTCGTGGATTGACAAGTAAAGGAGGTGGTGCTTACGCTTGAGCTATAGTAAGTCACTATCATCCGCACTTACTACTTCTCACTTTTGGAGTGTGTGTAGTGAGTTGATAGTTTAGGGAAGGGAGTAGAGAGAGACATTAAAGTAGGTAAGAGAAGGTAAGTGAGTAGGTTAGGAAGCTAGGTTGAATTTTGACACACCCTCTTTTCTGAGTTTTCTTTTCAATTACCTTTGAGAAGTATAAAAACCCAAAAAAAAAAATCACTTCACTTCAGTTGTGCAATAGCAAGTATCGTGAGTCCTGGACATTAGAGATCGCAAGTGGAGACTGGAGAGTTTGGGGCAACACATAGCAAGTGAGGGTGTAGAAGAGCTTGAGGACAACTTGCAAGGTAAGCATATCAAATCCGTGCTCTCAACATCCACTTAAGTTAAAAGAAAATAGCAAAATGACTTGCAACAGGTGTCATGAGGGGTAATCCAGGGGCTGAGGAAACTTTTTTCTTTGATTCAGGCACTTGAGAGGGAGGAGACAAGCTCTAGGATCACCCACATTAAATTGAAAGTCAAACTTAGCTTTTTAAATATGAAAAATTTGCAAGTTTCGTGATCTCCCACGGTTGAGTGTCGTGACATTTAGGTGTCGTGACTTCCTGCGGTTGAGTGTCGTGATATTTACCCTTCTCGAGTATTATGATTGCTTCACAACGTTCAACAAGTGTCGAGTATCGGGATTTCTTCACAACATTCAACAAGTGTCGAGTATCGTGATTGCTTCACAACATTCAACAAGTGTCGAGTATCGTGATTGCTTCATGACATTCAACAAGTGTCGAGTATCGTGATTGCTTCACGACATTCAACAAGTGTTGAGTATCGTGATTGCTTCACGACATTCAACAAGTGTCGAATATTGTGATCCTGCATCGTGACATTTGATGGGTGTCGAATATCGTGATTGTCTCGCGACATCTCTGAAGTGTCGTGTGTCCTGGTTTTGCAAGTGTTGAGTATCGTGGTCCTGCACCACGACATTGACGAGTGTCGAATATCGTGGACCCAGCTACCATGATATTTGGTAGGTGTCGAGTGTCGTGGAGACCTGAGTTGTGACATTTATCCAGTGTCGAGTGTCGTGTGTTGAGCCAGTGTCAAGTGTCGGGCAAGGAGATTTTTAGATACCTTAGTGGGAAATTCCAACTTAATAAAAAATTTCATGCACCTCTATGATTTTACAAAGAGCATTGGGAGCTAGGGTTGGTCTTAACTCCATTAGAGCTCTTAAGTGAATGAACCTAAGATCAGGAAGAATCCTAGGAAGGTGAAGAAGTGTAGTCTCATCTATTGGAAGTGTAGCTGAACTGAGTATTCATTTGCATTACTCTGAAAACTCGAGTGATTTTGAGGATGAAATCCTTATGGCCTTAGAAGACATGCAGAATTCTGTGCCAATAGTTGGCATGATGTCAATTATTGAGGGAGAGTATCGAACATCTTTAGAATATGTGAGCACCAATCAACATGGTTTACCCATCTACCTAGATGGACTAAACATATCAGTAGCTAGGCTGAATAAAGCTACAGAGGCTTACATAGTGCCTAGGCCTACTGTTAAGTATGCATGAGGATTCTATATGGATGAAAGAGAAATTCTGTATGCAGTCATAGAGCATCGTGAAAACATCAACGAACAAAGGGAAGAGGGCAATACCCACAACCTTCATGAAGAAGGACACCAGGAACAAGTATCTACCCCTAGAGGGAAGTCCATTGTAACTCGCGTTTGGAGAGGGGACCTAATTTCCCAAGATGATTCCCTAATGGATGTCTATCTAGTCAATGGAATGGAGTATCTACTTAAAACTAACTCTTCATTGCGGGAAGAAGCTACCAATTTAGCTATCATTTATGAGTTACAAGACCCTAAAATCCCCACTCATATTACGTACTTGGACAAAAATCAGAGAAGATACTAGGCCTTAAATGAATTAGAAAGAGCGAGGCTCAAATATCGAAACATTCCTGTATTCCCACCTAGGGATCAAGCCGACCAGTTTTCCCTGTAATGCCAAGACCACCTGAACCCGAAAGGAGATTGAGACCCATCCAAGTTGCCAAATGCATGAGAAGCCACTGCGATGGCTCCAGTGAACCATACGACCATATAGGTGAATCCAAGCAAGTAATCAGAGCTGAACAAGTGGAAGACTTCTTGATCCAATATGAATCATTCAACCTAACCCCTACACACACAACCTTAGCTTGGTTCCAACCCTTAGATCCTAATAATTTTCAAAGCATGGAACAAGTCTATCAAGAATTGATTGAAGAATTCACTAAGTCCAGAATAAAAAACAACTCATCCTCATTAATCCATGGTTTTAAATAGCCTCTTATGGAATCGGTAAGATTGGCAGCAAGAAGATTCAAGCAATATATGGATAGATGCCCAATGGAGGAGAGACCCACTCACAACAAAATGGTTTCATTGTTTTTGGAGGGATTAGTGAATGGATAATTGAGATCATTAGTATATGTGAAGAGAGTCCAAAATTTGCAAGAGTGTATGGAAGAGTGTATCGACCTAGAGGACAATCTGGCACAAGACTTGAAGATACCTCAAGGTAGTGTGAAAAGTGATGATAGCATCAGCAGTACGTCAAATCCCAGGAACAATGTAGAAGAGATTGACGAGTTAGTGGCTAAGAAACTGAATGTTCAAGGACAGAGGAATTACCCAAACAACCCTATGAGAGTACCCATGCTTAGAAGATGCATGCACTGTGGAGGTGACCATCCTTGTCACATGTGCAATAGGAGAGTATTCCCAGCACCTGCTTATGCTTACAATAGACCAACCGCCTAGGGCCCTACTCATTATTGTAGCATGGAACAAAGATACACAAATCACAGTACGGAGAACTGTCCTTACAAACGACAATCAAGACCGGTACAGCCACCCATGAGGCCTTATGGATACCCCCAGAGAGATCAAGGAGGAGAATCCTCTAGATACCCCCATATCAACAACAAGCACCTGCACCATGACCTTATGCTTACCAAGGGTACACTCAACCACAACCCGTGTTAGGAAAACGACCACCACACCCCCAGAATGTTGTCCTAGTGAAAATGGTTCAACTTGAAGAGAACCCAGAAAGAGTGATAATCCTAGCCACTCCATTGGCTAGTATTGAGGCTTATGACCCATCTTATGACCCTAGTCAACAAAATTATTCCACTTATGAGGGCACCATAGCTGAGTATGGAAAATCTTACGAACCATATATTTATGGTTCTGAAGGACCTGATAGCTCTTATGGATATGATCAGGACTATGTGTCATTGATGTACACAACTCCTAGAGCACCCATACCTCTCGACCAATGAGTAGACCACGTGCACCTAGAGGACCATGTTATAGATGCGGAGGTGATCACTTTATCAGAGAATGTACATTACCTAACCCACCACCACCGCAGCGAGTTTGGGAAGGATATTGTAGTGATTGTGGTGAAGAACATCTTTTTAGAGATTGCCCCAAGAATCCCAACAAAGTTAACTCGAATGTGCAGATCAATGTGATAGAAGTGATAGAGTCATCAAGGAGTGATAAGGAGTACACAGTGCCATTGAAAGCAAAGTGGCCACGGTTAAAATCCCAGTGAATAAGGTGGGAGATTTCAGCGAGGGAGATGAAGGAAACACATGCCTCCCTATCACCTAGAGAGGTTATACCACTAAAGCCATATTAGATTCGGGAGCGGGAGAAGCAATTGCTACCAAAGAAATTTGGGAAAAATGGGGAAAACCAGCTTTACGACCAACCAAGATGAAGATTCAAATGGCAGATGGGCACACAAAACGACCCTTAGGATTATTAGAAAAAGTAGCCTTTACCACTTGCGGAGTTGAATTCAAGCACACCTTAGCAATCTGCCAATTCAAAAAGGCTAGAAATTATGAGATGATACTTGGAAGGCCTCTCATGAGACAGCTCAAGGTAGTGCAAGACGGGACAAGATGTTATATACTTGCAGCATGAGGGAACCACGACCAGAATAAATATCCATACATACAATATCAAGATATTCCCCCCCTACAATGGAATCTGATACATAAGGAGGAGGAAAATCTATCGATTCATAGTGTAGGTTTGAGTAACCAAACATGGATGAACAAAGACACTCATCTATGGATATGTCAGACAGCTAAAAGGGAAGAAGAAAGGAGGAGAGGATGGCAGCTAAGACAAGGAGTATCTAGACCTGTAGAAGATCCCGCTTATATGCTTCAATTATTTTTAGCCGAAGAATTCGAACCCCATGGTTGGATGGAAATTTTAGCCACACTTGACGTATGCGTAAATGAAGAAGTAATGACCATGAATGAATGCATAGATGAGGAAGGATACGGTGTAAGATTATACATGGTTGTTCTCCAAGAAGCTGATGAAGGAGAAGTAATTGAAAAAGAATGGAAGGAAGATTATGAGAGCATCGAAATGGAACAGGAACCAATTGAGGCAAAAAGTTAAAATCAAGGAGTGAGTGTCATAACTAACGAGTCAAACCAAGGAATGACACAAAGGGAAGAAAATGAACCAGACAAAGAAAACGGAGAGGAAGATTGCTATTCAGATGCCAAAATGGGAAGTGCAACCACAAATAGCATACGACAATAAAGAACAGACCAAAAAGTATTAGTAGTTCTGGAGGAAGGAGAAGAGAGATGCACTTTTATAGGACAGGTTGTCTCATTAGAGGAAGAACAAGAGTTAATACAACTCATAAGAGAATATAGGGACATCTTTGCATGGACATATGAGGATTTAAAAGGTGTAGATCCCTCTATTTGTGCCCATAGGATTCCTATGAAAACAGAAGCCAAGCCTTCAAAACAAAGAGCATACACTTATAACAATGTTTATTTGGAAAAAATTAAGGAAGAGATAGATAAGCTATTGGATGTGGGCTTCATTTATGAGATCTAACACACAAAATGGGTATCACCTTTAGTGGTCATACCGAAAAAGAATGGCAAGTTAAGGGTATGCATTAATCTAAAAAAAGTGAATGCCACCACCATATGAGATAGTTACCCATTACCCATAGCAGATCAACTGTTGGAAAGGGTTGCGGGAAAGGAACTCTATAGCTTCCTTGATGGCTTCTCAGGATATAACTAGGTAGCAATTGCTCCTGAGGAGCAACGTAAGACAACGTTTTCAACCAAATGGGGAGTTTATGCATTTAAGGTTATGTCTTTTGGTCTAACTAATGCCCCAAATACTTTCCAAAGGCTGATGTGCCATGTGTTCAAGGAATTCTTGAGGAAAAGTATGGAGGTATACGTGGACGATTTATGCACTTATTCAGCTATATGATCAGAACATATCCCAGAACTAAGAAAAATATTTGCCAAATGTCGACAATATAGAGTCTGCCTTAATCCGAAAAAATTCGTCTTCATGGTTCGACAAGGGAAGATATTAGGACACATTGTCTCTAAAAATGGAATTTCCATGGATGAAGACAAAATCAAAGTGATTCTAGATTTGCCAAGACCAAAGACCACTAAGGAAGTGCAAGCGTTTATGGGACATTGTGGATACTATCGTAGATTCATTCACATGTATGCCATAATTGCGAGGCCACTTTATGGATTACTGACTCAGTTTATTTGGACGGAAGAATGTGAAAAGGATTTCAATGAATTGAAGAGAGGCTTGATTTCAACACCAATCCTCAGAGTGCCTGATTGGAATAGGCCATTTCATATTCATGTAGATGCTTCCAAGTTTGCCATTGGATGCATCTTAGCATAGCCGGCAAATAAAGGAAATCTAGACCACCCCATAGCCTATGCCAGTAGACAATTAAACCAAGCAGAGTGCAATTATACCACTATGGAGCGGGAAGGTTTAGGAATGGTGTGTGCAGTAAAGAAATTTTGACACTACTTATTGGCAAAAAAATTCAAATTCTTCATCGATCATCAAGCCCTACCGTACCTAGTCAATAAATCTTGTAATACTGGACGACTAGTCCGATGGTTTCTATTGTTAATGGAATTTGATTTTGAAGCAGTAGTCAAGAAGGGGAATAGGCACATCCAAGCATATCACCTATCGAGAATGACACATGGAGAGCCCCCCACAGGAGTACTAGATGATCTATCGGATACTTATCTTTTCAATCTCGAAGTATGTCCACAATGGGCAGAAACGTTGATCCCCATCCTCACATATGGACCTCAACATAGGATCACTGACAACAAGAGCCAGGAGCTATGGAAGACTAAAAATCTCCACATAATAGCTGGAAGCTTTTACCACCAAGATCCAAGTGGGCTACTTATGAGATGTGTGGAGGAAGAGGAGCAAGAGATGTGGCTTCAAAAAGCACATGTAAATCAATGGAAAACTCATCTAAGTGTGAGTGGAACATGGCAAAAACCCTAGCTATCTTTTCCTCCATTTCTTTTATGTTTGTTTGTGGTACTTCCTGAGCCTCTATAGGTTGATTACTCAGAAGAGCTGTCATCAGCTCCTTGTTTCTGTTCCCTAAGTTCTCTGCCTCATCCATGTATATCCTGATTTGATATTCCAATATTTTGCTTCTTGCATTTATCTGCGTCTTCTCGGTCTCGCTAGCATCATATCTCTTTTGTAACTCCTGTAGTTGTTCTTTTAATTTTTCATTTTCTATCTCTAAAGCTTTGCACTGCTGCTTGGCCTCTTGAACTTCATTTTTTTTGTGTTATGTGCTCTCGTGCTAGACTTAATTTTACTGAAAGGTTCTTACCCATTTCATGAAGTTCATGCTTTTCCTGCATCGCTTTCTCATAGTCCTCATCAGCCTCAAGCATCAACTGTTGTGTATCCATAGCAGTTTTGATCATATCTTGCACCATTGGCTTGAGCTGAGCGACATTGACATTCAACCACGTTTTTGGAATACTTGGAGCTTCTCCTATTTGGACATCCTTTCCGTGCTCCACATGGATAGTCTCGTTATGTGGTTGTTTGATTTGTAGTTGTACTTCTAGTTCTTTTCTTTCTTCATCTAGATCGATAATTTTCGTGGCACTCCCTTGAAATGTAATGTCGATGGGGGATGATTCTGCCACAACCCTTATTGGAGTGAAGGGTTCTGATTCTTCTAGCATAGCTTCTTTTGGTTCTTCCTTTGGATTCTTGAATGAACCTTCGCCCGTAAGCTTAGTCTCTTGTATTTGAATAATTGAGGTCTCATTTATTTTGATGACATGGATTCCTTCTTGGGGTACCTCTTGGCCTGTAGTGTCTTGATTGGGGTTGATGGGGTTGTCATTCACCTTCATGCCCTCTTCTTTTGCAGTGTATTGTACTTCATTTAGTTCTTCCCATTGTCCATCGTCTTTGGATTCACTTTGAATGTTTGTATTTAATAGGGAGGTGTCAGGCTCTTCGTGTGTATCTGAAGAGGAGCTTGAATTGACCAACCCTAATTCTCTATATCGATGTACCTTGGTTGACCTCTTTTTTACATCCATGTCTTGTTGGGCCTACTGGTAATGGTGCCCTTGCACTGGTAGATTAACTTGACCCTCCATATATTGGTGTGTGTCTTGTAGGGCTTTTGTTAATTCCTCTTATGTAATTGGTTGGTGCTCTTCAATTCTTGTCTTTGGGAGCACGTGTGCCCTTTTTGTATCTGGAACTTTAGTTTCTACTTGCATTACTTCCCTTAATCTCTTTGTACCTCTCATTTTGGGTTGAGAGCTAGTTTCTGCCTCCTCAACAATCTTGACTCCTTTTTTCTTTCTTGGGACTGTGGTGACCTTGGCATACTTAGCGATGGCAGTTGATGAGGGCATTTCTCGGAGGTGCTCTCTAATACCTAAAGCATGATAGATCAATATGGTCAGTGCTACACTACCATTTAGGAACTTCTTGTTATTCCACTGCTTCTTTGCCTCCAATAACCTTTCCTATATGTATGGAGTCAGATTAATTTGATTTCCAATATGTTTGATAGCGTGTGATAGTAGTTGGACAATGGTCTTCTGAGGAGCAGTGTATCGATGCATGTTAGGGAAGCAAAAGTGCTGATGAATGATTCTGACTTCTTCTTCTATGTCAACTCGATTGATGTCAGTAAATGTTCTGGACTTTGCCCCTCGACTTTCTTCTTTCAATACAATAGTTCCATCCTTCTCCCATCCAAAAGCTTCTTTAATTAAATCATGTGTAAAATGAATCACGACCCATTCACCTACTGCATCCATGACTCTGGCTTCTAGCACCAATGGATAATGTAGTGATGGCTGTAATGTATTCATCACTTGCGTGCATATTTGAAAGTCGGGTTTGTAGATCTGTAATTCAAAAAAATTTGTGTATACCCGCTTTCTTCATGATGTCAATTGTAGACGGAAGCTCATTGTTGTAGAGCAAAGAAGCACAAGAGAAGAGCCCCAAAATTTTCAAATTAATGGGCATGATTTTTCTTCTTCAAAATCTTAGAGAATTCCCTCAAGCCATGTAAATGCACTAGAGGAGTCCTCTAGTTGCATAATCCCAACTTTTTGTAAAATAGCCCTTGTAGATTAGTAGGAATTTCATTTTCTTTGTAATAAGGTGCCGGTCTCGTGTGAAAGGACCAAATTTAGGGCACATGTATATAAGTCACTTTGTGAATCTTTGTAGAGACTTTTTGCCATTGTGAAGAAGGAGAGCTCTTGAATCTCGAATTTGCCTCTTTCCTGCAGATTTGCATCTTCCTTTTGATCTTCTATGTGTGTGTAATGCTTAGAATGTGTGTGTAAGACTGTTCTCTACCACTCCCCACTGTTTTTGAGCTACTGTAGTGTGTGTGTGAGCTTGTAGGAGTTGTGGCGTGAGTGTGAGTGCTTTCTACAATGCACTATTTTGGTCATAACTTGAAGCATGGTTATCAAAATCGAGTGAGACGACTTCCAATAGATGTGTCTCATCGAGAGCTTCGAAAGGAGTACCCTATCAACTATATTCGAAGTTTGGAGTTGGGAGAAATCTTTGATTTATTGAAAACTACTGTAAGTGGAATCGCGGCAGACACTTTCAGTATTTCAGTGGTTTAGGGAGGTGAATTAGTCTTTTCTCATTCATATAAGCTGAACCACTTCATTCTCCATCATGTGTGCACATGTCCTCATACACTTGGTTAGGTCGTTTGATCGGATTGACAAGTAAGCGTGTGTCAATTTCCCACTATACGCACTTGTGTTGCAAATGAGGTTTACTCTCTTTGACACAAGTCCTTAAGTCTTCTTGGCTTAGGTACACATGTTTTTGGCCCCGTTGCCGGGGAACGCTCAGCCAATGTGCCTTCGTGATGGTTATAGATCGAGTGTGATGAAATTGTACTTGTAGAAGTGAACTCGTTCAATGGCAAGTAGTCAATCACTTCAGCACTTGTTACTTCACATCCCGGAGGTGTGCGTAATGAGTTTTTTGGTTTAGGGTAGTAGGAAGGGAGAGAAAGAAGATTTAGGGTTAGGTTAGAATGAGAGGAGAGGAGAAGAGAAGTGAAGTAGGAGTAGGCCAAGATCACCAAAAAAGTGCCAAAATTAGTGTAGTTCAGGTTCAATCATCAAAAAGTATAAAAAGCAAAAAATTCCAGTCATTTCTCACTTGTTAGAGAACAGTATCATTGAGAGCCAACGATCGGTATCGCGCGTAAGTTATCGTGCATTTTAGGCCATTAAAGCTAGATATTGAGCTCAAGGTGCAAGCAAGACATCACAAAGGTAAGATTCCACAAGATTTCTTTGGCAAAAACACATTAAAAGTTCACCAAAACATGATTAGTTGTGCAACCGGTATCGTGGGGAGGGATTGTGTGTTTTTTGAGCTTTTTTGAAAGAGACAATTGGCTAGAAGTGACGAGGGGTGAGAGAGGAGCAAGGGGGTGTAAAAATTTTTGCATTTGGAGGTATTTCGGCTTGAGTATTATGATTGGTTGAGTTTTTGGTATCGTGATACCAAAAATTCCCTTGTATCGCGATACTCACCGAAGTATCGTATCATCGGTTACCATCCCTGGTATCGTGATACCACTTGTGGTATCGTATTGCTGGATTGGTATCGCGATTGCACTTTACCAAAGTGGTATCGTATCGCGATCCACTTTTTGGTATCGTATCGTCTTGAGTCCCGCATTGTATCGCGATACTATACTAGTATCATATCGTGCGGTTCGGTGGTATCGTATCGCCTAACTGCAAGTATCATATCGTGCACCACTAGTGGTATCGTATCATCATAGCATTTGGTATTGTATCGTCCAGTTCCCAAGTATCGTATCGTCTCACTTTCAGGCGATGTATCTCGATACCAATTTGGTATCGTATCATCCCCTTGTAGTGGTATCGTATCGTATAAGGAGGCTGGTATCGTATCAGCTATTATTCAGGTATCGTATTGGGGTAAACTCCAGTATCGTATCGTGCCCTTTTTGGTATTGTATCGTCCAAAAAGTGGTATCGTATCGTTTGGGTTTCCTATATCGTATCGCTTGACTTTTCCGTATCGTATCGGTGGAGTGCGTGGTATCGTGTCTAGATTTGGTATTGTATCGTCTGGAGTTGTATCGCGAGAATCCCAGGTATTGTATCATCTACTCTAGTGATATCGTATCGTCAGGGAAGCCAGTATTATATCGTGCCCAAGTGCAGTATCGTATCGTTTGTAGCTACAAGTATCGTATCGCCTAGGTTTCAAGTATCGTATCGTGGCCAGGGTGGTATCGTCTAGAGCCTTTGAAGCATTTGTAAGGCAAACTTGAGGCATTTGAGAAGCCACTTAAGGAGAGTTTTAGAGACCTAAAGAGCCTTAGGAGGGTGAATGAACTTGAGGTCAGGGAGAATGCTAAGTAGCCGAAGAAGTGTCATATCTTCTGTAGGGAGTGCCGCTCTATACAGTCACCACTCTGTCTATTCAGATACCTCTAGTGACTCAGAGGAGGAGATACCCATGGCTTCTGAAGACATGCAGGGTCCAGCTCCAAGTAGAAACTTCATGACCGCTATAGAGGGAGAGTATCGTACCTCCTTACAATATGTTTCCACTAATGCCTAGGAGATCCCTATCTACCTGGATGGCTTAAACCGATCTGTGGCTAGAATGGTAACTTCCATGGATGCCACAATTGTGCCCAAACCTGCTCTTAAGTACGAAGGAGGAGCATACATGGACAAGATAGGTCACATATACATAGTAACTGAATTTCCGGAGTTGATCAATGAAAGGGGAGAATTAGTAGGACAAGAGAACTCAAATAGACCAGACCCTGAGGAATTAGTGACAACCCCTAGAGGCAAGTCCCAAGTAACACGAGTCTTGAGAGGAGACTTGATATCTCAAGATGACTACCTGTTGGAAGTCTATATGATCCATGGATCAGGCTTATTACTTCAAACAGAATCACCTGCTCTAGGAAGAGAAGAAAGCCCGATGACATTTTATGAGCTGAAGGACCCTGAAGACGAAACTAGAATCACATAACTAGACAAAAATCAGAGAAGATATTGGTTGGTTGGTGCCTTAGACAAATCTTAACTAAAATACATGGGGTTGCCTGTATTCCCTCAGAGAGAACAGGCAACCACTTCTCAGAACCCCTTTGGAACTCAACTAGAGGTAGAGCACACCATGTCAGGACAAACTAGCCAACAAAGTGTTCCAAACCGTACACATGTACAATTTGCAACTCCAGGAGTGCAAACACACAATCAGACCCACTCAGGAGTAGGTAATCAGTACCGGCCACTAGTAAGACCACGACCACCAGTAGGAGGGCAACCTAGAATACCCCCAGTTAGACTAGCAGTTCCTGCCTTTCCCATAATACCTAGACCAACAGAACCAATGAGAAGATTGAGACCTATCCAAGTGGCCAAATGCGTGAGAAATCATTATGACAGATTGGGAGAACCCTATGATCACATTGCTGAGATTAAACAAGTTCTAAGGGCAGAACAAGTAGACGACTTCTTTGTGCAGTATGAGTCTTTTGGACTCACCCTCACAAGAACGGCTCTGACTTGGTTCCAGCCATTAGATCCTAACAATTTGGAAACATGGAGCAATTTTTCCAAGAATTCATTGGGGAATTTACTAAGAGAGGGATTAAACACAATTCCGCGTCTTTAATCCATAGTTTTAAACAGAACCCTAATGAAACAGTGAAAACAGCTGCCCGGAGATTCAATCAGTATGTTGATAGATGCCCAGCTACAGAGCGGCCCACTCAACAAAAAATGATATCATTATTTTTGGATGGACTCACGAATGGAACCCTAAGAACTTTAGTTTACGTGAAGAGATTACAAACCCTAAGTGAATGTCTTCAAGAATGCATTGACCTAGAAGACAATCTAGCGGAGGATCTTAAGAGCACCCCCAGTCCCACTAAATCAAACGAATCTTGGAGTTCCATTACATCCAACTCTAGTAATGTGGAAGAATTAGCGGAACTATTAGCAAAGAAACTAGGAGTCCAAGGGCAGATAACTTACCAGCACCCAGCCTTAAGAATGCCCATGTTACAGAAATGTAGTCTATGTGGAGGAGAACACCCCACACACATGTGTGCATGAAGAGGAGCTGGTGCGCATCCGACATATCCTTACAACAGACAGCTCCAACTAGGGACTGCCTTGTACTGCCACATAGAACAAAAATACACCAACCACACTACAGAAAACTGTCCATTCAATAGGCAGTCACGCCCCTTACAACCACCTCAGTATCGACCATACGTATATCCACCTAGAGAGCAGGGCAGAGAGATGACTAGGTACAATCCCTATCCAACATCAGCAGGAGACCCAAGGCCATATGAACAAGTAGCATATCCACCACCTCAACCAGTGTTAGGACCAGAACTATCACAACCTCAACAAGTGGTACCTGTGAAGTATGCTCAACCAGAAGAAAATTTGGAAAGAGCCATAGTACCAGCCTCAACAATGTCTAGTGTAGAACTAGCAAACCCTGGATATGAGCTGCCCCCAGGAGATTATTATCCCTATGGAGCCAACATGTTAGAATACGAACTTGCTTATGATTCAGCTTATTATGAATCTGAAGGTTATGAGCAGACTTATGGAACGAAGGTAGCAACTTTGATGTATAGATGTGGAGGAGACCATTTTATTAGAGAATGTCCTCGGCCTTATAATCCACCACCCCCTAGGACTTGGGAAGGATATTGCAATGATTGTGGAAAGGAACATCTTTTTAGAGATTGTCCAAAAAATCCTAATAAAACCCAGGATTTAACACCTGTTAATGTAATCAAGGTGATAGAAGCACCGGGAAGTGATAAGGAGTACACTGTGCCTTTAAAGGCTATCACGTGAGCTCAAATGAAAGAACAAAAAGAAAACCAACCAGATCGGGAACAAGAAAACAATAGGAAGGAAAACCTCAAAAACCGAATAGTTGAAGATTCTAAGGACCCACATGAGAGTACCCAGAACACTAAAGCACAGAAATGGAAGGAAAGAAGAGAAAAGCTCAAAGATAAATGGATAAAACACAAGAGTGAAGAAAATCGGAAACAACCCGGAAGCAGTAAAGAGCATAAAGAACCAGAGATTCAAGAAAAGGTTCCCATTCCAGTGCTTATCCGAGAAGTAGAGAAACCAGGATCCATTTTAGCTGACCCAAAACTGGATGACCTAGACATGTGGCTAAAAGCTTACCAAGCTAGGATTTAGGATGGACCAAATGTAGAGCAATACGAAAAGCTTTACCCACAAGGAGAATTAGAAAAAGAGAGGCTTGCGATATGTCAAAAACTTATAGAGATAGCACAAGCAACCCTAGAAAAGACTATCCCAATCCTTCCAGAAACGAGGATAGCAGAGGATAAATACAAGGAGTATTTCAAAGCCAAGGATAAAGAGCCTAAAGAGAAGGATGGCAAGTGTGAGCAAATAAGAACCCAGGAAGAACGGATGTCAACCATACCTGACCTTGAGGCTGAATGGCCAAAGGAATTATGGAATAGAATCCGAGAAGAACAATGGAAGAAGAATGGAGTGACTAAACCTCCCTTTGAGGAAATAGAGGTAGAAGTTTATCAACCAAATCCCAATCTGGAAGAGGTATATGAGGAAGTGTCAAGACTTGACCGAAATAGAGAAGAAACCCAGAGCATTTCAACCTTGCCTAACTACATGGGAGAATATGAAAAGGAATCTATGATAATCCGAGCACCCACGATACATGGAAAGGGAAAAGAAAACTCGGAAAAAAGTTCACACAATCTAACGGAACTAAAGAAGAAAAAAGTATAATGCAAACTGGCCGTGGAAGAATTACTTCAAATTAAGTCGCATTTATGGAAGCAATTAGCGAACCAAATGGAATTAGGACAAGAGAAGGAAGAAAAAGAAGTCAAAGGAAAAGGAAACTCATCTAAAATACAAATTTCAGTTGATAAGGTGGGAGAATTTAGTGAAGGAGACGAAGGTAATACATGTCTACCTATCACTTACAATGGGTACATGACCAAGGCTATACTAGACATGGGAGCCGGGGTAGGAATCGCCACCAAGGAGATTTGGGAGAAATGGGGAAAGCCTGTCTTACGACCCACATGCATGAAGCTCCAATTAGTGGATGGTCATGTGGAGAAACCCTTAGGAATACTGGAAAGAATTAAATTGACCACCTGTGGAGTTGAATTTGAACACACACTAGCCATTTGTAAGTTTGAAAAGGCTAATAACTACGAAATGATATTAGGACGACCTTTCGTGAGACAAATGCGGGTAGTGCAAGATTGGGGAAGAGATTCGTTATACCTACAACACCAAGGAAACACTACAAAGATAAATCTACACACATTTTTCTATGGAGATGTCCCGTCACTACAATGGAATCCCATACACAAGGAGGAAGACGACCTATCCATTCATAGTGCTGGGTCAAGCGATCAATCATGGATGCACGAAGACGCACAATTATGGATGTGTAAAGAAGCCAAGAAAGAGGACAACACAAGACATCTATGGCCAATAGGACATCCTAACTACAGACCTGTAGAGGACCCAAGGTATATGCCTCAAATCTTTCCTGATGAAACCTTTGAACCTCATGGATGGATGGAAATCCTAGCAACCTTGGATGTGTGTGAATGAATAAGTAAAAACAATGAACGAGTGCATAGACGAGGAAGGTTATGATGTGAATATTTATATGGTTGTCCTTCAAGAAGTAGAAGAGGGAGAAATCTTGGAAAAAGAGTGGAAGGAGGAATATGAGAGTATCGAAATGGAACCAGAATTTGATTCAGAAGAGAGCTATCTAGACAGCATTTGAACCAAAGAGAGACAGGAACCAACAAAGATCTTGGCAATAGAAGCCGCTCCCAGAGTACAAGAACAAGAAGCAGAAATGAGTAAAATGGGACCAGACCCAGATCTATTTGAAGTTCCTGAACATTTTAAAAGATATGAAGTAGAAGAGAGAAAGGTAGCCATTCAAATTCCTAAACAAGAGGCTAGAGACGGAGAAGCATACGACAACAAAGAACAAACGAAAAAAATCATAGTGACAGTGGAAGATGGAGAAGAGAGATGCACATACATAGGCAAAGATGTATAAGTAGAAGAGGAAGAAGAACTCATACAACTGATCCGAGAATATCGAGACGTATTCGCATGGACATATAAGGACCTCAAGGGTGTGGAACCCTCGATTTGTTCTCATAGGATACCAATGACAGCAGATGCGAAACCATCAAAACAATGCCCTTATACATAGAATGAGATCTATGGTGCTAAAATTAAGGAAGAAATAGACAAGTTACTAGCGGGAGGATTCATATATGAGATAGAACATACCGAGTGGGTATCGCCACTAGTAGTTGTGCCTAAGAAGAACGGAAAATTGAGAGTGTGCATTACCTTGAAAAAAGTCAATGTAGCCACCATACGGGATAGCTACCCATTACCCATTACGGACCATCTATTGGAAAGAGTAGCAGGAAAAGAAGTATATAGCTTCTTAGATGGATTCTCACGATACAATCAAGTAGCTATTGCTACTGAGGATCAAAATAAGACCACATTCACTATCGAATGGAGAGTCTATGCTTTCCGGGTGATGCCTTTGGACTCACTAATGCACCTGCTACTTTCCAATTATTGATGTGTCATGTTTTCAAGGAATTCCTAAAAAAGAGTATGGAAGTATATGGAGATGACCTATGTACATATTCCAATCAAAGGAAAGATCATATTCCGGAGTTGAGAAAGATATTTAATAAATGTAGACAGTACAGAGTCTGTTTAAACCCAGAGAAGTGTGTCTTCATGGTAAGACAAGGAAAGATCCTAGGACACATAGTTTCTAGGAATGGAATATCCACGGATGAGGACAAGATTAAGGTCATCTTAGAGCTCCCTATACCTAAGAATGCGAAGGAGGTGCAAGCATTTATGGGACATTGTGGATACTGTGAAGAGATGGATAGGTATGTGCTTGAAGATGAAGAGGTGTTGCAAAATCCTTGATCTACACTAGCCAAATGAACTCCAGGAGTATATGGTGGGCGCTTTTAGCTTGCCAATGGATGTATTAGACACCCTATGTACCTTGGAAGATCACTCTCAAAAAGATAGATCAAAACAGATAAGTTGGAGTTAGCTCAGAGGTGAAAACTTGCTATTCTTGGTTCATACACCTATCCAATGTTTTACATAATTCTCTGAGCACAGCAGCAATTAGCTTAATTCCTCTTGGGGAAGTCTAGGTAGCCTAAAGAGCTAACTTTCAAGAGTAATCTCATCAAAAATAATAAACCACACACTGAGAATGAGTTTTAACAAGTGATGACATCATCCCATTTTCATGGGCTGCTACAGTTTGAGACCAATGAGCAAAAAAATGAACATAACTCAAAGTGTGGGAATTCAATGATTATGAAAATTTGTATGGTTACACTAGAGCGTAAGATAAATCCAAAAAGCTTTAAATCACTGAATTTGGATAAGTAACCACTGAGAAATGGCTCTGACAAGGTGAGTGAAAAAATCGGGTATCTGACAGAGAAGTGAAGATGAACAGACCCTGTTGACTGCAAATGAACATAACTGAAGATTGCAACATCCAAATTACATGAAAATTTGTGAGCATATAGTAGACTTATAGATCTAACTTTACCAAGTTAAAGTACTGAAAATGATGCACCAAGCTCAGAGAAACCATCTCTGCAATCTGACTTAGAAAACTGAGAGTAATGACAGTGAGTAGTACACTTCACAAGAACATGGACATATGAACTCAAATAATCATGAAAATGAAAGTATATTGCTTGTAGAATGCAATGAATTACTGATACATATGTGTGCCTTGTAATCACACCTTGATATGGCATAAAGCTCAGCTCTTGGAGGTCTTCACATAGGTCTCTTTAACCACGACTAAAACTGCCATCTATTTATAGTTGAGTTTGGGAGGCTAACTTCCCTCAATCACTCTCCAATCAATCAATGATTGATTTGATTCTCTACCTACCACAAATCACAAATTCGTGGCTCCTCTTTCCCTTTTTAATCATGTGGACTCAACCACTTAAGATTCTTTCACTTTTACATTAAGTAAACTCTTCAAAAAATTACAAGAGGTAGTTCACAAGTGAACTTTACATAATTCTTCTTTTTAAAGCTTCTTCTAAGACTTTGTGAGACTCAAGCCAATACTGAAGCTTGTCATAGACTTGCTCCAAAAGCTCCCCCTCAAGCCAAGTATGCTTGAGGTCTTCAATCTTCTTAGATTACCTGCAAACCAATCATAGCCTTGAATTTGCAAAGCTTTGTACCATCCAATGCTTTGGTTAGAATATCTGCACATTGTTGATGAGTGGACACATATGATATTTGAATCTCTTTGCTTAGAACCTTCTCTCGTACATAGTGATAATGAACTTCAATATGTTTAGTCCTTGCATGAAAAATAGGATTAGCAGCCAAGTGAATAGAACTCATATTGTCACAAAAAATAGTTAGAGTTCCAAACTCCAATCCAAGATCTTTGAATAATGTCTTCATCCACATAGCTTCCTGAGTAGCTATGGCAAGACCTCTATATTCAGCTTCAGTAGAAGAGAGAGCAACTGTGGGTTGCTTCTTGGATGACCATGAAATAAGCTTTGAACCTGCAAAGGTAAGATAACCTGAAGTGCTCCTTCTATCTTCCTTGGAGCCATCCCAATCTGCATCAGAAAATAGCTTCAAACCTAAATCATATACATAAGGATAATAAAGTCCTTCATTTATGGTGCCTTTGAGATACTTGAGAATCCTTTTGGCAGCATCCATATGTGGTTTCCTTGGTGTATGCATAAATTGACTTAGCACACTCACACTATAACATATATCTACTCTTGTCAATGTGGCATAGTTGAGACTACCCACTAGACTTTGATATGATGTGATGTCCTCTATGAGTTCACCTTCATGTGAGCTCAATTTGTGATTGACCTCCATTGGAATACCTGCAATCTTACAATCTTGCATCTTGAATTTTGCCAACATGTCTTTAATGTACTTTCTTTGAGTGAGAAACAAACCATGATCTTTGTAGACAACTTCCAAACCTAGGAAGTAGGTAAGTGAACCCAAATCACTTATCTTGAACTCTTCTCTCATCTGATCTTTGATCTTTTTCATACCATCTGCATCATTTCCTGTCAATATAATATCATCTACATATACAAATAGGTAGATGACCTCAGAGTTACTCTTTTTAATAAAGAGTGAAGGATCTGCCTTGCTTGGTCGAAAGCCTTTGTCCTGCAAGAATGAAACAAGCCTGAAACTCCAAGCTCTTGGAGCTTGCTTGAGACCATACAATGCTTTATTAAGTTTACACACATAATCAAGATAAACTTGATTCTCAAAACCAGGTGGTTGTGCCATATATACCTCTTCTGTTATCCAACCATTCAAAAATGCATTCTTTACATCTAGTTGAAGTATCTTCCAATTCTTGGAAGAGGCAATACTAAGCAAAACCCGAATAGTAGGCATCTTTGCCACAGGAGAGAAAGACTCCTCATAATCAACTCCCTGAGTTTGTGCAAAGCCTTTTGCTACAAGCCTTGCCTTATACCTGTTAATGGAACCATCATAATTCTTCTTGAGTTTATAGACCCATCTTGAGCCTATTACCTTCATGGATGAAGTCTTGGGCACCAAATCGCAAGTGTTGTTTTCCTCAAGTGCTTCAATCTCTTCCTTCATTGCATGCTTCCATTCTGTTTTTGCTTTGGCCTCTTCAAATGATGATGGCTCCTCTTGGTTTATGTCCTATGCTATGTAGATAGAATGTTTAGTTACTAATGAGGTGTCAAACCCATACCTTTCTGGTTTTTTCTTTTCCCTCATAGATCTTCTTAGGCCATGATGTGATGATTCTGCCTCATGTCCAAGTTCCTGCAATTTTGCTTTACCTTTAGACTTCCATGCTTTGATCTTTTCCATATGAGATTCTTCATCATCGTCCGAGGTGTCTTGTTCTTCAATCTTTGGTTGTTCTCTACCAAGCTTTGGAAAATCTTCTTCAAGATTATATGGTAAATTGACCTTCCTGCATGAATCTTCATACCATGAATTGTTCTCATAAAAAACTACATCTCTGCTTACCAAGAATCCTTTGTTGGTAGGGTTGTATAACCTGTAGCCCTTTTGATTGTTGTCATATCCAATAAATACACACCTTTCTGCCTCTGGATCCATCTTGCCTCTAACCTGTGCAGGAACATGAGCAAAAGCAATACATCCAAAAATTTTACAATGATGTAAGCTTGGTCTTCTTCCATTCCAAGCCTCATATGGAGTCATCCCATCAAGGGATTTTGAACGCAACCTATTAATCAAGTAAGTGGCTGTAGATACAGCCTCAGCCCATAAGTAATTAGGTAAATGATTTTCATTTAACATAGACCTTGCAGCTTCAACAATTGTCCTATTCCTCCTTTCTGCCACTCCATTTTGCTTAGGAGTGTACCTTGTAGTTACCTCTCTTTTGATTCCTCTTTCTTGAAGAAAAGAATCAAACTCATGGGAGAAGTATTCTCCCCCTCCATCTGACCTTAACCTTTTTAGTGATTTACCTGTTTGATTCTCCACAAGAGCCAAATATCTTTTGAAACATGAAAAAACTTCATCTTTGTGTTTCATAAAGAATAGGATAGTCCATCTGCTGCAATCATCAATAAAGGAGACATAATACCTTGATCCAGATATTGAAGCTTCCTTGCTAGGTCCTCATACATCTGTATGAACCAACTCCAAGAGATCTCCATGCATATAACCTTTCTTCATGAATGGTAACCTGTGAGACTTTCCAAATTGACATGCACTACACTTATAAATCATATGTTGTTTTGACAAATTAGGGAGTCCAAGTACACTTTGGTCCCTGCAAATTTGCTTTAATGACCTTTCACCAATATGTGCTAACCTTTTGTGCCATACTTCCAATTCTGTGAGTGACTGACTACCATAATTAAAGAGAGCAATGTTTCTAGTGTCCTGTAATTCAAATGTGAACAATCTACCTGTCTTTTCACCTTTTGCAATTTTTCTGAATCCTTGACTTGGATCTTCAACAAATGCTCCTGCTTTTGTGAACCTGACTTGCAACCCTTTCTCTACTATCTGCCCAACACTTATCAAATTCTTTGTAATAGTAGGGACATAGAGTACCTTACTGAGTAGGTTGATGTTTCCATCAAGTGCTTTGACATTGCCTATTTTCTCCACAGGATGTCTTGTGTCATCTCTATTGGTGCAGACCAATCACCAATTGAAGTTTGGAAGACAAAATAATGGAGATAAGATCAAGTCTTGAAGCAAAGAAGGTGGTTACATTCACAGGATGAATGATATGTACACATATGTACATTAGTGAAGACATAGATCACTTATATTTTTGAATAGTCATAAGCTTGTACATATTTGCCTATAAATACTTTGGAAAAATGTCGGGACAATAGGAGAGACAAGAGGAGACAATAGGAGAGTATGAGAATAGTGCATTTGTAAGTTGTAAGACTCATTAGAGTTCATGGAAATGAGTAGAAGTCTCTCCTATAACTCAGTTGTAAATTTTTGAGAGATAGAAGAAAAGTTGCGCCCGATGTTTCTGTGTTTTCTCCTCGCGTAGTAGATATTTTGTGTTTTCCTTTTGGAGATGTCTAAGTCCATAGTTAATCAATATATGGCTAAAGTTTGAGAATCTAGTTGTAAGCAGGCTAAGAGAATTGTGTGTAGGAACATTCACATGTAAAGAATGTTCACAGTCTCTTGAAACAGGCGCAGATTTCGAGTTCAATGAAATGAGTAGTGCTCAGTGCACAGTGTAAAGTTTTACACATATGATAGCTCAAAATCTAAGTTGAGAGATAAGCTATCTAGAGTCAAAAGGATTTGATAAAACGGGTTCGACATTGTGAGAACTAAAGCTAAGAAGTTAGGGGTGTCCAAATCGACTTCTCAGAAATGCAGATTTAGACATAGGTAACTTGTGAAGTAGATTTCTCAAGATCTACTGAATCTTTTGGAGTGATTTGACTTGGAGGAGGTGCGCAATCTTTAGGCGACACCTTGTGCAAAGTTTCATAAAAAACTTTACACATTTACTTAGTCAATGAGAAAGATATATGCAGCAGACTTTCTGAGTAATTTCCTTCTTCACAGTTTGTTCAAGAATTTTGATATTTGGTCATTGATCTTTTAAATTGGTGCAGGTTTTGACTTACTCTTGATATAGAGGTGTTCTAAGTTCAAGAGTAGGTTGTTCTTTTGGAGATTAACACTCTCCATCAGTGGTATCAGAGCAGGAAGCATCAGAATCAAGGAAAGGGAGACTCCGACTACTGCAGAAATACAAACTTTACATCTTGAAGGATCAAAAGGACAAAGATTGAAGAAAGCTTGAAGGAAGACACATTGAAGTTGTCAAAAGGATCAGAAGAAGTAATATTCGAAGTCAAGGTACATTTATTCCTCATAAAGTTTAAAGATCTGTTAATACAGGTGAAGGAAGATGGGAGATTCTCTTCAGATAGAGAAATTGGATAGAGAGAACTATCCTGCATGGTCAATGAGGATGGAAGCTCATCTAATGAGCAAAGATTTGATAGCTTACATTACAGGTGAAGAAGAAAAGCCACAATTTAGAGATCCTAGTGTTCCAACTAGGGAAGAATTATCAGATTTGAAGAATTGGATGAAAAGAGATGCTCAAGCTAGGAGCATAATTTATATGGCAGTCAATGACTACTTGCTACCTCACATTAGAGGTCTTGAAAGTGCAAGTGAGATATGGAATGCTTTGGAGGAGCATTTCCAAAACACTACAAAGTCAAGGAAGGCATCTTTGTGGGTAGAATTTACTACTTTCAAGAAGAAGGCCTCTCAATCCATTTCAGATTATGTAACAAGGATGAAAGATATTGCAGATGCATTAGGAGCTGTTGATGAAGACATTGAGGAGGACAAATTGGTAAGGCAAATCCTTACAGGTTTGAGAGGTGATGACAAATGGAAGCCATTCATTTTGTCTACAGAATTATCACTTGATCATTTCACTCCTCATTTAAATCAGTTGCTAGGTCATATGCTAACATTTGAGTAGGATGTTAAAGGAGATGGTGACAAAAGTACAGGTCATGCAATGTACTCAAAGGACAAGAAGAAAGCTTACAAAGGAAAGCAACAATCAGGTGAAGATGAAGGCACAACTAGTCAAGCCAACTTCCTAAGAGGAAGAGGAGGTGGAAAACGTAGAGGAAGAGGCAGGAGTAACAAAGATGGATCCAAAGCTTGTTGGATTTGTGGTAAGACAAATCATTTAGCCAATGATTGTTGGCATAATACTCAAAGTAATGGAGGATACAATCAGAACTATAATTCAAGAGGAAGAGGTGGCAGAAATCAAAGAGGTAATTTCAGAGGTAGAGGTAGTAGGGGTTACTTTGGAAGAAATGCAGGTAGAGGTTTCCAAAGTTTACAATATAACAATACCTACTACAATTATGCTTCAGATCAGAAGGAAGATTCAACATTGATAATGAATGCAACTTGTGAAAGGCAGAATGAAGATCAAAGAGTTTTCTACATTGACTTAGGGTGTAGCAATCACCTGAGTGGTAACATAGCCTTGATGACTGATTTGGAGAATAAGGTATCTAATCATGTTGTTCAAACAGGTGACAACACAAAGCACAATGTGAAGTCAATTGGATCAGTGAAAGCCAAGGATGGTAGCACCTTATTGAGTAAGGTCTTGTATGTTCCTACAATTCCTAAGAATTTGATAAGTGTAGGACAAATTGTGGAAAAAGGTTATGAAGTAAGGTTCACTAATGAAGGAGTGTTTGTGGAAGACCCTAGCAATGGGTATAAACAAATTGTTTCAGGGAAGAAAGAAGGAAGATTGTTCACATTGAAGATTCAAGGTAATGTTGGTCATGCCTTGTTCACTTATGGAGGACATAAGATCTCTGAGTTAGATCTTTGGCACAAGAGACTTGGACATTTCAATGAAAGAGGTATTAAAGACATGATTAATAATGGTTCAGTGCTTGGATTGCCTAATGTTGCAGGTCAACATATGACATACAGATGTGAGGCATGTCAATTAGGTAAGGCTCATAAGCAACCCTATTCTAAGCATGGGTTTATGTATTCAGAGAAACTTGAGTTGGTACACACAGATGTGTGGGGACCATCAAAGGACTTCAGTATCAATGGCTCAAGGTATTATGTGATTTATGTTGATGATGCTACCAGATGGATCACTATTTATGTGATCAAAGATAAGTCAGAAGTATTCAATACTTTCAAACATTATCATGTGTATGTAGAGAGAATTACAGGACATAAGTTGAAGAGACTAAAGTCAGATGGAGGGGGAGAGTATTTCTCTAATGAGTTCAGTGATTACTTGTGGAATGTAGGTATAAAAAGAGAGGTTACTTGCAGGTACTCTCCTCAACAAAATGGTGTAGCAGAAAGGAGGAATAGGACTCTTGTTGAGTTTGCAAGATCCATGATGAAGGAGAAAAATTTCCCAAATTATTTGTGGGCTGAGGCTGTAAATGCAGCTACTTATTTGGTTAATAGGCTACGATGTAAAGCCTTGCAGGGTATGACACCTTATGAGGCATGGTGGGGTAAGAGACCTGTTGATATATTTAGGTAGTTATGTGTGTGAACACTCTAGGACTGCCGGGGCACTTTTTTCCCTCTTTAGGAGGTTTTTTTCCCCCGGCTTGTATATACGCCTATTGCCCTAATGGGCTACTTATCTTTGTACATTCTCTAGTAATACATTCAGTCTTGTGTGTTGTGCTCCAAGCTTCTTCTTCTTCCTTGTGCTGTTCACGTGCTTCCGCAGACGTCTAACTCCAACAATTGGTATCAGAGCAGGTCGTCGCTTCTTCTAGGGCGCCGTCGACACTCCTCCGTTTGCAGTCTCAGATTCGCACGAAATTTGGTGAGCATACTCGGGTGTTTCCAAGATCAAAACAGCTTTGCTTTGTGGTGCCAAAATCGCGATCTGAGCTCGTTTCGGCCTCCGAACGCACTATCGTAGCGCTTGTGCAGGCTATTTTGTCCTTTTGTGCCAAAGGTATATACCAGTTTCTATTCGCTAGTTTAAGCGTCTCGAAGTCTGCTACAGGTCTAGCAGAACTCGTTTGGGCAGTTCCGTTCAACTTTTTTAGATACAGTCAATTTTCTGCATCAAGGTATTTTAGTCACCGGCCATGGCTGAAAGCAGTGATGTATTCCGTATGTTGGCTGTTGAGGATAAGTTGGATGGTACCAACTACCCATTATGGGCTTATATGATGCGACATGTACTGGTTGCAAAAGGATTGTGGAACATTGTGCAGGGTGTTGAAAGACGTCCTGTTACACCTGTAACGACAGGTACTGCAAATACAGGTGTTGGAGCTGATGAAGATGGTGTCGAAGATGATATTCCGCAGATTCCTGTTCGTGCTGCTGTTTCTGTTGCACCTACTGCAGAGCAGATTCGTTGGGATGGCAGAGATGCCCAGGCACATGCATTGATAGCTTTGTCTGTCAAACGTGCCATTATTCCTCACATTTGCTCTTGCAGAACAGCAAAGGATGCTTGGGATACACTTACCACTTTGTACCAGGCTAGGAATGAGGCTCGTGTTGCTTACCTCCGAAAACAGTTGGAGAGTGAGCACATGAATGAAGGTGATTCTATGGACAGTTTTCTTACAAACATCAAAGACCTGAAGGAACAATTGATTTCTGCTCATGAGGTTATACCAGATAGCTCACTTGTGCAGACCGTTCTGAATGGTCTTCCTGATTCATATCAGAGTTTTGCCTCTACTCTTCGGTTGATGATGAAAGGCAATCCGAATGCCTTGTCATTTGAGGAATTAGTCTCTGTTCTGTTGCAGGAAGATCAGTCCAGGCAGAACAGGTCCATTATGCGTGTTGCAGATCAAGCTTTCCTGGCTAGTCAGAAGGGCAAAGGAAAATGGAGCTCTTCTACTAGTAAGCAGAAATCTGCAAATGCTGCACACTCAAAGAACCAAGACAAAGATGAGAAAAAATCAGAAAAGCAGAAATTGTTTTGTAAGTACTGTAAAGGCAATGATCATATCATAAAGAACTGTCCAAAACTGGCTGCTAAAGAGGCAAAGAAGAAAGAGGTTGGAATGGTTGTTGCAGAGGCCTCTACACCAAAAACAGAGTCTGCAAATCTTGTGCAGGAAGAAGAATGGGCGTTTACTACTGTCTGCAGTTTTGACCCATCTTCTCATGATCAGTGCATGTCTGCAGTAGACTCAGATGTTTGGTACTTTGACAGTGGGGCGACCAAACATATTACCTCGCAGCGCAGTTTCTTCTCTTCACTTGAGCCTGCTCCTACAGGGAATACTGTCACATGCGCCAATAACTCATCTTATCCTGTTATGGGAGTTGGTAAGATCATTCTGACTACTACTGATGGTAGTTCTTTCACTTTGTCAGATGCTTTATTTGTGCCAGGGATCAAAAAGAATCTGTTATCAGTTTTTGCATTAGCCAAGATTGGCTTGGTTGTGAAATTTGTTGATGACAGGTGTACAGTCCATGATCTCTCAAATGGCGATGTGATTATTGCTTCTGGCATTTTATGTCGTGGGCTGTATAAGCTCATAGACTATGAAAGATCCGTGAATGATTCGGCATGTGCAGTTCATGATTCTCAGGCTATGTCAGATGCAAAGCTTTGGCATGCACGCTTTGGTCATCTGAATTTTGCTAGTTTGTTACGCCTGCAGAAATCTGAAATGGTATCCTCTTTGCCCAAACTTGAGGCACCTGGAAAACATGTTTGTGAAGGCTGTATTTTGGGCAAAATGCAGCGTTCTTCCTTTCCAAAAGATGGTTCAGTTCGGGCTACGCAGAAATTACAGCTTGTACATAGTGATGTCTGTGGTCCTATGCAGACACCCTCTTTTGGAAATTACCTTTACTTCGTGACTTTCATTGATGATTTTTCCAGGCATGCATGGGTATATCCACTCAAAGCAAAGTCCGAAGTGTTCATGTGCTTCAAATAGTTTTTGGTTTTGGCTGAAAATCTGTCAGCATGTAAAATGGGCACCCTCCGTTCTGATCGAGGGGGGGAATATATGTCTTCAGATTTTAATGCATTTCTGGCTGAACGTGGGATAAAACACCAATGTACAGTGCCATATACACCTCAACAGAATGGAGTTGCTGAACGAAAGAACAGGTCACTCATGGAGATGGCGAGGTGCATGGTCAAAAGTCAGGCTTTACCACATAGTTTCTGGCTTGAGGCTGTCATGTGTGCAGCATATGTACTGAACAGGTGTCCCACTAAAGCATTGCAGTCTATCACTCCATATGAGGCTTGGCATGACCGCAAGCCATCTGTTGCTCATCTGCATGTTTTTGGTTGTTTGGCATATGCATTAGTGCCTGAACAACATCGCAGAAAATTGGATGATAAGGCAGTAAAATGTATTTTTGTTGGGTACAGTTCTGAAAGTAAAGGCTATCGTCTGTATCATCCACAGACTAAACGCATTCTGGTTAGCCGTGATGTTGTCTTTGTGGAAGATGCTATTCAGCCATTGCTTTCATGTACTAAGGAGACATCTGTTAGCTCCAAAGACATGTATGATACTTTGATGCCTCTTTTTATAGGTGGACAGGCTAGTGCTGGTCCTAATGAGGCAACTTCTCAGCCTTTGCAGGTTTCATATGATGATGCAGATCATTCCATTTCTGATGCAGATTTACATGATGCACTTGTTGATGAGAGAGCTGATATTGAGCAGGCAAAAACTATGCCAAAATGGCTGGTGCAGACTTTGCGTGACAGCAAATTAGATGCACCTTTGTCATATCGTACTCGTTCAGGCTCTCATAGTGCCTCCTTTGCATCAGATTGCTATGCTATGGCTGCCTCTAGTCTCTGTGATGAGAATGAGCCTGTTTCTTTTGATGAAGCACAAAATTTAGAAAATTGGATGGCTGCTATGCAATCTGAATATGATGCTATAATGAAGAATGGTACATGGTCTTTATGTGACTTGCCTCCTGGAAAGAAGGCCATTGGCACTAAGTGGGTATACAAGCTGAAGCGTAAACCTGATGGTACAGTTGACAGGTATAAGGCTAGGCTTGTTGCAAAGGGTTATGCGCAGGAAAGAGGCATTGATTTTGATGAGACCTTTGCACCTACATGCCGTATGACTACTGTTCGGAGCATTTGTGCACTTGCAGCCCATCATGGTTGGAATGTACATCAGTTGGACATTAAAACAGCATTTCTGAATGGTGACTTGCATGAAGAAGTGTATGTTTTTCAGCCCCGTGGCTTTGTGCAAAAAGGGCATGAAAACCAGGTGTGCAGGTTAAAGAAGGCGTTATATGGTTTAAAGCAAGCACCACGTGCTTGGTATGAGAAGATACATGCCTATCTCATTGCACATGGTTTTGAGAACAGTCCAACTGAAATTACCTTATATGTTAAGCATGCTAATGATGTGCTTCTGATCATTGTTGTCTATGTTGATGACATGCTGCTCACTGGTCCTATTGAGACACATATTGCTGATTTTAAGGCTGATTTGCATGCCTCATTTGAGATGTCTGATTTGGGGCATTTGCATCACTATTTGGGCATTCAGTTTATGCATGTTGATGGTGGAATGGCTTTGTGTCAAACGAAATATATTGACACATTATTGCAGCGTTTTGGCCTTGAAGACTGTAAGCCTATTGCCACTCCTATGGAGACAGGTTTACGATTGAGTCTTCATGATGCTGGAGATGCATTTGATGTTGTTCTCTATCAGCAGGCTGTTGGATGCTTGATTTACTTATGCATTACTCGGCCAGATATTCAGTTTGCTGTCTCACAGATGAGCAGGTTCATGCATTGCCCAGGAGTCACGCATTGGAAAGCGGTTAAGCGCATCTTTCGCTACTTGAGTGGTACTCGACTACTTGGGTTGTTTTATCCCAAGGGGGGATCACTACCGCCAGATTTGCATGCTTTTTCTGACTCAGATTGGGCTGGTTGCTATGACACTCGTGTGTCCACCAGTGGTTTTTGCTTCATGCTTGGTAGCTCATGTATATCTTGGTTGAGCAAGAAGCAGCCTACTGTGGCCACTTCCAGTTGTGAGGCTGAGTATAGGGCAGCTTTCACAGCGACTGTTGAGTGTGTGTGGCTCAGACGCCTTATGGCTGATTTGGGTGTTGGCCAGTCTTCTGCCACCACCATCTTCACTGACAGTCAGAGCGCATTGGCAGTTGCGAGGAACCCTGTGTTCCATGCTCGCACTAAGCACATTGAGGTGCATTATCACTATGTCAGGGAGAGGTTCTCTGCTGGGGAGATCAGCTTGGCATATGTGCCCACGCAGGAGAACATTGTAGACCTTTTCACGAAGGCTCTGCCTAGGGAGAAGTTTGAAGCTTTCCGCAAAGCTTTGGGCTTACTTCCTTTTGTGGAGTGATTTCCACATAGCTTGGCACTTCCTTATACATGAGTGCCAGCTCCTTGTTCACCGCATCACTCCCAGGGGGGATTTGTTGATATATTTAGGTAGTGATGTGTGTGAACACTCTAGGACTGCCGGGGCACTTTTTTCCCTCTTTAGGAGGTTTTTTTCCCCCGGCTTGTATATACGCCTATTGCCCTAATGGGCTACTTATCTTTGTACATTCTCTAGTAATACATTCAGTCTTGTGTGTTGTGCTCCAAGCTTCTTCTTCTTCCTTGTGCTGTTCGCGTGCTTCCGCAGACGTCTAACTCCAACAAGACCTACACTAGACCATTGCAAAGTATTTGGATGTTTGGCCTATGCATATGTGCCATCACAATTAAGGCACAAATTGGAACCTAAAGCTGAAAAATATGTGTTTATTGGTTATGATGATAAGCAGATGGGATACAGGTTGTGGAATCCATCCACAAAACATTTTCTTGTATCAAAAGATGTTACATTTGATGAGCAAGGTACTTGGTATGCAGGTACTATCAATATTAATACAGATGATGAAGAAATTGTGAGCCAAAGGAAAGGTAAATCAAAGATTCAGATATTTGATGAGCAAGAGAATAATGAAGTGCAGGTTGAAGTGGAAGAAACACCAAGATTTGTTCCTGAATGTGAAGAACCAGAAACCTCAAGAAGTGGAGAACTTAGGAGGTCTACAAGGAACAAATGGCAACCCACAAGGTATAGCTATGATACTTCATTCTTGACTACTAAGGATTATGCTTACATGATTAAAGCAGATGAAGACCCTTCTACATATGAAGAGGCAAAAGGTAAAGAGATTTGGGAAAAAGCTATGCAAGAAGAATATGATGCATTGATGGAGAATCAAACATGGGATTTGGTTCCAAAACCAAATAGCCAGAAGATCATTGGATGCAAGTGGGTCTATAAGACAAAGAGATTTGCAGATGGAAGTGTGTCTAGGTACAAAGCTAGACTTGTTGTAAAAGGGTTTGCTCAGACATATGGTATTGACTATGATTCGTCCTCAGAAAGGCTACTAATGTTTCACTCCAATCTGGTACTAGAGACACTTGCTACAAGGTAGCGTGCTCCATAGGTGGTCTAATACGACAGACTGGGCATTCCTTACACAACTTATGGACATCTGCTTCCATAGTCAGCTAGTGCACTCCAAGTCTCCTCAATGTCTGTAAGGTTCTTTGCCTTGAGTAGTGTTGCTCTAATGCACCCACATGTGCTAATTGCAAACATTTTGCGTACTCATCCTCTTCCACACAACAAGCTAATATTCCCTGATCCGTATGCTTGTACATACTCCCTGCCATGATATGGTACTTTTGGGCTTTTACTAGATCCCTATCTTGAGGGTTTATTACTGGGTGTTTGGGTCCGTATGTCAATACTGGCACTAATGTTTTGGCCCACTATGGCATGAATTCCAAATTAAACAAGTGAGCATCACGAAGGTCATCTGATACTCCTTGTGGGGCCTCTCCAGATGTGAGCCTAGAGAGATGGCCTGCCCTCAAATGAGTCTTGCCTTTCCTCACCACAACCTCAAATTCATATTCCATTAGTAAGAGAAACCATCTTACTAATCTACCTATGTTGCATGGTTTGTTTACCAAATACAACATTGCTTGATGATCAGTAAAAAATTTAAACTTATTTGCAAGAAAATAATGCCTAAAATTTTTAACCGCATGTACCATGCCTAATCCTTCTCGTTCTGTGGTCGTATAGTTTCGTTCAATTGCATTCAATTGTCTACTAGCATAGGCAATTGGAAGATCCATATTACCTTCACCTGTAGGTTGTGCAAGTACACACCCAATAGCATAATTGGATGCATCCATATGGACATGGAATGGCTTGTTCCAATCAGGTGTGGTCAGGATTGGTGCTGAACATAATCTCCGTTTAAGCTCATTGAAGGAGTTCTCACATTCATCAGTCCACTTGAAATTGGTCAACAGTCCGTACAGAGGCTTTGCAATGATGGCATACATGTGTATGAAACGTCAGTAATAACCACAATGCCCCATGAAAGCTTGCACTTCCTTCACATTCTTTGGCCTAGGTAGCTCTACTATAGCTTTCACTTTCTCTTCATCTGTGGATATGCCATTGTTTGACACTATGTGTCCTAGAATCTTGCCTTACCTGACCATGAAAACACACTCTTCTGGGTTCAGGGAGACTTGATATTCTCTACATTTGTCAAAGATTTGCCTGAGTTCAGGTATATGTGTCTGTCTAATGTTGGAATGAGCACAAATATCGTCAACATAGACTTCTAAATTCTTCCTCAAGAACTCTTCAAACACGTGACACATCAGCCTCTGAAAAGTTGTTGGTAACAAATGGCATTACTCTAAAGGCGAATATGCCCCACTCTGTGGCAAAAGCTATCTTATGCTGATCTTCTGCAGCAATGGCTACCTGATTCTAACTAGAAAATCCATCAAGGAAGCTGTATACTTCCTTGCTTGCTACTCTTTCTAATAGATGCTCAGTGATAGGAAGCAGATAGTTATCTCGAATAGTGGCTACATTAACCTTCTTCAAGTTAATGCACAAACATAAATTTCCATTCTTCTTGGGCACCACTACAATGGGTGATATGTTGATATATTTAGGTACTGATGTGTGTGAACACAATAGGACCGCCGGGGCACTTTTTTCCCTCTTAAGAAGGTTTTTTTCCCCCGCTTGTATATACACCTATTGCCCTAATGGGCTACTTATCTTTGTACATTCTCTAGTAATTCATTCAGTATTGTGTGTTTATGCTCCAAGCTTCTTCTTCTTCCTTGTGCTGTTCGCGTGATTCTGCAGATGTCTAACTCCAACAATTGGTATCAAAGCAGGTTGTCGCTTCATCTAGGGTGCCATCGACACTACTCCATTTGCAGTCTCTGATTCGCACAAAATTTGATTCGCACGAAATTTGGTGAGCATACTCAGGGTGTTTCAGAGATCAAAACGGCTTCGCTTTGTGGTGTCGAAATCACGATCTGAGCTCGTTTCAGCCTCTAAATGCACTATCGCAATGCTTGTGCAGGCTATTTTGTCTTTTTTTGCCAAAGGTATATACCAGTTTTTGTTCGCCAGTTTAAGCGTCTCGAAATCTACTACAAGTCTAGCAAAACTCGTCTCGGCAGCTCTGTTCAACTTTTTGAGATACAGTCAATTTTTTGCATCAAGGTATTTTAGTCACTGGCCATGGCTGAAAAGCAGTGATGTATTCCGTATGTTGGTTGTTGAGGATAAGTTGGATGGTACCAACTACCCATTGTGGGCTTATATGATGCAACATGTATTAGTTGCAAAAGGATTATGGAACATTGTGCAGGGTGTTGAAAGACGTCCTGTTACACCTTTGACTATAGGTACTGCAAATACACGTGCTGGAGCTGATGAAGATGGTGTCATAGATGATATTCCGCAAATTCCTGTTCGTGCTGCTGTTTCTACTGCATCTACTATAAAGCACATTCACTGGGATGGCAGAGATGCCCAGGCACATGCATTGATAGCTTTGTCTATCAAATGTGCCATTATTCCTCATATTCGCTCTTGTAGAACAGCTAAGGATGCTTGGGATACACTTACCACATTGTACCAAGCTAGGAATGAGGCTCGTGTTGCTTACCTCGAAAAACAGTTGGAGAGTGAGCACATGAATGAGGGTGATTCTATGGACAATTTCCTAACGAAGATCAAAGACTTGAAGGAACAGTTGATTTTTGTTGATGAGGTTATACCAGATAGCTCACTTGTGCAGACCGTTCTAAATGGTCTTCCTGATTCATATCAGAGTTTTGCTTCTACTCTTCGTTTGATGATGAAAGGTAATCCAAATGCCTTATCATTTGAGGAGTTAGTCTCTGTTCTGTTGCAAGAAGATCAGTCCAGGCAAAACAAGTCCATTATGCAAGTTGTAGATCAAGCTTTCCTCGCTAGTTAGAATGGCAAAGGAAAATGGAGCTCTTCAACTAGTAAGAAAAAATCTGCTAATTCTGCATATTCGAAGAAGGAAGATAAAGATGAGAAGAAATAAAAAAAACACAAATTGTTTTGTAAGTACTGTAAAGGGAATGATCATATCATAAAGAATTCTTCAAAACTGGCTGCTAAAGAGGCAAAGAAGAAAGAGGCTGGAATGGTTGTTGCAGAGGCCTCTACACCAAAAACAGAGTCTGCAAATCTTGTGCAGGAAGAAGAATGGGCGTTTACTACTGTCTGCAGTTTTGAGCCATCTTCTCATGAGCAGTGCATGTCTGTAGTAGACTCAGATGTTTGGTATTTTGACAGTGGGGAAACCAAACATATTACCTCGTAGTGCAGTTTCTTCTCTTCACTCTAGCCTGCCCCTACAGGGAATACTATTACATGCGCCAACAACTCCTCTTATCCTGTTATGGGAGTTGGTAAGATCATTTTGACTATTGCTGATGTTAGTTCTTTCACTTTGTCAGATGCTTTATTCATGTCAGGGATAAAAAAGAACCTGTTATCAGTCTCTGCATTAGCCAAGATTGGCTTGGTTGTGAAATTTGTTGATGACAGGTGTACAGTTCATGATCTGTCAAATGGCGATGTGATTATTGATTTTGGCATTTTATGTCGTGGGCTGTATAAGCTCACAGACTATGAAAGATCTGTAAATGATTTGGCATGTGCAGTAAATGATTCTCAGGCTATGTCAGATGCAGAGCTTTGGCATGCACGCTTTGGTCATCTGAATTTTGCTAGTTTGCTACGCCTATAGAAATCTGAAATGGTGTCCTCTTTGCCCAAACTAGAGGCACCTAGAAAACATGTTTGTGAAGGCTGTATTTTGGGCAAAATGCAGCGTTCCTCCTTTCCAAAAGATGGTTCAGTTTGGGCTACACAAAAATTACAGCTTATACATAGTGATGTATGTGGTCCTATGCAGACACCCTCTTTTGGAAATTACCTTTACTTTGTGAGTTTTATTGATGATTTTTCCAGGCATGCATGGGTATATCCACTCAAAGCAAAGTTCGAAGTGTTCATATTCTTTAAAGAGTTTTTGGTTTTGGCTGAAAATCTATCAACATGTAAAATGGACACCCTCCGTTCTGATCGAGGGGGGGAATATATGTCTTCCGAATTTAATGCATTTCTGGCTGAATGTGGGATAAAACACCAGTGTACAGTGCCGTATACACCTCAACAGAATGGAGTTGCTGAACAAAAGAACAGGTCACTCATGGAGATGGCGAGGTGCATGGTCAAGAGTCAGGCTTTACCACATAGTTTTCTGGCTTGAGGCTGTCATGTGTGCAACATATGTACTGAACAGGTGTCCCACTAAAGCGCTGCAATCTACCACTCCATATGAGGCTTGGCATGTTTGCAAGCCATCTGTTGCTCATCTACGTGTTTTTGGTTGTCTGGCATATGCACTAGTGCCTGAACAACATCGTAGAAAATTGGATGATAAGGCAGTAAAATGTATTTTTGTAGGGTACAGTTCTGAAAGTAAAGGCTATTGTCTGTATCATCCACAGACTAAACGCATTCTGGTTAGCCGTGATGTTGTATTTGTGGAAGATGTTATTCAGCGATTGCTTTCATGTACTAAGGAGACATCTCTTAGCTCCAAGGACATGTATGATACTTTGATGCCTCTTTTTACAAGTGGACAGTCTAGTGCTGGTCCTAATGAGGCAACTTCTTAGCCTTTGCAGGTTTCATATGATGATGCAGATCATTCCATTTCTGATGCAGATTTACATGATGCACTTGTTGATGAGAGAGATGATATTGAGCAGGCAAAAACTATGCCAAAATGGCTGGTGCAGACTTTGCGTGAGAGAAAATTAGATGCACCTTTATCATATCGTACTCGTTCAGGCTCTCATAGTGCCTCCTTTGCATCAGATTGCTATGCTATGGCCGCGTCTAGTCTCTGTTATGAGAATGAGCCTGTTTCTTTTGATGAAGCACAAAATTCAAAAAATTGGATGGTTGCTATGCAATCTGAATATGATGCTATAATGAAGAATGGTACATGGTCTTTATGTGACTTGCCTCCTGGTAAGAAGGCCATTGGCACTAAGTGGGCATACAGGCTGAAGCGTAAACCTGATGGTACAGTTGACAAGCATAAGGCTAGGCTTGTTGCAAAGGGTTATGCGCAGGAAAGAGGCATTGATTTTGATGAGACCTTTGCACCTACATGCCGTATGACTACTGTTCGGAGCATTTGTGCACTTGCAGCCCATCATGGTTGGAATGTACATCAGTTGGACATTAAAACAACATTTCTGAATGGTGACTTGCATGAAGAAGTGTATGTTTTTCAGTATGAGAAGATACATGCCTATATGGTTGCACATGGTTTTGAGAACAGTCCAACTGAAAGCACCTTATATGTTAAGCGTGCTAATGATGTGCTTCTGATCATTGTTGTCTGCGTTGACAACATGCTGCTCACTGGTCCTATTGAGAAGCATATTGTTGATTTCAAGGCTAATTTGCATGCCTCATTTGAGATTTCTGATTTGGGGCATTTGCATCACTATTTGGGCATTCAGTTTATGCAAGTTGATGGTGGAATGGCTTTGTGTCAAACGAAATATATTGACACGTTATTGTAGTGTTTTGGCCTTGAAGACTGTAAGCCTATTGCCACTCCTATGGAGACAGGTTTACGATTGAGTCTTCATGATGCTGGAGATGCATTTGATGATGTTCTCTATCAGCAGGTTGTTGGATGCTTGATTTACTTATGCATTACTCGGCCAGATATTCAGTTTGCTGTCTCACAGATGAGCAGATTTATGCATTGCCCAGGAGTCAAGCATTGACAGGCGTTAAAACACATCTTTTGCTACTTGAGTAGTACTCGGATACTTGGGTTTTTTTATCCCAAGGGGGGATCACTACCGCCAGATTTGCATGCTTTTTCTGACTCTGATTGGGCTGGTTGCTATGACACTTGTGTATCCACTAGTGGCTTTTGCTTCATGCTTGGTAGCTCATGTATATCTTGGTTGAGCAAGAAGCAGCCTACTCTGGCCAGTTCTAGTTGTGAGGCTGAGTATAGGGCAGCTTTTACAACTACTGTTGAGTGTGTGTGGCTCAAATGCCTTATGGCTGATTTGGGTGTTGGTTAGTCTTCTGCCACCACCATCTTCACTGACAGTCAGAGCGCATTGGCAGTTGCGAGGAACCCTGTGTTCCATGCTCTCACTAAGCACATTGAGGTGCATTATCACTATGTCAGGGAGAGGTTCTCTGTTGGGGAGATCAGCTTGGCATATGTGCCCACGCAGGAGAACATTGCAGACCTTTTCACGAAGGCTCCGCCTAGGGAGAAGTTTGAAGCTTTTCGCAAAGCTTTGGGCTTACTTCCTTTTGTGGAGTGATTTCCACATAGCTTGGCACTTCCTTATACATGAGTGCCAGCTCCTTGTTCACCGCATCACTCCTAGGGGCGATTTGTTGATATATTTAGGTAGTGAGGTGTGTGAACACACTTGGACCACCGGGGCACCTTTTTCCCTCTTTAGGAGGTTTTTTTCCCCTGGCTTGTATATACGCCTATTGCCCTAATGGGCTACTTATCTTTGTACATTCTCTAGTAATTCATTAAGTATTGTGTGTTTGTGCTCCAAGCTTCTTCTTCTTCCTTGTGTTGTTCGCGTGCTTCCACAGACATCTAACTCCAACATGATACCCATTCAATGTTCTCGATTTCATACATGAATCGAGCTTCCAGCAGTCTCTCTATCTCTTCCTTGATCTTGGTAGCATAGTTATCGTTGTATGTGTATGGCTTCTGTTTAGAGGGTTTGGCATCTCAGGTCTTGGGAATCGTGTGTGAGCATATGTCCGGGTCCACACCTTTCAAATGTCTCTAAGGATGAACTTCTACTTCATAGAATTATTCTTCATCTGATGCAAAAGGTGGGTCCATAATGATTGACTCGAGATCTGAGTCACTATCATCCTCGAATTCATCAGTGTTGGGTTCACATTCTTTAAGAACTGAATCACCCAAGATTGGCTCTATTGAGAAGATTGAAATGTCATAGCCATCCTCATCACAGTGGGGTGTCCATTGTTCTTCATTGATGGCTACATCCATTGTTGCTAAAATTTCCACCCTGCCATGAGGTTCAAATTCTTTGTCAGGCAATACTATCGGTGCATAGGCTGGGTCTTGAATTGATCTATGGTTTTCCTTTGCACCTATCTCTCTGGCTTTTTCTCTCTTGTCTTCTTCTACTTCTACTTTACACATCCACAAGTGAGTGTCTTCATGCATCCATGAGGATCCTAATCCTATGGAATGCACTGACTCAGTATCATATTTGGCTCTATGGATGGGAGGGACATCTCTATGAGAGTCTCCTTGAGATTAACTTTGGTCGCGACACCTAAGTGTTGCAAGGACAAGGAATTGGTTCCCCAATCCTATATCACTTGCAACTGTCGCATAAATGGTCTTCCCAAAGTCATCTCATAGGCATGATTTTTGCTAAAGTCACATATAGCAAAAGTATGCTCAAACTCTACACCACATGTAGTGAGAGTTATTCCTTCTAGCAATCCTAAGGGTCTTTCTATGTGACCATCGGCCATCTGCAATTTCATTCTCGTTGGCTTGAGTGATGGCTTGCCCCAACGCTTCCATAAGGAAGTGGTAGCTATTGCAACTCCTGTGCTTGAGTCTAGAATTGCCTTGGTGGTGTATCCTTGATGGGTAATGGGAAGGTAGGTGTTTCCTTCTTCTTCTTCACTCATGTCTCCTATCTTATCCAAAGGTATTTCTGGCACCGTTCTATGCGAGCCTACTTGGGAATGAGGTTTTGCTACTTCTGGCACTTGATTAGCTACATGTTTCCATAGTTGTGGCCTAACCTTGAGTAGCTCTTCTAAAGTGAGGTTGCACTGCACTTTAGTGTTTTTTACGGCCTCGGTATTCCTAGGTATGACTGAGTCTTCATTTCTTACCATGACTGTGGGTGCTCTCATGCAAGTAGACTTAGCTTCCCATGGTCCTGTGAAATGGGGTAGTTCCTGTAAGGAATTAGAATCAAAGTCTAATCTCTCATGAGATTGGGTACTCTCCTAGTCTCCATAAATAGAAGGAATGTCTTGTGGGAATTGATCATGCGTGTCATCCACAATGTCAATGGGAGGAGAGACTTCACTTTCTTTAGCCCATTTCTCTTCTTGAATCTCCCGCAGGAACTCTGGTGAATACGTATTCATGCAAGAAGAGGTGTCTCGTTTAGTGGAATTAGGCACATAAGCAACCTGGGGAGGAATGCTTATTCTTTCACTTGCCTTGGCTCTTCCTTGGGATATGGCTTCCTTATCAGATCTTGTAATTATGCTCTCCAACTTCTCCAACAGTCCATCAAAGTGCAACTGTGCCTTAGCTGAGCAAGAGTAGTTGAAGAGGCAACTGGCTTCAAACATGGTCTGAGCCAACACTACCATTTTAGCACAAAGCTTGGTCCTCTCTATCTCTAGATCAGCTCTAGGGTAGCATCTGTCATGATCTGTAACATTTGGTCCTTCTTGGATTCTGGTCTGATATGCTTTAAGCATCATGTTTAGGTCCTCGAGAGTGGGATCGGTTAAGACTGATCCTACTCTAGGGGGTGGTAGAATTGGATGAGGTGGGATGGACGGTGATAGAGAAGGTGATAGGAATGGAGGTGGTGGTGGAATGTGAGAGTTTGGTTGAGAGGTGAGTTCAACAATTTTGTCTTTTGTTTCTCTTATGATTTTCTTCTAATTCGCTCATCTTCTTAGACCATTGTCTTTTCATCCTTTCTCGGCTATCTTTCCAGGCTCTCGTTTGTTTCTTGGCTATGCTCTCAGCTTCACTAACCTCATAACTCTTTTCTTGGCTTAAACCTTGGTTCTGCTGCAAAGCCTGAGCTCTGGTGACCAGTTGCACTCGCGCAGTGGAGGTTACAATTCTTGAAGAGTCTACCATCAATCCAATCACATTGATAGGAGTGATTTTTGGCATGTTGTTGGGATTCTTAGGGTAATCTCGCCAGAGATGCTCTTTCCCACAATCGGGACAAAAGCCTTGAATGGTCACAGATTGGGGCTGTGTAGGTGCAGGCATAGGGCAATCACAAATGAAGTGATCTCCCTGACATTGATAACATGGTCCTCTAGGAAATGGGGGTCTCACCTGTCTAGGTTGGGGTCTAGAGTTAGGGTTTGCGTACATGATATTTGCATACTCTGGCTCCCAACTAGGTTCACTCAGATCTTCAGAATAATATGATTCATTATGCTCAGGTGACTACATGTATCCTGTGGACTATCCATGTGAGTAGAGTCAAAACTATGATCACTCGAGACACTTTTTGAAAGTAGTGGTGTCAATGGCACTATGGCTCTATTCAGGATCTCTTCTATAGTTGCATACTTTACTAGAATCACATTGGCTGGGGTTGGAGGTTGTTGAGCTACACAGGCTGAGGCCTTTGTTGGTTTTGGTAGGGATACTGATAAGGTTGGTGGGGTCTGGCATATTGTTGTGGTGGGTACTAGTTCTGGTATCTTCCTTGTTGTGGATATGGTTGTCGGTATGGTTGCCTAACTGCTTGCTTATTGTATGGGCAATCTTGTTCGGTGTGATTAGTGTATCTCCGTTCTATGGTGCAGTATTGGCTACTAGGATTCACTTGCCGTTGAGCCATAATGGGACATATGTTTGCCATATGGTCACCTCCACAAGTATATCATCTTTTCAATGGGGCAAACCTTGGTATTTTTTTTCTTGAGACTCCTAACTTCTGAGCTGCTTTCTCTGCGAGTTCCTCAATTGATGTGGATTGAGTGGATGTGAAGGTAGTAGAACTATCTAAATCTTTGTAGATTTTTGAAAGTTCCGATTCCTCCCCTAGGTTATCCTCAATGTCGATGCACATGCGTACACACTCTTCTATGGTCCTATGGTCCTTCAAGTACACATATGATCTCAATTTGGTACTTAGCAATCCATCCAAGAATAAAGCCACCTGATTGGCTAGTGTGGGTAACTCAGGAATAGGACATCTCTCTAAGTATTTCCTAAACCTTCTTCCTGCAAGTCTCACAATCTCTTGAGGGGTCTGCTTGAAACTATGAATCAGTGAGGAAGTATTATGTCGTATGCCACTCTTAGAGAATTTGGTAATGAAAGCCTCTAGAAGTTGGTCTATGTTTCTGAACTGACTCTCATGTAGTGGTTGAAACCATGTAAGGGTTGTGTTCCTAAGGGTTAGACCAAAAGCATTATACTGCATGAATAGGTCCTCAACTTGTTCAACTCTCAAAACTTGCCTAAACTTGGAAATATGATCGTATGGGTCTCCCATGCCATCGAAGTAATTTTTCATGGACTTAACCACCTGAGTTGGCCTCAAGCTCCTAGTGTGTTCTCTAGGCCTTGGGAAAGGATAATCATCAGCAGTTCTTTCGTTTCTTGGGGATCTAGGTCTCTCAGTTTCCACTCTATCCGTCTCTGTTCTCATCCTTTCTCTTCCTAAGGGGTTGGCAAAACTTACTTCAGGTCTATCTCTACTCCTGTCCCTTTGAGCTCCATGAGCTTGGGACATTTCCGCTCCTGGGTGACCATAAGAGACATTAGATCTTGGTTGGGGGAAAAAAAATTCACCCTTCCAAGTATAGGCATGCCTACCATGTTCTGTGACCACAAAGATCCTCTCTGAAGTATTCTATAAATAGGTCACTTTGCCTAGGCTATCTGGATCTTTGAACTCGTAAATCGTGATCGTTCCTACCTCATTCGACTGATCAGGCTTATACCTCCAAAAGGCTTCATCGGTCTCTCGGTTTAAGAGAAGATCTATGATCTTATTGTCCTGGGGAACCCACTCTGGTGTGATAATTTTAGTGAGAAATGATTTGCCTCGAGGGGTTTTAGGCTCTCCACCCATGTTTCCTTGCTCTAGGTCACTTATGTCCGTTTCTGGGATCACACTACCAAATTCATATGTCCTATCCGGGTAGGTGGTGATCACATACATGGTTCCTTCTTTGTCCAGGTATGCACCATTTTCAAACTTGACTGCTGGATGTTCGAGTCCAATGGGTTGGTCAAGGTTTTTAATTTGGACCATGGATCTTCTTAGGCCATCCTCATAGATGCAAGCACCTAATCGGTTGGTCCTAAGGTATTCCAGTTGAGTCTTGTAGGGACCTTCAACCCTTTGTAAGTATGGCATGCATGAACTTCCTGTGGGTCTCTCCATACCATGAGATAGCTCTGATTCGCTAGCTTCAGAGCTAGGGTAGTGCAAATAATTGCTCAACTGTTGGGCCCAAGACCTAGCAGTATGATTGATACTAGCCTTTGAAGACCTAAGACTCTGTCTATCTCTCCCTAGGTGTCGTCCTGATCTAAGGTTCATATGCCCTATTAAACAACCCCAATTTTTCCCAAGTACAACCTCGTTGCTGATTCGTTCTTATCAATCATTGGATTCTTTTTATTTTGTTATCGTGTTTAGGAGCTTGTCTAATTTTGCATCGTCAAGAATACTTGAGTTAATTTTTGCACTTTAAGTTGATCGTACCACATTAAGTTCTTTCCTTTATAGTTATCGGTCATACACAGATTATCTCTTGACTTGAACTTGATTTCTTAGATAGTCTTTAACTTGTCTCATGCCTATCATCACCCTAAAGTACTTCCAACACTGTGTTCTTATCCTAAGCTAGGAATTGACTGAGGGAGTTAAGAGAATTTCCAAGCTCAAGCTCTTTGCCTTTTGAGTGCTAGTTGAGCCCCGCACACACTTGCCCAAGCCCAATGATCACCTTGCTACCATTGCTTGAACTCCTTGCTTGCATACCTCAGACCTATGAAATGTTACCAGTTAGCAATGGTCTTGACCACACTATATTGACAAACACTCTTCAACATGCGCTAAAAAGAATATGCCCTTGCTCCCCTTTTTGCCCTAAAAAATATTCTCTCCCTAAAAGCGACTAATGATCCACACAAATTTACCTATACTAGAACTCCACGTATTACTTTTAGAAAAAACCAATTGATGTCCACGTAGAATTCTCAAGGAGCTTTCCAATGGAACAAAAATTATAGCAATCGAAGTTCGTATGAAGAAGTTATGGCCAATTAGGCACTCGGGAGTCAACACAGGTGAAACAGGCACTCAAATAGCTCACAGTGTTTTCTAAGGCCTCTTTATACTCTAGATTTTCCCAATTTTGGCCAAGGATAAGTATATTTTTTTAAATCCTAAAAGTATGCCAAATTTGCACATCAATCGCGATCGAGTGGTCTATCAATCGCGATTGATGTGTCAGTCACGATCGAGGTGTTAGTCGCGATTGACAGGTCCATCGTGGCTGTCAATAGCGATTGATATGTTAGTCATGATTGACACGTGGCCCGAAAATTTTGTCAATCGTGGTCAAACAATCGTTAACTGAGTCAGTAACGATGGACAGGTCTGTCAAGACTGTCGATCATGATTGAGAGGTTAGTCGTGATCGATGGGTCTATCGTGGCTATCAGTCATGATTGATGGGTCAATCACAATTGACATGTGGCACGCGAAAAGTCTCTCGATCGTGGTCAGTCGGTCATTGACTCTTTCGGTCATGATCGACGTGTCAATCGTGATTGAAAGGTCCATTGGCAAGTGCCCGTCGTCGTTTGTCGATCGGGATTGATACAAAACTGAGGAATTTTAAAATTTCAAACACATATTCAAGATGCTCTAGGCCTACACCTCACATTTATGCACTTGGTTTAGCAAATGGATCACTTTTTCTGTCGGTCGCGATTGATAGAGGTCAACACCTCGAGACGTGCACAATAAAAAATTTTACCTGCTGGAGCTGGTACAACTGTTAGGGATGCCGGTTCTTGCAAAAAATCTCAAAACACAAGCATGCAAACACTCTCTCGCTCTCTCTCACAAGTGAAATGAGGGGAATGGTATGGGTATGGTGATATGACCAAAAAAATGAAATTTTTGGGATGATGGAGATGGAGGTGGGAGATGGTGATGATGATGATGATGGTGATGAAAATAAAAGAAAATAGATGAAAGTGAAGAAAATACCTATGACTCCAACATCTCAACTCTATGCTAACCTTCACACGCTCGTCCTCAAAGTTGGATCCCTGGCAAGGATGCCAAAATTTGGTGTAGCTCAGTGATGAGTAGCACCTCCTTTCATGTCAATCCAGGAAGACGTGAGGATGGTATGAAGAACTCAAACAAGTGATGGCACAAGTGTGTGAGTGAGAAGCACACAAACATGCACACACATACACACACGCGTGCACACACGGCAAGACAAAGAGAGAAACAATGGAGTTCTTTTAGATTACTCAAAAAGTCTCTTACAAGTTCAAATCTACAACAAGCTAACCTCAAAAATGAGCTCTCTAGTTCTATTTATAGTTTTTTACTAGCTTTGGTCTTGTCCAGACCTAGTGTTCGGCCTAGTTAAAAATTAGGTTCTAGAGCTATTTTGGGGGCTCAAACGACCTCTGAAAATTATGAAAATTGGAACATAAATACTACTAGTACTCCTCAAGATTGAGGATTCCTTGGCTTGCACAAAAAGGAGTAGAAATAGTAAAAAATGGTGTTTATAGTGAAGTGAAGTGACTACAATCAGTATTTGGGAAATATTGTTACATGGAAAAGTTATGGGGCCTATTTGCCAGATCTGCATTGACTACTTTGCCTGCTTGATCCTTGCTTCGACTCCCTTCTTTGGCTTCCTTGTCTTGTGGGTCCTTTGGTGCCTTGGCTGCTACTAACAGGGAAGTACATTCAGACATTAAGATCTGATGGAGGAGGTGAATACATGTCAAATGAGTTCAGTAGTTTTCTAAAAGATCATCGAATTCGGCATCAGTTTTCATGCAAGTACATACAACAACAAAATGGCATTGTTGAATGCAAAAATAGACATATTGCAAAAATAGCAAGAGACTTGATGGCTGAGAAAAATATGCCTCATTGTTATTGGGTAGAAGTTGTGCATACTGTTGTATACATCATGAACAGAACTCAGAATACTGCTACACCTGAAGAGAAGTTTATAGGTAAAAAGCCAAACTTATCACAACTAAAAGTTTTTGGCTGTATTGCATATGTACATGTCCCAGATGAATTGAGGATGAAGCTTGATCCAAAAGCAAAAAAGTGTGTCTTCATTGGATACTCCCTTGAGCAAAAGGGATATAAATGTTATAACCTACTCACACGACAGGTAAAGGTGAGCAAAGATGTGGTATTGGATGAAATTTCAAGCTTCTATGCAGATGCCAAAGAAGGATTGAATCTTGAACCAAATGAAAAAGAAAATGCTGAAAAATCAAGTGCAAAATCTCAAGTTTTGAGTGGACCGGATGCATCACCAAGCAATAGTTCCAAGTCAAATCCATGGAGTGGAATATTGCGTGGAAATTTTAGTCCAAAAAATTCATCAAATACATCCAAGAAAGGTAAAGAAAAGCTTTCTACCAGTCATAAAACATGTGCAAGTTTTCAAGACGTTGATGAAGATTCAAGCGGTTCTGAAAAAAGTCTTGATGAGGAACTTGGACTGCCCTCTATGGAAGACTCCATGAGTAAGAAGGGCACATGCAGATGATACAAGGAGAAGTGACCCAGGACCAAGAAGATCTAGGAGTATGCGGAATTCAGTGCAATGATTGACATATGATAGTTATATGGCTCTTCATTGTGCCTACATGACCAAGGTAATACAAGATGCTGAGCCTTCTTGTTTTGAAGATGCAATTGGAAATGCAGATTGGGTAAAATCTATGGATGAGGAGATGGCTGCACTTTATGGAAATGATACATGGAAGATGGTTCCACTGTCACAAGGAAAGAAACTCATAGGCTGCAAATGGGTTTACAAGGTAAAGCATAATGCTGATGGTAGCATAAGCAGGTATAAAGCATGATTGGTAGCTAAAGGATATGCACAGAAATATGGCATTGATTATGAGGAAACATTCATCCTTATAGCTAAATTGTCTACTATCAGAACACTTGTTGCATTAGCTACAGCAAAAGGATGACTTTTGCATCAGATGGATGTGAAGAATGCTTCCCTACATGGTGAGTTACAGGAAGAAGTATATATGGACCAACCACAAGGATATGAAGATTCAAAGCATCGAGAATATGTTTGCAGGTTGCAAAAGGCTTTGTATGGGCTGAAGCAAGCCCCTCGTGCATGGCATGCAAGGATTGCTGATTACTTAACTAGCATTGGGAAGGCTGATGATGGCATGACTATTGTGGCTATTTATGTTGATGACCTGATTGTAGGTGGTGATAATGAAGGAAGCATCAAAGAGGTAAAGCAACTTCTTATGCAGGGATTTGACATGAAAGATCTTGGTGTGCTGAGCTATTTCTTGGGCATTGAGTTTATACATACAGAAACAGGTATATGGATGTGGCAAAGGAAATATGCCTTGGATATGTTGCAAAAGTATGGTATGGCTGATTGTAAGCCAATTTTTATGCCATAAGATTAGAATTCGAAGTTGGATACTACATCACGTGAAGCATTGGAAAATGCTATTATGTACAGGAAAATTGTGGGAAGTCTTATATATCTCACAATTACAAGGTCTGGTCTAAGTTATACTGTTGGAATTGAAAGTCAGTTTATGCAGGTTCCCAGGAAGCCGCATTTGGATGCTCTGAGGCGCACTCTACGTTATGTGAATGCTACTTTGGATTATGCATTGTTTTATGAGGCTGGTGTAGATTTACAGCTTTATGGATACACCGATGCAGATTGGGTTGGTAGCATTCCAGATAGAAAATCTACTAGTGGTTTTCTATTCTCACTTGGGAGTGCAACTGTTACATGGAGCAACAAGAAACAACCCATTATTGCTTTGTCGAGTACAGAGGCTGAGTATAGAGGTGCTATAATGGCAGCATGTGAGGCATCATGGCTAGAAATGCTACTTGCAGATTTAGGTGTGGAAGTGGGAAAGCCTATCACTATTTATTGCGATAATCTTAGCAACATACAGTTAGCATAGAATCTTGTTTTCCATGTTAGAAAAAAGCATATCGAGGTACATTATCACTTCATCAGAGAGAAGGTATGAGTAGGTGATCTTGATCTTGTTCATGTGAGAACAGATGAGCAGGTTGCTGATATTTTCATCAAAGCACTTGGAGCTGAGAAGTTGAAGAAGTTTTTGGAGATGCTTGGATTAGAGGATACGGCGTTGAGCTTGAGGGGGAGTGTTGAGATATCACGCTCAACATGTGATGATCTAGGATGACACGTACCAGTTTTTTGTTTCTCTGACATGTATAATGGTCACGCCAGTATATGTCAGGGATAATTCATTGAGCTTTATTAGATTTATCTACCAAGAGTGATGGCACATTTGTTCCTTTCCAGCTCACTCATTCACAAACATTAAGTTTTTCCTTATGTACTGATCTTTATATATTGCACTTGTTGTATTCTTGTTTTTAGGCCATTCTTGTACATTTCTTTTTATGTAATAGAAGAAGAAGAAGAAGATCATTCTTCCTTGCCTCAATTTATGTTTGTGCTTCTCCTTGAGAGTGAGAGTGTGTGTGTGTGTGCTCTCTTCCTTATCTCCTTCCTTGTGACATCCATATGAGGCTTCCTTGGTGCATGCATAAACTAACTCAATGTACTTATTGCGTAGGCAATGGCCACTCTTGTTAGAGTAGTATAATTGAGACTTCTCACAGGTGGTTGGTAACCTGTAACATCATCAAGTAGTTCACCTTCATGTGAACTCAATTTATGGTTGAGTTCCATAGGAGTACCTACAACTTTAGTGTTCTCCATCTTAAACTTTACCAACATATCATGTATGTACTTCCTTTGGGTGATGAATATACTTGAATCTGTATACACAATCTCTAAGCCAAGAAAGTAGGTTAATAAACCAAGATCAATAATTTTGATTTCCCTTATTAATTGAGCCTTCACTTGCTTGATACCATCAGAATCATTCCCTATAATAATGATCTCATCTACATAGACACATAAGTAAATAACTTCTCATTTGTTCTTCTTAACAAATAGAGAAGAATGTGCCTTGCTTGCCACAAGCCTTGGTCCTGCAAGTAAGTAACAAGCCTATGGTTCCAAGCTGTAGGCACTTGCTTGAGACCATAGAGTGCCTTCATAATATTGCATACATAACCTGTTTTATCTTCATCTTCAAGACCTGGTGGTTGTGCCATATACACCTCTTCTGAGATCCATGCATTTAAGATTTCATTCTTGACATCTAACTGATATAGATTCCAATTTTTAGAAGCAGCAAGACTTGCCAAATCCCTGATTGTTGGCATCTTTGCCACAGGTGAAAATGTTTCTTCATAATCTACTCCATGTTTTTGGGCTAATCCCTTTGCCATTAAGCTTGCCTTGTACTTGTTTATAGAGCCATCAGAGTTCTTTTTTATTTTCTATATCCACCTTGAACAAATTACCTTCATTTCTGGCTTCTTGGGAACTAGATCCCAAGTGTGATTTTCTTACAATGCTTCCACTTCTTCCTCCATGGCTTCTCTCCATTCTTTATTCTTCTTAGACTCTTCAAATTGAAGAAGGCTCTTCTTCCATAGAGTCTTTAGTGATGTACACAGAGTGTTTGGTGACTAAAGATGTATCATATCTATACCTTATGGGCTTCTTACTTTCTCTTTATGATCTCCATAATGCTTGATTTGAAGACTCTAGTAGGTCTTCTAATTACTTAAGTTTGGACTTTCCTCTTGACTTCCAAGCCTTGAGGCCAATTTTCTCTTCATCCTCTTAATTGATGTCTTCTTCTAAGTGTTGATCTTCTTGAGTAAGGGTTGGAAAATCATTTTCCAAATAATATGGTAACATGACTTTCTTGCACTCATCTTCAAACCATGAATTATTCTCATAAAAAACTACATCCCTACTAACCATGAATGCCTTTTAGTGGGATTGTACAGTCTATACCCCTTTTGATTCTGATCATACCCAATAAATATACATTTCTAAGCCTTAGGATCAAGTTTTCGTCTGATTTGGGATGGGATGTGTGCATAGGCAATGCTTCCAAATAATTTTTAGTAGTCCAATGAGGGTCTCCTACCATTCCATGCTTCATAGGGTGTCATACCATCCAACAATTTTGATGGAAGCCTATTGACCAAGTAGGTGGCTATGGAGACAACCTCTACCCATAACTTCTTCTCATTTCACATAGACCTAGCAGCTTCAATAATGAACTTGTTCCTTCTCTCTACTACTCCAATCAATTCAGGAGTGTACCTAGTTGTTACTTCCCTCTTTATGCCTCTATCCTTTAGAAATAGATCAAACACATGTGAAAAGTACTCATCACCTCCATCAGACCTGATCCTCTTCAAGCTCCTTCCTATTTGGTTTTCAACTAGTGCCAAGTACTTCTTGAAACATATAAATACCTCATCCTTATGCTTCATGAAATAAAGGATTTTCCATCTACTATAATCATCAATAATGAAAAATATTACCTTCAACTTGAGATGGATGGATCTTTGCTAGGACCCCACACATCAGTGTGTACAAGCTCCAAATATTCTTCATGGATGTATCCTTTTCTGTTGAATGGTTGCCTGTGAGCTTTGCCGAATTGGCATGCTCCACATTTTTATATCATATGCTGCTTAGTCACATTGGGAATGCCAAGAACACTTTGATCCCTGCAAATTTGCTTCAAAGGACTTAGCCTTTTTGTTGAGATATCAAGCTCAACATGTGATGATCTAGGATGACACGTACCAATTTTTCGTTTCTCTGACATGTGTAGTGGTCATACCGATATATGTTAGGGATACTTCATTGAGCTTTATTAGATTTATCTACCAAGAGTGATGGCACATTTGTTTCTTGCCAGCTCACTCATTCGCGGATATTAGGTTTTTCCTTATGTACTGATCTTTATATATTGCACTTGTATTCTGGTTTTTAGGTCATTCTTGTACATTCATTTCATGTAATAGAAGAAGAAGAAGAAGATCATTCTTCTTTGCCTCAATTTGTGTGTGTGCTTCTCCTTGAGAGTGAGAGTGTGTGTGTGTGAGCTCTCTTCCTTATCTCCTTCCTCGTGACACTTTTGTGCCACATTTCTAACTCAAGTAAGGTTTGATCTCTATAACTGAACAGAGCTATGTTTCTTGTGTCTTAAATTTCAAATGTGAATAGTCTACCTGATTTCTCACCTTTGGCAATCCTTTTGAAGCCTTGTTGGGGGTCTTCCACATATGCTCCATGCTTAGTAAACCTCACCTCTAGACCTTTCTCTACAATTTGCCCAACACTAGTTAGGTTTTTGGTTATAGGCACATACAGAACTTTGCTCAAAAGTTTCATACTACCATCAAATGTTTTGAATTTTCCAATTTGCTTGACTGAGTGTTTAGTGTCATCATATGTTTGTACTTCATGCTTCCTTTCGGGTTCTTCAAGATCAGACAGTAGAGCCACATTTCCTGCCACATGATTGGAACAACGTGAATCAATGTAGAAGAGATGCTCATCATCTGTACCTTGCTTGGATGTCATGTTCATCATGAGTAGAGAGTCTTCTTGATCTTCAGCATAGTTGTTGAAGTCCTTCTTCCTCTAAAGCCTCCTTGATAATTGTTGTTGTTGTAGCCTCCATTGTAGTTATAATTGTAGTTGCCTCTGCCATTGTTGTACCTGCCTCTAGATTGTCCATAACTTCCTCTATCGAAGCCTCTTCCCCTTTGGTTCCTTGTATTCTTTTAGCATTCTTTTGTAGTGTGGTTGTTGAGACCACAAATGTGGCATGCTGAATTGTTGTAGGGTCTCCCCCTGCCTTGCTTTCCTCCTCTGCCCCTTCCTCTAGCACCTCTTGATCTTCCTACATAATTAGCTTGAGAGGTACTAGCCTCTTCTTCTTGTTTCTTGCTTTTAACTTTATCCTTAGCTTTATTCTTATCTATGTAAAGGGAAAAAAATTGGTTACCTCTTCAGTGTCACCATTTCTGTTGAACTATGTCTCATGGCCGAAGATTTGCCCCATCAAGGTGTTGAGGTCACGTATTTGCATATCCATGTAGAGGTCCATTGTTGTGGTGGACTCCCACTTTTCATCAAGCTTAATTTCATTGATGATCTACCTCACTATGTGCTCTTCCTCTATCTCTTCTCCAATGCTTGCAAGCTGGTCAGCTACATCTTTCATTTTGGTTACATAATCAGCCACTCCTTGCTTTAGTTGTTTCTTAAGGGTTGCAAATTCCATTCACAACTAATTCTTCCTAGCTCTTGTGTTTGACGAGAAATATGATGAAAGTACTTACCCAGTACCTTGGGAGGTCTTGCAATTCCTAACATGTGGTAACAAGAAATCAAAGATTGAGTTTACTAGATATGACCTAGCTAGAGCATCTTTTGCACACCATGTGGTCAACCTTTCTTGCTCTTCCTTTGTTGGTTGATGCTTGCTCCTAAAAATTGGCATGTCTTCATCTCCTGAGATGTATCCATATAAGCTTCTCCCTTGAAGGTATGCTTGCATCCTTACTGACCACACTGAGTAGATGTTCCTGTCCAATTTCTCAATGAAGGATGGAAATCCATCTCCCATCTTGATTGTGCTTGCTCTGATACCACTATTGGAGGAGATGGTGGATAGTCACAAGAGATGAATTGGTGTAGCTAAAACCTACTTCACACCTACTACAAGTGATGGCTGGAGAGTGTTGTGGGCCTCTTTAGCTATCTAATAAGCATAAATAATCACATATCTTGCTTGGAAGATGATCCACTAATGGTAGGATCAAAACAGATAGGTAGGAATATAATCCAAGGTGCAAAACTTGCTATTTTGGTTGATACACCTATTTAGTGTTTTGAATCATTCTCTGATAAAGCATCAATTGAATAAATTCCTTTTAGGGAAATCTAATGAACTGAACAATCTACCAATCATGAGTGATATCATAAAAAATGATGGACTATATGCAAAGAAATATGTTTAGCAAATCAACCAAGCATACCAACATTTACGGGCCTTGAGATTTAACAGAAAAGTAAGCAAAGATGGATTAATATTTGACGATTGTGAGAAGAATTACTAATGAAACTTTGTAGGATTAAAATAGGTAGTATGCTGGATCTATCATGCTTTAAATCATAGGATATGATTAACTATAGACAGAGAACAAGCTATGACACGATCACTATTATGATGGAGTTATGACAGAGAAATGAGAATAAGAAGTAATGATCATGTAAAAGTACAATGTCATTGGCAATAAACCATTGCTCAATGAGTGAGAAGTGAGTGAACTCCTCTTCTCAATGACAGTACATCAAAACGATCTCTCAATCTCGAGATAGATGTGGGCCTTTCATATCCTCTTTTTATAGTTATTGTTGGAGCCAGAGGATTTGAATTCAAATTCAAATCTCTACCTAAAAGTGAATGCTAAAGTATAGGACTGATTCTCTCTTGACTCAACTACCAAATGATACGAGATTATGTGCTTCCTAACTCCTCGTGGATATATTTCACTTTTACAAAAGTAAACATGTAGTAGAATTACAAGAGGTTGACTATATGAAGCCTTCCAAAGATTATGCCATTAAGTTAAGCATAACTCAGATGATCAAGTATGTAGGCTTGGGCTTAATTGCACCAACAAATCTTACACTATGCTTGAGGTGGATTTGATCTACATCAAAAGCTATCTCTTGAATTACGGTGAAAGAATATCCGTTGGAGAGTTCTTTTTCTTATGTTCACTTATTGTATTTTTTAAAAAGATTTTTCATGGATCTTTTACCATTGTAAAAGCCTTCAACTTTACTTATTTGCTCATCTATAGTAACAATCAATGTTTTACTCTGCTTTTTTTTTTCAAGGTGACTAAGTATTTCTAAACTAATTAGTTTTACTTAGGATCCTCTGACTAATAAAAGTTTTATTTTAGTTCCTTCATATTGCATTACAATTAGTGTCAAGTGTTTCTTTTTTCTCTCTAACTTTGTCTTACATACCATTAGATATCTTAATTCCTTGTATTTTTTATTCTCTCTTTTGCTTCTTTCTGAGCTTCTTTTCTTATTGTTCCTCTTCTTGTCTTCTTATGCATGATAGCTACATTCTTCATCAATTTCTGGAACATGCCCACCATTCTCGGGGCTCTACAGAGATAGACCAGTGAGCAATAAAATGTAGATATCTCCCAAAGTATAAATCCAATGACATTCAAACTTTGTATCAGAAACAAGACTGTAAGAGCTATTGAACGCATGTTAAAACACTGAAAAATGTTGAGTAGAACTCGAGATATGACCTTCTGAAGTTACTGATCTGAGTGAGTATAACATAGAAAAAAATAGAGAAGTAGATAATGACAAAAGTATAGATTCACATATGATTACAACCACATTGTCAATGAATATTTGCACAATGGGAGTAGAATAATAGAGCTATGGAGTAAGCTCTTCAATATCTACAAAATGACATGAAATGGTCACGCACAAGGCTTGCTAATCGCCTCTTCCTTCTTGCTCTTTTTATAGCTATTCTTGGAGGGATTTTTGAACTTGAATTCAAATGGCTCCACCTAAAAGTGATCCCCAAAGTTAGAAGATATTCCCTTAGCTCAAAATTTCATGGTTTTAGGTAGTTAGAGCCACGAATCTGCTTTTACATCATGGATGAGATAAGCCATCCTTTTCCTTTTTCTTTTTTCAATTACAAGAGATAAAATGTACTCTTTTACAAGAGGTGTTCACATGACTACAGATTTGACTTACAAATGATCATAATATCAAGCATATCAAGCATGTAGGCTTGGGAAAAATGCACCAATACCTTCCCGTCAAGCCTAACATGCTTGGCCTCCAAATAATGATGGAGAGTGTTAATCTCCAAAAGAACAAGCTATCCTTGATGTTAGACCACCTCTATATCAAGAATAACTTTAAACTCCAACTAATTTGGAAGACAACCATCAAACTATCAAGAAATTAGCTAAGTGTGAAGGAAGTCATTTCACAGAAAAGTCTGTTGCACATTAATCACTCTTTGATCAATCATTTGTGTAAAGTTTCTGATGAAACTTTGTAGAATGTGTTGTCTAGAGTATTGTTAGCCGTTGGGCGGCTACAGACTCTGATTTCGGACTCCGAATACTTTAGAATGTTGGGCGTCCTCGACTCTCTACTCTTCCGTGCGCAGGTTAGTTGGTTGATCTGATCACTACTACCGTGATAATTGAAAGTAAATTAACTCTTAGCCACGTGGGTTCTTGGGAGTGGTAGGGGTCTGTTATACAGAGGCCCTATACTATTTTCCCAGCTTCTTACACAAGCATAAATGCTCCCTCGTGTCTTAGCTCAGTACTCAACTCTGAACAACTGATAACTCTTCGGTGCACTGGACTTAGAATTTCCGAACTGATTCTGCTATAGCTATCTGAGCAGTAGTCCGGTTACTTGTATCCAATGGAATAATATACTTCAGTAAATGAAGATCACTTAATACGCACTTCTTCAGAACAGACAGGTATACCAAACAGATATCTATACCCTGAAGTTATGCAAACTTACCGTATGCCCAACTCGAGCAACAAATTTCCTAACAACAATCGACTAGTCGCAGGTTTAACAGTGTCCTACTCGCACCTCGACCATTACAGATACTAGTCTTCCTGTGATCGGAATCAATAGTGAACGCAGACTACTGTATCGAACTTGGTCACTTATAGAAAATGTTAATGCGAAAACAATTCGGGGCTGCTTTTCACATGCCCTTGTTCAGCATAAAGTCTGACAAACAACACATTGCAACTTAATAACACTCAGAGAAATACTCAACCATTACCGAACAGATTCGTAACACAAGACTACCAATTCGTAACTCTGTGCTATAGTGTGAATAAACGACTAGACGGAGCACAGACGACTAGACGGAGCACAGAGCAGAGTAGAACAGAGTCGAGTTCAATCTTCTCAATGACATACATACTTCAAACAGTACGCTTACAATTCCCCAAACGGGCTCTCGGCCACTCTTTTCTCATTGCCTTATATAGAAGATTTTTTACAAGGGTGCGCGAATCTTTAGTTACCTGCACGTTTCCCGAAAGGTTCTTTTACATTTAAGACGCCTGTCCTAGTACATTTGTCCTTTTTTGGCGGCCGTCTAACACTGGCACGCACGGTGGGACTCGAACCCGCAGGTTCCTATGGTTCTGCTACGAGACCTTCTAAATACATGCTTCGGGCGAGCCTAAACGTTCGGGTAATTTTCTTTTTAATGGTTTCTATCATCTGAACTAGAGTAGTCGGTTCTAATAACTGAGCGTCCGTTCTAACGGAGCTAAGAGCTATGGCTTGGGTTAACAAAATTTTGGCCTTGTTCTGTAAGAAGGCCTCTTGTAAATAAAAGTCATTGGATAATGCAGCGTCCCAGGCTGTCTTTATTTCGGTGAATTTCTTCTGCATATCCGTAACTCGTTCCTTCTGATTTCGCAATTGGTTATCTAGTCGCTCGAGTTGCTGGTTCTGAAATTCGATCGTTTTGTAGTAGGCATCCCGTTCTCTGCGAGCATTTGCTAGATCTTTTTGGTATTTGGCTTCCCTGGTTAATTGGTGTCTCAGCATATTGTTTGACTCATCCAAGCATTCCTGAGCTCTTCGGAGCTCGTCTTCAACTTGTTTTGCTTCTCGCTGTTGTTCCTGATTCTTCTGGGTTATCTCCTGCAATTGTGCTTTCGTTTCGACGACCAATTCTTCGAGGGATGTGCTGATGTCTTCCTTTTCTTGTACGGCGGTCTTCAGTTTCCTGATTTCTTCTTGGGCTGCGTTCAATAGTTGGTCTTTGGTGGAAAGTTGCTCCAATGCATCATTTCGTTGTTGTATCAGTCCCTATTGTGCCGAAACTTGTCCTTGGAGATCTGCTAATTGTGTCCGTAATTGATGATTCTCTGTTTTTACGGCGTCGATTTCTTCTTGGAGAGGGAGGATGTCGGCTTCCATTAGGTTGACTTTGTGCTGCAGGTCTTGACGAATCATGTTCGTGACTTCACTCAGCTGTACCGGAAGTTGTTGTGAAAGGGTAATGAGCATTTGGCCCATGGCGGCCAGCTCGGAAAAGACCGGAACGGCGGGAAGGAGAAGGGGGTGTTGCGGTTGCGCGGAGGTTTGGGTTTGGATTTGGGGGGATGTCGGGGGCGAATAGTTGAGGGAGGAAGAAGAGGATTCAGAAACGGGTGGGGGGGGAGGGTTGACTGATGGGGATTGAGGACCAGGGGATGCAGTGTGAGTTCCCTGATGGACGGGTTGGTGTTCACCTGTAGTATGGGCGGTGGTGGATTCCACGACCTTTAGTAGGGTGTCGAGTGCACTGTCGGCCACTTGTTGTTCGCCTTCTCGTCGTTCTGATGCTTCTTCGGTTGAGACTGGTTCTGTTTCTGTGTGATTTTGCTGGTCGTGGTGGTCGGCCGATGATTCGTTGTGGATGGAAGTGGTTCGGGTGTCTTGATCCTTTCCGGCGGATCCTTGTGCTGCGCTTTCTGAGGAGCTGATCCGAATTCTCTTATTGCGGAAGAGTTGGTTGATCTCCTCATCCTCTTCTTCATCGTCGTCGAGTGGTTGGACTGATTCTTCGTGCCTAAGTACGGGACCTCGGGGTGGGGGTTGTGCGGCAAGAATGGCTGGAAAAAGGAAGGATACGATATGGGGGAGGCGAGAGCGTGGGGTGGTTCCTTTGTTTACCTGTTTTACTATAGTTACGCATTCTTTGTGGATTCTATGAAAAAAGTAGGAGGCAAAATTGACTGGTTCTCGGGCAGCTAAATCTAGGGCGGAATAAAATGGGCGTGAGATGCCGTAGGTGTGCTTTTGAAGATTGAGTATGGCGACTAAGAATTGTAGGGCGGATCGTTCGGGTTCAGGACGGCAGAGAATAGCGTACTCGTTGGAGGAAGAGCGGGGGAATAGTTTGGTCATGCGGGCGAGGGGGATACTGGGGCCATTTTCTCGGCCTTGCGGGGTGAGGTGGAAAGCTTCAGAAAAGGCTAGGAAGGTGATGACGGTTCTGGAGGGTAGCAAAGGGAAAACCCATTGGCGTTCGGTGGCGGAGAGATGGGCAATGGCAGAGATGATTTGTGCAAAGAAGGGATGGGCTTCCACTGAGTGCGAGGGCAACTCAGCGAAGTTGGCCAACCCTCTGCAACGCAGGTATTCACCTACCTCGGTAGGGATACCATTACGGAAGGCAGCATAGTTTGCTAGCGCTTCCATGGCATTTGTTGATACAGAATACGAGCACGGAGACAGAACACAAGAGTTGCACAGAATACTAACACAAAACACAATAGCTATTTTTGGTGCTGCCGAAGGGGTTAAGTAGGGACGTCACGGTGGGGAGGGAAAGGATGGGGGTATCATTGTGGAGTGCGGGAATGATACGGTTTGCATGCTGGCATGCGTGCTTGAGTGACTGGCAAGGGGGCGGCTGGTAACATAAAGATTTTTCAAAACACGGCTATTTATAAAAAGAAGAAAGAAAAAAGAAAAGATTAAACAAAACGCGGTCCACCGCCGAAAAATTTAATGCGGGCTAGTGGCGTGATGATATGGCCGCAGCTTCGACCCATTGATTACTTTTGGGAGTGGATTTTCAGTCAACGTAGTCAACCGAAAAGTTGCCGGACCGACTTGTTCTAAGATTTTGAAAGGGCCGAACCATCCTAGTTTGAACTTTCCTGCTGCTCTATCCGACTTTGCGTTGTAGAAGAGTACGAGCTGACCTACCGAAAAGATTGGAGTTTTCAAATATCGATCGTGTGTCTTGGCTTGCCTTAGTTGTACTTCGCGCATGGTTAAAAAGTTGAGCCCTCGGTGCTCATCAAGTTCTCTGAGTGCGTCCATTCGTGCTGTCAGCAAATCTTCCGGTAGCATCTTCTGAGTGATTGCTACACGCAGACTTGGGATGACTACTTCCATGGGTGCTATTGCTTCTAAGCCATAAGCTAGTTTGAAAGGTGTCAAGCCTGTTGTTACCTTATATGTAGTTCGGTATGCCCATAATGTTGCAGGTAGTAGTTGATCCCATCTTTCCGGTGCTTCCATGATCAGTTTTCGAAGGATATTTAATAGTGATTTGTTTGTACTTTTGGCCAAACTGTTGGCACGAGGGTAATACGGAGAGCTGAGTTTGTGTGTCACCTGGAAGGATTGGGTGAGTACCTTCATTAATTGATTTACAAAGTGAGTACCTTGATCTGTCACCAATTCCAGTGGTAAGCCAAATCGTGGGAATACATCATTTAGCAGACATTTTGCTACTGCAACCGCTGTAGCAGACCGTAAAGCCCAAGCTTCTACCCATCTCGTTGTGTAGTCTGTACAGGTTAGTATGTATCTGTTGTTACTGAAGACTGCTGGAGGTGTGATTGGACCGATAAAATATAATCCCCATTTCTGAAATGGTTCGAGTGGCATAATAGGCTGCAAGGGAAAGAAGTGTCGTTGCAGTGGTTGTCCAGACCTTTGACAGGTATTGCAGTGTTTGACAAATTGGGCCACATCTCTGTACATAGTTGGCCACCAGAGACCTCCTTGCAGAATTTTCCGGTGAGTCAAATCTGTGGCAAAGTGACCACCAGTAGGGGTTGAGTGAGCCATCGTGATGACTGAGTTAATTTCATGCGGAGGGACACAGCGAAGTAGGATTCCGGTGTGATCTACATAATATAGTTCTCCAGCAACTAACCGGAATCGGCGGCTAAAGACTGCAATTTTCCTTCGGACTGCCTTGGCTGTCTGGGATGGAAAGCATCCTTCGGTGAGAAAAGTTAGAATCTGATCATAATATGTAGGTGGTGCTTGTGATTCGGCAGTCTCATCGGTCAGTGGCTCAGAACTATAGATCGCTGGAGTCGTGTCATCTATGCCTATCGGAGCTTCACCAGAATCTAGACGAGATAAGAAATTTGCTAAGGCATGTGCCTTTCCGGGTCGGTGGATGACTTCATAATCGAATTCCTGCAAGAGCAGCACCCATCGTGCTAATCTTCCACCTAAATGCTGCTGTCTTACTAGATAGACGAGGGCAGCATGATCCACGTGGAAGGTGAATTTCCGGCCTAGTAGATAATGTCTGAACTTTTTGATCGAGTAAATCAATCCTAGACATTCTCTTTCGGTGGTAGAATAGTTCTTTTTTGCAGGTGCAAGCCTTTTGTTGGCATAATAAACGGGGCAAAACCACTTATTTGTTTGCTGCATCAGAACACTGCCAATCGCAATATCTGAAGCGTCGACAAAAACATGGAACGGATTGTCCCAGTCCGGTGGTTGTAAGATTGGTGCCTACGCCAATAAATACTTGAGTCGATCAAATGTAGTTTGGCATTCTTGAGTCCATTCGAACTGTCGGGGAGTTTTGGTGATTAGTCTGTTCAGTGGTACAGCCATATGAGAAAGCCACCGTAAGTATCTGCCATGCCACCGTACTTGACCCATGAAACACATTACTTCTTTTGGAGTAGTGGGTACTGGGGCTTCTAAAATTGCCGAAATCTTTTCTGGGTCTACTCGGATACCTTGGGCAGATACAATATGACCAAGTAGCTTGCCACACGAAACCGCAAACACAGATTTGTTTGGGTAAGACAGAGTCTGTACTCTCGACACTTTTGAAAACAACATCGTAGATGAAGCAAATGTGCCGTCATCTTCCCAAAAATTGAGAAGTCATCAAGATATACTTGCATAAACGAAGTGAGATAAGGAGAGAAAATCTCCTTCATACATCGCTGAAAGGTGCTTGGTGCATTTCTCAATCCGAACCACATTACGGTGCAAGCAAAGACACCCCAACTGGTAATGAAGGCAGTTTTTGGTATATCTTCTTCAGCCATTCTAACCTGATTGTAACCACTGTATCCATCTAAGAATGAATACATTTCATGACCTGCTACCCTATCGAGCATGGTATCCAAGAAGGGGATCAGGAAAGGATCTGGTATTGTTGCTGCATTTAATTTCCGGTAATCCACACAGATTCGCAGTTGCTTATTTTTCTTTGGCACAATCACAATTGGTGAGATCCATTCAGCATGCTCCACTGGTACGATGAATCCGACCTTTAATAATCTATCAAGTTCGGCTTTTACCTGTGATGCATAATTGGGATTCATCCGGTAGCTGGGTTGCTTATTCGGTTTAGCTTCAGGCTTCAAGATGACTCTGTGCTAATAAATGCACGGATCTAATCCTTTCATATCTTTGTAATCCCATGCAAAGACGTCTGAGAATTCACGAAGAAGTCGAATCAAGTCAGCTTTAAATGATTTCGGTAAGTTTTGCCTTATCTTTACAGGTCGCGGATGATCTTCGTCTCCTAGATTGTACGTGGTCAACTGGTCTTCGGGGACATAAAACTGTTGCGGTTTCTCTGTGTCGTCTGTTGACTTGAACAGCGATTGTAATTCATCGTCATGTGTTGGGACAGTAGCTTCCTGCTTAGCTTTTTCGGTGATATGTACTATTGTACAAACTGAAGTGTTCCAGTTATCTATAACGGACTGTAGATCCACAGTCCCTAAAGACATTAAATCAGCATTATTCTTCAGAAATTCCTCTTCTTCATCATCTGATAGTCCCTCTAACATGTGGACTGGTTCAACAAAATATGGTCTGGTGTGAAGTTCGCAAGGTTGTATAGCATCTAATTTTACCACATATCTACGGTTGGCATCTTTGAACGTAAGCTCTTGTGCAAACCAGTCCTGTATTACCTTCGCATGCTTCAGCCAAGGTCGGCCGAACAAAAGGTTGTAATCCAAAGTGGATTCCGGTAGATCTAGTATAACAAAGTTTATTTTGAAGGTCGTACCTTGTAAAGTAATGGGTACATTCCGCACAAGTCCTACGGGATAGACTCTAGATTGATCTGCCATTCTGAAAAAGAATTGAAGTGGTTCGATTTCGGTCCATCCTAACCTTTTGCGTAAGGCTGTAGTCGCAATGTTAACACCAGAGCCTCCATCAATCAATACCTGCGTAATTTTATGATTCTTATACCATACTATAATCAAGGGAACTGAATGGTCAACCGTAAAATCATGTTCTGGTTGAACTGCTGCTGTTGCCGGAATACAAGAAGGCACCGGACTGAACTGTTGTTGGAACTGTTGTCGAATCGCAGGTACTAATGCCAGAAGTTGGCCTAGAGGCAGGGTGATAGATGCCTTGGATAAAATTTCCCAGGCCTGTTGAGATTGGTTGTCCTGCTCCTTTGAACTTGAGGTCTCCGCTGATGCAGAAGTATCTGCTGTTATGTCTATTGCTGATGATGGCTTTGCTGCTGCTCCCTTTTGTTGTTGTTGGAAGCAGTCAGAGGCACAGACGACGTGGAAGCATGTAAAGACGGAGCAGGGAGCCAGTCGGATCATTTTTTCAAACAACTATGTTTTTATTACCTCTTCAAACATCCAACAGTGATTTTCATCACTCTTGTAACATATGTAATATAGACAAAATCCCATTTTCTAATTCATAGCTCCATTTTGTGCAAGCCGAGGAGTCCTTGAGCTTGAGGAGCTTAGGTAGAATGCGCGTACCAATTTTCGTTATTTTTAGACATCGTTTACCCTTCCAAATAGCCTCTAGGACCTATTTTTTAACTATGCTGGTCACTAGATGTGAAACCGGTCAAAACTAGTCTAGAAACTATAAAAAGAGCTAGAGAGCTCATTTTTGAGGTTAGCTTGTTGGAGTTTAGAGATCTTTGGAGCTTGTAATAGTGTTCTTGAGTAATAGAGCTAATTTCCCTCCTTCCATTGTGTCTTGCTTGTCTCTTCGTAGTGTGTGTGCATGTGTGTGTGCATTTCTATGCTTCTCACCTTCACTTTCACTTCATCTCACATTCACGATCTTCATATCACTCCTATCTCTTCCGCGGATTGACATTAAGGAGGTGAAGCTTCTTAACGTGGTTCTCACCATTGTGCTAGAGCAACACCAAATTTGGCGCCGTTGCCGGGGATCGAGTCTAGAACGAATGTGTGATGGTAAGAGTATAGCAAGAAGCGGCGTTGGAAGGTAAAAATTTCAGTTTTTGTTGATTGTTTATACTTAGTTTTTAGTGTTTTTCACCTCCCCCACACTCCATCTTCATCATCGCATCATCATCTTCATCTCCAAAAAAATCAGAAGATTCACCATATCCACCCATTCACCTCATCTCCCCTCATTTGTGCATGCGAGAGAGCGAGAGAGAACTTTTGTGCTTGTGTGTGCTTGTGTTTTCTTGAGTTTTCTTGCAGGTACAGAGCTCCAGTGCATCAGGAAAGCTTGGAAAAGGTAAAATTTTACTCTCTGTCAAAGATCTGCCGAGTGTGGCGGACCATCGCGATGGTCTGCAACCTTCGGAATTTCAGGTAGGCGACCACACCACGAGGTAGGCGACCCTTGCGCTTGCACGAATCCACAGCTGCATTGCAAAAAATCACATTTTGGTGGACCATCGCGATTGGCTCAGACCATCGCGATTGTGTCGCACCATCGCGATAGGCTCACGCCATCGCGACGGCTCGGCCGGACCATCACGACGGTCTCGGACCATCGCGACGGTTCACTTGAGCCATCGCGACGGTCCACTCGGACCATCGCGATTGTTCAGCTGACCTCGGGCCATCGCGATTGGCCCATGCCATCGCCCCGACGGTGCCACGTGTTAAGATAGACCATCGCGACGGTTCATTTTTTTCGGACCATCGCGACAGCCCAAAATCGGACCATCGCGATTGGCTCATGCCATCGCACTTGTGACCATCGTGACGGTTCACTTCGGACCATCGCGATTGTCCACCTTTGACCGTTGACCCACGCCATCACGATTGTCCGCCTGATCACGCCATCGCGACGGTTCGACCTCACGCCATCGCGATCGTTCACTTCGGGCCATCGCGACGGTTCACCTTTTCGCACCATCGCGACTGTCCAAACTCCACGCCATCGCGACGGTTCGCTTGGACCATCGCGACGGTCTCAGACCATCGCGATTGTGCACCCCCATCGCAAATTTAGGGTTTCATTTTTTGACCAATTTTGGGGGTATTTTTGAGAAATTTTTTGGACCATTAGACTCATAGGAGACCCCTTAGCTCATATTGGAAGGAAAACCTGATTGTCAGTTTTTACCCCCCAGGGCCTGAGCACTCATAACCTTTTCATCCGAAGTCCGTTTTTTGAGCTTAATAGCTCATTAGAAAGCTCTTGACAAGTACTACGTGACCTCAACTGTTTTTTTCTTAAAGGATACGTCTATTTTTTGATAAGCTATTTGGAGGTTCACCTAGTTTGGAACTAGGAAGCCAGGGGGCAAGTATTGAAAAGTTGGGCAAAAGGGAAGGGACTTAAAAGGTGTCTGTACTTAAGTGCTTGATCATTCAACTGTGAATTGGTCTAATATTGTATTTTTCCAGGTCTAGCAAGGGCAATCAAAGGCAACCAAAGCAAGGCAGTGAAGGGCATAAAGCTTGGGAAGCGCGGCTTCTTGGGCATCAGAGCAACCAGAAAAGCGGACTCGAGGTTGGAAGATTACTCAACCCCCTCAGTCAATTCTTAGCTTAGGGTAAACCTTAGCATTGTGAATTTAAGACGATAGGAACGCCTCAAGTTCAAGATATTTAATTCTTTCAAGTTCAAGACTAAAGTAAAGGTGTGTGACGCGAAAACCTAAAGGAAAGAACATAAGCCTGACGGAACGAGAACTCAAAGTAACACGGAAAGTCGAATTCCTGACGCATACATTAAGACAAGAATCTAAAGAAATATAAAAAGAATCAAGACAGTAATAACAAGGAACCATTGACGATCTGAGCGTGTACTGAGTGTGCAAGGAAGAAAATTAATGAACCTTAGATCGGGCAAACATATAGGTAAGTCAGACCGACGAAGCCTTAGATCATCAGAAGCAAGTGTAAGAACTACTGCTCGATCGTGGGCTCAGCAATTGAATAGCAATTACCCCTACGAGAGCTCAGATACTAGTGAATCAGAAATGGCATTCAGCACAGATAGACCAGAAGTAGGACCAAATGTAGCCTATTTAGAAAAACCTGAAGGACCCTATAGAACGCAATTAGAGTTTCTCCGAACCAACCGATTAGGTGCTCGCATCTATGAGGATGGTTTGCGAAGGCAAGTGGTGCAACTGCACAACCCTGATCAACCCATTGGATTGGAAAGACCAGTGGTGAAATTTGAGAGAGACGCTTACATAGACAAAGAAGGAACCATGTACGTCCTAAGTACGCAGCCAAACGAGACTAATGAGTTTGGCACAATTCAATTAGAGACGGAAGCGAAATTTCAAGGAAAAGAACCGTTAGAAGAACCTAGAACACCTAGAGGGAAATCCGTATTAACAAGAGTACTAATCCCGGAATGGATCCCTCAGGACAACAGAAGCATAGAGTTGTTTGTAAATAAAGAGACAGATGAAGCCTTTTGGAGGTACAGAAAGGAACACCCTAGTGAGGCAGGTATCGTCACAATATACGAGTTCAAGGACCCGGATACACCTGGAAAGGTTCTATACCTGGATGAAACTTCAGAAAGAGTCTTTGTGGTGCCTGACCACGCTAGAAACACATACACATGGAGAGGTGAATTGGTATTCCCTCCATCTAGAACGAACATGAATACAAGTCAACAAGGGGCAGGAACATCATCAGTCTTTGGAAATCAAAGAGAAAAGAATAAAGAAAGACCCGAAGTAAGCTTCACTCACCCCATAGGGAGAGATAGAACAACCACGGATAGACAAAGAGATCATGGAATACCAGGTGGTAGAGATGATTTTCCTCTACCTAGACCACATGAACACGCAAGAGTATTGAGACCCACTCAATTAGTAAAATCAATGAAAAATTATTTTGATGGGACAGGAGATCCTTATGACCATGTTGCAGAATTCAAGCAAGTACTAAGAGCAGAACAAGTTGAAGACATGTTCACGCAATACAACGCATTTGGGCTAACGTTAAAGAACACCGCTTTAACTTGGTTCCAACCTTTGCAACAAAGGCAATTTAGAGACATCCATCACTTTTTAGAGTCATTCATCACCGAATTCTCTAAAAGTGGGGTTAGACATGACACATCTTCGTTGATTCATAGATTTAAACAAACCCCTCAAGAAACAGTCAGATTGGCAGGACGTAGGTTTAGACAATATGTTGAACGATGTCCAATACAAGAGCTACCCTCACAAGCTAAACAAGTGTCATTGTTTTTAGATGGCTTGTTGAGCGCTAAACTACGCTCCTATGTGTACCTAAAAGAACCCAGAACGCTAGAGGAGTGTGTAAGAATATGTATAGACATTGAGGACAACTTAGGAGATGAGTTAGAACTCTCAAAGGTCTATAAGGACTCAGATTGTTCCTCTCTAGCATCCACAAAATTGTCTAGCTCGATAGAGGACCTAGCAGAAAAAGTGGCCCAGAAACTAGGAGTTTCTAGTAAACCGAGGGTGCTTACAAACAAGCGTTGTTACACCTGTGGCGGTGACCATATGGCAAATGTGTGTCCCAATGCACCACAACCACAAGCCAACCCTAGTGGCCAATACTGTACAATCGAGAGAAGATACACGAATCATACGGCTCAGGACTGCCCGTACAACAAACAAACCGTGAGACAGAACTACCCGCAAGCATACGCACAGCCAGGTAGGTATCAAGGCCAATACAATGCTCAGCCTTATTACTATAGGCCTCCTCAGAACTACCCATACCAGGCTCAACAGAGACCTCAACCCGTCTTAGCTCAGCAGCCACCCCCACCAGCGAATGTCATCTCAGTCAAATACGCTGCTGCAGAAGAGAACCTAAGTAGGGCCTTAGTGCCTTCTTCACCTTTGATCACAGAGAGTGACCCACACTCAAACAGTTTTGACTCTACGCATGTTGATAGTCCACCCGCTTATTACACGGAGTCACCAGAACATGTGGAGACATATCATTATGATAATCCACCAATGGAACCTAGTTGGGAGCCAGACTATGCTAATGTGATGTACGCAAACCCAAACCCACGGCCCCAATTGCGACAACAGAGACCACAGGGCCCTAGAGGACCATGCTTTAGGTGCCAAGGAGATCACTTCATAAAGGATTGTCCACATCCCCCAATAGCAAGGCAATCACAGTACTATAACATCCAAGGCTTTTGTGCTGATTGTGGCAAAGAGCACATAATCAAAGATTGTCCTAAGAACCCAGCTAATGCTTCGAATGTGACACCGATCAACGTGATAGGTATTGTAAATAACGCAGATGGATCCAACCCTACCTACGTGCCTATCCAAGCTATAACTAGAGCCCAAGCGCTCTTACAGAACCAAAAGCTTAATCAAGAGAAAATAGCCGGAACCAGTGAAGTTGCAGAATCTAGCTGTAAAAAGACAAAATCTTGGAAAGATTCTAGAGAAAGAATTAAGAGAAAATGGAGTAAAAAGATAACTGAGTTGGAAGGAAGTTTAAAGGAATCTAGAGCCAAAATCCAAGAATTGACCTCACAGGAATTGAATCAAGAGAACCCAGCTCAGAAGTCAGGATCGGTTTTAGCGGAACCCATACCAGAGGATCTAGACATGATGTTTCGTGCGTATCAGGCTAGATTAAAAGAGGGACCTCAGGTAGCTGAAATGAGCAAGAACTACCCTCGAGCTGATCTGGAAATTGAGAGAACTAAACTTTGCATGAAGATGGTAGAACTAGCACAAGCTTTGTTCGAAGCCTCTAGATATCTTAATTGGAATAACATGGCAAAACCTGAATTACACTTTCAAGGACTAATGGAGAGGCTAGAATATTTGATCGAGAGCAAAGAGAAAAAGGATCAGCCTAGGAACCCTATTGTCACAGAGACACAGGAAAGGAATGCACCATCCCTGTCTCGAGTACCCAATACAGAAAGTCAAGACAATTTGTCTTCTATACATAGGTACTCTCATGAATTTTTGCGAGAAATCCAAGAAGAGAAATGGAAAAAAGAACAAGGAACCCATCCTCCTATTCAAGAAATAGATGACTTGCAGGAACAATTTCCCCAAGACATTCCCTCTATATACGATGATGTAGAGAAAGAACAACTGAGTGAACACACAGGCTTTGAATCTAATTCTTTACAAGAATTACCTCAGTTCACAGGACCTTGGGAAGCAAAGTCTATTAGTATGAGAGCACCCACGATAATAGTGAGGAATGAAGAATCAGTAATCCCTAGAAACACGGAAGTGATCAAGAATACCAAAGTACAATGTAACCTTACTCTGGAGGAGTTATTGAAGGTAAAACCAGAATTGTGGAAGCACGTAGCAAATCAATTCCTCGAGCTTGCTACTACTCCCTCACAAATAGAATCACAAGATAAGGTACCAGAGATACCTGTAGAAAAGATTGGAGATGTGAGCGAAGGAGAGGAAGGTAACACTTATCTTCCGATAACCCATCAGGGCTACACCACGAAAGCCATCTTAGATTCAGGAGCCGGAGTAGCCATAGCTACCACCGCTTTATGGAAACGTTGGGGTAAGCCAGCACTCAAACCTACCAGGATGAAGCTACAAATGGCCGATGGACACATAGAAAAACCATTAGGCTTACTAGAAGGAATATCTCTCACCACTTGTGGTGTAGAATTTGAGCATACCTTTGCCATTTGTGACTTTGCAAAAAACCATGCTTATGAGATGATATTGGGACGACCATTCATGCGTCAGTTGCAAATTGTACAAGATTGGGGAACTAATTCTTTGTACTTGCAACATTTAGGAGTGACTACTAAAGTCAATCTTAAAGACTATTCACACAGAGATGTACCCCCAATACAATGGAATACCATCCATAAGACACCAGTAGAGACGGAATCTGTGCACTCATTAGAATCAGATCCTTCTTGGTTGCATGAGGATACTCATTTATGGATGTGTAAAGTAGCCAAACAAGAGGAAGAACGATTAGAAGCAAGGACCCTAGGTGCAGAACAAAATCCACGAACCCTTCAAGATCCAGCCTACGCACCTGTAGTATTCCCTGACGAAGAGTTTGAACCCCATGGTTGGGCAGAAATACTAGCAACCATGGATGTAGCCATCAATGAAGAACAATGGACACCCCACTGTGACGAGGATGGCTATGACATTTCAGTTTTCACGATAGAGCCAATCATGGGCGATGCAATTTTAGAAGAGTGTGAACCGAACACTGATGCATTTGAGGATGCAAGCGATTTTGATTTAGAATCAATTATCATGGATTCACCCTTTGCATCAGAGGAAGAATATTTTTTCGAAGTAGAGACTCACCCTCAGAGACACGAGGAAATTACGAATGAGGTGAGGTTAGCCACGGAATTGACTACTAAGAGTGAAGGCAAGAAAAGAAAGAAGAAAGAAACCATGTCAGAAAAAGAAGAATCTTTATTTGAAGTACCCGAGAACTTCAAGAAATATGAAATCGAAGATAGAAGAATCATGGTACGAATGCCCAATAGAAAGGCGAATGACGGACAAGTATATGATAACCGAGAGAAAACCAAGAAAATAATAGTAGCCATAGAAGGAGAAGAAGAAAAATGTACATACATAGGGCATGATTTGACAGCTGAAGAAGAAGAAGAGCTAGTTGCCCTATAGCACGAATATAGAGATGTTTTCGCTTGGAGTTACAAAGATTTGAAAGGAGTAGATCCAGATATATGTTCTCATAGAATCCCTATGACTCCAGATGCAAAACCGACAAAACAGAAACCATACACGTACAATGATAACTACGCTGCGAAGATTAAAGAGGAGATAGATCGCTTGATAGAAGCAGGATTCATTTACGAAATTGAGCATACCGAATGGGTATCCCCCATTGTAGTAGTGCCCAAGAAGAATGGAAAATTGCGTGTGTGTATTAACCTTAAAAAAGTTAATGCCGCTACGATTAGAGACAGTTATCCTCTTCCTATCACAGAACATCTGTTGGAAAGAGTCGCGGGCAAGGAAGTTTACAGCTTTCTTGATGGATTTTCAGGTTATAATCAAGTAGCCATTGCTCCAGAAGATCAGCACAAGACGGCTTTTGCCACTGAATGGGGCATATTCGCATTTCCTGTAATGCCATTTGGCTTAACAAATGCACCCGCCACTTTCCAGCGACTCATGAGTCATGTTTTTAAGGAATTCTTACGCAAGAGTTTGGAAGTTTATGTCGATGACATATGTGCTCATTCTAATGTAAGACAGACACATATCCCAGAGTTAAGACAAATATTTGACAAATGTCGAGAATATCAGGTTTGTTTGAACCCAGAAAAATGTGTTTTCATGGTCAGACAAGGAAAAATTCTAGGACACATTGTGTCAAAAAATGGAATCTCTACGGATGAAGAAAAGGTGAAGGTAATTGCAGAATTACCTAGACCAACTAATGTGAAGGAGGTACAGGCATTTATGGGCCATTGCGGATATTATAGGAGATTCATACACATGTATGCAATCATAGCCAAGCCATTGTACTCTCTTTTAACCAATTTTGAGTGGACAGAAGAATGTGAGAATTCATTCAATGAACTTAAACGACGCTTGTGCTCAGCACCGATTTTGACTACCCCAGATTGGAGTAAGCCATTCCATGTACATGTGGATGCTTCCAATTATGCCATAGGATGTGTGTTAGCACAACCCACGAGTGAAGGTAACATAGATCTCCCCATAGCTTACGCGAGCAGACAATTGAACGCAGCAGAAAGAAATTACACCACGACGGAACGAGAAGGATTAGGGATGATCTACGCAGTAAAGAAGTTCAGGCACTACTTGTTGGCCAACAAATTCAAGTTCTTTACAGATCATCAAGCCCTATTGTACTTAGTCAACAAACCATGTAACACGGGACGACTGATACGTTGGTTTCTATTACTCATGGAGTACGATTTTGAAGTAGTAGTCAGGAAAGGAAAGACACATCTTAGAGCTGACCACCTTTCAAGATTAACATCAGGAGAAGCTCCTCAAGGAGTAGCGGATGAATTACCAGATGCATACTTGTTTAACCTTGAGATAGCACCAGAATGGGCTAAGCCTATAGTCCCTATTCTGACATACGGACCCAAGAATCCTAGGTTAAAGATCAAAGAGGGAGAGATTACCAAGTCTCAAAGATACCAAATCATGGCAGGAAGCATATATAAACAGGATAATCAAAAGATTCTTGCTTGTTGTGTAGATGAATCAGAACATGCGAATTGGTTGCAATTAGCACACACAGGTGCATTAAAGCAACATCATTCGAAACATCGAAAACTACAGACTCTGCAAAGACTAGGAGTATATTGGCCTTCAATGGAAGCAGATGTCTACAAGTTGTGTAAAGAATGCCATGGTTGTTGTGAAAGACCACCAGTAGAGCATGCTACATTATATCATGTGTCTCTCACACCAGACTGGAGTGAACCTTTAGTGACATACTTGAGGACGAACACATTCCCTCAAGGCATGAACTTAGCTCGACAACGTAGTCTAGAGCAGGAAGCTCAAGACTATTCACTTATTGGCGATAATTTATACAAAAGAGGACGAGATGGATATCTAAGACAATGTGTTCATGAGAGCGATTATCTGAGCATACTAGAGACTGCACACCAAGGTGTTGCAGGAGGTCATTTTGGACCCGATAGGATAATCAAAGCCATCCTCTTTGCAGGATTATGGTGGCCCACTCTCCACATGGATGCTCATACCTATGTTAAGAGATGTGATGTGTGCCAAAGAACTCAGTTTCCTACGCGCAGAGATGAAATGCCATTGAAACCCATGATGGGCGGACGTGCATTTTCTAAGTGGGGTATAGACTTTGTAGGACCCATTAACCCCCCTGCTAAAGGTACACATGCGGAATACATTATTGTTGCCACAGATTATCTTACGAAATGGGTAGAGGCAAAAGCCACAAAAAAGAATGATGCACACACGACTGCAAAATTCTTATTTGAAAATGTCTTTACAAGATATGGATTGCCTATAGAGTTAGTGAGCGATCAAGGAACTCACTTTCTAAACCAAGTCATTGAATATTTGTTACAGGATTTTATGGTGATTCACAAGAAATCCGCACCATATCATCCTCAGGCCAATGGTCAGGCTGAAAGCACTAACAAGATACTTTGTAACGTACTGACGAAACTCGTGAACAACAAACGTTCAGATTGGGACAAACAGTTACACCACGCTGTTTGGGCATATCGAGTGGCCTACAAGACCGTACTCAATGCAACTCCCTTTCAGATGGTTTTTGGTCAGAATGTTGTGCTTCCTTTGGACTTTTTGATACCGACACTTAAGGTTGCACAAGAACATCAGTGGACCGGCCATGAATTATCAGCGAGAATAATGGACTTGGAACGATTAGGAGAAACCAGGCTAAAGGCAGCAGCAGGCATCTATGCAGCGAAGAAGCGACAGAAAGCGTATTTTGATGCACATGTGAAAGATAAAGGCTTAAAAGAAGGAGATTTAGTTCTAGTATATACGCTAAAGCAACACGCACGTAAGTTAGAAAAGCAAGGTTATGGACCTATGATCATTAACAGACTCTCAACCAGTGGAGCAGTACAGTTAGCCACCTTAGAAGGAAACATAATGCCTAATTATATTAGTGGTTGTAGAGTCAGGCTATATCAGGAACCTCTTACGGAGGATATGCTTAGACGACTCACGTTGGCAAAGAAGCGTAAGGAGGAAGAAAATAGAATACGAGCGGAAGCTCAGGCAGAAGCAATAGAACGCATTAAACGCATGAAGTTGAGAAGACAAGGACTAGGGAGAGAACATTATAACCATCTGGAAACTACACCCAGATATCCCATGGCCATGTGTCAAGTAAAGTCAACCACTCATCCTAGTATAGTGGACAGGAGACCATTCATTACAGTTAGGCTAGAGCATGGCAACCCTTGCCAAGAGCTCAGGGCTTTAATTGACTCAGGTGCCGCGACTAGTGCGATTAGATGGTCCCACTATAAGGATTCAGGAATAGAAATGCGGCCAATTGAGGCATACCTCATAGGGCTAGGAGGCATGGAAACCCCTTGCATGGGTGAGGTGGACCTTCCTATCCTCATGAAGGAGGTGACCATGACAGCGAAGCTACTAGTGTGCCATGATGACGACCTGATAGAACCCCTAATCCTTGGCCAAGATTGGCTATACGATCACTCAGTGGACCTAAATCTTAGACAAGGCTCCTTACAGATTGGAACCTTAGAACAGAAGCGAGTGATACCGCTTGACTTCCCTAATGGCATTCCGACTGAGGTTTGTAACCCTAGACCCTATGAAATACATGCGATGGAAGACCGGAAGATCTTGAGTCAGATCATTCACGTTACGTCTACACCAACCCACTCGGGCTTGGCTAGGGACACTTGTCAATCCGAAGGACAACAGGAGATCTTCCCTGGGACTTCCTGCAAACTAGAAGGGGCAGCTACCCAACCGCTAGGGCAGATGGACACAATCAGCGGTCAGGTGGGTTGCATCAGCGGCCAAATGAGCATGACACCCTGCGGTGGTCATCCTTCCAAACTTGCTGTGGACTGGCCTAGATTAAAGATGAAGAACGAATCACTTCCTAACAGGCAGGTCACGCAAGTGTTGGATCTCCCTTCTTTTCCAAAGCAGAGCGTCCATCCAACCTCTCAACATCAACCACAACAGAGTCAACCACGACGAAGGAACCCAGACCGACAACAGTTTCAGAAGACACAACAAGGAAAGCAGTCTAAGCCACCCAAAGGAAGCGGCACCAGACAAATATGGGTACCAAAAGGACAGCAACCACAGGCTATTGGCAACACTGCAGAAGAGAGCAGGACAAAGTTTCAACCGAAGCAGAATCAGCATCCAAAGTCTCCTCGATCTTCTTCTACAAGTACCAATACTCGACAAATTTGGATCGCCAAGAAATATCTCACCCATAGACCCACACCCACGCAGATTTGGGTACCCAAACCATGTATCATAGCTCAACCCTTAAGCCATGTAATACATACCCCTCACAAATCTTTCCATCCTTTAATACCACCAACCCCGATCCCACTTTCTGTCCCTCAGCAGAAACCTACCACCCACCCAAGGACTCTTAAGAAATGGATACCGAAACGTATCCAGACGTCTTCTTGTACCCCATTATCTAACAATTCTCCCATCCCGTTTAAACTCCACCCTTGTAATAATTCACCCTCAACCAAACCTTGTATAAATTCACACACCATAACCCCACATCATGCATAATAAAAGCTCATCAAGAAATATATGCATAATCTGACCATGTAGGTGTCTAGAGACCTGCATTAGCTCTACAAAAAGATCATTGCATCAATCACTTCACGACACTTGGCTACACAGGTTACGCATCGGTTATGGAAAGGGATTGCGGTCTCACTTTAATGGGATCATAATTAATTTCCATGCTAATGTGTTAATCTTTTGTAGCAGATCTTTCTCATTAGCGCATCAATCATCATGCAAACCGACGAAGGACCATCAGAAGCAGGCCCCAGCATAGCTGCAGTGCCCCTCAATGTTTTACGAGCAGAATCCCACCCGACTGCTCCACCGCCAGAATTCCAAGGATTTCCAGGGCCCATGCCGATCGATAACCCACCTATGGGCTACACAGAAAAGATACACCGTAACTCTCACTGGTTTCAGGGACTTGCAGGACCCTTAGCGGACGCGGAGTTTATATTTGAATCTAATTTGACGTTTGATGACCGCACTTGGGGAAAATACCAATTTTTCTCCAAAGAGTTCGAAGGCCTACAGAACACTCAGGACTTAACTCATGTTTGGGCCAGAGCCGGCTTCACGGAGTATTTCAGTGATCCTCTGCCCAAACCTGATTTTTATAGGTGTTATTATTTAATCACTACTTTGCTCGCCTCAGAGAATAAGGATATCCCAGGAACTTTTATTTTGCCTTCTTTAGTGGATGATCCACCCTACAAAAGATTTTATCTTTCGAAGGATTTAATCAGAGCTGCCATCAAGATTCATGGAACCCACACGCCCACAGATCGAGAAAGATTAGTTCCAGACCCTATGAAACGTGGGGATGTCACTAAGTGGGAGGAGATCTCAGCAATTACACCTGAGCTATCAAAGCCGCTACGGATATGCATGCAACATTTTGCATTCCCCGCTCAAGACAGATTCACCATGCCACATAAAAGAATATGGTTTGGATTGTACTTAGCATGTACTGGACCTCAGACTGTCGATCTGGCGAGCTGGATCATTGATCAAATGTATTTGGCACAACACAGATGGGAACGAAAGAAAGTGCTTAATGGATGTTGTGCGCTGACAAGAATTGTTTATATGTGCTTGGCTTATGACTTGCCAATTGAACGTGCATTAACAGGAGAAGAGCTGAAGGCATTCAAGGGAACGACGAAGAAAGCCAGGAAACCCAGCAGAGCACGGGCAGGTAAGCGCATGAGAGGCACTATTCCTTGCCTTCAAGTGCCAGAGTCACCATCACCACAACCCTCCCTGGAGCAATCACCGACAGAAGCCACTCCCACAGTACAACCTATTTGCATAAGGTTATCTAGACCAGTGGTAACAGAGGGCACTACTAGTACCGTTACACCTCAGGCAGCTACAACCACAGAACCCACCACCACGACAGCAGAAGCTCCCACCACTATTGGTGCGGAAGCCTTTTCTTTCCCAATACCACACATGGAGGCAGAACCAATAAACACAACATTCGACTTTGAAATGCCGGATGCATTCTCAAATGAGTTCCAGTTTTCAGAGGCACAAATGTTCTCTCAAGAATTTGAAAGGCCAAGTTACCCTACCACACCGCGGGATCAGCCACAGGGACAAGTGGTGTCGAGCTCTGATGACGAAAGAACAGCATCTGATGACGATGAAGGTGACGATGAAGCCAGCCAGGGCACGCATGATTCCCAAGAACAAGAACAGACAGATGGCCAAGGCCAACAAACCGATGCACACGGTGACACCAGCACGCATGAAGAGGAGACTTTCGAAGCAGCAGCTTACACACTGGCAATCAAGAAATTATATCGTACGATGGAGAAAGTCTGGGTACGGAAGAAATTGACTGAAGAAGAGAGCCAAACCATAATCGAACAAGAACTCATCTCCGGAGGGTTTGAAGAAGTTTACATCAGAGGGTTCAGAGAACTGGTCAAATCCATTGGCCCGGTCGAAGCACTGAGATATTTACAAAGGAAGCCACTCCCCCAATATGACCCTCGCAGAGTTCGCCTGTTATCGAAGCCCGGTGAATATATTCGAGTTCCGGTAGGTCCTCAATCATCCCATCAAGCGCAAGATGCACGTCTACATCCCGAAATATCCATCACAGAAGAAGCTATCCTAGTCGACTCCCCACCACATACTACCGTTGTACATACTACCACTATCCTTGAAATAACATCCACACCATCTACTCCTCTCTCACCTCATGTTTCACCAACCCATCCTGTATCCCCCGCACAACCACCTGCTCCTCCCACATCCACACCAGTCCAAGGCAACATAGCCACAGCCTTTGCCCCACCCATTCATGCCACCATGCTCGCACCCACCCCACCTCGCCTACCTGTTAACCCCTTCATCCCTTCATCCTTCCCATCTTTTCCCCCACCTTTAAGATACCCTTTCACCTTTCTAACCCCACTAACCTTCTCACCAGTTTCACCTCCCCAACCCACTATAACCCCTATTTCCCCTTTTCACCAAGCTGCTCCAGCCATCCCCCCTGTAAATTACTCTACATTTGTAAATCCCGTCTTCACACCGACACAACCACCCACATACACACCACTTTTCACAGTCACCGCACTTGACACGTCCAGTGACATGGACATCTCACCACCCACAGCACCAGCACCCACTCCACTCGCAGCACCATCATATTTAGGTACGTCACAATTTTCCACGATCACCACTGCATCCACCTTCCCAACCCCATTCCCCATTCCCGATGCATCTACTTCCACCGCATCCTCACTTAGCACTCCATTACTATTATCGCCAACCATAAACACTGCACTTCAACAAATGTTCACATGCATGACACAAGTACGAGATGAGTTTGCATCTCTTGGCAACCATTATCAACAGCTGCAGAGGACGACAAATGAATTACAGTCGCAGCTTAATTCATTATCAATCGAGAATGCCTCTTTAAATACGCGATACCAAGAACTAAGAGAGGCATATCATAAGCTAGAGCTAGAAAGTGAAGAGAAAACAAAAGAAGCCACTGCTGATCTGGACAACCTGCTTCGAGCCCAAACAATTAGGAACGCGACGCTGACCAAGAATATGGGCTTACTCAGGAGGCACCTAGCCGCAGCAAAAGAGGAGAACCAGAGACTCCAAGAGCAGAATAGAGAGAATTTGGAAGCGGCATTGGACCATCCAGAACAACCCTTAAGTCCTAGCAGATTCAAGGCAATCCCATCCGAATCGATGCAGATGTTGCTAGAGGATCACGTGAGATTGCTAGAGGACTATGATCGAATGACAGAAGAGCACCAAAAGTTAAAAGAAGATCATCAGCTACTACAGCTCAGAGAACCGGCATCACAACAAGTACAAGCAGCAGCAGAAGTACCAGAACCTGTGGACCCCTCTCCTGACCTCATAGAGGAACTCAACGCATTACGGGCCCAGGTAACCACACTCCAATCACGCATAGATGTATACGAAGCACCACCACGGCCTGACTCCCCACCGGAGATCCCAGCTGACGAAGAGAACATAACCATTCCGGTGGAGGAAACGTTTGAAGAAGCATACGAGCCAATACCCATCCCCGGCGGACAAGTCACGGCCGAAGGCCAGATGACCTATGAACTTCCTACCCCCGCGTGGATGAAAACGATTGAGGAAATTGGAACAACGCACTCAGCTAGAGTCGAGGCCCAGCTCCATGCTATGGCCATGATCGAAGAAAGAATTTTGCAATCTCCCTACTTTGCTCAATTGGCCCCACGCAGGTACATATCCGGGCATGAGCTTCAATACAAACCATACTTCATGCTAATGGCCGAATACCAGCTGGCCATAGAGAAGCGAACTGGCAAGAAGCCATCACATGCAACTCAATTTGAGCCTGAAGACTTGCCACTCGATGCGCAACAAGGCACTATTTATCAACCAGATTGGCGTACACGTCTTTTACAGGAGTACCCTGAAATGATGAGCACATGGGTTAAGGCACCATTACATTTAAAATACAATCCGTGTTGGGGACCAGTGCCACGACGCCGCTCCTGGACTGCCTTCGCTATCAAAGTACAAAACAATAAGCAGTGCCAAGACTGGCTGAACTACCCATATTTCAGGCCACCTACAGGACCACCGACAATTGGCTACATGATGGCAACGATTCGTCACTGGCTCCCTCGCTTGAGATATATGGACGATATAGCAGCGCATATGACTGTCAAGATATTTGACATGATGCAAATGATATTTAAAGTCTTCCGGCGAGTCAAAGCACCACATGTTAATACCCCGGGCTTTGAGCATGGCAACTTGGATCTCGCATATGACATGAGTACGACGCCATCGCTCCGGGTGTGTTATGCCTGGCATTGCAGAGTCAAATACTTACCGGCGTGCTACAAGCAGACATTCGAAGAGATGTTCACAACCGGCTTTTGGGAATACCACTCTGAAGTGTTCATCAGCAGGCCGACCCACTTATTGCAATTATTTGCCTGTGAACAGTTGGTGTATTCCACGCATTATAGACTCCCACCATCCAATGAACCACAACCAATTAATTGGGAGAAACTCGAGGCAGACCTAGCCCGAGGCATTCGAGTATCTGAGCACACCCTCGCTAACGACCTCCTACAAAACTACATCCGACAGACTTCACAGCAAGGTTCTGTCAGGGACGACAGAAGCGAGAGGGAGGGGGGTGTTGGAAGCAGTCAGAGGCACAGACGACGTGGAAGCATGTAAAGACGGAGCAGGGAGCCAGTCGGATCATTTTTTCAAACAACTATGTTTTTATTACCTCTTCAAACATCCAACAGTGATTTTCATCACTCTTGTAACATATGTAATATAGACAAAATCCCATTTTCTAATTCATAGCTCCATTTTGTGCAAGCCGAGGAGTCCTCGAGCTTGAGGAGCTTAGGTAGAATGCGCGTACCAATTTTCGTTATTTTTAGTCATCGTTTACCCTTCCAAATAGCCTCTAGGACCTATTTTTTAACTATGCCGGTCACTAGATGTGAAACCGGTCAAAACTAGTCTAGAAACTATAAAAAGAGCTAGAGAGCTCATTTTTGAGGTTAGCTTGTTGGAGTTTAGAGATCTTTGGAGCTTGTAATAGTGTTCTTGAGTAATAGAGCTAATTTCCCTCCTTCCATTGTGTCTTGCTTGTCTCTTCGTAGTGTGTGTGCATGTGTGTGTGCATTTCTATGCTTCTCACCTTCACTTTCACTTCATCTCACATTCACGATCTTCATATCACTCCTATCTCTTCCGCGGATTGACATTAAGGAGGTGAAGCTTTTTAACGTGGTTCTCACCATTGTGCTAGAGCAACAGTTGTGTTCCTTCCTTTGTCCACGAAGCCTGAGTCACCGGAATAGGTTCTGGGAACACTGGTGGTTCTATTGCGGTCCAGTGACTAGCCTTGTCATACATCCTATGTTGTTCTCGTATCCCAGGTTCGAATATTTCTGCTATCGACTGCAGTTGTTTACCGGATCGGGTCTGGACTGTAGCAGTCTGTGTTTCTACGGGCGTGATTTGTACCATGTTGGCCATTGGGTTTTTTCGCTCCTTCTTCCTTTGATCATACTCAGCTGCATCTTTGCAAAACCTTCTAATGTGTCCGAATTCACCACAAAAATGACAGCGTGGCAGTGGTAAATTGGGATTTTCCGGTGGTGGTCCGTTTAGCCAACGGTTTACATTAAAATTGTTATTCTTCTATCCTCGGTAGTTCCGATATGCTTGCGGTTGATTGTTTCTCAATTGCGGGGGCACATAGTGATTTGCTGGCTGTCCATGTTCTTGAATAACTGCATTGACCGTTGCTGTTCCCTGTACTCTAGCGTTGTAGACACAGTTTCCGGTGGTGTGTCCAGTAGTGTTGCAAATAGCGCAAAACGTTTGATTTAGTGCACAATTGGCACTAATATGACCTGAATTTTTGCATGTGATGCAGTATATTTGTCTGGTTATATCTTCAGCCATAGTTCTTTTTGTTTTTAACCACTCCAGATCTTCTGTAAATCCACCGACTTTGGATTCCAGTTGCAGAGCCATGGCAATGACTGCATCCAGCGTCATAGCTCCGACACATCTTATGATCATGATCTGTTTCAGTTGTGGGGTTAAGCCATTGATGAACCACTGAGTGATGACATCATCAGGTAAGTTAGCGTGGGCCTGTGGTATCTGTCATAAGTGTGTTCTAAAGAGTGTAGCATACTCCTGGATAGTCTGATTTGCCTTCTGTCGGTTGTTCTGTAAATAATCGAAGATTTCGGTGGGATTCTTCTTTAGCCTGAATCGTTGCAGAAAGGCGTCTCGTACTGCGTCATAGGTACCGAAATAATTAATATTGTATTCCGTAAGCCATCTAGCTGCTTCATTGACCAGTGTAGATTGAAAAACAATGGCCTTATATGCCTGATCCGGTGGATGGTTAAGAACTGCATAACTGATTTCGAAAGTACGTACGTGAGCGTCCGGATCATCTCCTAGGAATCCACCGAATTTTGTGTATGTTACTCCTGTTGGAGGCGGCCTTGGCTGACATAACTGTTGTTGCTGTTCTTGTCCGTTCATTGCGAGTATATTAGGCCCTCCTTCTGTATCTGGAAGTTGATTGGATGAACTATCGGAACTTGTATCGCTGGATGGTGTGCCTTCCGGTGTGCTGTTTTTACTTAGAATGCGTCGGATTTCTGCTTCGAACAGTTTTCCTTCCTTCTGGATATCCAATATCCGAAATCTTTCTTCCAAGCACGCTGGTTGGGCTGAGGATTCCACAAAAAATGCTAAGCCTTGGCCGACAGTTGGTGTTTCTATCACCGGAATGTCACCGTAATGAACCGAAATTGTGCCAGAATGCAGTGTTTTTCCGCTTTTATCGATCTCTTTTCCTAGAGTGTTTCTGATCGTGGATAATTTTGAATCTTGATCCAAGATTGTTAAACTGGTTTCCAGCGGCGTCTTGGTAGATTCTGGAATTACTATATCTTCGATAGGTTGGGTCAAAGTATCACCAGAATGTACCAAAGGCGTTGATCGTTCCACCGGAATATGACCGGAATTAATTCTAACATCCTTAACTTGCTTGACCACTGGGTCAGACCGTGTTATACCTTCTTCTCCTAGGGTTGTCTTTAGCACTTTAGGTGTTCCAGCCTTATGGTTCTTAGGATACGTTTCGCCAGACCGCGTAACCGGCATGTATCATTATGCAGTAACAATATCTGAGCAGTTTGCAACAATCTGGCTCTGTTACTACTGTCAGTCAATCAAACGATAAACGTGATGTTTGATTTTGACAAAAAACTGGCTCTCTAATGCCACTTTCCCACAGTCGGCGCCAAATGTTAGCCGTTGGGTGGCTACAGACTCTGATTTTGGACTCCGAATACTTTAGAATGTTGGGCGTCCTCGACTCTCTACTCTTCCGTGCGCAGGTTAGTTGGTTGATCTGATCACTACTACCGTGATAATTGAAAGTAAATTAACTCTTAGCCACGTGGGTTCTTGGGAGTGGTAGGGGTGTGTTATACAGAGGCCCTGTACTATTTTCCCAGCTTCTTACACAAGCATAAATGCTCCCTCGTGTCTTAGCTCAGTACTCAACTCTGAACAACTGATAACTGTTCGGTGCACTGGACTTAGAATTTCCGAACTGATTCTGCTATAGCTATCTGAGCAGTAGTCCGGTTACTTGTATCCAATGGAATAATATACTTCAGTAAACGAAGATCACTTAATACACACTTCTTCAGAACAGACAGGTATACCAAACAGATATCTATACCCTGAAGTTATGCAAACTTACCGTATGCCCAACTCGAGCAACAAATTTCCTAACAACAATCGACTAGTCGCAGGTTTAACAGTGTCCTACTCGCACCTCGACCATTACAGATACTAGTCTTCCTGTGATCGGAATCAACAGTGAACGCAGACTACTGTATCAAACTTGGTCACTTATAGAAAATGTTAACGCGAAAATAGTTCGAGGCTGCTTTTCACATGCCCTTGTTCAGCATAAAGTCTGACAAACAACACACTGCAACTTAATAACACTCAAAGACATACTCAACCATTACCAAACAGATTCGTAACACAAGACTACCAATTCGTAACTCTGCGCTATAGTGCGAATAAACGACTAGACGGAGCACAGAACAGAGCAGAATAGAGTCGAGTTCAATCTTCTCAATGACATACATACTTCAAACAACACGCTTACAATTCCCCAAACGGGCTATCGGCCACTCTTTTCTCATTGCCTTATATAGAAGATTTTTTACAAGGGTGCACGAATCTTTAGTTACATGCACGTTTCCCGAAAGGTTCTTTTACATTTAAGACGCCTGTCCTAGTACATTTGTCCTTTTTCGACGGCCGTCTAACAGTATGCACACCTCCTCCAAGTTAAAATAATTCAAAAGCTTCAGTAGGTTGTGAGAAATGCTTCAAACAATCTACCTATGTATGAAACTGACTTCTTGTAGAGTCGACTTTGAAACCTGCAACTTCTAACACATAGTTCTCCCAATCTAGAACCCATTTAAGCAAATGCTTTTAGCCATAGATGGCTTACCTTCCAACTTAGATTTTGATTCCTCATTTGTGTAAAACTTTACACTGTGCAGTGATAAGTGAACATTTCTTTGACCATCGAATCTGTGCATGTTTGAGAAGACACTCAACACTTTCTCACATATAGATGTTCCTACACAAAAATTCTCTCAGCCTGTTTACAATTGAACTCTCAAACTTTAACCATAGATAGATTAACTATGGACTTAGATGTATACAAAAGGATTTTTTATAAAATCAAACATAGAAGGAGAACTAGAGAAAAGATCGATGTGCAATTCTCTAAACATTCTTTCTATTCAACTCTTCATACATCTGATGGATGATACATCCAATACACATCATCTATTCATCTATGCTTCATCTCACTCATCTAATACCACCATCTACATGTATCTATATATACATGTGAGTGTTGATTCGTCATTACTTCAAGTATATATTGAAGTATTTACAATGCTGATGTACATATGTTTTTAAAGAACTTTACTATCTGAATCTTCTCTTTACTCCATGAAGTTGGACTTCAATATTTTCTTCATCTCTTCACTTCTAGGCTTTATAATCACCAATTGTTGAAGCTCCCCCTCAATCATGAATTGTGATTACCTGCATCTTCTTTATTCCTACCATATCTTTAAACCTCTACAACTTTGGTCCATCCAGGCTTTTTGTCATCATATCTGCAAGTTGATCTTTTGTAGGAGTATGCATAACTTCTATTTCTTTATCAACAACCTTCTCTCTCAGAAAATGATACTGAATTTCAATATGTTTAGTTCTAGCATGAAATAAAAGATTTGCTGCCAAATATAAAGAACTCATATTGTCTCCACAAATGATAGGAGTACTCTAAACAATATCAAAACTCTTCATAACAGTCTTTAACCATATTACTTCCTTTGCAGCTTCTACCATACCTTTGTATTCTGCTTCTGTAGATGATAAAGCAACTGTATGTTGCTTCTTAGAGCACCATGAAATTAGCTTATCTCCCACATAACACAAGTATCCATGTGTTGATCTTCTATCATCAGAATTACCTACCCAATCTGCATCACTATATATTTTGACTCTTGTATTTGAAGTAAATCCATAATATAGACCTTCCTTAAGTGTGGCCTTGATGTACCTAAGTACTCTTTGTCCTGCAATCCAATGTTCCTTTCTAGGACAATACATGAATTGAGATAGAACTCCAACTGCATATGATAAGTCAGGTCTTGTTAATGTAGCATAATTCAAGCTACCCACCAAACTCTGATAAAGCTTCATATCTTTGAATTACTCTCCTCTATATTTACTCAATCTATGATTCACCTCCATTGGAGTTGGTGCTATCCTACAATCTTCCATTTTAAATTTGGTTAGCAAATTTCTCAGATACCTTTCTTGAGTTACATATACTCCATGTTGAGTATATGAAATCTCCATTCCCAAAAAGAATGACAAATTTCCCAAATCACTGATTTTGAACTCTTTCTCCATCTGCTTCCTAATCATGTGTATGCCTTTGTCATCTGTTCCTGTAAGTATTATGTCATCAACATAAATACAAACATAAATGAATCCATCCTCACTTGTTTTGACTAACAAGCTACTATCTGCCTTTGAAGCTTGAAACCAAAGTTCCTTCAAGAACTTTACAAGCCTATAACTCCATGCTCTTGGGGCCTGCTTCAACCCATACAAAGCTCTCTTGAGCTTACACACATAATTTGGATACACTTGATCTTTGAAACCATCTGGTTGTTCCATGTAGACTTCATCTAAAATATAACCATTCAAAAATGCATTCTTCATATCTAATTGAGATAATGTCCAACCTTTGCAAGCAGCAATTGCTATGAGAGTCCTTTTGGTTGTCATCTTTGCAATAGGACTATAAGTTTCATCATAGTCCACACCATATGTTTGTGCATATCCATCTACAACAAGCCTGGCTTTGTACCTAGATACACTTCCATCTGCAAACCTTTTTGTTTTGTAAACCCATTTACATCCAATGATCTTTTGACTATTTGGTTTAGGAACCAAATCCCAAGTCTCATTTTCCATCAATGCATCATATTCTTCCTGCATAGCTTTTTCCCAATTCTTCTTCCCTTTGGCTTCATCATATGTGGATGGATCTTCATCTGCTTTTAACATGTAAGCATAATCTTTAGTAGTCAAGAATGAAGTATCATAGCTATACCTTGTAGGTTGCCATTTGTGCCTAGATGACCTTCTGACTTCTCCAGTTCTTGAAGTTTCTAGTTCATCACATTCTGGATCAAACCTTGGCACTTCTTCAACTTCAACCTGTACTTCATTATTCTCCTCTTCATCAAATATCTGAATCTTTGATTTACCTTTCTTTTGATTCACAACTTCTTCAACATCTGCATGAACATTAAGTGTACCTGCATACAAAGTACCTTGCTCATCAAATGTAACATCCTTAAACACAAGGAATTGCTTTGTGGATGGAATCCACAACCTATAACCCATTTGCTTGTCATCATAACCAATGAAGACATACTTCTCTGCTTTAGGTTCCAATTTATGCCTCAATTGTGATGGCACATATGCATATGCCAAGCATCCAAATATTTTACAATGATCCAAGGTAGGTCTCTTACCGCACCAAGCTTCATATGGTGTCATACCCTGCAAGGCTTTACATGGTAACCTATTGACCAAATATGTGGCTATGTTTACAGCCTCAGCCCACAAATAATTAGGGAAATTTCTCTCCTTCATCATGGATCTTGCACACTCAACAAGAGTTCTGTTTCCTCTTTCTGCTACCCCATTTTGTTGAGGAGAGTACCTGCAAGTAACCTCTCTCTTTATACCTGCATTCCACAAATAATCAGTGAACTCATTAGAGAAATACTCTCCCCCTCCATCTGACCTTAGTCTCTTCAATTTTTGACCTGTAATTCTTTCTGCATATGCATGATAGTGTTTAAATGTAATAAACACTTATGACTTGCCTTTGATCACATAGATTGTAATCCACCTGGTAGCATCATCAACATATATGACATAATATCTTGAACCATTTATACTGAAGTCCTTTGAAGGACCCCACACATCTATATGTACCAATTCAAGTTTTTTTGAATACATGAAACCATGCTTATTATATGATTTCTTATGAGTCTTACCTAACTGACATGCTTCACATCTGTATGTCATGTGTTGACCTGCAACATTAGGCAATCCAAGCACTGAACCATTGTTAATCATTTCTTTGATACCTCTTTCATTAAATTATCCAAGTCTTTTATGCCAAAGATCCAATTCAGACACCTTTTGCTCTCCATATGTAAACATAGCATGTCCAACATTACCTTGTATCTTAAGTGTGAAGAGCCTTCCTTCCTTCTTTCCTGTAACAATTTGTTTATACCCTTGACTAGGGTCTTCAACATAAACTCCATCATTAGTGAACCTTACCTCATATCCTTTTTCCACAATTTGTCCTACACTAATCAAGTTCTTTGGAATTCTAGGAACACATAGAACCTTACTCAAGAGAGTAATTCCATCTTTGGCTTTAACTGAACCAATTGACTTTACTTTGTGCTTTGTATTATCACCTGTTTGAACTATATGATTGATTGCCTTATGATCTAGATCAGTCATCAAAGCAATATTTCCACTCAGATGATTGCTACATCCTGAGTCAATATAAAATACTCTCATGTCTTCATGTGAGGCTTCACATGTTGCATTCATAATAAGAGTTGAATCTTCTTTCTGATCTGATGCATAATTGTAGTAGGTGTTATTATAGGATTGATTTTGGAAGTTTTTTCCTCCACCTCTTCCAAAAGAATTCCTACCACCTCTACCTCTAAAGTTTCCTCTCTGATATCTGCCACCTCTTCCTCTTTGATTAAAGTTCTGATTGAAATTACCATTACTTTGATTATTATGCCAACAATCATGAAATAGATGATTGGTCTTACCACATATCCAACAAGCTCTGACATTATCTTTGTTATTTCTGCCTCTTCCTCTACTTCTACCACTTCCTCTTCCTCTTAGGATGTTTGGTTGACTTGGAGTACCTTCATCTTCAACTGATTGTTGCTTTCCTTTGCTAGCTTTCTTCTTGTCTTTAGAATACATTGCATGACCTGCACTCTTATCAACATCTCCTTTGATATCATTCTCAAAAGTTAGCATATGTCCTAACAATTGATTCAAATCAGGAGTGAAATGATCTAATGAAAGTTCTGTAGACAAAATAAAAGGCTTCCACTTCTCATCTCCTCTTAGCCCTATGAGAATTTGTCTTACCAACTTATCTTCATCAACTGCACCTAAAGAATCAGCAATGTCTTTCATCTTTGTCACATAATCAGATATTGATTGTGAAGCCTTCTTCTTGAATGTAGTAAACTCTGCCGATAATGAAGCTTTCCTTGATTTGGTTGTATTCTGAAAATGCTCTTCCAAAGCATTCCAAATGTCACTTGCACTTTCAAGTCCTCTGATATGAGGAAGCAAATAATCATTCACTGCCATGTAGATTATGCTCCTTGCTTGAGCATCCTTCTTCATCCAAACCTTTATATCTGCAAGCTCCTCCCTAGTTGGAACACTAGGATCTTTGAACTCTGGCTTTTCTTCCTCTCCTCTGATGTATCCCATCAGATCTTTGCTCATAAGATGAGCTTCCATTCTCATAGACCAAGCTGGATAGTTCTCTCTATCCAACTTCTCGATTTGAAGACTATCTCCCATCCTTTCTTCACCTGTACTATCAAATCTTTAATCCTTATAAAGAATGAATGTACCTTAGCTTCAAATGTTGCTCCTTCTGATCCTTTTGATAACCTTTATGTGTCTTCCTTCAGTCTTTCTTCCACACTTTATCCTTTTGAACCTTCAAGATAAGAAATTTGTATATCTGCAGTAGTCGGAGTCTTCCTTTCCTCAATTTTGATACTTCCAGCTCTGATACCACTGATGGAGAGTGTTAATCTCCAAAAGAACAAGCTATCCTTGATGTTAGACCACCTCTATATCAAGAATAACTTTAAACTCCAACTAATTTTGGAAGACAACCATCAAACTATCAAGAAATTAACTAACTGTAAAGGAAGTCATTTCACAGAAAAGTCTGCTGCACATTAATCACTCTTTGAGTAATTATTTGCATAAAGTTTCTAATGAAACTTTTTAGAATGTGTCGCCTAGATTATGCGCACCTCCTCGAAGTTAAAATAGTTCAAGAGCTTTAGTAGATTATGAGAAATGCTTCAAACAATCTACCTATGTCTAAAATTGACTTCCTGTAGAGTCGACTTTGACACCTGCAACTTCTAACACATAGTTCTCCCAATCTAGAACCCGTTTAAGCAAATTCTTTTAGCCATAGATGGCTTACCTTCCAACTTAGATTTTGACTCCTCATTTGTGTAAAACTTTACACTGTGCACTGAGAACTGAACATTTCTTTGACCATCGAATCTGCACCTGTTTTAGAAGACACTCGACACTTTCTCACATATAGATGTTCCTACACAAAAATTCTCTAAGGCTGTTTACAATTGAACTCTCAAACTTTAACCATAGATAGATTAACTATGGACTTAGATGTGTACAAAAGGATTTCTGATAAAATCAAACACAGAAGGAGAACTAGAGAAAAGATCGACACACAATTCTCTGAACATTCTTTCTATTCAACTCCTCATACATCTGATGGATGATACATCCAATACACATCATCTATTCATCTATGCTTCATCTCACTCATCTAATACAACCATCTACACATATCTATATATACATGTGAGTGTTGATTCGTCATTACTTCAAGTATATATTGAAGTATTTACAATGCTAATGTACATATGTTTTTAAAGAACTTTACTATCTGAATCTTCTCTTTACTCCATGAAGTTGGACTTCAATATTTTCTTCATCTCTTCACTTCTAGGCTTCATAATCACCAATTGTTGATTGTCCTGCTAACAAATAAGTCTTCAATTGTCCTTGATTTCCTGCAAGCCAATCATCAACTTGAATCTACTTAACTTTGTACCATCAAGAGCTTTGGTCAACATGTCTGCACATTGCATATCAGTAGAGACATAGGATAGTTGAATATCCTTGCTCATTAGCTTCTCCCTTACATAATGGTAGTGGACTTCAATATGCTTGGTTCTAGCATGGTATACCAGATTAGCTGCAAGATGTAGTGAGCTTGTGTTGTCACCAAAAATGTGAGGTGTTGAAGAATGAAGTCCAAGATCTGTGTACAAAGACTTTAACCACATGATTTCTTGAGTTGCATTAGCCAAACCTCTATATTCCACTTTAGTAGAAGATAATGCCACGATTGGTTGCTTCTTCAATGACCAAGAAATGATTTTTGAGCCTGCAAATTATATATACCCGGATGTGCTTCTTCTATCATCTCTAGATTCGACCCAATCTGCATCTAAGTAGACCTTTAGCTCAATATCTGAAGTAAATGAATAAAAAATACCTTCATTCATGGTCCCCTTTAGGTACTTGAGGACTCTCTTGGCCGCTTCCATATGTGGTCTTCTCGGCTTATGCATAAACTGACTCAATATGCTAACACTATATCATATATCCACCATTGTGAGTGTTGCATAGTTCAAACTTCAAACCAAGCTTTGATAGCTTGTGATGTCTTCAATTTGCACTCCTTCATAAGCACTAAGCTTATGATTTTGCTCCATAGGTGTACCTGCACACTTGGTATTTTCCATCTTGAACTTAACGAGCATGTCATGCACATATTTCCTTTGTGTGATGTATATACCTGAACCTGTGTAGATTAACTCCAATCCAAGGAAATAAGTGAGTGGTCCGAGGTCACTTATTTTGAACTCCTCCTTCATTTGATTCTTTACCTCTTTGATTCCTTCAAGATCATTGCCTGTGATAATAATATCATCAACATACACACATAAATAGATCACTTCAGATCCATTCCTCTTTATGAACAAAGAGGTATCCACCTTGCTAGCTTTGAATCCTTGGTCCTGCAAATAAGTCACCAATCTGAAACTCCAAGCTAGTGGAGCTTGCTTCAATCCATACAAAGCTTTCTTTAGTTTGCATACATAGTTAGGATGATTTGCATCCTCATATCCAAGAGGTTGTGCCATATACACTTCCTCAGAAATCCATCCATTCAAAAAAGCATTATTTACATCAAGTTGATAGAGCTTCCAATTTCTAGATGCAACAAGACTAATGAGAACCCGAATTGTATGCATTTTTGCAACAAGAGAGAAAGTCTCCTCATAATCAATACCATGGGTTTGAGCAAACCCTTTAGAAACTAACCTTGCTTTGTGTCTATTTATACTTCCATCTGGATTCCGCTTGATTTTTTATATCCATCGAGATCCAATTACCTTCATAGATGGCTTGTTAGATACAAGCTCCCAAGTTTCATTCTCCTTTAAGGCTTCCATTTCTTCATCCATTGCATCTCTCCAAGCTTTCTTGATTTGTGCTTCTTCAAACATGGTAGGTTCTTCATTGGTTGAATCCTTTGCAATGTAGATTGAGTGCTTGGTGACCAAAGAAGTATCATAACCAAACCTCTCTGGTTTCTTCTTCTCCCTTGAAGACCTTGTAAGTGGTTGATGTGACTCTCGGGTCCATATGTAGCATCCTGCATCTTTGCTTTACCTTTGTTCTTCCATAGCTTTAGTCTTTCCAAGTCTTCTAGGTCAATCTCCGAATCACTTTCTTCAATTTGCTTTGGCTCCTTTGGTTGAAGTGATGGAAAATCTTCATCCAAGTCATATGGCAGCTTCATTTTCCTGTCGTCATCAAACCATGATTTGTTTTCATCAAAATTTACATCTCTACTCACAGAAAATCCTTTATTGGTTGGATTGTACAATCTATATCCTTTTTGGTTTTGGTCATAACCAATGAATACGCACTTCTCTGCCTTGGGATCCAATTTCCCTCTTACTTGAGAAGGAATGTGAGCATAGGCTAAGCATCAAAATATTTTACAATGCTCTAGACTAGGTCTTCTTCCATTCCACACTTCATATGGAGTTGTTCCATTTAGTGACTTCGATGGAAGTCTATTTATGAGATATGTGGCTGCCGACACAGCCTCTGCCCATAGGTAGTTTGGCAATCCCTTTTTGTTGAGCATGGACCTTGCAGCTTGGACAATAGATCTGTTTCTCCTCTCTGCTACACCATTGAGTTTGGGTGTGTACCTTGTAGTGACTTCCCTTTTAATGCCTCTTTCATGCAAGAAGGCATCAAATTCAAAAGAGAAGTATTCTCCTCCACCATCTGATTTGAGTCTTTTCAAAGTCCTACCTGTTTGGTTTTCAACAAGAGTAATAAAATTCTTAAAGCAATTAAACACTTAATCCTTGTGCTTCATGAAAAAAAGAATGATCCACATGCTACAATCATCTATGAAAGACACATAATATCTTGAGCTTGATATAGATGGCTCCTTACTTTGACCCCACACATCCGTGTGCACTAGATCCAAAGGAATTTGATACATATATCCTTTCTTATTGAAAGGTTGTCTATGAGCCTTGCCGAGTTGCAAGCTTCACACTTATAAATCATGTTGTGCCTTGTTATATTAGGCAAACCAAGTACACTTTGGTCCCTGCAAATTTGTTTGAGTGTCCTCTCACCAATGTGAGCAAGCCTTTTGTGCCATATCTCCAACTCTATTAGAGTTTGAGATCCATAGCTAAATAAAGCTATGTTCTTTGTATCTTCCACTTCAAAAGTGAAAAGCCTTCCTGTCTTTTCTCCTTTGGAAATCCTTCAAAATCCTTGCATTGGGTCTTCAACATATGCTCCAAATCGATTGAATCTAACCTGCAATCCTTTTTCAACAATCTGTCCAACACTTATTAAATTTTTGGTAATTGTAGGGACATACAAGACTTTGCTTAAGAGGTTCATATTCCCATCTGATGTCTTCACATTACCTATCTTCTCCACTCACTGCTTTGTAGCATCTCCTATTTGCACTTCATGCTTGTTATGAGGATCTTCCAAATGAGAAAGTAAAGCCAAATTTCCTGCTACATGGTTTGAGCATCCCGAATCAATGTAAAATATGTGATCATCATCCTTACCCTTCTTCACTGATAGATTCATAATCAATAATGAATGTTCTTGACTTTGTTCCTCTGCATAGTTATTGTAGTCTCTTCTTCCTCTATGGCCACTTTGATAGTTTTTGTTGTTGTAATTGTTGTTGTTGTAGCCTCCATTGTATCTACCTCTATTTGATCCATAGCCACCTCTATTGAATCCTCTTCCTCTTGAGTTCATCGGGTTCCTAAAACATTCTTCAGTAGTATGGTTAGATAAGCCAAATATATTGCAAGGTTAAGATGATTGGAATCTCCCCCTGCCTTGCTTTCCACCTCTGTCTCTCTTCCTCTACCTGCAAAGTTTGCTTGGAAAGAGCTAGATTCATCTTCATTCTTCCTATTCTTTGACTTTTGTGTGACCTTAGCTTTACTTAGAATATAAGGTAGAATTTTGATTACCTCTTGAGTACTCACCACCTTTGCTAATCTTTGCTTCATGAGTGAAGAGTTGGCCCATGAGTGTGTTGAGGTCGGGTATATGCATATCCATGTATAAATCCATGGTTGTTGTGAATGACTCCCACTTGTCGCTTGCTTTGATTCCATTCATGATTTGTCTAACGATTTGCTCCTCTTCAATTACCTCTCCTATGCTTCCAAGTTGGTCGGAAATCTCCTTCATCTTTGTGAAATAATCAGTCACAGTTTGCTTCGGGCTTTTCTTCATTATTGTGAAATCCATCCACAATTGGTTCTTCCTTGCTCGAGTGTTGGAGGAGAAGAAAGAAGCAAGTGCATTCCAGGTCTCTCTTGATGTCTTGCATCCCTTGACATGAGGTAAAAGAAAATCAGAGATTGAGATTAGAATATAGGACCTTGCAAGTGCACCCTTCCAACACCAATTTGAAAGTCCTTCCACTTCTTCATGCGATGGTTGCCCTTTGTTCCTCATGGTTGGCATTGCTTCATCTCCGGATATGAATCCATATAGATTCCTCCCTTCAAGGTAAACATCCATCCTTAGAGACCATGTCGGGTAGTTGTTTCGATCCAATTTGTCAATTGTTGATGGAAATCCATCTCCCATGTTGCTTGACTATGCTCTAATACCACTGTGGAGAGAAATGGTGGATGCAATCCAAAGATGAGTTGGTGCTACTACAACCGGCTTCACACTAGCCAACTGAGACTTCAGAGTTGATTAGTAGACCCTTTGAGCTTCCTAAATCCTCCAAAATATCAGCCAAGTACTTTGGAACATGTATCCCAAAAGTTTAAGTCAAGATAGACTAGTTGCAAAATGACTAGCTCCTAAAACTTGCTATTTTTGGACATACATCTGCTGGAAAAATTGAATAGTGCTCTCAACCTGGTAGGAATTAGATACATACCTTTTACACATAGCAAATAAATTTAGCAAGCTTCCCAATCAAAGTTAAAATTTTTAAGATGGAGTGAGCACTGAGAACAAGATTCATCAATTTCTGGAACATGCCCACCATTCTTGGGGCTTTGCAGAGATAGACGAGTGAGGAGTAAAATGCAGATATCTCCCAAGTATAAATCAAATGACATTGAAACTTTGTATCAGAAACTAGACCGTAAGATCTATTCAACGCATGTTAAAACACTGAAAAATGTTGAGTAGAACTCGAGATATGACCTTCTGAAGTTACTGCTCCGAGTGAGTATAATAGAGAAGAAAATAGAGAAGTAGATAATGACAAATGTATAGATTTACATATGATTACAACCACATTGGCAATGAATATTTTCACAATGGGAGTAGAATGATAGAGCTATGGAGTAAGCTCTTCAATCTCTACAAAATGACATGAAATGGTCACGTACAAGGCTTGCTAATTACCTCTTCCTTCTTGCTCTTTTTATACCTATTCTTGGAGGGAGTTTTGAATTCGAATTCAAATGGCTCCACCTAAAAGTTATCCCCAAAGTTAGGAGATATTCCCTCAGCTCAAAAATTTGTGGTTTTAGGTAGTGAGAGCCACAAATTTGCGTTTACATCTTTTTTCAATTATAAGAGATAAAATGTACTCTTTTACAAGAGGTGTTCACATGACTACACATTTGACTTACAAATGATCATAATATCAAGCATATCAAGCATGTAGGCTTGGGTAAAATGCACCAACAGATATGTATGCCATGGTAAGCCTTTTGTCTTTTTCTTATATGCATATATAATCCTAACTTCTTGCATTCTAGAAATTCCCAATTGTTCCAACTCCAAAATTCAATAATATAGTTCATGTCCACTCCACCGTAGTTGGTTCCCTGTCCTCAAAATAGGTATAAGGAATTCCAATAGGTAGCACTGCATTTTGAACATAAACTAAATTGAATGGAGTGGTCCCAATGGAGGTTTTATATACTACTCTATATGCCCACAAGGCATGATGTACTTGCATATCCCAATCTAATCTCTGTCACGAGGAAGGAGATAAGGAAGAGAGCTCACACATACACTCTCACTCTCAAGGAGAAGCACACACACAGATTGAGGCAAGGAAGAATGATCTTCTTCTTCGTCTTCTATTACATAAAAAGGAATGTACAAGAATGACCTAAAACAAGAATACAACAATTGCAACATATAAAGACTAGTATATAAAGAGAAAGTTAATGTCCGTAAATGAGTGAGCTGGCAAGAAACAAATGTGCCATCACTCTCGGTAGATAAATCTAATAAAGCTCAATGAAGCGTCCTTGACATATACCGGCATGATCACTATACATGTCAGAGAAATGAAAAATGACACGTGTCATCCTCGATCATCACATGTTGATCTTGATATCTCAACACTCCCCCTCAAGCTCAATGCCATATCGTGTAATCCAAGCATCTTCCAAAACTTCTTCAACTTCTCAGCTCCAAATGCTTTGGTGAAAATATCAGAAACTTGCTCATCTGTTCTCACATAAACAAGATCAATATCACCTGCTAATACCTTCTCTCTGATGAAGTGATAATGTACCTCGATATGCTTTTTTTTGTCATGAAAAATAGGGTTATGTAATAACTGTATGCTGCTAAGATTTTCACAATAGATAGTGATAGGCTTTTGCACTTCCACACCTAGATCTGCAAGTACCATCTCCAGCCATGATGCCTCACATGTTGCCATTGCAGCACCTCTATACTCCGCCTCTGTACTCGAGAAAGCAACAGTGGGTTGCTTCTTGCTGCTCCATGTAATAGTTGCACCTCCAGTGAGAATAGAAAGCCACTAGTAGATCTTCTATTCGGAGTACTACCAACCCAATCTGCATCTGTGTATCCATGAACCTGCAAATCTACACCAATTTCATATAATAATGCATAATCCAAAGTAGCACTCACATAACATAGAGTGCGTCTTAGAGCATCCAAATGTGGCTTCCTTGGAACTTGCATAAATTGACTTTCAAGTCCAATAGTGTAACTAAGATAAGGCCTCGTAATTGTGAGATATATCAAGCTTCCCACAATTTTCCTATACATAGTAGCATTTTCCAATGCTTCACTTGACGTAGTATCTAACTTCAAAGTCTAATATAATGGCATACAAATTGGCTTACAGTCAGCCATACCATACTTTTGCCACGTATTCAAGGAATATTGCCTTTGTGACATCCATATACCTGTTTCTATATGTATAAACTCAATGCCCAAGAAATAGCGCAGCACACCAAGATCTTTCATGTCAAATTCCTACATAAGAATTTGCTTTACCTCTTTGATGCTTCCTTCATTATCACCACTTACAATCACGTCATCAACATAAATAGCCACAATAGTGATGCCATCATCAACCTTCCTTGCACATAGTGAGTGATCTGCATCACCCATAGAAAACCCAATGATGGTCAAGTAGTCCGCAATCCTTGCATGCCATGCACGAGGGGCTTGCTTCAGCCCATACAAAACCTTTTGCAACCCACAAACATATTCTGGATGCTTTGAATCTTCATATCCTTGTGGCTGGTCCATATATACTTCTTCCTGTAACTCACGATGTACGAAAGCATTCTTCACATCCATCTAATGCAAAGTCCATCCTTTTGTTGTAGCTAATGCAACAAGTGTTTTGATAGTAGACATTTTAGCTACAGGTCTGAATGTTTCCTCATAGTCAATGCCATATGTCTGTGCATATCCTTTAGCTACCAATCATCTGTGCCATATGTCTGTGCCATATGTCTGTGCATATCCTTGTAAACCCATTTGCAGCCTATGGGTTTCTTTCCTTGTGGCAATGGAACCAGCTTCCATGTATCATTTCCATAAAGTGCATCCATCTCCTGATCTATAGCTTTTTCCCAATCTACAACTCCAATTGCATCTTCAAAGCAATAAGGTTCAGCATCTTGTATTACCTCTCTCATGTAGGCAAAATGACAAGCCATATAACTGTCATACATCAATCGTTGCACTGAATTCTGCATCCTCCTAGATCATCTTGGTCTTGGGTCACTTCTCCTTGTATCATCTGCATGTGCCCTTCTTACTCCTAGAGTCTTCATAGAGGGCAATCCAAGTTCCTCATCAAGACTCTTTTTTGAACCCCTTGAGTCTCCATCAATGTCTTCAAAACCTGGACATGATTTACTACCAACAAAAATGTTTTCCTTACCTTTCTTGGATGTATTTGATGAATTTGCTGAACTCAAATTTCACGCAATCTTCCACTCCATGGATTTGAGTTGGAACTATTGCTTGCTGATGCATACGGTCCACTCAAAACTTGAGATTTTGAAATTTATTTTTTCAGCATTTTCTTTGTCATTTGGTTCAAGATTCAGTCCTTCTTTGGCATCTGCACAGAAGCTTGACATTTCATCAAATACCACATTTATGCTCACCTTTATCTGTCGTGTGAGTGGGTTATAACATTTATATCCTTTCATTCAAGGGAGTACCCAATGAAGACACACTTTTCTGCTTTTGGATCAAGCTTCATCCTCAATTCATCTAGGACATGTACATATGCAATATAGCCAGAACCTTTCAGATGTGATAAGTTTGGCTTTCTACCTGCAAACTTCTCTTCAGGCATAACTTGATGTACAACAGCAGTTGAGTTCTATTCATGATGTATACAGTAGTATGCACAGCTTTTTCCTAATAACAATGAGGCATATTCTTCTTAGCCATCAAATCTCTTGCTAATTCTACAATATGTCTATTTTTGCGTTCAACAATGCCATTTTGTTGTGGTGTGTACCTGCATGAAAATTGACGTCGAATTCCATGATTTTTTAGAAAACTGCTGAACTAATTTGACATGTATTCAACTCCTACATCAGATCTTAATGTCTGAATATACTTCCCTATCTGCTTTTCCACCATAGCTTTAAAATTCTGGAAGTGATTGAACACTTCGTTCTTATCTTTCATGAAATATACCCATACTTTGTGTGTATGGTCATCAATGAAAGTAACATAAAACCTGCAACCACCCATAGATGTGGTCTTTGCTGGACCCCAAACATCTCTATGTACTACTTCTAGTACATTCTCACTAACATGCTTGTCATGTGGAAATGATGCTCTTGACTATTTACCAAATTGACATATTACACATACCTTGGCATCTTGAATGTGTCCAATCATGCTGTCCTATATGTTAACAGATAGCCAGTACATTACCTTTTGTGCTCCTTGATTCCATTCCTCATATACTCTTACCTGATCTGCAGTCCAATTCCTTTCTCCTAATTGTGGAGCATTTTCATTCTCTCCTTCGATGTACTTCCAGTAACCTTTTCCCATTAGGAAACTTTTCATTCTGAATCTCCAAGCATGGAAGTTGTTCTTGTCTAGTTTATCGCTCATAAGTTGACTCATTCCATCCGCGTTGGCCATTTCTACAACAATATAGAACACTGCAAACCACTACAAGAAGGACTTCTGCTTGAACACTATCGCACTATGACGTGACAGTTTGATCTGAGAAAAACATAGCTTTCGTGTATCAACAGTACATGGAATCGCTTGAAATTCTACATCTAGAATATATGAGTGTTGCCGAACACAACGCAAGTTATAGTTTCTAAAAGTGATCTGGTTTTTCTATGGGCCCCACCTTGCCGGCTCAAAATGGAGGTCGAGATGGCTCTGAAACTTCACGTTGATTTTCGTAGCAAACGGAGGTCATTTGTGAATTGCGTTTTCTCCATGCCTTGTTGTGTACTCTTCACCGTTGCCTTCTCCATGAGCTCTCTACAGCCACGCTAGCTCTAATACCATGTCGTGAGGAAGGAGATAAGGAAGAGAGCTCACACATACACTCTCACTCTCAAGGAGAAGCACACACACAGATTGAGGCAAGGAAGAATGATCTTCTTCTTCTTCTCCTATTACATAAAAAGGAATGTATAAGAATGAACTAAAACAAGAATACAACAAGTGCAATATATAAAGACCAGTACATAAAGAAAAACTTCATGTCCGTGAATGAGTGAGCTGGCAAGAAACAAATGTGCCATCACTCGCAGTAGTTAAATCTAATAAAGCTCAATGAAGTGTCCCTAACATATACCGGCATGACCACTATACATGTCAGAAAATGAAAAAGTGATCTGTGTCATCATAGATCATCACACGTTGAGCTTGATATCTGAACAATCTCTTGGTATTCACAAGTTTGGAAAGCAAAGTGCATGACACTCTCTTGGTAATTTCTGCAAGACCATTAGCTTGAGGGTGATAAGGTGCACATTTCCTATGTGTGATCATAAATTGATCTATCAATGTTTCAATCACTTGATTCAAGAAATGAGTCACTCTATCATTAACAACTCAATTGGTAATCCATATCTAGTGATGATATACTCATATACAAACTTTGTAGTTGTATGAGCATCCTTTTTTACAGTGGCTTTAGCTTCAACCCATTTGTTCAAATAGTATGTTGCCACTAGAATACATTCTACATGTGAGCTTTTAGCTAATGGATGTATGGGTCCAATGAAGTACAATCCCTATTTGCTAAAGACTCTTGTAAATATCAAGGGCTTAAGGGGCATTTCATCTTTCCTTACTGGTGTTTTTGTTCTTTGACAACTTTCACATCTCTATGCAAACAATCTTGCATCTCGAAATAAAGTAGGTGACCAAAATCCTAAATATAGGATCAATTTAGCTATTCTCTCACTAAAAAAATGACCTCCAACCACACTTGAGTGAGCCATCTCTAACATTTCTAAGTATTTTTCTTTAGGAACACATATTCTTAAGTATCCATCCATAGCTCTCAATAAGCACAAAATCCTTACTTATTTCCTACATATTTCTTGTGTCTGATTTCTCTTCCTTTGAATTCTTGAGATTATGTTGCTTTAATTGTTCCCCTATAAGAATACTCCACTTTTGATTCTCTTGAAACCAGAAAAATGTTATCAACTCACTTTGATGATTTATTTGACATTTTTGACATTTAGCTATGTGTATTTCCACATCATTTTCTTTTGTTGGCCAATGTACTCCCATCCTTGCTAAATTATTTAGAGTGACAATCTTGGAAGCCTGAAAACATGGATTCCACAGATGCTCCTTCTCTAAATAATTTCCTTGTTCTTCTTCATGAACACACTATTCAAATACTCAAATGTTGTTCACATGGTACAAATGTCCTACCAAAAGAACAAAGTTCCCAATTTGTAGAATTAAGCGTGTCAAAGTCCAATTTGGTTTACTTGTTCCAAATGCCAAGATTCATACTAAGGAGCTTTCCCATCCTAGTATGGTTTCTACCTTGAGGAGATATGCATCAGGTAGTTCATCATCAACTCGATGTGAGTTTTCTCCATTGAGAATCCTTGACACGTGATCTGCCCTGAAATGGGTTTTCCCTTGTCTCACTACAACCTCATGGTTCTTACTCCATGAGGAGTAAGAACCATCTGACTATCCTTCCTCTTTGGAAAGGTTTGTTCACTAGTATAACAAAGCTTGATGATCCACAAAAAAATGAAACTTGCTAGCCAATAGATAATGTCTATACTTCTTTACAACAAACACCATTCCTAACCCTTCTCTTTCAATTGTGGTGTAACTTTTTTTTAATGATTTAATTGTCTACTTGGATACGCAATGGGAGAATCTAATTTGCTTCTTTCAATGGGTTCTCCCAAAACACATCCTAAAGCAAAGCTAGAAGCATCAACATGTACATGAAATATCACATCCTATTGTTATGCTTTTAGGATAGCTGTTGTGATCAAACATGTTTTTAGGGTTTCAAAGGCTTTGTGACATTCATTGGTCCACTCAAATTTAGTGATCAATGTATACAAAGAATCAGCAATATCTACAAACTTGTGTACGAATTTCCTATAATAACCACAATGTCCCATAAATATCTATAATTCCATCACATTTGTTGGCTTTGGTAGATTCATTAGCTCTTATCATTTCTTCATCAATTGACATTCAATTCTTGGAGAGTGTGTCCTAACATTCTTCCTTGTCTAACAAATAAGACACATTTTTTTGGGTTTAGACACAATCTATAAGTTCTAAATTTTCTAAATATATTATCTAGGTCTTGTAGATGATCTACTCTTTGATTAGAAAGAGTGCATAAATCCTCTACATAAGTTTCCATTATGCCTCTTAAAAAATCTTTGAACACATGACACATCAACTTTTTGAATGTGGTTGGTGCATTTGTTAAGCCAAAAGGCATAACCCTGAATAATGCCTTTGCTTACTAGATTTTGCATTTGGTGCTTTATGCACACTAATATTGGGATCTATACCCTTCAAATCTTTGTAGCTATAGGCAAATACATCTCTAAATTCTCTTACTGGTTTGATTAAGCTTCTTCTTCCCTTTTTTCCATGTTATCTACTATCATTTTTTGTCTGTCTTCTTCCCCTTCACGAGCTACCACAATCTTTTTTTTCTTCTTGGTTTTCATAGGACTATCCTTTTTTCTTCTCTCTTCTAGGTTTCAAATTTAGCAAAAGTCTCTCCTCGATCTCATATTTCTTGAAATTAGCTCGAACATCAAAGTTTTATTCTTCCTCCTCCTTAACATTTGGTTTTTTATGTTTTGAATTAATTTGTGAAGTTTTTTGTTCTGGCTCCTCGTGATGATTGAAGTTATTATATTTTCTTGAAATTTTATCCTTGATCACATCTCTTGCTTTCACTTCCTCTAAATATGACTTTTTATTGATAACTTCTTGGATATGTTTCTCTATTCTAGATGAAAAATTTCCTTCCTCAAATCTCATCATTCTCAATCGTAAATAGAAAATATCATACCCTTCTTCATTTTGAAAATTTATTCCCACATGCTCTTCATTAGCTAGTAGACAGTATCTGACTCCATCCATATGGTTCAGAATCTTCATCATTAAACTTTTGTGGTATGTACCTTGTATCCTCTATCTTCCTCTCATTTATAAAGTCTTCTTTTCTTAAAGAAAAAAATCTTTTGGGAGTTTCCTAGTTGTAGAAGCAAATGTTCAAAGTGGTGCTTCATTATCATTGCTATCATTAGAATTGTTAATACTCCCATGTTCATGATGCACTTTGTTCCATTCTCTTGGATGTATATTGTAATAATGTCCTCTTCAGAAATTGACTTTTATAATATTTCCTTGGTTTTGGAGATACAAGAAATCTTTTCCCCAATCCTAGAATACTTGAATTTTCATCATAAAGGGTCTTCCTAGGATGATATCATATGAGGTGAGCTATGGAAATTCTACTATTGCAAATGTGTGTTCAATTTCAATTCCACAGATTTCTATTATCACTTTATCCCATATTCCTACTATTTCTATGTGCCCATGTGTAGGTTGGAGTTTCATTTTAGTACATTGAAGTGGTTGAGCACCCCATTTTTCCCAAGTTCTCTTTGCCATGATTACTACACTAGATCCATTGTCTAGAATGGCATTTGTTTCTTTTTTACCAGAATGGACTGAGAGTATGGTATTGCCCTCTTCTCCTTCACAATATCCCCCAAATTTATCTAGGGGTATCTGCATAATTAGATCTCTATCTATATTAGTACGAGAGATTTCTAATGATTTTGTCAAGAGACTCTAGAAGTGATGGTTCTATTCCACAATCCTTACAGTAAGCTCCTTCTACTCTCAAAGTAGGTGGTTGAGTGCATTCTCTCAAAAAATGGTCTCCCTCACACCTGTAACAAGTCAACTTTTGTGTTGTTTTGAATTGAGCTTCTGGGTTTGACATATAATTGTTGGTTATGTACATGAAGATTGTTGTATCCATTTCAATTCTCCCATTCCCTAAATCCAATGCTTCAAGATCCAGTTCCTTATCATAAGTATACTCCCAACTATGCTGTTCAAAAAAACCATGTGGATGACTATTGTACTCTTCAGAATACTCCATAAATGGTACTAATGAACTTTCCAACTTTTCATCGACAGGTACATACTTTACTAGTACTACATTGGTTGGTCCATTCTTTTCTCTAAATTACAATACTTAAGTGTTCTCTTGTCTTCTAAGTGTGATTTGTCCATTCTTTTCTCTAAATTACAATACTTAAGTGTTCTCTTGTCTTCTAAGTGTTATGGCTTTTGATGATTACTCATGCATGTAGGATGGTTCTCTCCACACAAAAAAAATTTCTTAATTTGTGTCATTATAGGGCTAAGTACATCTACTCTAGCTGTAGATCCTAAAGCTCTAGCTATGGCATTCGCTAACGCTTCTGTTGGTGGTAATTTGGTCTCATTGCCTCTTTGTTGGTCATAAAATTGAAGATCATTCCCTTTGTTGTCTTCCAGGTCAATGGCTTCCTTCAGACATACATCAAGTTCATGAAAGGGTTTGGATATGGTGCTGAAAGGGTAGAGGACACATGTATGTGCCTCAAAAGTAGAGGCACTAGGCTAGAATGGAGGCGTAGCTCCTAGATAGAGGGAGAGAGGTAGTAAATCAGCTTCGGAGGGCTTCTCTAAAAGTGAGAGAACCAAAAAGTGTAAATATTAAGTTATGTTGTATAGAACCCTTTTAGGGTTGGCCAAGTCCACATTGAACTTGGCCTAAAAAATAAAGAATAAGTGACACAACCTTTATAAATAGGCCTATACACATGTATACACTATAAAGGGTTTATTTATGACCTTACCCCAACAACCTCCCACTTAAAGGCATAAATGATGCCTTTAAGCTAAGTGACTCCCACCATCAGTATACATAATTGATGTTGTGCTTTGGGTAAGCACTTAGTGAGAACATCTCTAGGATTCTGTGATGTATGGAGCTTAACCAATGTGATAAGGTCATCCTCAAGAACTTCTCCAATGAAGTGATATCACACATTGATATGTTTTGTGTGTGCATGGAACATGTCATTCTTTGGCAAACATATGGCACTCTGGCTATCACAACCAAGCATAGGTGCTTTTTGAGGCAAACCAAACTCATTGCAAAGACGTGGGAACCATATTGCTTCCTTGGAACCCTCACTGGATAAAATATATTCAGCCTCAGTACTAGACAAAGCAACAAGCTTTTGCAGTCTTCTGCACCATGATACAACACCACCTACAAGAGTGAAAACATGGCCACTTGTGGATTTTTTTGTATCCACATCACCTGCCATGTCGAAGTCATAGAATCCCTTCAGCTCTAATGGGTCCTTTCCATAACTGAGGCATTTGTTTTTAGTTCCTTTCAAATATCTGAAGATAGATGTGACTGCCTGGCAATGAGCTCTACCAAGTTTAGCCATGAACTTGCTAACAACTCCCACTGCATGAGCAATGTCTGGCTGAGTGGCAACCATAGCATATATAAGTGAACCACAAGCTGATGCATATGGAACACTCTTCATGTAATTGGCTGCATCATCATCTTTGGGATAATCATCCTTGGAAAGCTTAACATGTGGCTGTAATGGCATTCCAAGAGGCTTAGCATCTGCCACATTAAATCTTTCTAGAACTTTTTCAATGTAATTTTCTTGGGATAAATGCAAAGTATGCTATTGCCTATCCCTTTTTATTTGCATACCAAGAATATGCTTAGCTTCCCCAAGGTCCTTCATTGAGAATGCAGAGTCTAACTACTATTTTAGAGCATTCACTATGCTCTTTTTCTTCCCAGCTAGTAGCATATCATCTACATATAGTACAAGAATAATTGGGCTGACATCTTCATCCTTTTTAGTGTACAAACATTGGTCTGCATGGCTTCTTTTGAGCCCATGTTTGAGCATAAATGCATCAAACTTATTATACCATTGTCTGGGGTCTTGTTTGAGCCCATATAAGCTCTTTTTCACCTTGCATACCAAATGCTCTTTTCTAGGAATTGCTTATCCTTCTAGATGTTTCATGTATAGCTCTTTGTCTAAATCACCATGCAAAAAGTCTATTTTAACGTCCATTTGGAATGAATCCAAATCCAAGGTAGCTGTGAGAGCAAAGAACACACATAATGTGGTCATTTTAACCACTAGAGAGAACACCTCTTGGAAATCAATGCCCTCCTTTTGGGAATATCCCTTAGCAACCAACCTTCCCTTATACTTGGGTTTGCCATAAAAAGTTTTGATTTTGTACACCATCTTGTTTGGAAGGGCCTTCCTTCCTTTGGGCAACTCAACCAAATCCCAAGTATCATTTGTATGCAAGGCCTTTATCCCTTCCTGTATGGATGACTCCCACTTCTTCTTGTACTCACATAGCTTTGCCTCTTTATAATTAAGAGGCTACCCTCATCTGATAACATAATGTAATATATAGAGGGGTCATATATATTCACTGGCCTCCTAGAACGTGTAGATCTTCTTACCCAATGATCCACATTACCTGGTAATGGGTCTACATCAGATGTACATCAACTTCTTCATTGTTAATGGGTTGTTGTACATCATTTCCAACCTTGTTTTCATTATGAACAGGTGGCTACATATGCCCATCAAGAGCCTCTTCTTGTTGTCCAACATCATCTGGCTCAAAAACCACTAGATTATCTATATTTTTAGCCATGTTTGTGTTGATATATTTAGGTGGTGATGTGTGTGAACACACTAGGACCGCCGGGGCATTCTTTTCCCTCTTTAGGAGGTTTTTTTCCCCCGGCTTGTATATACGGCTATTGCCCTAATGGGCTACTTATCTTTGTACATTCTCTAGTAATACATTCAATATTGTGTGTTGTGCTCCAAGCTTCTTCTTCTTCCTGGTTCTGTTCGCGTGCTTCCGCAGACATCTAACTCAAACAATTGGTATCAGAGCAAGTCGTCGCTTCATCTAGGGCACTGTCGACACTCCGTTTGCAGTCTCAGAATCATAAGAATTTTGGTGAGCATACTCAGGGTGTTTCCAAGATCAAAAGATCTTCGCTTTGTGGTGCCAAAATCGTGATCTGAGCTCGTTTTCGCCTCCGAACGCACTATCACAGAGCTTGTGCAGGCTATTTCATCTTTTTGTGCCAAAGGTATATACCTGTTTCTGTTCGCCAGTATAAGCGTCTCAAAGTCTGCTACAGGTTTAGTAGAACTCGTCTAGGCAGTTCCGTTCAACTTTTTGAGATACAGTAAATTTTTTGCATCAAGGTATTTTAGTCACCGGCCATGGCTGAAAGTAGTGATGTATTCTGTATGTTGGGTGTTGAGGATAAGTTGGATGGTACCAACTACCCATTATGGGCTAATATGCTGCGACATGTATTGGTTGCAAAAGGATTGTGGAACATTGTGCAGGGTGTTGAAAGAGGTCCTGTTACACCTGTCACAACAGGTACTGCAAATACAGGTGCTGGAGCTGATGAAGATGGTGTCAAAGATGATATTGTGCAGATTGCTATTCGTGCTGCTATTTCTACTGCACCTACTATAGAGCAGATTCGTTGGGATGGAAGAGATGCCCAGGCACATGCATTGATAGCTTTGTCTATGAAACGTGCCATTATTCCTCATATTCACTCTTGCAGAACAGCTAAGGATGCTTGGGATACACTTACCACATTGTACCAAGCTAGGAATGAGGCTCGTGTTGCTTACCTCCGAAAATAGTTGGAGAGTGAGCACATGAATGAAGAGGATTCTATGGACAGTTTCCTAACAAAGATCAAAGACTTGAAGGAACATTTGATTTCTGTTGTTGAGGTTATACCAAATAGCTCACTTGTGCAGACCATTCTGAATGGTCTTCCTGATTCATATCGTTAGTCTCTGTTTTGTTGCAGGAAGATCCGTCCAAGAAGAACAGGTCCATTATGCGTGTTGTAGATCAAGCTTTCTTGGCTAGTCAGAAGGGCAAAGGAAAATGGAGCTCTTCTACTAGTAAGGAGAAATCTGCAAATGCTGCACATTCGAAGAACCAAGACAAAGATGAGAAAAAATCAGAAAAGCAGAAATTGTTTTGTAAGTACTATAAAGGGAATGATCATATCATAAAGAACTGTCCAAAACTGGCTACAAAAGAGCCAAAGAAGAAAGAGGCTAGAATGGTTCTTGTAGAAGCCTCTACACCAAAAACAGAGTCCGTTAATCTTGTGCAAGAAGAAGAATGGGCGTTAACTAATGTTTGCAGTTTTGACCCATCTTCTCATGAGCAGTGCATGTCTGCAGTAGACTCAGATGTTTGGTACTTTGACAGTGGGGTGACCAAACATATTACCTCGCAGCACAGTTTCTTCTCTTCACTCGAGCCTACCCCTATAGGGAATACTGTTACATGTGCCAACGACTCCTCTTATCCTGTTATGGGAGTTGGTAATCATTTTGACTACTGCTAATGGTAGTTCTTTCACTTTGTGAGATGCTTTATTTGTGCTAGGGATCAAGAAGAATCTGTTATCAGTTTCTGCATTAGCCAAGATCGGCTTGGTTGTGAAATTTGTTGATGACAGATGTAGAGTTCATGATCTTTCAAATGGCGATGTTATTATTGCTTCTGGCATTTTATGTCATGGGATGTATAAGCTCATAGACTATGAAAGATCTGAAAATGATTTGGCATGTGTAGTAAATGATTCTCAGGCTATGTCAGATGCAAAGCTTTGGCATGCACACTTTGGTCATCTGAATTTTGCTAGTTTGCTACGCCTGTAGAAATCTGAAATGGTGTCCTCTTTGCCCAAACTTGAGGCACCTGGATAACATGTTTGTGAAGGCTGTATTTTGGGCAAAATGCAGCGTTCCTCCTTTCCAAAAGATGGTTCAGTTCGGGCTACACATAAATTGCAGCTTGTACATAGTGATGTCTGTGGTCCTATGTAGACACCCTCTTTTGGAAATTACCTTTACTTTGGGACTTTCATTGATGATTTTTTCAGGCATGCATGGGTATATCCACTCAAACCAAAGTGCGAAGTGTTCATGTGCTTTAAATAGATTTTGGTTTTGGCTGAAAATCAATCAGCATGTAAAATGGGCACCCTCCGTTCTGATCGAGGGGGGGAATATATGTCTTCTGCTCTACTCATTTTGAGTCTCACACACTCTTTGTTTTGTGAGTACACTCTTCTGCACGTGTACTCTCTACATGGTATCACATCATTAGGTGGAGGTCTTGGTGGTGTGTTTGGCACTCATTTTGGTGGTGGTGGTTGCGTGGTGGTGGTTTTGCTTCCTCCTCATTGACAGAGGCTTTTGCCATCAATCTTGCCCTTTAGGGCTTCATTTTGCCCATTTTCCCACCCTCCCACTCTCCCAACCCTTAGTTTTCATTACTTTGTGCTCCCTTTATCCCCTTTTCCCTCCCTCCCACCCTGCTCTATTTAGTGGTCATTTTTGTGCTCAGCAGTGCATATAAGCATTCATATACAATGGAGTTGTCAGCATTCTCCTTCGATCCAGAGCAACATTGATGCTCTGTTGCGTTTTGATCACTACCCACTAATACCATCCAACTCATTGATACAGATGTTTTTTCTTTCAAGTCTTTCTTCTGCACTCATATGACAATGTGTGACGTGTTCCTCTTCTACATATATTTCACCTAACAGTGAAGAATAGTGTTTTGATGATGAAGTACCATGCTAACGAATTGATGGAGGACAATAGATGTTGTAGAGATGAGTGCTAACTGTTTCTGAATTGGTGACTAGTTGTTCCAACACAAAGTCATGTATGATTCCCATTCATGTCTTTGTGTCTTGGGTTCACATATCTGGCAGCGGCTTTCTGTAGCCAGGAATGCTTCAAGAAAATTTTGGACACCACCATGGTCTTACTAGCTTGTGACTCATAACCACTTCCTCACAGGCAACTCTTCAAATGGCCACTTGCATCGATCTCTCTGTCGAGAGAGAGAGAGAGAGAGAGAGAGAGAGAGAGAGAGAGAGAGAGAGAGAGAGAGAGAGAGAGAACACATGCAATAAAATTGAATTTTTTACCTCCAAATTTTTTTGTTGAATTTTTTCCAAAATGTTTTACTAAAAGCATATGACAATATGTTCAATAGAGTTTTTACCTCCAATGTGGTCACCTCCAACTCTTAAAAGCACTTTGTTTGCCAATTAGGATTCTAGAGCTCTCTCACTCTCACTCACTCACTCTCACTCTCACAAATGAAATTATTTTTTTTCTAAGTCTTTGTTTTATAGTTTCTGCTCACAATCACGATTTTCACTCTATCATCACCAATTATGATTAGATCATCAACATATATGCATATCCACATGGACTTCTCATCAAGATTTTTTACATAAAGTGAAGGATTAGCATCACGTGTTGCATATCCACATCCAATAAGGTTCTCAACAAGCCTTTGATTCCATGCCGTTGGTGCTTGCTTGATTCCATAAAAAGCTTTCTTGAGTTTGCATACAAAATTAGGGTTTCTAGGGTCCTCATATCCAATGGGTTTCTGCATGTACACATTCTCTTCAAGATCACGATCTAGAAAAGCATTCTTAATGTCTAATTGGAAAAACTTCCACCTTCTAGAAGATGCAATGGCAATCAATGTCCTAATTTTACTCATTTTTGCAATACAAATAAATGCCTCTTCATAATATATATCATATGTTTGGGTAAAATCCTTAGCTACAATTCTAGCTTCATAAATGGCTATGGATCCATCAAAGTTCCTTCTGATCTTGTAGACCCACCTATCTGTGACCACTTTCATATCATCTTGCCTAGGTACAAGCTCCCATGTCCAATTTTCATGAAGAGCATCCATCTCTTTCCTCATAACATGTATTCATACCTTGTCTTGAAAATCTTCTTCATAAGTGCATGGTTCCTTGTCCTTCACAACCTAAGACATAAAAGCATAATGCCTAGCAATGAAGTTTTCATATGTTAGCCTTTGAATACAATGTTTAACTCTCTGTGACTCATCTCATTACCTATGGTAGAATACTTCTTCCAAGCCTCTTTTGTTTCACATTAGGAGTCACTAACTATTCAAAATCATCTTCATCCTCACTAGAATGGAAGTCCATTACCATATTACACTTAGCAACTTTTTTGTGGCTGCATTTTGAGCTAGTTTCACCTTCCTTCTCTTTTCCTTTGAGTAATGAAGGACTCCTTCATGGACTTGGACTGGAGAGGCCACTCAAACTTGTGCTGACTTGAGTTTGTTATTCATAGCATTTTTTCATAAATGCATCTTGCTACCTCTACAATTTGTCTATTTTTTTCTTTCACAAATACCATTCTATTGAGGGGTATACTTGCATGTATATTGCATGTTGTCCCTTCATCCTACAGGAACTTGGTAAAATCACTCTTATGTTTGATGATATATAATGAAATCTTTCGAGATCAATCAGCAATAAAGGTTTCAAGATACATATGAACTACATGTGATGGCATTCTTGAAGGTCCCCATACATTTGTGTGGACCAAATCTAAAACCCTAGGAGCCAATTAGCTCAATGGATTGAAAGGCCTACTAATCTGCTTCCACTACTATATTTCTCAATTCCCAAATTCAATGAACACACCCTTTCAGCTACATGACCTAATCACAAAGATCCTTCCCATGAGCAATGAACCACTGGAATTAGACACTTGTATATTACTCAAATCAGTCACACAAGATAGATTGATTTTCCTAATAGGTTTTAGGACATTACAAAAATAAACAAAGCGCTATAACTCATAGTAAAATACGCATTTCCCAAAATCCTTCTTGAATTAAAATCCATGTTCTATTATCTCTCTAAGGATTAAAAAAATTAGAAAATGGAGCTTCCTACAAAGACAAAATGAAGTCCTAACAAGTTACTACAAAAATTCAGCACTTGGAGAAGTTAGGAGAGATATACAAGAGAATATGTTCTCTTATAATAGACAATGTCAATAGCACATGTATAAGTAGCGCTCCAACTTCCTACCATCCACAAAAACTTTGAATGTACTTGGATGGTGCTTAAATAACCATGAAAGCCTTTTATGACTCTTGATATGTTCTCCATGTCTATTCACATGCCCTCTTTATCTATTGAGCTACCGTGTGACTTTCTCTCTTCATTGGAGTGACTTTTGGTGGTTCAATGCCTTCAATTGAATTTATTTAGTGAAAAACATTTCTTGAGCTTACCCTAGAACCACATAAATTCTAACATTTGATACATGTGTATGAATGAGATCTAAAGGCTGAATTGAAGAGTCAGTGTGCATCTTATGCACATTATTAATTTTTTTTCCATATTCATAATGCTCACAAAATGAAAACTTAGAGAAAGATAACACAACTAGCCGGAATGAGAAATATTTTCCATTCCAATAGGATATGTCACCCAACTAGCCATGCCAAATACAATCCATAGGCTATTCAGTAATAGTTGCAAGTGTTCTTTTAGTGATACAAATAAAGGATAATATGAGCCAAATTGGCTTCCTTTTGCAAAAACCATATTGCCCTTTGATATGTGACAGGACTGAGCATCAAAAAACACCTTGTAACCAAGGTCATCAAGTTGAACAACTGGATTAAATTGTGTGTTAACTGAGGTACGCGGCATACGTTATACATAGTAACCATCCATTAGTTATATGGAAAGAAGCACCAAATCTAGAAGTTAGGTGTGGGAAAGAAAGTCAGCCATAAAAGCCTCACAAGGCATGGTAATTTCAAGTTTCAACACATCAATATCATAAGAAATAACATTAATTTCTTCAATGTTCATAGTGGAAGCAGATGGTGCAAGTAGTTATTTAACATGCCCATCAACATTTTTTTTTTTAATGTAAAGGAAGTTCGGCGTTAGCCTACTCTCCTGGACTTGAATTAAATAAAGAAGAGTACAAGAGAAGGGGACTAGTGCCCACGGGACCCCCCTAATCCCACAAAGCAGGGGCAGCTTTTACAGAGCTTAGATGACATTACAAAGAAGGTTAATTACCCTCTCATCACCCTCATGTGGGGCCCACTTGGGTTTGAGCTTGTTATCGATCAAAAGGAGTACTTGATGATGCCTAAAGGGGGGGGATTTTTTACAGTTGACAATCCTTTTTCCAAGGAGGAACAGTGATTTCTCAATTGAACACTCCTTGGGGGAGTCACCGAAGTTGAAAGCACATCTTTCCCGCCAGATTTTCCATAGGACCTCCCCTCTGATGGCGTTCCAGAGAGCCGCGGAGCAGCCGATCGCTTCTCCCAGTAGGGCTTGCTGCCAACTGAGACGTTTTTGAAGTCTAATTCTCTTTCCAACCACCTGCCAGAGTCTGTTGGAGTTGGGGCAGGTAAAGAAGATGTGTGAAACATCTTCGATAGACCGGTAGCAGCGTTTGCACCAGGGAGGGATCCCACAAATTTTGCTAGCCTTAAGGTTGGTCCAGATTCCATGATGAAGAATTTGCCATAAGAGGACAGACTTTTTGATTTCTATGAGGGGGTGCCAGATAGCCATGAACTTCATGTCCCACCGAAGCCGCGTCCATGACAGGCACCACTTTTTGTTGAGGTTAACCTGATAGTCGATCGTTTCTTTGATGTTTGGGATTTTTGATAGACTATTCCCATTGTGCCATTTGAGACCAAGCGAGCTCGCCATGTCGTGTCCCATGAGAAGGCGAACTTTGTGTCGGTCCCAAGCGAGACATCTGCTTTGCAAAGTGTTCCATTCTTCATGCGAAATGTTGGTACAGGGGTCAATATCCTCAAAGTTGATCCAGCGGTTGGTGTCTTGTTTCCAGAGATGTTTCCATTTTTTGAAACCTTTGTTCCATAGCTTCTTGGCATTTTGAATGTTCCAATATTCCACACTCCGGATGCCATGGATCGGAAACCAGATAGAGTCGTTTTGTCTGATACCGGCAGCCCACTTCCAGTCTTCACTAATTCTTGTGAAGCTTTTGACTTTATTCCAACTCTTCCAAAGGGAGCACACCATATTAGAGCCTTTAGGGAGGACGGGGATCGGGGAGAACAGCAAGGTCAAGATGTCAAGGTTCTTCCAATTTGGGAAACCCATGAGCGCCAGCTCATTCTTGTTTTTGAAGATCAGCTTGGCCCACGAGGCCTCCCCATTGCACCAAGCCTTAATCATCCATTTGGCCGAGAGTTTGTTAGCCATGCACCCAATGTCCAAGATACCAAGTCCCCCACTATCTCTATGGCTGGTGCAGATGGACCATTTGATTTTAGGCACCCCCCTCCTATTGTGGTCGCCCGTCCAAAGGAAGTTTCTACAAATGTTATCCAGTTTGGACAGATCTTGCTCTTTTGGTCTCCAACAAGAAAGGAAATAAATGGTGGAAGATAGGAGGAACGTGTTGATAACCATAGCTCGACCAGCAAGATTGATTTGCATACCTCTCCAATAGTTAAGCTTATTTTCGAGTTTGGCAAGCACCCAGTTCCACCGTTGTTCCATAGAGACGCCAAACCCCAAGGGAATCCCAAGAAGCCGAAAAATTTGGCCCTGCGGAATGATTTGACAGCCATGATCACTGAGAAGGTCGGGCTGTGACCCACCAATAGCTCTATATGCGGTCTTAGAGTGGTTGATTATGGAACCAGAGGCTTCACAAAAGTTAGCAAGACACTTCCAGAATGTCTCCAGGCTGGTACTATCATTGTGAACAAAAGCGTTCATATCATCGGCAAAAAGTCTCATGATGATCTGACTGTGGTCATGCGGCAAGCGAAGGCCTTTTATGTTGCCAGCTTCCACCTGATGCTCCACCAGCCTGCTAAGCCCTTCCGTGGCAATGGCGAAGAGAAGGGGGGCCAAAGGGCACCCTTGTCTGATAGATCTTCTAAGTTTGATCACCTTTGAAAGTTTTCCATTAATGTTAATTTGGGTCGATGCGTTTCCGAGAAGGGTCGCGATCATCTTGGTGAATTTCTGACTACATCCAAGATCTTGTAGCGACTGTAGAATATAGTCCCATTCTAGCCTGTCGTAGGCTTTATCAAGGTCAATCTTGAGGAAAACCACTTCTTGTTTAGACTCATTAGCAAATTCAAGACCTTCCCAGATATCTATAATGGCTTCCAAAATAGACCTGCCTTTGACGAAACCTTTTTGGTCCTCGCTTAACCACGCTCTCAAGTGGCAGGAGATTCTGTTGGCAATGACTTTGGCGATGATCTTGTATCCTGTTTGTAGCATTGTAATGGGACGCCAGTTCTCTATTCTATTCTTTTCCCCTTTTTTGTGTACTAACTTGATAATGCCATTGTTGAGACAAGAAGGAAGCGCGCCAAACTTGAGTGCCTCTTGCCAAACCAAGCGAAGAGGGGTAGCAACCACCATCTTGAAGGATTTAAAGAACTCATTAGTGAGCCCGTCGGGTCCTGGGCTTTTACCTGAAGGGAGGGCATCAATGACCTCAATGATTTCGGCTTCAGAGATAGAGGCGTGAAGCAGAGAGAGAAGGTTGAGAGGTATCCTGCGGGGGGAAACCCTAGATATGGCAGCCATGCAGTCCCTTCTATGGTGGGAGAGGGGGTTAGAGGTCCCCAGGAGTCTCGTGAAGTGCCCCTCAATGATCCCAAAGTTATCTTCTTCCGTATTGCAAACATTGCCATTTGCGTCTAGCAATAAGGGGATCGACTCTCTGTTGTGTTTCCTTTTGAGGATACGGCACATCTCTTTGGTGGGTTTGTCGGCTTTGCCAGCCCACCACTCCTTGAAGAAAATTTGCAAATTTTTCCTTTGTATCTCTTCCTCGTATCTCAGCATCGCTCTGATTTTTCGAAGCCCTTTCTGGGCTTGAGATTTGCCTTTGTTCACTTCCTCCTCAAGCCGCCAGAGTCTATGATATAGAGCTTCTCTACGAGCCCGCCTCACACTCTCTAGCGTCTTCCTGGATCTAATCATGATCTGTCGTGACTTATCGACCGCACTTCTCCAACACTTGGCTGGGGACACGCCAGAAGCGAATGCCTCCTTCCACACCTCTGAAATTTCTTGATGGACTGAGGGGAGAGAGAAGGAGGGCACACTAGCATGGAACCAGGGAGCCTTACGGATCTTGGTGGGGGGTAGAAAAGTGATGACGATGGTGAGGTCGGTACGTTGCGCGAGGGAAGGTTGGCCCCACTGACGAGTAAGACTCTGAGAAATGTAGCATCTATCAATTCTAGCTTTCCTCAGGTCCTCGCCTGCTTGGAGATTGGACCAAGAAAAGCCATTCGGGTCTTTGAATTCGACCAAATCCAAGTGTAGTTTAGTTTTGTCCCACGTTTCTTTCTCCCGACTACCGATGACCCTACCCTTGCCCATCCATCTGTCCATGGGGTACTCAACCATGTTGAAGTCACCACAGACAAGAACGTTGTGGGGGAGCGAGTCCAAGGAGGCCCAAGTGTTAAGTCTCTCTAACTCCCCATTAGGGGCGTACAAAGAAACTAAAGTAAAGCAAAAGGGAGCACCGAAAGAAACAGCAATCCATCGATGGCATTCATCTTCAATGGAGTTCTCAAGCTTTTCAAACCAGAGTTGTTTAATACCGATTGCCGTTCCACCGGACCCCCGCTGATGCGCCGTTGAAATCCAAACATGGGTCGAGGAGACCTGTCTAAGCCGTTTCTTGAGGTCTTCTCCGTCAATTTTAATCTCTTGAATACATATAAAATCTGGGTTTAGGCTAATGTCGCGAAGCCATTGACCAATGATGATCGCTCTTGAGGGGTCGGTTAGCCCCCTAGCGTTTAACGAGATGATGATCATTGTCGAAGTGATCCCTCTTTGCGGGAGGGAGCTTTGTCCTTTCTTTTCTTGGATTCATCTTTCTTTTTCGCTCGGATCGGATCCCGAGTTAGCAGTAGGTTCTTGTGGGGGCTTTTCCACAGTACCTCCATAGGTTGTTTTCCTTTGCGGGATGCCTCCTGCTGGGAAGGGCTAGGCGCTGTTTTCATCTCCGTTTCCGGAATAGTCGATCCAATGATGGAGCTTTCACTATCCATGTTATCTTCGTTGCTAGTAGTAAAGCCGTCTTCTTTGCTTGTAGTGTACCCCTCCTGCAAGGTTTCTTTACTGTCAGGGATCTCCAGGCCTTTGACGTCGGTGTCCACCTCAAGTTGGTTCCCACCTGGGTAGTCAAACTCATTGGTGTCCTTTTCCAGATTGCAATACAAGTTGCTGGAGGGGGTGACTGACATGTTGTTTCGCTCAGAAGTCGCCCTAGGGCTTCTTTTCCTTCTTCTTCTGACTTCGATGAACCCGTGTGCATCAACTTCTGGATTAAGGGGGCCCTTGAAATCCTCTACTTTCGTCGATTGATTCAATGCTCCATTGCTATCTTGACCATTCTTGGGGGCTTCTTGGTTTTGCTTGCTTTTTCGTCTCAAAGGGCAGTCTTTAATCCTGTGACCTTGTTGACCACAACGAAAGCACGCGTTGGGAAGGTTTTTGTAACTGATGTCTTGCTCCCAAACATCCCCTTCGCCCAAGTCCAGTTTGATCTTCGATGGGAGTGGCAAACTGAGGTCAGCCTCAACACAGATTTGGGGGTGCCACCTAGCGTTGAACGAGTGTCTTGCACCTTCATAGATGAGACCACCAATGTCCTCGCGTGAGGCCAACGGCTTGCCGATAGGAGAAACGATGTCCCCCATGAAGTTGTACAAGAAGTATGGCAGATTAGGGAGCTCAACCCAGAGAGGGTACCGAAGCGATTTCGATTTGTCGGGAGTAAAATCAGGGGACCATCTGAATAGGCACAGAGTCGTCCGGCTGAGTTGCCAAGTTCCGACACTAAGGGCCCGAAACGCCATATCTTCATTTTCAAAGACTAGCAGCAAGTGGCTTGCCGGTAAGAACTGACACTTACAAACGACTAGTCCACGGGGGAACCACTCGTTACGAAGCCACTGTCGCACGGTTTCGAGCGGGAGCTTAGGGCCGAACATTTGACCGACGAGGTAGACTTTCTTGAGCTCCTCCTGAGTTGACAGGATTGCGGATCTACTGAGGGATACCAAGGGGGGTTCAGCACTTTCGGAGGCCCCTAGGGCGGCACAAGAACCCCCCTCCAACAAAGAGGCCAGGTTAGCGGTCTCCCCGGGAGGAGGGGCCAGGTTACTTCTCACTAGAGAAGGGGTCGCCGAATCCATATAGCCACGACAAACTCTTTAAAAAAAGGGAAAAAACAAAAAATGGCTCACGAATTACTTGCTTTGATGATTCTTTTAATGCTCATTGAAAACTTGGATTGACAATGAAAAGAGCTTCCGCATAAATCTTTTTCCCCAAGATCAAGCAATTCGTGCACTTTATGAATCCTTGGTCCCTTGGGAATTGAGGAGGGAGCTAAGAAAAAGGAGCGCTGGATCCTCCAACATGCTCAACACACACGCTCACTCCAAGGAACGAACAGCTAGCGCAAAAGCTTCTCGTATGAAGTAAAAATGAAGCAGGATCGAAGGAATCAAGGACCCACACGCAAGAGAAAAGACAAGCCAATCGATCGCCAAAGAGCCCGTCAGTCGGGGAGCAAACCATCAATCGCCAAGGCCAAAACCGCTATTCCCCAATCCATCAATTGCAGAGATAGCCATCAGTCGCCAAACCATCAATCGCAGAAACAGTCAGTCGCCAAACCGTCAATCGTCAAACCGTCAATCGTCAAACCATCCATCGCCAAACCATCAATCGCAGAAACAGTCAGTCGCCAAACCGTCAATCGCCAAACCATCCATCGCCAAACCATCAATCGCAGAAATAGTCGTCACTCGTGGAGAAGCCCGTCCATAGCGGCGAGGAAGTCGTCAATCGCGATCGAGACCAACCGTCTCACCAATCATGAACTTCTTTGAAGCCAGTTGTTACGACTGCAGAGAACCTTGGTTTCTTTCAGAACACGAGCTTTGAAGGCTGGCGCAGGTGATGCCGTTGACAATACACTAGTCACCATGTTGTCTGCACTGCCGTTACTAATGCCATTGTCTTCACTACTGACGGAGAGATGCAATCACTCATGGCTTCAGCCGACGACCTATCCTCTTTCTTCGCGTGCTGTGTTAGTGCACTCTCCTATGAACAGGATGTTGCCCATCAACATTTTGTCCTTTACCTTTAGCATTCATTAACACATAGCAGTACTTCTTCATGTGTCCTTTCTTTTGCAAATAATGGAATTTGATATCCCTCTTCTTTAATTTACTTCTACTCTTATTCCATTCACCATTCTTTTCCTTTTTCTTGCTCCTACCATGTTGCTAATCATTTCCTTGGGAAGAATCATGGACATTATATGCATCTCCACTCTGAGTGCCAACCATAGATTTTCTACAAATCTCCTTACTCAAGAGTGCTCCACATATATCATCATAGATCATTCTACTACTAGGCGCACTATTGCTAATAGCTGTGCAAAATGTATCACATGATGATGGAAAGGTGCATAGAAATAAGAATGCTTTCATTTTATTATCCAAATTCATTTTCTGAGACTCTAATTGAGAGAATATAGCATCACACTTTTCAACACTATGTATGTTCTTCGTGTGAAGGTTACCTAACTTTTTCATTAGATACACTTTATTTGATGACACTTCCTTTTTCATATGTATTGCATAAATTCTTCCAAATCGCCTATGCACTTTCACAATCCAATACTGTAACTTAAACATTTTCTAGTAGGTGCAATCAAATGGTAAAGCTAGCCATTTCATCCAACTTCTTTGAATCATCATCACCCATATCAATAGGCTTCTTTGAGATTCTATTTATTGGCTTCTACTATGTCCTCTAAATGAGCACATGTTTAATTTGATTATTCCATAGATGAATGTTTGTGCCATAAAATTTTTAGATTTCATGGTCTTTTCCCTACAAGTTACAGCTCCTCATGGGAACACTAGCATTAGACCCAAATCCACTAGATGTGCCTGAGATTTTTGATGTGCTGATGATAGAGAACTAACTAGAATGATAATGGAGCTAGAATAGTCGAAGCACCTCTACAACTTAAGAAAAGGATGGCCAATTGGAAATTCTAGGAGAATTCGACAAAATATTCCCAAAAAAATGGATTAATGAATAGCAATAAACAACCAAAAGGATTATATGAGTATGTATGTATTAGATATACTCAATACGCCACCCTCAAGTGACAACAAATGGTCCATCATGATCTAAGTATTAAGGCCCTCATTATGAGGAGAAGCCATTTTGAGAGCTCGAACATTTGTGGAACCCTAAATTCCATGTGAGATGAGGTCTATGTGTGACCACTGATGATAATAGATGATCTCTATGAGCCTCGCCATTAGGTTAGGTAGGATGTAAGATTTTGGGCCATTGGATTGCCATTCAAGGTGAAAATAAAGGACTTGTTGTTTTGTAGAATTTCCCCACAGAACCTTAATGGAGGGAGTGCAGAAGGAGGCTTACCCCCTTCTACATAGTCTGGGGCCTATCTCCTCAAGCCATAAGGCCAAGATGGTAGGAGTTTTGGTCATGGAGATACTATATGATTGTATACTTTGCAGACTATTTTGTATCCCCTGACTATGTTCATCTATAGAAATGCCCCTTGTAAAATCTATATAAGCATGGCCCATGTGTAGATTTACTTAGCATTGCACACTAGTAAGCCCTTCATCTAGAGTTTGTCAAAATCACCATCTAAACTCCACTTTTCGAGTGCACGGGTGGACAATACCATCATTATAGTTGCATTACTCTTAGAACTCTAAGAGTTTGACTTCTCTATCTCTCAGTTTATGTCTATCTTTGTGTGTGATTTTCTCTCATCTATGTCTATTGGTTTATTCCATTTTGTTTTTACTTCAAATGATATGTGATCACTCCTATAAGTTTGTCAAGGATTATAGTTGGAAAGGAAAGCTATGAAAACATTTTGCCGAAGTCTTAGCTACAAAATTACCATATGGCTAGTGTCAAAAACTCATAAAACTATGAGGATGCATATGTAAATCTACATAATGAATAACTGACTCCATTGCATATAACTAATTAATCCAAAGAATCCATCTAGGCCTATCACGCACCTATGAACAACTAGCATACATCTCCTATTAAGAAGCTAGTTAATTTTTCCACATGGATCACCAAAGAGACCCCAACATTTGGGTGTCTCCCACTTAAGAAAACCTCACCACAACCCTCTTTATGAACATCAAAGGCTTCATGAAAAAATGTAACTACTATATCAATGACCAAATGGACATACATAAGCGGTATCCAGAAAAGCATACATAGTTTGTATGTTCTCAATATACATAGTAAAATGCCACTATAATGTTGAGTTCACAGCCCAAACACTAGACAAAAACACATGAAAAGGTCTGACCAATCTATTCTTTGGGCTCAACATGTTCATAAACATGGGGTAGCTATTCCCACCACAACTAAAAAACCTTTCAAGAAACTTGTAAATTTACTAGTGTGACTACAAACACAACTGCAAATCTAAATATTCATTTTTAGAGAAGAAGAGAGAACACTCTTCTTGTTATTCAACTTGTGTAAAGAAAACTATGTGTGAAATTACTCCAAGATGGCTCCAAGAATCACCAAAAAAATGCTTCAAAGCAAGCTTTGAAAGCAAAGAATGAAGCTTTGAGGGCTTGAAACATGTTCACACTAATGTGAACCTTAGTCTTTCCCCTCCTCAAACATGAAAAGAGTGTATCTTAGTGGCAAGATTTTTCTACTTAAGCACGCTTCGTGGAGAACAGTACTCGGATGGGTGACCTCTTGGGAAGTACTAGGAACCTCCATCTTCTGTAATCATTGAGGTTCTCCCTTGTGTGAAGTCAATGGCATGAACGGTGACTTTGGTGACTCATATGAGAAGGTATGCTAACATCTATGCCTTGGCCACCACCTTAGTCATAAGGCTTGGACAAAGCCTCCGGTGGGTGGGTGCTCGTTTTCCTTGAAGAACAACAAAAAATGTTTGCTTTAAATGTTGATATATTTAGGTAGTGATGTGTGTGAACACTCTAGGACCGCCCGGACACTTTTTTCCCTCTTTAGGAGGTTTCTTTCCCCCGACTTGTATATATGCCTATTGCCCTAATGGGCTACTTATCTTTGTACATTCTCTAGTAATACATTCAGTCTTGTGTGTTGTGCTCCAAGCTTCTTCTTCTTCCTTGTGTTGTTCGCATGCTTCCGCAGACGTCTAACTACAACAATTGGTATCAGAGCAGGTCGTCACTTCTTCTAGGGTGCCGTCGACACTCCTCCGTTTGCAGTCTCAGATTCGCATGAAATTTGGTGAGCATACTCAGGGTGTTTCCCAGATCAAAACAGCTTCGCTATGTGGTGCCGAAATCGCGATCTGAGCTCGTTTCGGCCTCTGAACGCACTATCAGAGCGCTTGTGCAGGCTATTTTGTCCTTTTGTGCCAAAGGTATATACCAGTTTCTGTTCGCCAGTTTAAGCGCTAGGAAGTCTGCTACAGGTCTGGCAGAACTCGTTTGGGCAGTTCCGTTCAACTTTTTGAGATACAATCAATTTTTTGCATCAAGGTATTTTCGTCATCGGCCATGGCTGAAAGCAGTGATGTATTCCGTATGTTGGCTATTGAGGATAAGTTGGATGGTACCAACTACCCATTATGGGCTTATATGATGCGACATGTAGTGGTTGCAAAAGGACTGTGGAACATTGTGCAGGGTGTTGAAAGACTTCCTGTTACACCTGCGACTATAGGTACTACAAATACAGGTGCTGGAGATGATGAAGATGGTGTCAAAGATGATATTGTGCAAATTCCTGTTCGTGCTGCTGTTTCTGTTGCACCTACTGCAGAGCAGATTCGTTAAGATGGCAGAGATGCCCAGGCACATGCATTGATAGCTTTGTCTGTCAAACATGCCATTATTCCTCACATACGCTCTTGCAGAACAACTAGGGATGCTTGGGATACACTTACCACATTGTACCAAGCTAGGAATGAGGCTCGTGTTGCTTATCTCCGAAAATAGTTGGAGAGTGAGCACATGAATGAAGGCGATTCTATGGACAGTTTCCTAACGAAGATCAAACATTTGAAGGAACAGTTGATTTCTGTTGATGAGGTTATACCAGATAGCTCACTTGTGCAGACTGTTCTGAATGGTCTTCTTGACTCATATCAGAGTTTTGCTTCTACTCTTCGGTTGATGATGAAAGGCAATCTGAATGCCTTATCATTTAAGGAGTTAGTCTCTGTTTTGTTGTAGGAAGATCAATCCACGCAGAATAGGTCCATTATGCGAGTTGCAGATCAAGCTTTCCTGGCTAGTCAGAAGGGCAAAGGAAAATGGAGCTCTTCTACTAGTAAGCAGAAATCTGCAAATGCTGCACATTCAAAGAACCAAGACAAAGATGAGAAAAAATCAGAAAAGCAGAAATTGTTTTGTATTGTAAAGGCAATGATCATATCATAAAGAACTGTCCAAAACTGGTTGCTAAAGAGGCAAAGAAGAAAGAGGCTGGAATGGTTGTTGCAGAGGCCTCTACACCAAAAACAGAGTCTACAAATCTTGTGCAGGAAGAAGAATGGGCGTTTACTACTGTCTGCAGTTTTGACCCATCTTCTCATGATCAGTGCATGTCTGCAGTAGACTCAGATGTTTGGTACTTTGACAGTGGGGTGACCAAACATATTACCTCGCAGTGTAGTTTCTTCTCTTCACTCGAGCTTGCCCCTACAAGGAATACTGTTACATGAGCCAACAACTCCTCTTATCTTGTTATGGGAGTTGGTAAGTTCATTTTGACTACTGCTGATGGTAGTTCTTTCACTTTGTCATATGCTTTATTTGTGCCAGGGATAAAAAAGAATCTGTTATCAGTTTCTGCATTAGCCAAGATTGGCTTGGTTGTGAAATTTGTTGATGACAGGTGTACAGTTCATGATCTCTCAAATGGCCATGTGATTATTGCTTCTGGCATTTTATGTCGTGGGTTGTATAAGCTCATAGACTATGAGAGATCTGTGAATGATTCGGCATGTGCAGTTCAAGATTCTTAGGCTATGTCAGATGCAAAGCTTTGGCATGCACCCTTTGGTCATCTAAATTTTGCTAGTTTGCTATGCCTGTAGAAATCTGAAATGGTGTCCTCTTTGTCCAAACTTGAGGCACCTGGAAAACATGTTTGTGAAGGCTGTATTTTGGGCAAAATGCAGCCTTCTTCCTTTCCAAAAGATGATTCAGTTCGGGCTACGCAGAAATTGCAGCTTGTACATAGTGATGTCTGTGGTCCTATGCAGACACCCTCTTTTGGAAATTACCTTTACTTCGTGACTTTCATTGATGACTTTTCCAGGCATGCATGGGTATATCCACTCAAAGCAAAGTCCGAAGTGTTCATGTGCTTCAAACAGTTTTTGGTTTTGGCTAAAAATCTGTCAGCATGTAAAATGGGCACCCTCCGTTCTAATCGAGGGGGAGTATATGTCTTCAGATTTTAATGCATTTCTGGCTGAACGTGGGATAAAACACCAGTGTATAGTGTCGTATACACCTCAACAGAATGGAGTTGCTGGACAAAAGAACAGGTCACTCATGGAGATGGCGAGGTGCATGGTCAAAAGTTAGGCTTTACAACATAGTTTCTGGCTTGAGGTTATCATGTGTGCAGCATATGTACTGAACAGGTGTCCCACTAAAGCGTTGCAATCTATCACTCCATATGAGGCTTGGCATGACCACAAGCCATCTCTTGCTCATCTGCGTGTTTTTGGTTGTTTGGCATATGCATTAGTGTCTGAACAACATCGCAGAAAATTGGATGATAAGGCAGTAAAATGTATTTTTGTTGGCCTGAAAGTAAAGGCTATCGTCTGTATCATGCACAGACTAAACACATTCTGGTTAGCCGTGATGTTGTCTTTGTGGAAGATGCTATTCAGCCATTGCTTTCATGTACTAAGGAGACATCTGTTAGCTCCAAAGACATGTATGATACTTTGATGCCTCTTTTTACACGTGGACAGGCTAGTGCTGGTCCTAAGGAGGAAACTTCTGAGCCTTTGCAGGTTTCATATGATGATGTAGATCATTCCATTTCTGATGCAGATTTACATGATGCACTTGTTGATGAGAGAGCTGATATTGAGCAGGCAAAAACTATGCCAAAATGGCTTGTGCAGACTTTGCGTGACAGCAAATTAGATGCACCTTTGTCATATCGTACTCGTTCAGGCTCTCATAGTGCCTCCTTTGCATCAGATTGCTATGCTATGGCTGCATCTAGTCTCTGTGATGAGAATGAGCCTATTTCTTTTGATGAAGCACAAAATTCAGAAAATTGGATGGCTGCTATGCAATCTGAATATGATGCTATAATGAAGAATGGTACATGGTCTTTATGTGACTTGCCTCCTGGCAAGAAGGCCATTGGCACTAAGTGGGTATACAAGCTGAAGCATAAACCTGATGGTTTAGTTGACAGGTATAAGGCTAGGCTTGTTGCAAAGGGTTATGCACAGGAAAGAGGCATTGATTTTGATGAGAACTTTGCACCTACATGCCGTATGACTACTGTTCGGAGCATTTGTGCACTTGCAGTCCATCATGGTTGGAATGTACATCAGTTGGACATTAAAACAACATTTCTGAATGGTGACTTGCATGAAGAAGTGTATGTTTTTCAGCCCTGTGGCTTTGTGCAGAAAGGGCATGAAAACCAGGTTTGCAGGTTAAAGAAGGCATTATATGGTTTAAAGCAAGCACCACGTGCTTGGTATGAGAATATACATGCCTATCTGATTGCACATGGTTTTGAGAACAGTCCAACTGAAAGCACCTTATATGTTAAACATGCTAATGATGTGCTTCTGATCATTGTTCTCTATGTTGATGACATGCTGCTCACTGGTCCTATTGAGACACATATTGCTCATTTTAAGGTTGATTTGCATGCCTCATTTGAGATGTCTGATTTGGGGCATTTGCATCACTATTTGGACATTCAATTTATGCATGTTGATGGTGGAATGGCTTTGTGTCAAACGAACTATATTGACACATTATTGCAGCGTTTTGGCCTTGAAGACTGTAAGCCTATTGCCACTCCTATGGAGACAGGTTTACGATTGAGTCTCCATGATGTTGGAGATGCATTTGATGCTGTTCTCTATCAGTAGGTTATTGGATGCTTGATTTACTTATGCATTACTCGGCCAGATATTCAGTTTGCTGTCTCACAGATGAGCAGGTTTATGCATTGCCCAGGAGTCACACATTGGAAAGCGGTTAAGCGCATCTTTCGCTACTTGGGTTGTTTTATCCCAAGGGGGGATTACTACCGCCAGATTTGCATGCTTTTTCTGACTCAGATTGGGCTGGTGGCTATGACACTCGTGTGTCCACCAGTAGTTTTTGCTTCATGCTTGGTAGCTCATGTATATCTTGGTTGAACAAGAAGCAGCCTATTGTGGCCACTTCCAGTTGTGAGACTGAGTATAGGGCAGCTTTCACAGCGACTGTTGAGTGTGTGTGGCTCAGATGCCTTATGGCTGATTTGGGTGTTGGCCAGTCTTCTGCCACCACCATCTTCACTGGCAGTCAGAGCGCATTGGCAGTTGCGAGGAACCCTATGTTCCATGCTCGCACTAAGCACATTGAGGTGCATTATCACTATGTGAGGGAGAGGTTCTCTGCTGGGGAGATCAGCTTGGCATATGTGCCCACGCAGGAGAACATTGCAGACCTTTTCACGAAGGCTCTACCTAGGGAGAAGTTTGAAGCTTTCCGCAAAGCTTTGGGCTTACTTCCTTTTGTGGAGTGATTTCCACATAGCTTGGCACTTCCTTATACATGAGTGCCAGCTCCTTTTTCGCCGCATCATTCCTAGGGGGGATTTGTTGATATATTTAGGTAGTGATGTGTGTGAACACTCTAGGACCGCCGGGGCACTTTTTTCCCTCTTTAGGAGGTTTTTTTCCCCCGGCTTGTATATACGCCTATTGCCCTAATGGGCTACTTATCTTTGTACATTCTCTAGTAATACATTCAGTCTTGTGTGTTGTGCTCCAAGCTTCTCCTTCTTCCTTGTGCTGTTCGTGTGCTTCCGCAGACGTCTAACTCCAACAATTGGTATTAGAGCAGGTCGTCACTTCTTCTAGGGCGTCGTCGACACTCCTCCGTTTGTAGTCTCAGATTCGCAAGAAATTTGGTGAGCATACTCAGGGTGTTTCCGAGACCAAAACGGCTTCGCTATGTGGTGCCAAAATCGCGATCTGAGCTCGTTTCGGCCTCCGAACGCACTATCGCAGTGCTTGTGCAGGCTATTTCGTCCTTTTGTGCCAAAGGTATATACCAGTTTCTGTTCGCCAGTTTAAGCGTCTCAAAGTGCGCTACAGGTCTCGTAGAACTTGTCTGGGCAGTTCTGTTCAACTTTTTGAGATACAGTCAATTTTCTGCATTAAGGTACTTTAGTCACCGGCCATGGATGAAAGCAGTGATGTATTCCGTATGTTGGCTATTGAGGATAAGTTGGATGGTACCAACTACCCATTATGGGCTTATATGATGCGACATGTACTGGTTGCAAAAGGACTATGGAACATTGTGGAGGGTGTTGAAAGACGTCCTGTTACACCTGCGACTACAGGTACTACAAATACAGGTGCTGGAGGTGCTGGAGTTGATGAAGATGGTGTCAAAGATGATATTGTGCAAATTCCTGTTCGTGCTGCTGTTTCTGTTGCACCTACTGCAGAGCAGATTCGTTGGGATGGCAGAGATGCCCAGGCACATGCACTGATAGCTTTGTCTGTCAAACGTGCCATTATTCCTCACATACGCTCTTGCAGAATAGCTAGGGATGCTTGGGATGCACTTACCACATTGTACCAAGCTAAGAATGAGGCTCGTGTTGCTTATCTCCGAAAATAATTGGAGAGTGAGCACATGAATGAAGGCAATTCTATGGACAATTTCCTAACGGAGATCAAAGATTTGAAGGAACAATTGATTTCTGCTGATGAGGTTATTCCAGATAGCTCACTTGTGTAGACTGTTCTGAATGGTCTTCCTGACTCATTTCAGATTTTTGCTTCTACTCTTTGGTTGATGATGAAAGGCAATCCGAATGCCTTATCATTGAGGAGGTAGTCTCTGTTCTGTTGCAGGAAGATCAGTCTAGGCAGAATAGGTCCATTATGCGAGTTGCAGATCAAGCTTTCCTGGCTAGTCAGAAGGGCAAAGGAAAATGGAGCTCTTCTACTAGTAAGCAAAAATCTGCAAATGCTGCACATTCAAAGAACCAAGACAAAGATGAGAAAAAATAAAAAAAAGCAGAAATTGCTTTGTAAGTACTGTAAAGGCAATGACCATATCATAAAGAACTATCCAAAACTGGCTGCTAAAGAGGCAAAGAAGAAAAAGGCTGGAATGGTTGTTGCAGAGGCCTCTACACCAAAAACAGAGTCTGCAAATCTTGTGCAGGAAGAAGAATGGGTGTTTACTACTGTCTGCAGTTTTGACCCATCTTCTCATGATCAGTGCATGTCTGCAGTAGACTCTGATGTTTGGTACTTTGACAGTGGGGCGACCAAACATATTACCTCGCAGCGTAGTTTCTTCTCAGGCTATGTCAGATGCAAAGCTTTGGCATGCACGCTTTGGTCATCTGAATTTTGCTAGTTTGCTACGCGTGCAGAAATCTGAAATGGTGTCCTCTTTGCCCAAAGTTGAGGCACCTAGAAAACATGTTTGTGAAGGCTGTATTTTGGACAAAATGCAGCGTTCTTCCTTTCCAAAAGATGGTTCAGTTCGGGCTACGCAGAAATTGCAGCTTGTACATAGTGATGTCTGTGGTCCTATGCAGACACCCTCTTTTGGAAATTACATTTACTTCGTGACTTTCATTGATGACTTTTCCAGGCATGCATGGGTATATCCACTCAAAGCAAAGTCCGAAGTGTTCATGTGCTTCAAACAGTCTTTGGTTTTGGCTGAAAATCTGTCAGCATGTAAAATGGGCACCCTCTGTTCTGATCGAGGGGGGGAATATATGTCTTCAAATTTTAATGCATTTCTGGCTGAACGTGGGATAAAACACCAGTGTACACTGTCGTATACACCTCAACAGAATGGAGTTGCAGAACGAAAGAACAGGTCACTCATGGAGATGGCGAGGTGCATGGTCAAAAGTCAGGCTTTACCACATAGTTTCTGGCTTAAGGCTGTCATGTGTGCAGCATATGTACTGAACAGGTGTCCCACTAAAGCGTTGCAGTCTATCACTCCATATGAGGCTTGGCATGACCACAAGCCATCTGTTGCTCATCTGCGTGGTTTTGGTTGTTTGGCATATGCATTAGTAGTGCCTGAACAACATCGCAGAAAATTGGATGATAAGGCAGTAAAATGTATTTTTATTGGGTACAGTTCTGAAAGTAAAGGCTATTGTCTGTATCATCCACAGACTAAACTCATTCTGGTTAGCCGTGATGTTGTCTTTGTGGAAGATGCTATTCAGCCATTGCTTTCATGTACTAAGGAGACATCTGTTAGCTCCAAAGACATGTATGATACTTTGATGCCTCTTTTTACAGGTGGACAGGCTAGTGCTAGTCCTAATGAGGCAACTTCTCAGCCTTTGCAAGTTTCATATGATGATGTAGATCATTCCATTTCTGATGCAGATTTACATGATGCACTTGTTGATGAGAGAGCTGATATTGAGCTGGCAAAAATTATGCCGAAATGGCTGGTGCAGACGTTGCGTGACAACAAATTAGATGCACCTTTGTCATATCGTACTCGTTCAGGCTCTCATAGTGCCTCCTTTGCATCAGATTGCTATGCTATGGCTGCATCTAGTCTCTGTGATGAGAATGAGACTATTTCTTTTGATGAAGCACAAAATTCAGAAAATTGGATGGCTGCTATGCAATCTGAATATGATGCTATAATGAAGAATGGTACATGGTCTTTATGTGACTTTCCTCCTGGCAAGAAGGCCATTGGCACTAAGTGGGTATTCAAGCTGAAGCGTAAACCTGATGGTACAGTTGACAGGTATAAGGTTAGGCTTGTTGCAAAGGGTTATGCACAGGAAAGAGGCATTGATTTTGATGAGACCTTTGTACCTACATGCCGTATGACTACTGTTCGGAGCATTTGTGCACTTGCAGCCCATCATGGTTGGAATGTACATCAGTTGGACATTAAAACAGCATTTCTGAATGGTGACTTGCATGAAGAAGTGTATGTTTTTCAGCCCCGTGGCTTTGTGCAGAAAGGGCATGAAAACTAGGTTTGCAGGTTAAAGAAGGCATTATATGGTTTAAAGCAAGCACCACGCGCTTGGTATAAGAAGATACATGCCTATCTGATTGCACGTGGTTTTGAGAACAGTCCAACTGAAAGCACCTTATATGTTAAACGTGCTAATGATGTGCTTCTGATCATTGTAGTCTATGTTGATGACATGCTGCTCACTGGTCCTATTGAGACACATATTGCTGATTTTAAGGCTGATTTGCATGCCTCATTTGAGATGTCTGATTTGGGGCATTTGCATGACTATTTGGGCATTCAGTTTATGCACGTTGATGGTCGAATGGCTTTGTGTCAAACGAAATATATTGACACATTATTGCAGCGTTTTGGCGTTGAAGACTGTAAGCCTATTGCCACTCCCATGGAGACAGGTTTACGATTGAGTCTTCATGATGCTGGAGATGCATTTGATGCTGTTCTCTACCAGCAGGCTGTTGGATGCTTGATTTACTTATGCATTACTCGGCCAGATATTCAGTTTGCTGTCTGACAGATGAGCAGGTTTATGCATTGCCCAGGAGTCACGCATTGCAAAGCGGTTAAGCGCATCTTTTGCTACTTGAGTGGTACTCGGCTACTTGGGTTGTTTTATCCCAAGGGGGGATCACTACCGCCAGATTTGCATGCTTTTTCTGACTCAGATTGGGCTGGTTGCTATGACACTCGTGTGTCCACTAGTGGTTTTTGCTTCATGCTTGGTAGCTCATGTATATCTTGGTTGATCAAGAAGCAGCCTACTGTGGCCACTTCTAGTTGTGAGGCTGAGTATAGGGCAGCTTTTACAGCGACTGTTGAGTGTGTGTGGCTCAGACGCCTTATGGCTGATTTGGGTGTTGGCCAGTCTTCTACCACCACCATCTTCACTGACAGTCATAGCGCATTGGCAGTTGCGAGGAACCCTGTGTTCCATGCTCACACTAAGCACATTGAGGTGCATTATCACTATGTAAGGGAGAGGTTCTCTGCTGGGGAGATCAGCTTGGCATATGTGCCCACACAGGAGAACATTGCAGACCTTTTCACGAAGGCTCTGCCTAGGGAGAAGTTTGAAGCTTTCCGCAAAGCTTTGGGCTTACTTCCTTTTGTGGAGTGATTTCCACATAGCTTGGCACTTCCTTATACATGAGTGCCAGCTCCTTGTTCACCGCATCACTCCCAGGGGGGATTTGTTGATATATTTAGGTAGTGATGTGTGTGAACACTCTAGGACCGCCGGGGCACTTTTTTCCCTCTTTAGGAGGTTTTTTTTCCCCCGGCTTGTATATACGCCTATTGCCCTAATGGGCTACTTATCTTTGTACACTCTCTAGTAATACATTCAGTCTTGTGTGTTGTGCTCCAAGCTTCTTCTTCTTCCTTGTGCTGTTCGCGTGCTTCCGCAGACGTCTAACTCCAACATTAAATTGCTCTAATACCAATCAAGTGGTGTGATGTCAATGTAGTGTGATGTATTATCCTTTGAATGAGCTACACAATGCCCTAATGGTAGAAAACTGAGTTCACAAGGCCAAACACAATACTCTACATGAGACTTGAAGAATAGGTAGAAATCATACAATACATCGAGATCACGAACACAAATTTCCTAGGTTTCAAGAACGTGAACGAACTTCTAGTCTATGGCTGATGATGACGCTATATGTTTTATTACAAAACATATACAAAAGTTTTTGATGTCCATTTGGCCTTTCACATGGACACTAATAGTCAAAGAATGCCACATGGCTAGGCTGAGGGAGTTTTTGAGAGGACCTTGGAAAAGTGATGTCTCTATGTAGTTACATTTCATATGAAGCTTCTATGAAAGCTCTAACAAAAGCTTGGTTATAGCAAACAAAGGGGAAAGTTTTTCATTACAATGTTAAAAATCTCTTTAGAAAGTCTTTTCCCTTTAGTATTCATGGTTTGAGCTAGGAAGGTCTCGATCAATGGAATATTTATTTTACAACTAAGGAATTCGAAACATAAACAAGGTTGCTAGGCTTGCATACTATCCAAAACCTTTAAGAGAAATTTAGTTCTTATGTTAAGTTTAGGAAAACCTATAGTTTTATAAAGAAAAGCCCTAATATATGGCTTCTGCAAGGATTGGAATCCTTCTATGTGAGAAGTGGGGAAAGATTAAGATGGCTATAATTTCTATTGAAAAAGTGAACGATCCCCAATCACTACTTTTGTTTCATATTGGTATGACTCATTGATTAAGTGGAGGTTGTGAGCATGTAGAATAGACTGTGCTCAATTTCCAAACTTATAAAATAGATTTATATTTAGTAGCCATGAATTACTTAGCTTATGAGATAGATTTGTATGAAATATTCCATACTTTGGAAGAGATCTACTATTTGGATGCCAACACAACAATGTTTGGTTTAGAAAGTGACTAGTGATTATCCAATTGAAGAATAGGATTAGTAGACTTGATGGAGTGCACCCTTGAATGAATGCATTATGAGTTTTGGTATAGGAAGATATATCTTGTGGCCAATCCATAGACAATTATGCTTGAGAGTTCAAACTAAGCTACTTCAATGTACAAATTGAAAACTAGGGATGCTTCTACACCTTTAATTTTTAGGGATTTCATAGAGTATTTGGATCTAGAGGCATGGCTTTCTACAAATCTTAGAATATTATTTGATAAAATAAAGGGATTCAATTGGTGTTAGAAATTATATTCTTTCTACGATTTTCACGATGTGCTATTATGAGACACTTAGAAGCTTAGTAGAATTGATGAATTTGTTAAGATGAAGCTCTGTTGGCATATAGCATCTTAGTAGATGCTAGTTTGAGTATTGATGTCCAGCATATGATAGCTCATAAGTCTTAGCAAGTCATCACGGATGTGTTCTCCACCTATGAGCAACTCTAGAAATGATAAGTGAGAGTATCTCTATTACTTACCTAAAACCTTAACAAGACATGACAAGTTTAGAGAATTAGAGAATAGTTTAACCAAGTAATTAGCTTTACTCCAACACTACACATATGAGTTCTTGAAAATTTCTAGACATTTAGAGAACTTGTATTGATTCTATGTTCTATTATTAAAGGACATTAGATCTAACCAAGGTTGGAATATTTTAGTTCGAGTTAGAAAAAGTCAATCCGTGAAAAGATTAGGACACAAGACTATTATGCTGAATAGAAACATCTGTAGATGGTTGGTCAAACCAATCAAATTACCTACATCCTAAAAGATATGCTCCATGCATATGGGTGAACAACAAACTACAATAGAAGTGTATTCATAGTAAATCTTTCCTATGATAGTTCCAATTAACCTTCAATCAGGCATACTCCAATAATGATTGGCTTTTAGTTCTAGCTTATTATACAATATGGCTCTTATTATAAGAGACTCTATGCTACAAAGAAATTATTTGAGGAAATTAATGTTATGTTAGGTTTTCATCGAATTGAATCAGGAGAGTTCATCATAGAGATAGAACCTATGCTAAACCTCAAACAAGAGAGATCAACTATAAGAAGAGAAACTAATTTGAGGACCATGAAGGGACCTTGATCCAAGTTTTCCCTTGGATATTATGAAGATTTTTGTAATACTTAAGATTAAAGGAAAAATAGATTACCAAATCTAAAAACTTAAAGAAAAAGGAAAATCCATCTACTTTTTTATGTTTGGATGCATATGGAAACCTCATTCTTGATATTGAGTTTCTATAGCATTTAGTCAATTAAGTAATCAAGAGAAACAAAGAATTGTCACTTCTATGCAAAGTGCTTAGTAATGTGGAAGATGGTTCAAATGATAATGTAATATGGAAGTGGGTATCTTCTAGAAATAGTTTCCCAATTTTCAAGAGCTTTCCAAGAGGCTTTTAAAAGGGAAGAAACACTGCAAAGCAAGTAAAGAAGATGAGTATGTAGATTGAGTACATGGATCTCAATGGCAACAACAATTTTAATATGTTCTTATAGGCAATCCTATTCCATATTTGAGGACATCCTTGGACTTAAGGGGAAGGCATCTTTTTGAAGTAATTCCTAGTCCATAAAGTTAGCTAGGGAGTTTTGACTTGGACTAGATGCGTAATATGGTGCAAGAGTAGAGTCTTTAAGCTCTATATTTGGGGAAGAGTGCATGGACCACTAGGAACATTTAGCAATGATTCAAATGACACAATTTTTTCACTTTGTGGTTACATATTTCGGTGCATTGAGCATCAAGCATGCACCTTCATTTAAATAATGCTATTATCAAGCCTATTTCCAAGGCTACTAATGAGGTTAATTTAAGCATCACATATGTGAGAGTTGCATGCACCACATGTTGGGAGCATCACATATGTGATGCTTAATAATATCACATATGCAATGGTTGGGATGATTGCATATATGATGCATGCACATTGCTTATATAATGCTCTCGTTTGACAAAAAAAATGGATCACTCTTCAATCATCATCTTGCATGCATCTCATCAAAGTGCGATCCAACGTTCATATCTACACTACGCTTAGAAGCTCCAACTCTCTCTTTCTCTATCTCTCTATTTCTCCTACTATTTGTCTGTCTCCATCTCTCTCTATCTCTCCCTCTTTCTCTTTATATATATATATATATATATATATATATATATATATATATATATATATATATATATATATATATATATATATATATATATAAGTTTATTCAAGAATTTCACTAACATAATATATGGATTATTATTGTAACTAAAATTTTCATTGCTTTATATATCATTTACATTAGTTTATTTTATAAATTAACATACTCATACTTACACATTCACATGCACATATACATGCACATGCACACTCATGCATGAACATACACATCTAAACACACACACACACACACACACACATATATATATATATATATATATATATATATATATATATATATATATATATATATATATATATATATATATATATATACATACATACCTATACACATACATACATATACTTACACATACATAAACACATGCACATACACACACTGACACACCCACATATGCTTACACATACACATGCACATACACACACATATGCATAAACACATGCACATGCACAAACATATCTACATGCACATTCATGCACGCACATACACATACACATACATATGCACATACACACATGAACATAAACATGCACATACATGTACATGCACATTCATGCATATGCACATGCACATTCATGCATATGCACATGCACATGCACATGCATATACACACATACACACATACATGCATATAGACACATGAATGCATACACACATACATACATATACACCTGCATATACACACATACACATATGCATGCATATGCACACATACAAACACATGCATATGCACACGCACACATACACATACATATAGACACACATATACATACACAAACACCTACATATACACATACACACATACACACATACACACATACACACATACACACATACATATACACATATATACATACACATACACACACACAGGTATACACACATACATGCACATACACAAATATAGATATATACCTACATGTGCATGCATACATATACACACACAAATACATGCACATACATACATATACACACACAAACACACATGATATGAATGAATTATACAGTTAATGTAATAAATCAAATGTTAAATATAAACTATATTAAAAATACTTAGTACATTTGATTCATATGATTCACTTCAATAAGACAAATAAACTTAATAAACCTTCTAAAATTATTAAAATTTTGAACTCACACAATAGACAATTAAAAACAAAACTAGCATGAGAATATATATATATATATATATATATATCATGTGTGTATCAATGTAAATAATACATCCAATCTAAAGTGTCAATCATCTGAATCACCCCCTTCTTCATGATCATCGACATCATCATGATCATCTACATGATCTGATGTATCTAAAGAGGCAATATGGGTAGAGGGGTTACTACCCTATGATTATCAATATTGTCCCTCCTATGTCCATCTCTACACCTCATCCATATCAACATCTCGATAATACTCCTATATAACATATAACAAACATAAATCTATAAAACATGTAAGACATCAATAAAAATAAAATAACGTATATCAAATTTAATAATACTCACAAAATCATCTGGTCACTCAGATGTCAATATCCAGAATATGTAGCATACTAGATTTCAATTTTTGTAGGACAATGATCATAATCCTTTTACTAAATTGATAAAAATAAAACTAATTAGTGATTAGTGTTTTAAATACAATAAAAAATATAGCTTCAATAAAAAACATACTTACAAATATAGTAACAAAAAAGTGATGGCCCATTTTGCCTAAGCATGATGTAACTGATTCAACTCTCTTCTTTGTAGTAGCCTGTGTTTATTTAATGAAGAAAAAGTACATATATTAAATATCAAATATTTATAAAACATATGAGAATCTTAACTCATAGTAATATAAACTATTTGCATACCTTCTGCTGAGGAAACGATTCCTAAAGATGTAATTGTCTACGAAAATATTGCCATGTCTTAGGTGGTATATTAGATCTTCTCTTGTTTCTTTCTACCATACCATGTCTCTTGTTATTCTAATCTCAACAAAAAAAAAAAGAATCAGTATACAAAAAATATTTAAAACTTATAAACATTCATACACACACACATACACATACACATACACATACACATACACATACACATACACATACACATACACATACACATACACATACACATACACATACACATACACATACACATACACATACACATACACATACACATACACATACACATACACATACACATACACATACACATACACATACACATACACATACACATACACATACACATACACATACACATACACATACACATACACATACACATACACATACACATACACATACACATACACATACACATACACATACACATACACATACACATACACATACACATACACATACACATACACATACACATACACATACACATACACATACACATACACATACACATACACATACACATACACGTACACGTACACATACACATACACATACACATCCACATCCACATCCACGTACACGTACACATACACATACACATACACATCCACATACACATACACATACACATACACATACACATACACATACACATACACATACACATACACATACACATACACATACACATACACATACACATACACATACACATACACATACACATACACATACACATACACATACACATACACATACACATACACATACACATACACATACACATACACATACACATACACATACACACACATATATGGGCATGTAAATAGTCTTGAATCAACATACATGAGTAGAGATGTAGAAAGATACTTAGTGGTCAAATGTATTGAGAGGAAAAGAAACCAAGAGATGTAGAAAGACGCTTAGTTTTCAATGCTATTAAAATGAATAAAGAATTATTTTATATTACTATTCAAAATAATGAATTATAATAAACATAAAAAAATACATACATATACACACATACACACAAATACACATACACATGCATACACACACATACATCACACACAAACATACACATAAACATATATACACACACATACGCACAGATGCATACACATACACACACATACACACACATACATACATACACATGCCATACATTTACGATTTTGTATGCATATTTATATGTGAGAATGTGTATCTGTGTATATGCGTGTATGTGTAAATGTGTACATGTGAATGTGTATGTATGTAAATAATCAGATAATTAATATCTAGTACCTTTTTTGCTACACAATCAAATTGTGATCAATCAAAGGGAACTCCACCACGGTCTCCTAACTATGGAAGGACTACTTACTATAAGTATATCAAACTTGTAGTTTTAATATTTGACAGGTACATACATGATTGATAAATGTTTTTCTATTCTTATATTATAATAAGATTTGGATCAATTACAGTGTACTCCACCACCTCCTACCCATGCAATGGCTTCACATGTGTCGCTCGATAGGAATTATGATAATTTTTACTATCAAGAGCATATAATATGTTGATGTAATATTTTTTATGGCACATATCAAAGAGCATGATTGGAATGTATTGAGCATAAGGTACAGTATGATATCTTTGAGTGTGTGCCACCACCTAATTGACGTGATAATGCTTGGGCATGTATTGATTCCATAAATTAATCTCATTATTTTATTTTTAAATCATATAAAAAATAAAATTATACTTAATATACATGAATATTTGCTTGATAATGATGGTTCTTCTAATAATAATGCTAATATTCTTCATACATGTCACATACATGCCGTTTATTGATTTCAAGCTGAGGCTTCTCAAAATCCTCTACCTCTTGGTTTAGAGACTAAAATGGCTGCAGATTATCCATTCCAAATCGTGATCATCCTCTAGTACAAACATATGATAGAAGAAGATATGGAGGATGGCATAGAGGACCACTTCTTTTAATAATATTGAGAGGTTTTTAATTAATTTTTGGGGTATTCACCTGTGATTTCTCCCTCCACTATCACTGGTGTTGATCAAGGTCTCTTTAGTGTAGAAGATTTGCATGTGCCTTTATACTCTAAAGTCACTCTTATGTCATTTGGTGATCTTGATTTATAGATCGTCCTGATATATGGATGGGGAGATTGGCATTGACTTACATGTTACCTTCAAAACATGACTACTTATGGATTATGCTTAAATGTAATGTCTCTTGCTAGTAGAGGGATTACACATGCAAAAAATGAAAAATTATATATTGATGGAAGACCTTACATGCATCAAAATATAGTAGGTTCAATAAAGAGTAACCGAGGATGACTAGTTAGATATTTGAAGAGCATGAAAAGAATCATGAATGACCTTACATGAGTAGAGATGTAGCAAGATACATAGTTGTCAATGCTATTACTTAATTACGTGCCAGAGATGAATTTATAGTGAATTATGGATGGCATAGACATCCAAGAGCACCTTTTATAGAAAAATGAAAATTTTCTGTCCACCTATCATGCGTTGCAATGAAAACTCTTTTCAAATTAAGTTACATATTCAAATTTCTGTTTTAAGTTTATTTTTCATTCATCCATGGAATACTAATGATTTTTATTAATTTGTGTAGATTCCAAGGTACGATATTGATGATCTTCCACCACACCAATCAAAGTTTCCAATAAAGCCTCATTTATTAGAAGCATCCATGAGAAGGCTATGAAAATGTGATGTTGTAGAATATGCAAGATTGAAAGAACTATATTGAAAAGAAGATAACATATAATATTTTTCCAATGTTGATGGTGTCAAGGTAGATTTTATTGAGGATTGGTATCAAAATCACAACGTAAGCAGTGATATTTTTGAAAATGAGAAATATCTTCGAGAAGAATGCTTAAAGTATATATCTAAAGGAAGTCATTTGATATGATTAATTGCAAGCTTACTTATTCTCAATCTTCAAAATCCTTTTGGATGGAGTAATGTATCTGTTTGGACACTATTAAGGTTTTTCTTTTTTATTTTTTAGTCTATCTATTTTATATACACACATACACATATGAATACATACATACACACAAATACACATGTATATAAATGCATACACACATACACATTACATTACACATACATATGCATACACATACAAATACATATACATACACATATATATGCATACACACATACACATACACACTCTATATACACATACATGCACACATACACATACACATACACACATATACATGCATATACACACATACACATACACATACACAAATACACACACACATCTACATGCATATACACACATACACATACACATATACACACACATATACACATGTCCATACACACATATACACTCACACACATACACAGATACACATGATCATATACACACATACACATATACACACATACATACATACACATACATATACACAGACACATACTCATATACACACATACACACAAATACACACATACACACACATACATAAACATACACATAGACACACATATACTCACATACAATCACATACAGACACATACTCACACATACAAATATACACACATACATACGTACACATATGCATACGGATACACAGATACACATGCACATACAAGCAAGAATATTCATCGTACATCACATGATCAAATTAAGAAGATAATAAAAAACTTGGTATATATTATGATTCTATACATGCATGTTTGAAGAATTGTATTTTATATAGAGTGAAAGAACTTGGAGAAGCTTGAAGGAGGTAGAAAACTGAGTTGGGAAGTGACAAAGTTCGGTTCAACCAACTACCTCCTACAATCTAGGAAAAGTGAAGATCTAATTTGATCTACTTTTAGGGTGATATTGATTCATTGATTGTAAAGCTTAACAACCTCAAATTCATGAAATTTGAGCACTCTTTTTATATTTTTACATGTGCAAAGCTCTAGGCTTTTACATTCGTAAATGATCCAAGAGAAATCGTTTTTTAAAAATACATTAAATGAGCATAAATAAAAGAACACCTATGAATATTTTGACAAAATCCAAAAGATACTATTTTGATTTAGATCAAATCCACCTCAAGCATAGTGTAAGCTTGATGTTCCAACAACTCCCCCTTAATCTAAAGTATGCTAGAATCATCATTCTCTAACAGGTTGAATACCTGCCATTGATTTAAATCTGCAAAGCTTTATTCTATCAACTATCTTCGTCATAATATTTTCTACTTGATTTTTAGTTAGAACAAAAGAAATTTCAATCTCCTTTGCCATGAGCTTCTCCTTGATGAAGTGGTAAGGAACCTCTATGTGTTTAGTTCTTGCATGGAAAATTGGGTTTGCTACTAGATGCATGGAACTTACGTTATGTCCAAATATGTGAGGTTTGGAACTCGCAAGTACCAAGTCTATATACAATGCTTTTAACCATATTTCCTCTTGAGTTTCTATGGTCAAACATCTATACTACACTTCAACTCAGGATAGAGAAACTATTGGTTGCTTCTTGGAACTCCATGATGCTAGATTTGAGCCTACAAATGTCAAGTAACTAGAGGTACTTCTTCTATCATCATTCCCTCATGTCCAATCTACATTCAAATAGATTTTGATATCCAAATCTAGAGAGTAAGGATAGAATATACATTCATTGATTGTACCTTTGAGATACTTAAGTGATCTCTTAGGTGCATCCATGTGTGATCTTCCTCCTGAGTGCATGAATTGGCTTAGCACTCCTACACTATATGAGATGTTTTCCCTTGTATGAGTAGCATATATCAAGCTAGCTACCAAGCTTTGATACTCTTTAATATCTTCAATTTTCTCACCTTCATAAAAAGTAAGTTTATGAATCATCTCCAAAAGTGTACCTACAGGTTTAGTGCTCTCCACTTTGAACTTAAGAAGTAGGTCTTGAATGTATCTCCTCTAAGTCAAATACATTCCTTCATCTATGTATATGATTTCCATACCTAGGAACAATGGGAGCTCACCTTAATGATTGATTTTGAATGCCTATTGGATGTGTCTCTTGATTCTTTGAATGCCATTTAGATCATCACCTATCAAAATTATGTCATCTACATATACACATAGATATATAACCTCATTGTGGTCCATTTTGATGAATAGAGAAGGATCTGAGTTGCTAGGTATGAATCCTTGACCTTGAAGATATGTAACCAACCTATAATTCCAAGCTCTGGGAGCTTCTTTCAATCCATACCATCCTTTCTTAAGTCTGCAAACATAAGATGCATGATTAAGGTTTTTAAAACCTAGAGGTTGTGACATGTATACCTACTCACTTATCCAAGCATTTAGAAATGCATATTTTACATCAAGTTTGATGTGTCTCCAATTTCTTGCAAGTAGCTACACTTGTCAATGTTCTCATTGTAGTCATCTTTGCAACTGGTGAGAATGTTTCCTCATAGTCTATACCATGAGTTTGTGAGCATCCTTCAGCAACTAATCTTGCCTTGTACCTAAAAATTGATCCATCTTAATTTCTTTTGAGTTTATATACCCATATGCAGTAATTTACATTTTGATTGGTTGACATTGGAACCAAATCCCAAGTGTCCATCTCCTTCAATGCATCTATTTCTTCTTTCATGGCCTTTTCCCAATCAGGTTTTCCGTTCGCCTTTGATGGGTCAAGGGTTCTTCTGAAATTGAGTCTTTTTCCAAGTAGATTGAATGCTTTGTAACAAATGTGGAATCATATCCATACCTTTTTGGTTGTTCCTTCTCCCTTGTTGATCTTATAGGGACTTTATTGGAGCATTCTCGACACTTCCATCCCTTTCATCTTGGTCATCATCTGTATCAATTCTTGGATCTTGGAATTATGTATCATAGTTGCTTCCTAATTGATGAGAATCAAAATCAATATCATATGGCAGAGTTACCTTTTGTTTGTCCTCATCATACCAAGACATGTGTTCTTCAAACACATGCCTACTTGTACTGAATTTCTTGGTTGAAGGATTATAGAATCTGTAACCCATCTGAGTTGATTCATACCAAATAAAAACTTCCTTTGTTTCCCTCTCATTTAGCTTACCTCTTATTTGTGATGGTACATGAACATACGATAAACAACCAAACACCTTGCAATGTACAAGACTAGGTTTTCTTCAATTCCATGCTTCATAAGGAGTCTTATCTTGAAGTGATTTTCATCGTAGTCTATTGAAAAGGTACAAAACAATTGAAATAGCCTATGCCCATAGATAATGTGGCAACCTCTTCTCTTCAAGCATTGTTCTAGTTGATCCGACCAATGTCTTGTTTCTCCTCTGAGCGATTCCATTCGTTTGAGGAGAGTACTTGGTAGTCACTTCCCTTTTGATATATTTATCCTACAAGAACTTATCAAACTCTTTGGAGAAGTATTATCCCACTCTATTAGATATGAGCTTCTTGAGCAATCTACCTATATGGTTCTTCACATATGCTAGATACTTTCATGAAGCAATCAAACACCTTATTCTTACTTTTGATAAAGTATAGAATAGTCTACCTACTATGTTCATCAATAAATGAGACATAATACATTGATCCTGCCAATGGAAGTTCTTGACTTGGCCCCCATACATATATATGTACTAAGTCCAATAAGTTGTTGTGGATGTAGCCCTTGTGGTTAAAGTGGTTGTCTTTGTACCTTCCCAATCTTCCGTGCATCACATTTTTTTATCAAGTTGCTTTGATATGTTTGGTAGCCCTAGAACACTTTGATCCTTGCATATATCCTTCAAGGTTCTTTCATTCTCATGTGAACATCTCTTACACCATAGTTCAAGATCACTTAGGGTTTGAGACCCAAATATGAATAGAGATATATTCCTAGTTTCTCCTACTTCAAAAGTAAAGATACTACCATGCTTCTCACCTCTAGCTATTTCTTGAAGCCTTGACATGGATCTTCCACAAAAGCTCCATGTTGGGTAAGCCCACCTTGCAAACCCTTTTCAACTATTTGGCCTATATTTATAGGTTTAAGTGATAATGGATACATAGAAAACCTTAATCAAAATGTTTGTCCTACCATTGGAAGCTTTGACATTACCAATATTCTCCACATTGTGCTTAGTATCATCCCCTATTTGTATTTCATGTCTATGCTTTGGACTTACCAAATCAAATAGAAGAGAAATGTTGCTTGCAACATGTTTTGAACATCCTATATCTATGTAGAACAACTAGTCATCTTCTTTACCTTCTTTGTGGCTTAGATTCATTAGAAGCAATGAGATTTCATGTGATTGATCTTTTTAATAATTTTTGAAGTCCCTTCTATTTTTAATAATTTTTGAAGTCCCTTCTATTCTGACTTCTATTGTTGTTGTTGAAGTTGTGTCCACCTCTCCCTCTATTGTTATCATATCCACCTCTTCCACTTCCTTTTAGGGTCTTCCCATTGAACAAAAAATTTTGACTGGTGTGATTGGTCTTATCACAAATGGCACAAGGTTGTGCATTCTAACCTTTGGTTTTGTCATGCTTTGGTCCTTTCTTCTTCCCTTTCAACTTGATCTTGCCTGCAAAGTTGTCTTGGGAAGTCTCCTTTTCATCTTCATCCTTCTTCTTGCCATGATTATCACCTCTAATTCCATTGAGAATTTACCAGATGAAGGCCTTTTCTTCAGTCAGATCTTCAATGGATGCAAATTGATTAGTAACCTCCTTAACCTTTGTAACAAACTCTATGATGGTTTGTTTAGGTGTCTTCTTCATATGGTTGAACTCACTCCAAAGATGAATCTTCCTTGTCTTTGTGCTAGTTAAAAAGAAAGTCTCTAGGGCATCCCAAGTACTCTTGAGATGTCTTCCATCCTCTAATATGTGGTAATAGAACATCAAAAATTTCATTTAGTATGTATGATCGTGCTTGAGCATCCTTTGCACACCAAAGTGTGAGCTTATCTATCTCCTCTTGTGTAAATCCTCCTTCGGATCTTGGAGTAGGAATAGCTTCATGACCTGATACAATTCCATAAAAATTTATACCTTGCACATAGACCTCCATTCTGTAGGAGGTAGAAAAGTGAGTTGCGAAGTGACGAGGTTTGATCTAGCCAAACAGCACAGGACCAACCTTGAGCTTATGGAGTCTCAAATAGACCTAATATGAATGTGATAAGTGAATAAAATCCACTATGTATTTTGGAGCATGAAGGAGAAAGATGAAATACAAAACAGATATGTTTGCACATTGTCTAGCTCAAGAAACTTGTTAACTTTGGATGAAACAATAAAGTTCAAATGCTCATAGCGGTAGCTTGATTACAATTGGAAAAGATCCTTTTGCAGGAATGATAAAAATAGGATATGCACAAGATTGCAAGTTATAAGAAAAATTTGCTTCTCGAATGTACCTAATACTCAATAGTGGTACCTCCTATTTTTTAGGGCTACATAGAGATAGACCCCGAGATCGCAACACTGATATTTTTACAAATCTACCAAACCCAATGCTTTGAGAATGTTTACACCTAAACTAGACACTAATATATTTCTAATGAATGCTTATTCATCTAATTTGAAGCTCTATAGAGAGAGCAAAAGCCTCTACAAGTTCACTATTGTTGAAGAAGATGATACAAAGAAATGAAGGAGCAAGACAATGATGGTAAAAAATGTATGTATATTAATTCCATGTAATTTACAGGTGATTTGAGCTCTTTTATCTACATTCTTGAAGTGTTCTGCAACTTTTCCAAGTGGAGTTTTAATTCAAATTAAGACGGGACTAGTTGTTGAAGAGAATCAATTCATTTTCTTACAATCTAGAAAAAGTAAAGATCTAATTTGATCTACTTTTAGGTGATTGATTGATTGATTGGTTGATTGATTGTCAAGATCAACCAACTCAAATTCATGGAATTTCAGCTCTCTTTTTATCCTTTTACATGTATAAAGCTATACGCTTTTACATTGGTAAATGATCCATAAAAAACTTTTCAATAAAATACAATAAATGATCATAAATAAAAGAACACTTCAATGGATATTTTGACATAATCCAAAAGATAGTTTTTTGATGTAGATCAAATCCATCTCCATCATAGTGTAAGCTTGATGTTCCAACATAGAGGTGAATATGTGGACGCTTTGACATGTCCAAAATGTCAATCTCCTTGATATAAGGAAGAAGAGGGTAAAATCCCGAAAATGGTATTGAGACAATTTCCATTAGGTCCATGAATTAAACATATATTTCAAAGCCTTGAATTATCAAAGCTTTTGACATGGGGATTTTATCATAAAGGTACTGATGGAGTAATGAAAGTAGATAGTGAAACTTTTCAACATATTGATTCCAGATACCATGATTTTGTATAAGAGCCACACAATATAAAGTGAGGTGTTGCATTAGATGGGGTTAATCTATTTTAGATTAAATCTAATCAATGGCTATCATGGCCAATGGTATTCATCAACAAAAATCTCCCAACATACTGTAGCATTAAAAAAGAAAATTGATTCTCTCACTTTTAATCCTAGGAAAAAGACAAGTTTAAGACATGAATCTATATCTTGCTCCTCTCATTGACACTCTCCAAGAGTAATGGAGAGGTATTAATGTCATTGATGTATTGAAAAGAATTAATCAAAGACACATTATGGTTCATGGAATTGTGGTTTTGACTCTACACAGTTCTCAAGGATATTGTGTTTGTTTAGGTAATGATGTGATATTTTTATTTAATATATATACAATTGTATGTGAGTTAATATAATCTTTATCTTATGGTTTTCATGCATGCAAGAATATCCACTAATGGATATAAGGCTTATTATTATCATGTTGATTGGTTGAGATGAGTTTATACTAAGAATCTCAACAAAAATATTTATCTTTGACATCGATGGTTCCTGCCTGATGACCATCCATTACGATGAAAAACAAAAGAAATACAATTAAATGGAAATATTGAAACAGGTCAACATCCAAAACTAATGGCAGCTATGGATTGGTATCGATAATGGACAGAATGGCCTCTTATAGATCCATAGTCTGAAATCTTTAGTGACAGTGAAGATGATGAGAATGTGAAGATTCGATGTAAAGAAAAATTGTCCCTAGCAAAGAATATGTCAATATGGTATTCTTTGGAGTATTGGAGAGAGTTAAAGATCTATCATCTTCTTGATCCTATGCATATATTCAAGAATCTGGGTTATTTATTATATCAACATCTTCTTGGATTAAAAGAAACAATGTCAAGAAATGATTTTAAGGATCGAAACTTAAAACCAAAATTATGGCCAATTTTTTATAAAAAATAGCAAGAAACAACTAATGAACCTACTTCTTGGACACTTACAACAAAGGAGATACAAACTATCAATAATAGGATTTAGTTGATTTGAAAACCTACAGGAGATGGAGCATCTTTTCAAAACATGTTTACTTCGAATGGAAGGAGCTTATCTGGGTTAAAGGAACATGATTGAGATAACTTTCTGAAGCACATTCTACCTCTTACTATTGATGGATATGCAACTAAAGGATTATGGGACATGATCTATTGTCTTGGTTCCCTTATAAGGTAATTATCATACTTTTATGTTTAATATATAAGACTATTTGATACCTTTTCTTTACAAATTCATTTCTTTATAATTAGTTTATGATTGATAATAGTCAGATTACATAATAGATCCCACAAAAGAAACATGGATGGAGGGAGCTACTATGTGTGATAGAGAAATAGCTTCCACCATCATTTTTTGATATTCAGGTTCATTTAATGATCCATCTTGTGGATGAAATAGAGATTGCAAGAGTTGTAAACACTCAATGGATGTTTGGTTTTGACTAAATTATGGGCATATTGAAAGGTTATGTGTGACAAAGAGAAAAATGAGAAGGATCTATGGAAAAGGGATGAATGCATGATGAATGCATGTACTATGTTAGTGAATACCTTGAAAGAGTTCATGAAGAAGCTCCATGTGCATGGACTAACAAGTCTTTTTTAAAAATGACAAATGAGGTATTATTAGGTAGGAGATTTCCACTTCAATTTCCATTGCAAGACGAAAGTGATATTTCTACTTTTTATTGCATATAATAGCAAATGCATACAAGCATTTGTTAATGAGTATGAAAACGAACTTCAAAATCTTCAAAGTAAAAGACAGAGGAAGAAAAGATATAGATGTAGTCTTGATAGTACCAAGAATACAAATATATCTTCTTTCACGGATTTGCTCTATACTTGTATGCAACAAGTCATGCAAATAATGAATGAATGTCATATCAGTAGAGGGAGTTAATGATAGGTTGTGAAAGAAAGGTACTTTGATTCTACTAATATCCTATTCTTGCACACACACACACATGTATTATATATATATATATATATATATATATATATATATATATATATATATATATATATATATATATATATATATATATATATATATTAGTTTCTCTTCTAATAACTTATTCATTATTGCACGACCAAATGTTGACTAATATATGGGCTTATGGACAACATATTAGAATTAAAATTATTGATTTGTTGCATAAAACTGAGGATTCTAGCATTCTTGCTTCTTTCAAGAAATTATCACATGTTAGTTCAAAAGATATGAACCTTGTAGATATCAAACTTGGATATGTAGAAACCGTTGTTGGTGTTGGAATTTGGGGCCCCAGGATCGTTCCAATACTAAAACCTCTTGAGCATACACAACTTAATTGACAAGATGATAAGTGAGATAGAGAAAGAAAGAGATCTTGAGACAAGGATAGGGAACGTAAGCTGGATGCTTACTTCACTAAAATAATAGATGTCCAAATTACAACATGGGAGTACTACTCAACCATATAAAGTGGTGCACTCACTAATGGAAGAATAAGAAGATGATGATACAAAATTTAGATTATGTCGAAATAATCTAAGTGTGTGTGAAGAGAATGAAGCAACGAAGCTAACAAAATAGTGTAATGAAATTGTAAATCAACCACAAGGTTAACTCACAATAGATAGTTACCACCACCTCGTAGAAGACTTCCTTCTGCAATGAGAGTAGCCTCTCCTTCACCACAACTTCACCTCCTTCAAGAGTGTGAGAACACTCTGTCTTCAAGAAGATCTCCAAGCTCTAGATCTTTGAGTGAGTGATTATACAAGGAGCCAAGGCCTTGTTTATATAGTTTGTGAGTATCCTCCAAAAGCACAATCTAAAAGCTACGATCGTAGAACGATAACGAAAAAAACACCTCTATCGCGAAGGGCTTTTTCCGTGAAGACTTTTTCGGATTGCTTTATCATAAAAGCACGAATTCGTCTGACGCAGCGCGTGGGGATTGAACCCTGGTCAATGAGGATGCTTTTGTGAACGATGGGCTAGACCACATGAGCGCCCGTTGGTTGCTTGTTGAAGAATACAGAATAAATTGTATATGTCAAAGCTGCGCCCGTTGACTGCTTGAAGTAGTCTCTAAGAGTAAAACTTCTATTTGAACTAAGACTTGAAGTTGATGCTTAGTGAAGCTAATTGATAAGCCAATAAAGACATTGACTTCCAACAATCCCTCCTTCAATGTCATATTGGTACAAGATTCAGTAACCTGCAAATCTTCTCATGACTATCTCTAGTCAATGCTTTGGTAAAAATATCTGCAACATTCTCACTAGAAGGAACATAAACTAGCTCAATGTGCTTCTTAGCTATTTGCTCTCGAATATAGTGGTAGTGTACCTCTATATGCTTTGTCCTTGCATGATGCACTGGATTCTTAGCTATAGCTATAGCACTCTGGCTATCTGAAAATATCTGAATGGGTTGATGTACTCTTACATCAAGATAACTGAAAATCTTCTGCAACCATACTGACTCTAGAGTAGCTGTAAATGCTGCACGATATTCAGTTTCACATGATGAAGTGGCAATAGTGGGTTGTCTTTTTGAAAACCATGAGATAAGACAGTCTCCAAGATAAAAACAAAATCCACTAGTACTTCTTCTTGTGTCTTTATCACCTGCCCAATCAGAATCTGAAAATCCTTTTAGTAACAAATGTGTAGATTTCGAAAATACCATAACATAATTTGAAGTTCCCTTCAAATAACGAAAGATCCGCTTTACTGCTTTCCAATGTAACACTGTCGGATTCTGCATGAACCTTGATACTTGAGAAACTGCAAACTGTATATCAGGACGTGTATTACAAAGATAAATCAAGCAACCTACTGCTTGACTATATAGAGTAGCATCAAATGGCTCTGCATCTGCTACCATTTGTAAAGACGTGTTCTGATCCATAGGTGTTTGCATAGGTTTAGAATCACCCATCTGAAACCTTTCCAAAAGTTTCTCAATGTACTTCTGTTGTGTCATGTAGATACACTCATCTTGAAACAAAAACTGAATCCCAAGATAATAATGTAGAATGCCTAAATCATTCACATCAAATGTTTGCTTCAATTCTTCTTTGAACATCTGCAAATCTTCATCTCTGGGACCTGTGACTATAATGTCATCCACATAAATGATTGCTATAATCATCATACCTGTTTTAGCTTTGACATAAAGAGTTGGAGCCGCATCTGAGTTATGGAAACCAATGGATAAAAGATATGTATGTATCTTTTCATACCATGCTCTAGGTGCCTGTTTTAAACCATACAAAGCTTTTATAAGCTTACACACTAAGTGTTCTTTACTTGTCTCTTCAAAACCTTCTGGCTGCTGAATATACACATCCTCGTGTAAATCACCATTTAGAAAAGCAGTCTTGATGTCAAGTTGATATATATGCCAACCAAAATGTGCTGCTAGAGCAAGTACTGACCTAATAATAGTCATCCTAGATGTAGGAGCAAATGTCTCATCATAATCAATACCTTTTTGTTGTGCATATCCTTTGACAACCAACCTGGCCTTGTATCTATCAATAGTACCATCTGCTTTCCTTTTGATTTTAAAGATCCATTTTACACCTATAGCCTTCTTTTCTTCTGGTAACTCACATAGCTGCCAAGTTTGATTCTTATGAATAGAATCAATCTCTTCTTGCATAGATTTTCTCCAAATAGGAATTTTAAGTGCATCTTTAACACACGCAGGTTCATCTTCAACAGTCGTAAGTGCCAAAATATCATGAATCTCGAAGTCTTCAGCAAAACTTACATGATCTTTTTGCTGTCTAGTTTGACTTCTTGTTCTTACATGATCTTGTTGTTGTTGTCTAGTCTGACTCCTTGTTCTTCCAGTAAAAGTCTTTATACCACTATCTTTCCAAGTCTGATATAACCACGTAGGTGTATCCTTGAATAGTGGTGAAACTCTTTCTGAACTTTCAGCTTCCACAGGTTCTGGAACTTGTCCTGTCGACGTACTAGGACTTTCTGGAACTTTAACTTCTTCCATTTCTGGAATCAAAGTCTCTTGTGGAACTGACTCTGTAGAAGGTTGTGAAATTCCTCTTTCTTCAATTTTTTCTTGAATACTAGGAATTTGAGGTTTAACTCCCTCCTGATATGGCTGAACATTTACATCCAGAATCTTTCTAAAAATTCCATAGTCATTTTCACTAATGAACTCCGGAATTTCTGCTTCTTTATCATAAACCTTATCTTCAGCAATATAAGCATTACGTGAAAGAATAACTTCACCTGTCTCTGGAACATAAAACCTGTATCCTTTGCTTTCAACAGGATATCCGATAAAAATAGCTTTCTTTGCCTTTACATCTAGTTTGCCTCGGTCCTTTTTCTCAACATGTACATAAAAAAGTGATCCAAACACTTTGAAGTAACTCACATTAGGTTTTCTACCATAATAAGCCTCATACTGTGTGATTACCTTTAAAGCTTTTGTAGATGACCTGTTCAAAATGTGATTAGCTGTATGTACTGCATCAAACCAGAATTTTGGTGAAAGCCTCTTGGACGCCATCATGCTCCGCATCATTTCAACAAGTACTCTATTCTTTCTTTCTGCAACACCATTTTGCTGAGGAGTATAAGCAATAGTAAGGTGTCGAGTAATACCTTTCTCATCGAGAAATGTCTGGAACTCATTTGACAAGTATTCTCCACCTCTATCACTTCTTAGAATCTGGACAGTTTCCTGACTTTCATTTTCAACCATAGCTACAAACTTCTTGAACATAGGAAAGACTTCTGACTTCGACTTAAGACCATAGATCCATGAGTATCTTGTAAAATCATCCACAAATAGGACAAAATACCTGAAACCCTGAATAGAGTCTGCTCTCATAGGTCCATTCACATCTGAATGAATAATCTGCAATTTCCTGGTAGCTGTAATATGACCATGTTTCTTGAAAGGTAGTTTATGCATCTTACCTTCAAGACAACCTTCACATATATCTGAATCATCAGGTAGCTTGAATGAGGGTAAACTCTCAACCATACCTCTATCTTTGATATTCTTGAGAGCTCCAAAACTGATATGTCCAAATCTTTCATGCCATAGCTTCATATCTTCCACCGGTGACGAAGATTTCACTGCATATGCTTGACTGATTTTTGACAAAACAAAGACCCCTCCTTTATGCGTACCTTGTAAAAGACACTTGTCTTCTTTATGTGATAAGATCTTACAAAGATCTTTCTCAAATACAACTTTAAAACCATCACTTAAAAATGCAGATATAGATAGCAGATTCTTCTTCATTTCAGGTACATAAAGGACATCTGAAATTTGAAAATTACCACCTTCTCTTGACTTTAGGGTTACTGTACCTATTCCCACAACATCCAAATCATTGCCATCTGCAATAGTAACTCTTCTACCTGAAGAATAGGAGAGAGAAGAAAATACATCTCTACAACTTGTCATATGCTTTGTAGCACCTGAGTCGAATATCCAAGGACTTGCTGAAAGAACTTGTAAAGCTGCTTGATCAAAAGCTACTTCCTCAATAGTGATACAGGCATAAGAATCACCTTGAGATTTCCCTTTTTTATCATCTTCTGCAACATTACCTGATGCCTTTTTCTTTTCTGCTGCAATCCTTTTATAACATTCTGACTGAATATGTCCACGTTTCTTGCAAAAAGAACATATTTTTACCTTCTTCTTAGAAGAATTCTCTTTAGATGTCGTAGATACAGAATCTGAAGTAGAAGGTGAAAGGGACCTACTTTCCTTCTTGGATTGTTTTTCCTTCTTCTTATCCTTCTTCTTCTTACCCTTTGATGAAGATGAAAGCGCTTCTTCATTCTCTTCCATTCCCTTGAACTGATCTTCATCTTGAAGCAACAAGAACTCTAATTCTTCAAATGTAACCTCTCTATCTCTTGTGGTAAGGGTAAGAGTGGTTATGAAAGATCGATATGAAATAGGAAGTGAATTAATCAGCGTATTTACCATTTCTTCATCTGATATCTCAACTCCTACATTTAGAAGTTGATCTCTTAAGTCAACGAGTTTCGTAATGTGGGTTTGAATTGACTCACCAGCTTTCATCCTTGTATTTGCTAGTTGTCTCCTCAAGTGAGCTTTTCTAGCAGGATTTCTGCTCTGAAAAAGATTCTCGAGCTTTAACCAAGCTTGACTAGAACTTCTGCAAGATCTCATCTGTGGTAGAATATGCTTTTTGACACTTATTGCTATGAATGAAAGTGCTAAAGCATCTCTAGCATCCCATCTTGCCTGATCTTCAGTAGGAGGAACTCTAGGTAAAGACCTAGCAATGACTCTGGATGTCGAAGTGGTTACCTCTTCTTCAGTTGGTTCTGTAATTGTAATTCCAGTACCTGTTGAAGCTGTTGTAGATCCTCCTTCGCCTTCTCGTTTTGGTCTTGTTAAGGATCCATTGACGATACTCCATAAATCCTTTGTCACTAACAAGTTCATCATCATGAAACTCCACATGGGATAATTAGAAGATCCATCCAACTTGTCTTCAATATCAATTCTAATCTCACTCATCTTATCTTAAGTGTGTATGTCAATTATGTAGCTCTGATACCAAGTGTTGGAATTTGGGGCCCCAGGATCGTTCCAATACTAAAACCTCTTGAGCATACACAACTTAATTGACAAGATGATAAGTGAGATAGAGAAAGAAAGAGATCTTGAGACAAGGATAGGGAACGTAAGCTGGATGCTTACTTCACTAAAATAATAGATGTCCAAATTACAACATGGGATTACTACTCAACCATATAAAGTGGTGCACTCACTAATGGAAGAATAAGAAGATGATGATACAAAATTTAGATTATGTCGAAATAATCTAAGTGTGTGTGAAGAGAATGAAGCAACGAAGCTAACAAAATAGTGTAATGAAATTGTAAATCAACCACAAGGTTAACTCACAATAGATAGTTACCACCACCTCGTAGAAGACTTCCTGCTGCAATGAGAGTAGCCTCTCCTTCACCACAACTTCACCTCCTTCAAGAGTGTGAGAACACTCTGTCTTCAAGAAGATCTCCAAGCTCTAGATCTTTGAGTGAGTGATTATACAAGGAGCCAAGGCCTTGTTTATATAGTTTGTGAGTATCCTCCAAAAGCACAATCTAAAAGCTACGATCGTAGAACGATAACGAAAAAAAACACCTCTATCGCGAAGGGCTTTTTCCGTGAAGACTTTTTCGGATTGCTTTATCATAAAAGCACGAATTCGTCTGACGCAGCGCGTGGGGATTGAACCCTGGTCAATGAGGATGCTTTTATGAACGATGGGCTAGACCACATGAGCGCCCGTCGGTTGCTTGTTGAAGAATACAGAATAAATTGTATATGTCAAAGCTGCGCCCGTCGACTGCTTGAAGTAGTCTCTAAGAGTAAAACTTCTATTTGAACTAAGACTTGAAGTTGATGCTTAGTGAAGCTAATTGATAAGCCAATAAAGACATTGACTTCCAACAATTGGTATTTACAAAAATATCATTTCGTATTTTCAAACAAGTTTAAAAACTTACAATTTTTATGATATATTTTATTAGTTTTTAAAGCACATAATTATGAAGTTTTGTTTTTTTTTAATTTTCATAGGTTATTTTGAAGGTTGATTGGTTTTGATCCGAGTACAAAGGTAATATTCCACATTGACAAGGGAATTATCTAGGTTTTGGGTAGTTGACTCTTCAAAAATAATATGATTAACAAGAGAACCACATATTCTTCCTAGTCATATTTAACAAGCATTTTTCTATAAAAACCTTGATGTTCATCCTTGATTGCAAGTCATTTATTTGAAGCCTGGAGCTTGGTCATTGTTTGATAACTTTAATGTTAAGAGAGTTCGAAGAAACTCATGTTGATGATTCATCATTAACTATTGATTTACTTGCATCTTTTAAAGAAATTAGAATCAATCCACATCACAATGATAATAATCGATTTGATGAAAGCGATAATACTCTACATGCCAATTCTATAGATGATGAAGATGAACTACCAAAATTCGATATTAGTCCATTAACAAATGATGTTATTTATGAGAACACATATTTAAAACTAAAAGGAAATAATAAAAATCAATAAAGATAATGAAAATGAGACTATATTGATGTTGTACCAAAATTATGGTAATAATGAAAAGATATGACTAGATTAGACAATAGATCCTCCGCTATTGATTTGGAGTACAAAATGAATCCCACCATATAGATGAAATATATTCTTAAAGGTTAAATCATTATGCTTAAGGAAAGGGCTTAAGTTTTTCCCAAAGAGCTCTATAGTTTTCTAACTCGAGTTAGTGATCCTTAACTTGAATAATTTGAATGGTTATGGGACAGTTGATTCCCCTTTATTCAAATGGAATAAGAGGTGAATCCCACCATAGAAATGAAAACAAATTTTTAAAGTTAGACCATGAAGCTCAAGCGTATGCCTAGAATTTTGTATATAGCTTTATTTTCAAGGACAAAATTCTCTCTCATGTATGTGTGCATGTGTGTGATATGTGTCTATGAATTTGGATATGAGTGTGGTATATGGATGTGTTTGTATGCA
>CM035419.1:73698038-73720538 GCA_020310875.1 Ceratopteris richardii
ATATATATATATATATATATATATATATATATATATATATATATATATATATATATATATATATATATATATATATATATATATATATGTGTGTGTGTGTCTGTGTGTGTATATATGTGTATGTGTATGTATGTGTATGCATGTGTATGTGTGTATGCATGTGTTTGTGTGTATGTGAATGTATACATATGTGTGTATGTCGATGCATGTGTATATGTTGATGCATGTGTGTATGCATGAATGTGTGTGTGTATGTATGCATGTATATGTGTGTGTATATGCATGTATGCATGTGTGCATGCCTGCATGTATTTTGTGCATGTATGCATGTATGTGTGTGTATTCATGTGTATGTATATGTGTGTATATGTGTGTATATGTGTGTATACGTGTGTATGTATATGTGTATATTTCATTGTATGTGTGTGTGTATATGTGTATGTGCATGTGTATGTGTGTGTCTATGTGTGTATAGGTACATGTGCATGCATTTGTTTATATGTGTGTATGAATGTATGTATGTGTTTGTATGCATATGTGTATGTATGTGTATGTGAGTGTATACGTGTGTGTATATGTGTATGTAGCTGTGTATCTCTATGTATGTATGTATGTATGCATATGCACGTGTATGCATGTGTGTATGTGTATGTCTCTATATATCTATGTGTGTGTCTCTATATGTGCCTGTGTATAAATGTGTTTATGTGTATGTGTGTATGTTTATGCATGTGTGTGTATCCATGTGTATGCATGTGTGTGTATGTGTATGTTTGTGTATGCATCTGTGTGTATGTGTATGTGTGTATGGATGTCTATGTATATGTGTATATGTATGCTTGTGTGTGTATCCATGTGTATGCATGTGTGTCTACGTGTGTGTATGTGTGTGTATGTGTATGTGTATGTGTGTATGTGTCTATATGTATATGTGTGTGTATGCATGTGCATAAATATTGTGTATGTGAACGTATGTGTGTGTATGTGTATGTGTGTGAATGGATATGTGTGTATATGTGTGTATGTATGTATGCATATACTTGTATATGCATGTGTGTATGCATGCATATGACTATATGTATGTGTGTGTATATGTTTAGTTGTGTGTGCATATGTGTGTGTATGTGTATGTGTGTGTGTATATGGGTGTGTATGTACATGTGCATGTATGTGTATCTATGTATGTGTGGGTATGAGTGCATATACATGTGTGTGTGTATGTGTATGTGTGTGTACGCATGTATATGTGACTATATTTGTGTGTATATGTGTATGTGTGAGTGTATTTCTTTGTATGGATATGTGTGTGTATGTGTATATGTGTGCACATGTGTTTATGTATGTATGCATATGCATGTGTATCCATGCATTTTGTATGCATGTGAGTGTATATATGTGTGTGTATATATGAACATGTGTGCCTATTTGTGTTTGTATATGTGTGTGTATGTGTATGTGTGTATATGTGTGTCTATGTGTGTGTATGTATATGTGTTTTTATGTGTGTATGTGTATGTGTATCTTTACATACACATACACACACATATACACACATACATTTTGTATGCATTTTGTATATATGCATTTTGTATATATGCATTTTGTATGCATGTAAGTGTATATGTGTGTGTGTATATATTTGTATGTGTGTATGCATGGCTATGTGTCTATGTATATCTGTGTGTATGTGTATGTGTGTATATGTGTGTGTATGTATATGTGTTTCTATGTGTATATATATGTATGTGTATGTGTGTATGTGTGTATATGTGTGTATATGTGTGTGTATGTATATGTGTATGTATTTGTATGTGTATGTGTGTGTGTATGTGTATGTGTGTGTGTATTTATATGTGTGTATGTGCATGTCTATGTGTGTGTATATGTGTACATGTGTGTATGCATGTGTGTGTATGCATATGTATGTGTGTATGCATATGGCTATGTATGTATATGTGTGTATATGCATGTGTATGTATGTATGCATGTATATGCATGTGTGTATGTATGCATGCATATGCATGTGTGCATGTTTGCATGCATATGCATGTGTATGCATATGTGTGTATGTATGCATGTGAGTGTATGTGTGTATATGTGTATGTGTGTGTGTGTGTCTATGTGTGTGTATTTATATATGTGTGTGTATGTATATGTGTGTGTATGTGTATGCATGTGTATGTATGTGCGAATGTGAGTGTATGTGTGTGTGCATGTGTGTGTATGCATGTGTGTATATGTGTATGTGTGTGTATGTTTATGTGTGTGTATGAATATGTGTGTGTATGTGTATCTGTGTGTATGCATGTGTACTGTATGTGAGCATATGTGTGTGTGTATGTATGTGTGTGTCTCTTATGTGTGTATGTATGCATGTGAGTGCATGTGTGTGTATATGTGTATGTGTGTGTGTCTATGTGTATGTATATATGTGTTTGTATGTGTATGTGTGTGTGCATGTGTATGTGTGTGTAGGCATGTGTATGTATGTGTGTGTATATCTATATGTGTATGTATGTATGGATGTGATTTTATGTGTGTGTATATGTGTATGTGTGTGTGTGTCTATGTGCGTGTATGTATATATGTCTATGTATGTGTGTGCATCAATATGGGTGTGTATGTGTATATGTGTGTATGCATATGTATGTATGTGTATATGAGTGTATGTGAGTGTATGTGTGTGTATGTATGCATGTGAGTGTATGTGTGTCTATGTATGCCTGTGTGTACATAGATAAATGTGTGTGTACATGTGTGGGAGTGTGCTCCTAGTGTGCAACGCCTCTCACCCTCTCTCTCTCTCTCACTCTGAAGCTCACTCTCTCTTGTCAAATCTTGAGACAAATGTGTCAGGATAAATCCATTTCTTTGTCTTTGCAAGACATGGCTTATGTGATGCTTTCGCATTGCAAGAAGTTTGCCCATGTCAATTATAGTGTCACTATTGTGAGATGTTTCTAGCAATGGTACTTGTAACAAGTCTCCTAATCTTCAATCACAATCCGACACCGAATAATAGACTTTGGCACAAGAAAAGAAGAAAAACATAGTATACATAGAAAAAGAAGAGAGAACTTTATTATCAGTGCATATTTACATGCAGTTTTGATATGCATTACAAATTCTATCAAATAGCTTCAATGTGAAGCCTCATCCACCCCACCACCCCCGAGCTGATCTCAATCCCGATCCCAATCACAATCACAATCTCAATCTCAATAGCAATCTCAATCCCAATCTCAATCTCAATTGCAATCTCAAAAGTCAAAAACGATAATGATCAATGTACCACCATCATTCTTCCCAATCTCTTAGTCTTTGTCTTTTTGGATCTCCACCTTTTGCTAGCACACGACCAATCATGCCTTCCTAGGCATGCACTCTTAGAGTTTGCATGCTCTAAGATAGTGTCTTTTCGCATGTCTCATGCAAGACTTCGAGACCACCCATGCATCTACTTTTCATGCCAGCCTCAAGAATCGTATGTGCAAAAATAGAGGCGATCCTTGCAACACACTCACACACAGGTCAATCACCTGAAATACCCATATACCCATGTGCATTTTCTAAATCTACGAACATGAATAAGATGAATAAAGGCTTCTTTTTTTTAAGGTATTGGAAAACAACACTTTTCCCAGCCATGTAACTCAAAAATGGTGAGGAATTAGCTTAATCTTGTGAGACACAAAAATATTTAGTTTTTCAATCTATACAAGAGTGTTAGAGATGTCTCAGGTCCAAATCTACTTCTAGATATCACTTTTGGGCCTTGAAAAATCGAAAATTCTAGAGAGATGAAAAAACATGAAAAATCTCTTTGTTAACCTATCTTCATGGGACCAAATGAGACAACATAGGAACTTAAAGAAATTCAATCATTTAAAGTTTTTCTAACAAGTATACTCTACCTTTCTCTCATACAATACTTTTTTAGATTCCTTCATATTCATGCTCAAATTTAACACAAATTTCATGTGACAACTTTCTAGACAGAGAATGTAAAAACTTATTGCTAGAAAATTTTGCACACATGATGAGAATATCCAAAGCATAAATTTCATTATTACCTAAGCATCTTTTTTTTTCGGATTGGAAAATCAATATGGCATCTTGTAGTACTTATAATTTTCACATAAGCAATAGTTACTATTGCCTATGTGATTGACATTTTTTTTTTATTTTGGGTGTCACTTAATGGACGTTGGGTGGAAATATCATTGCATAAGAGACCCTACATGATTTTCTTTTTATTCGGGGGCAGTGCTATGCTCCCTTATTCCTTATAGTGATTTTGAGGGGGGAAAAATCCACACAACAATGTTGTTTCAAAATATCTCTTATTATAAAAAAAGTAGTAAAAACTAATGCATCCACATAAAGAACTGATATCTTTATGGTGAAAACATTGTAGTATGTATAGTACTATCTACAAATTATATCTATATGTACTAGAAACAAAATAATATATGAGATATGGAATATGTTTAAGAAGGATATCTATTGTTAAAGAAGAAAAAATATATATATATAAAATGAGCATGTGGATTGGGTTCTTTATCTATGCATGATACACTAGTTATACTATGGTAGATCCAAATACTCAAGATAATATTACCACTAGATTTAAGTGTAATTTTTCATATTTGATTATGAATCTCCATATTAACAGGATCTATGTGTTCTATATAGTCTCATTACTAGAAATATGGAAGGATCGTACTACATGTACTGAATAATGCATTCAAAATTATGAAAACCATTAAAAGTGGTTAACCAAGGGATCCCTTGCTTACTTCATAATTATAGACGATATTATTATATGATAGTGTTAAGAATCTAATATTGATTCTAGAGAGAATGACCTATGACTCTCGACCCGATTTGCCACTATATAGATTATGGGAAAAACTAGAGTAATTGGAGATACTTCTACACGTGCATTTCCATCATTGCTTTAGAACCTTTTGGTTTAAGTTCACCTATGCTAAGGTTCTCACTACTTGAGTTAAATCTCTTTGAACTCAAGTCAACTTGTGTTACTTAAGTGGATTCTTTTAGAAGGCCCTAGAGCTCTTTGGGGCAAACATTTCTCCCCATATTGCCCATGGGGATTGAGCCCAAGACCTCCTCCCTCCCATCCTTGCAACATAATGACTAGGATAAGTGGATTTTTTCACAGAAGTACATAGTTAACACCTAACAACTAGACTACATTGATGTATGTAATGTTATTATTACCTTGACAATGTCAAGAATACTTTATAACATTTTTCTCCCCTTGAAGATTTTTTTTTTCCTCAAAAATATGCTTCACGGTACAAATATATAATACCTTTTCCCTTAAGCCCATGTTCAAGACTGAGGAGCATGCTTTTAATCTCTCTAATTCACGTTTTTAGTCAAAAGGGTATCCTATCCAAGATTGGGTCTAAAAAGAGGATAATCTTATGTGTGGTCTAATCTATGCTTAAGTCATTCTAAATACATCTAGCTTTACACGTGATAAAGAAAGAAATTTTATCTTTGAGATATACTCTTTTAGATAGCTTAAGTTAAATTTAAAGTGCATAGAAGGCATATCACCCATGGGACTGCCCTAAATCGTGCATAAGCAAGAGTGGAATGCCTAGCATCTACAAGGGTACATAGCCTCAAGGTCCATTAAGGATAGAAACTAGGAAACGATGGTTGTAAGAGCAGATGAGAGAATTGATTTCAATGCGATTTTTCCTGAAGGCCCATAGATCTGCAAATCGGTTGTTTTACCTTCTCATCATAGTAAGTGGTGAGGAATGTCCTAAAAGCAATGTCCACAAGGGTTGAACCCCTACACCCAACCAAGAGATGTGAGATTCCGATCAAATGAGCTATCCATCTTGGACACATGTAATTATAATTGAAACCAACTTTATGAGAGATTTTAATGGAAAAGCATATTAGTACCTATAGCTATGGCATAGGCATATCTAGACGAGGAAAATATGATACTGTGCAAAGTCAAAGCAAAAAAGCATATTTTTTTTTAATTGAAAGTTTGGTTATCACTCTACTCTTCGAAATATGATTGAAAGATTGAAATTAACAACACATACATCATCAAATATTTTTTCCGAGATTATATGTTAGGCTACATTAAGACTTTGAACCTTGGACCTCAAAATCGAGGGTCCAATGTTCTATCACTACACGAAAAATCCGGAACAGGAAAAGCAAGCTTTTTTTTTGACAAAAAGACTATAAATTATAAACAAGGGAGAGATACAAAAAAGTTCAAAGGAACTACAAGGAAGGTTTTTAAACCTTTTTGTGCCCTTCATAAGGGACGCACTTGTTTTTATGGTTTTTCATATGAACACCTTGTCATGTTTAAAGCTGGAGAGGAAGGGGAGCCACTTATGAAGGGGAGTCCTTATTTTTCAGCTTATTGTTTACTAGTATGAACACTTGTAGTGCCTATAAGGGGTATTTTCGTACAATCACTAATCCCTCTACTACTACTACCTTGATAAGGCTGCTTTGATGAAAGTTGAATGTTCTTAAATGACATATCTCACATAACTCAGAAATTAATAAAAGTTCTAACTGAAGCAATTACATTATAGAGCACCCGCTTGCTGCCATACTCAGAAATTGAGCAAGGCTTCCTATGTCGCTACCGATGGTGATCGCATCAAGAAATCCACTCAAATCTGATCCACTGCCTATGGAGCTGAAAGTAGACTGAATCATTTGCATGAGACCTTGCATGTTACCGGGATCTCCACTGTATATTGTTGCTAGATTTTGTCCCATCATGTCGAAACCAGAGTTTTGGAGGTTTGCAAACATATTCGGTCTCTGCTGTGCAAAGATATCCGGCGTCGGTGAGTATACGTATGGATGGATATGTGTATAAGATTGGACGTGCGGAGATGGAGCTCCGTTGTGGTATGGATGCATATGTGTATAAGACGGGAAGTGCGGAGATGGAGCTCCGTTGTGGGGAAACTGTAGTACTGCACTTGGACTGTACTGTGGAGATAAATGGCGACTTGTACTCCCGTACTGTGGCGCACTTGGACCTGTTGCGGAGGAAAATGGTGGTCTGGAGTTCCAGTGAGTAGAGCGTGAGATGCCTTGAACAATCTCACTGATGAGCGTACCGTCTTTGACTTTGGCGATGCATGCCGAACATTCTTCAAAGACTTCCGAGTTTGCTAGTTTCTGCATATAGACTTTCAAAATCTGAGTGTACTTGACTTAACTTCTGTGTACAGGCTTGGTGATGACAGTAGAAAAATTAATGGCGGTGATTAGCGTGACAAACGCGTTAATTACTCGAGATAATCACTGAAAAAGATGGTTATGGACATAGCTTAACAAATCAAAGCAGAATTGTGATGTAGGACATGGCATACTCTGAAGAATTCCTCTGAATAAAGGTCGGCCGGTGATGTTTCACTCGGCATCATCCTGAACGGCTGACAGTTTTCGCAGATATGGAAGCTCTTATTTGCCCAGCCTCCAGCAGTTGCCGTCCCCATAGCTCCTTCAAAGAAGGTGCCGCAAACAGCGCAAGCAGAGGCTATGCACCACTCACAGACCGCCGCATTATCCTCAAAGGTGCGTATATGGTTATTGATCAGAGCTCCGCTTACAGTGCCCCTATGGTAGGTCTTGCAGACGCTGCACTGGATCTGCAGTAAAAAAGAATCCATTAATGAGCTTGAATCATAGATTACACTTCAGAAGGACGCTGCATGAATAGACTACGGCTCCATAGACTTGTAGAAGCCATTGCAGGAGTCGAACTTTGCCTTTTATCAGAATCCGCCAACAAGATTGCCAACGCCACATCTATCAGAATCCGCCAACAAGAATGCCAATAGCACATCTGTCCTGCGCTAATACTATGGCCTAGGGGACCAATTGTCTGATCTCGCGGCAAGTTAACAGCTGAACTCGAGGACAGATTCATGCGGGGAGTATCAAGATCGTCATTTGTGATGAGCTTTAATGGCGGCAGGATGGGCATGCGGATCAGCGCAACATAAAGAGCTACATAAGGCATAACGGATGTATAACATGCAAGCTACGGAATTTCGCAGAAAGATCATCATCAGCCATACACGCTGTTGAAAGAGAAGGGGGGGCATTAAAATGTATAAGTACAGATTGTGGAGCTGAAGATTCACCTGATCTATGATTTCCTCGATGGCGGCCATTAACACCGTCCCCTGCTCGACAAAATTTGAATGAGGATGGAGCACTCTCGGTGTAGTGTACTGAAAGGGCTGAAGATTATTACAAGCTCCATAGCAAGTCCCACACAGGTGGAAATAGTCGGCACAAATCCCTACTTGCTTCAACGAATTGCAGACAACGCATGCATACGCTGATTCTAGAAGCAGCTTCCCGCATGCGCTGCACCATTCGCAGGGTACGATGACGATGAAGAAAAGGCTCTTGCACTCTTCGAAATCGAGCTCGCCGCTATCATCAGCGTCTAAAAAGTCGAACAGCGACGATAAGCACGACAAAATGGAAGAACCCTTGGAGGCCGAGCGGCACAGTTCCAGCGCGGGGCCCCATTGCACGAGCTCAGCCAGAGCGATGCGGCCATCTCTATTTCTGTCCATCATGCGGAAAGCATTACACAACTCCTGCTGCAGATCGTACGGCAGCCGGTCGTAGTACAGCGCGGAAGCTGTCTGGAATCGGGATCGCAATGCTGCGTGATCTGCCATGGATGATCTTGTCAACGCGCCACCGATGGTAAACAAATCCGTCTACTGGTACCTTGCCGATATTAAAGAGGAACCATTGACAAGATACCTTACCTTCTTGACCAATCAATCTTAGGGCTAGTCGTGCCTATGTCCATCGACCGCCATGAAAACCAGCAGGTCGTTGCAGACCGCTTCATGTGCGTGGGGATTGAACCCCTGCAGGATGCCACAACACGAGCACGAGGATAGAGACCAAAATTTCTTGAATAAATACGTATCATACACATAATCCATAAGAAACTGAAAATTTGAATTCGCTCCAAAGAGAAACATGCCCTCTCTCTACATGTTAATTACATACTCTCAAGACAAATTTTGAGTTTAGGAATTCTCACATTCTTCTTACAAGATAACAAGATGAATGGAAATGGAGATGCTTCTACGTGGCTAGTAGATGTTTTCAATCGTAGGTCATATGCATGATTTGTTCATTTCTTTGTAAAAGCATGGCTGTAGGTTTTAATTTACTGTTTTTTCAAGGTATCAAAGAGAAATCACTATAAATTTATCAAAGAGAAATCACTTTAAATTTAAGCTTGTTCATCCGAGCAATGTTTCTTAGTGCCTAGGAGTTCTTTTTTTTCTTTTCAAGTGACATAATAACTTGTGGATGTAGCCAATTGATGGTGCAAGAAAAATAGAACATAAAAAGACAAAGTTGCAAACTTGGACACAACTCAAATTGCTGTTTCAAACCAACTTCTTGCCCTTAAGAAAAGATATGATCATTGGACACTTGGTTCTTCTTCATTTAAAACAACCAAGTATTCTTGGCATGCGATGGAAGGTACAAAGAGATTCTCCTCAAAACACCGAAATCCATTCCAAATTTTCTTTAAGTCCATATATTTGTTTTTTCTTGAGAGAACCTTTTAGAACTTTAATGAGCAAAGAGACACTCTAAACGATAGCTCATTGACATTGCCATGGTCGTTGCCTATGAGGACACTCATAGGAGTAGTACTCAAGGCCATGGAAGTTCATGGGGCAAGTCTTCTTGGCCTATCTTCACTTCTCTTAGCATGTTGATTGGTGTACAACCTCGCGAAGCGGACTTGTTGATTCACATGATTAAGATAGTGTGTAGGAAAAAAAGTGTTCTATCCTAGAGAGAGGGAATAAATATTAAGTTTATTTAATGAAATATTTGTTGGGAAAAACTATGGCGTCTGGAATCTACTATGGTTTCTTAGGGTACGGTAGCACAAATTCAAAGAAACGTAACTGGAGTTAGGATGTTTCTAGAAGGATCTAGAGGGGCTTTGGCGAAATTCTCTCCCTTGTGCACGCACAAGGATTGAATCCAAGAACTCCTCCTTCTCATCCCTTAGACATAACAACTAGGCTAAGCCCTTAGCTTGGATAGTTGTCTGGCCGAATCTAATCTTATCTTGATATTATCTTGAGCTAGGTTCACTTCATAAACCCCCACCCCAACCCCCAACCCCCACCCCTTTTGAGAACACTTTCATCCTCGAAAATATGATTCAATTTATGTGCCATAGTGACACTCCTTCGAGCCCATGGTCCTATCTATAGAACATGATTGTACTCTCTCTGACTTGCCTCGTTGATAAGAAAGGGGATATCATCCTAGAATCAATGTTAAAAGAGGGAAATTTTTGCGTGGTTTGTTCACCCTAGCCAATTTATTTATGTATTCTCTCGCTTTGCACTTGATAAACTAGATGTAATGCAAAGTATGGAAAGAATGATGAGGGTGGATCAGAAAACATACCACCTGATTTAATAACTATTGGATATATCTAGGGAACTAGTGAAAAACGTGGATTCTCCAAACATGTTCTTGGCCCTATTCTTTTTAGTTGTATCAAGTCGAGTGGAATTACCCCAAAATCACACTTTTCATGTTTCATTGGTTCAAGAAAGTACTTAACTGTAAATCTATTACCGTTCTACAAAGTGCTTTGAACTTTTTTGGAGACTTATCCGAGTCCTTAATGTTTTTCGAGAGACACACACATACACATACACACACACATAGAGATACACACATACAGATTCACACACACATATATACATATGAATACACAATGCACATGCATATGCATGCATACATACATACATGCATACACACATACATAACCACATACACATATACACACATACATACACCCACATACATACCTAGATACATGTACACACACATATACATACACACACATACACACATACATACACATGCATACATACATACACATGCATACACACATACATATGCATTACACATATACATTAATACACACATACACACACACACACACATATATATATATCTATATATCCATTTTGTTTTATATGTACAGATATTATGGATTGTAGTAGAGAGAGAAAGGTGAAACTTACTCTTATAAAGAAACTTATGAGATGAAAAGTTTCACCTCATTCCTTAGGGGTTGTCATGCATGAGTATGTAGACATGCCTGATGAGGAACTAGACTACACCATATAGATGCTTACCCCATAGCTAGAGGAAGGCTCCTCTATAGCTCCATATGCAGGAAGACAGTGACCTACCCATAGGTATGTTTCCTTTGCAAATTAATATTCTTATTGATTTATAGCACATATTTATATTCATTTTTATCTTTTTATTCTCAAGACACCTATACCACCTCCAACTTGTGAGAGCACAGTAGAGGTGCCTATGAGGACATGCATATGTAGCCTAGGGTTAGAGTGCAATATACAGACCCTGAGGGGAGTATAGTCTACATGGGGCATGGGTTGGAGTTCAAAAGTACAAGAGCTTTATGTTACTCCTACTACATTTTGTTCACTTGAAATGGAAGTAATTATAACTTTGACATATAAATTGAGATAAATATTTAATGTATTACTTATATGCTTTTCTTTTCTTTTTACAGTGAGTTTGATGAGAGAGACAAAAAGTATGTTCTTAGCTCATTGTAGACAAAATTTGGCACCTAGTGGTCCCATAAGTGGTGTCTAAATGAGATTTGCGTACTTATGTCACATCATTGTAAAAATGCACCGTATGCATTGCTTTCATTTGTTATCTTTATGGATATATATATATATATATATATATATATATATATATATATATATATATATATATATATATATATATATATATATATATATATATATATATATATATATATATATATATATATATATATATATATGTGTGTGTGTGTGTGTGTGTATGTATGTTTATATATGTGTATGCATATATATATATATATATATATATATATATATATATATATATATATATATATATATATATATATATATATATATATATATATATATATATATATATGTGTGTGTGTGTGTGTGTGTGTGTATGTGTGTGTGTGTATTTATGTATATATATATATATATATATATATATATATATATATATATATATATATATATATATATATATATATATATATATTGTTGTATATTATTGAACAATGTATTGTTAAAGTGTTAATATATTAATATGTTTTTGATGTTTTTGATATAGCAGCTGAAGGTTCGTGAGGAGCGTGCAAGGTGTGAAAGGGCGGACATCAATAATCCGAATAATTATTATTTAGCTTGTAAATAAACCTGCGTAGAAGGTTCTATTGTTAGAAAAGTAATGGTTAGAATAAGGGTCGTTGTAGACCGCAGTTTCTATTATTCAAAGTAATGGCTTTCTGTAAAAGTTACCAACTTTTAGTTTCACGCCTGCTTTTCGAAGCCGCCCTCTTGTGACCACTCTTTTCAACGTAATCAAAAGTCCTATAAATACATGCACTCTGTGGACTGTCGAAACAGAAAGAGCTTAGGCAATAACTTAGGCAATACATTGGCACCCAAGGCTCCCTTGGCGACCGTTGGCAGCGGTTGGCTACGCGCGAGACAATTTTAATTTTTGAGTGGTAATAGAGAGGTTTAGAGTCCCTAAGGTAGGAGGATTTGAACCCACAACCTCCTACTTTCAAGGGAAGTACTTTGACCACTCCACCATCCCTTGGAGTTGTACTCAAATTCTCTTTCTTTGGTACTTGTGCAAGGCGCTCGCGGCAATATCAAGGATGGACCCAACAAAGAATTAAGTGTAACTTTCAATCCGTAGGTCGGATTGAGGCGTGTAATATACCGTTGGAAAGCTCTCGGAACGAACTTTCCAATGAGCTAGGTTGGAAGTGTGAATTCATTCAAAATCCTTGGGTGGCACTTGATTGAGTGTTCAAGATACCAAGCAAGGTTGAGAACACGGGATCGAGACACCAAGGTTGCAAACAAGAAGGTTCAATACACCAAGGTTGAGAGCAAGGGTCCAAGAGCACCATGGCGGATTACAGTAATTCACCTTTACCTGGAGTTTCATTCGAACAAGAGTTAGAGATTATGAACCAAGAACTTCAAGCACTTCAACAAGCCATACACGGACCTTATGCTATGCTTCAATTCGACGGACGAAAAGATGGCCGCTTTGTCTTATCATGGCTATCCCTATTCAACGATTTCTTTTCCGATGGGTTATATTCAGAAAATCAGAAAATTGAGTTTGCCACCAATTATTTGGTAGGACGAGCGCAGTTATGGTGGAATGATCTTTCTCGTCGTGCAGATTGTCCATACACCTGGAAGGCTTTTCAAGAAGAGTTTAAAGATTCATTCTTACCTTTACAGTTTACCTTACCTGTTTGATAATTGTGATGTATTTACATATTGAATTTAGTCTATAGGAGCATATTACCTTTAATTTTTGAGATTTTGTTTTACTGCTATGGAAAGATATCTCCGATCTCTTTATAGAGTGGCTATAACATATCTTTTGAGCTTCTCTTCCAAGATCAAAAGAATTTGGACTTTACCCATTCATCATCAAACAAACTTTTCTTTTTAATCATCTTTTCGTAGCCTCGATTCCTGAAGGCATATTGTCATGCTATTATGATAAAGGGATGGATCATCTTCAACACCTGCACACATCGGCAAATTACTTTGTAACCATCCAGATACGTTTCTAGTCAATTTATATGCATAGTTGTCTTCTTTTTGCATCCACTTACATTTTGGACATGCATGTTTTGCATCGTACATGGAATATACGCATCGTTTAAACATGGTTTGTCTTGTATGGTACATGAATTCTTATTGCAGGGATAGGTATGTATTTTATTGCAGGTTAGCGAGGAGAAAAAAAAATACATATGTCAGGGTGTGTAATCCCCTTTTGGTCTCTTTATGTATCATGGAAATTGTTTGTCGGAAATTTTCCGATTTTCAAAATCACGCTGTTATGCTGCCGAAATTTTTACAAAATTCATATGCACATGCATTCAAGTATAAATTCATGATTAGAAAATTAATTATTATTTTCTCATATCCAGATATTCATTTTTGTCATCACTTTTGGATTACATTTTTTACTTAAATCCTGTATATCATACCCCAACCCATTAATGTACCAGCTCCATGAACATTTCCATGCATGTATTTTTACATGGCACATGCCTATTTTCTTTATTCAGTGATGAAACATGTGACTGGCCATCCATGTTTATTCTTTTATCACCTGAGGTCAGTTGCTTGTTCAACTGAGGGGCATGTTATACCTTATGGAAAATGTTGAACAATGCATTGTTGGATTGTAACATGAAATATGATAGCCAATGCATTGTTGGATTGAAATATGGAATAGCCAATGCATTGTTGAATTGTAACATGGAATATGTTAGCCAATGCATTGTTGGATTGAAATATGGAATAGCCAATGCATTGTTGGATTGTAACATGAAATATGTTAGCCAATGCATTGTTGGATTGAAATATCGAATGCCAATGCATTGTTGTATTGTAACATGACATATGTTGGCCAATGCATTGTTGGATTGTAACACTAATATGGAATATGTTGAACAGTGCATTATAATTGTTAGAGTGTTGCATTATTTTATCAACTGAGGTCAGTTGCTTGTCAACTGAGAGGCATGTTATATATTATTGAACAATGTATTGTTAAAGTGTTAATATATTAATATGTTTTTGATGTTTTTGATATAGCAGCTGAAGGTTCGTGAGGAGCGTGCAAGGCGTGAAAGGGCGGACATCAATAATCTGAATAATTATTTATTTAGCTTGTAAATAAACCTGCGTAAAAGGTTCTATTGTTAGAAAAGTAATGGTTAGAATAAGGGTCGTTGTAGACCGCAGTTTCTATTATTCAAAGTAATGGCTTTCTGTAAAAGTTACCAACTTTTAGTTTCACGCCTACTTTTCGAAGCCGCCCTCTTGTAACCACTCTTTTCGACGTAATCAAAAGTCCTATAAATACATGCACTCTGTGGACTGTCGAAACAGAGTGCATGGGGGGAGATTGCACCCAATACTGCGTTGTGTCTCGTCTCTTGTTTCGTCTATTCTCTGTGTGTTTTCTGTGTCTGTAATCTCTGTATGCGCGTGAGTAAGATCCTGACAACATATATATATGTGTATATATATATATGTGTGTGTGTGTGTGTATATATACACACACACATACATACACACACACATACATATATATATATATATATATATATATATATATATATATATATATATATATATATATAGACATATATTTATATACACATACATATACACACACACACATATATATACACACCTTATGTGATGTAGTGGTCAGATACAAGTAAGCAAAGTCAAGAAAGAGGGTTCGTGTAGGGTCAAGAACCAACTTTGCACACGAACCCTCTTTGCACACGTGTAGGGTGTGTGCAAAGTTGGTTCTTGACCCTACACGAACCCTCTTTCTTGACTTTGCTTACTTGTATCTGACCACTACATCACATAAGGTGTGTATATATATGTGTGTGTGTGTATATGTGTGTATATATGTATATATATATATATATATATATATGTATGTATATATATATCAATATGCATATATATAGGTATGTGTTTATGGTATGGTTGAAGTAGATGTACACATTATATCTAGTCCTTCCACCACATATTAGAGACATGTCTATCCTCCCAACCTTATGCCTCTTTCTATAGCTATTCGAATCAATGAGCACCATAATAGATATAAAGATATATACACATCATGTATATATGAATACATATATATAAAGCACACATGTAGATACATCCACATCACACATACATGCCTACATGCACACACACATACATGCATACACAATTATAAACACAGTTGCATATATCACACAAATGCACATGCATACATACATTTGTGCATGCTAACATATGCATACATATATCTCACACATGCACACACATGCACACACATATATACACATGTGTTACACATATGTGCATACTAACATACGTATACATATAACACACATGCATACATACACATGTGCATGCTAACATATGCATACATATATCACACACATGCACACACATATATACACATGAAACACACATATGTGCATACTAACATATCTATACATATAACACACACATATACATACATACATGAGAGAAATTTTGTCCTCGAAAATAAAGCTATATTCAAAATTTTTAAGCATACCTCCAAGATTCATGTTCTAACTTAAAAGAACATGTTTTCATCTCTATGGTGGGATTCACCTATATTCTAGTTGAATAAAGGAGATCCAATTGTCTGATACCATTCAAATTATTCAGGTTAATGATCGATAACTAGAGGAGGATCTACTATCTAATCTACTCATATGTTTTCATTATTACCATCATTTTGGTAAGACATCAATATAGTCTCATCTTCATTATCCTTATTGATTTCTATTATTTCTTCTATTGTTAAATCTGTGTTCTCATAAATGACATCATCTATTGATGGACTAGTATTGATTTTTGGTAATTCTTCTTCATCATCAGTAGAATCAGCATGTCGAGTATTATGATCTTCATCAAGTAGATTATTATCATTGTCATGTACAATGATTCTAATTCCTCTTTGAGATGTCCATATATCAATATCCAATGATGAATCATCGACATGACTTTCTTCGATCTCTGTAACAATGAAGTGTTCAAACAATGTTCGACCTCTAGGTTGAACATGAATGAGTTGCCACCAGGGATGAACATTAGGGCTTTTATAAAAAAAATGTTTGTTCAGTATGCCTACGAAAAATATATGGTTCTCTAGTTAATCACATTATTTTTGAAGAATCAATTTCCCAAAACCCAGATAATTCCCTTCTCAATGTGAAATTACTACCTTTATACTCAGCTCAAAACTAATCGATCTTCAAAATAACCTATCAAAATATAAAAAACTAAAATTCATTATTATATGCTTGAAAAATAATAAACTATATCATTAAAAATAAAAACTTATTATTACCTGTTTGAATATACGAAATGAGAGTTCATAGATACCAACAATGATTCATACATAGCCAACTTTGCTATCTATAAGGTTCTTATCTTTTGAGCTAGCATGGGATAGTTGCTTAAAAGAAGTAACCAATGCTAGAATCCTCTGTTTTATGTATAGAATCAATCATTTTAATTTTAATATGCTGTCCAAAACCCCACATATATATGAACATTTGAGCCTAAATTAAAAGTTAAATCTTATGGTTAGGATAAACTAATATACATATATGTGAACAAATAGAATATTATTGATTTTGATGAGACCTTTGCACCTACATGCCGCATGACTATTGTTCGCAGCATCTGTGCACTTGCAGGTCATCATGGTTGGAATGTGCATCAGTTGGACATTAAAACAGCATTTTTGAATGGTAACTTGCATGAAGAAGTGTATGTTTTTCAGCCCCGTGGCTTTGTGCAAAAAGGGCATGAAAACCAGGTGTGGAGGTTAAAGAAGGCATTATATGGTTAAAAGCAAGCACCACGTGCTTGGTATGAGAAGATACATGCCTATCTGATTGCACATGGTTTTGAGAACAGTCCAACTGAGAGCACCTTATATGTTAAGCGAGCTAATGATGTGCTTCTAATCATTGTTGTCTATGTTGACGACATGCTACTCATTGGTCCTATTGAGAAGCATATTGCTGATTTTATTGCTGATTTGCATGCCTCATTTGAGATGTCTAATTTGGGGCATTTGCATCACTGTTTGGGCATTCAGTTTATGCAAGTTGATGGTGGAATGGATTTGTGTCAAACGAAATATATTGACATATTATTGCAGTGTTTTGGCCTTGAAGAGTGTAAGCCTATTGCCACTCCTATGGAGACAGGTTTACGATTGAGACTTCATGATGCTGGAGATGCATTTGATGCTGCTCTCTATCAGCAAGCTGTTGGATGCTTGATTTACTTATGCATTACTCGCCCAGATATTCAGTTTACTGTCTCACAAATGAGCAGGTTTATGCATTGCCCAGGAGTTAAGCATTGGTAGGCAGTTAAGCGCATCTTTTGCTATTTGAGTGGTACTCGGCTACTTGGGTTGTTTTATCCCAAGGGGGGATCACTACCACAGATTTGCATGCTTTTTCTGACTCTGATTGGGCTGGTTGCTATGACACTCGTGTGTCCACTAGTGGCTTTTGCTTCATGCTTGGTAGCTCATGTATATCTTGCTTGAGCAAGAAGCAGCCTAGTGTGGCAACTTCTAGTTGTGAGGCTCAGTATAGGTTCATTTCATAGCGACTGTTGAGTGTGTGTGGCTCAGACACCTTATGGCTGATTTGGGTGTAGGTTAGACTTCTGCCACCATCATCTTCACTGACAGTCAGAGTGCATTTGCAATTGCAAGGAACCGTGTGTTCCATGCTCGCACTAAGCACATTGAGGTGCATTATCACTATGTCAGGGACAGGTTCTCTACTGGGGAGATCAACTTGGCATATGTGCCCATGCAGGAGAACATTGCAGACCTTTTCACGAAGGCTCCGCCTAGGGAGTATTTTGAAGCTTTCCACAAAGCTTTGGGCTTACTTCCTTTTGTGGAGTGATTTCCACATAGCTTGGCACTTCCTTATACACGAGTGCCAGCTCCTTGTTCACCGCATCATTCCCAGGGGGATTTGTTGATATATTTAGGTAGTGATGTGTGTGAACACACTAGGACTGCCAGGGCACTTCTTTCCCTCTTTAGGAGGCTTTTTTCCACCGGCTTGTATATACGCCTATTTGCCCTCATGGGCTACTTATCTTTGTACATTCTCCAGTAATACATTCAATATTGTGTGTTGTGCTCCAAGCTTCTTCTTCTTCCTTGTGCTATTCACGTGCTTCCGCAGATGTCTAACTCCAACATCCATAAATAAATGAAAAGTAAACTTTAAACATATATTTAAATATGTAAGTTAATTTAAAAAGAGTTTAAATCAATTAAAAATTTTTCATTGCTCTCGAGCTAAAAGGTGTTCTTCGAGGTCTACAACATCTATAATTCTCTAATAATTCATCACCAACATCTATGAAGTAATATCATTGAAAACTATGTATCTTGCTACATTTCTACTCATGTATGGTGATTTGTGACTATTTTCATGCTCCTCAAATGTGCAATTAGTGATTGAACTATTATATCCTCAACTACTATTTATTAAACATGCTATATTTCCATGCGTGTAAGGTCTTCCATCAATATATAATCTTTCATTTTCGGCATGTGTAATCCCTCTCCTACCAAGATAAGGTGCATTCAGGCATAGTCCATAAATATTCATGCTTTGAACATAATGTATAAGTTGATGCCAATCTCCCCATCCATATATAGGACCACAAAATGACATAAGAGTGACTTCAGAGTTTGAAGGCACATACAAATTCTCTACAATAGAGAGACCATGACTAGCACCAGTAATAGTGGAGGGAGCAATCATATAGTGATTACCCCAAAGTTAAAAACCTCTCCATCTAAAGGAAGTGGTTCTCTATTCCATCCTCCATATCTTCTTCTATCATATGTTTGTTCTAGAGGATGATCATGAATTGGAAATGGATAATCTTTAGACATTTCAGTCTCTAAACTATGAGGTAGAGGATTTTGAGAAACCTTTGCCTGTAATTGATAAATGGCAAGTCTGTGACATGTACAAGGTATATTAGCATTATTGGTAGAAGAATCATCATTGAGCAAATATTGCTGTATATTAAGTATAATTGGATTTGGTATATGATTTTCAATTAAAATAGTGATATTAATTTATAAAATCAGTACATATGCAAGCTCTATCATGTTGATCAAGAGGTGGTGCCTGCTCAAAACTATCGTACTCTACCTCATGTTCAATAAATTCCAATCGTGGTCTTTGATACATACCATAGCAAAAATGACACCAACATATACTATGCTGGTAATAGTAAAAATCATCATATTAGAAGACACATGGGAAGACGTCGTTGCATGGATAGGAGGTGGTGGATTACCCTCTGATTGATCAGAATCTCATTACAATATAACATTAAAAAACATATATCATTCATGTATGTATCTATCCAATATTATAATTAAAAGTTTGATATACTTACAATAAGTAGTCCTTGAACAATTAAGAGATGGTGGTGGAGTTCCCACTTATTGGTCACAATCTGATCATGTAGCAAATAAAGGTACTAGATATTAATATTCTGATTATTTACATACATACATATTTACATACACACATTTACATATACACACCTATTCACATATACACAAATACATATTCTGACATATAAAATACACATACAAAACTATAAGTTTATGACATATGTATGTATGTATGTATATGTGAATCTATGTGCGTGTATGTGTTTGTGTGAATGTATGTGTGTTTCTATGTGTATGCATATATGCATGTGTGTATGTGTATGTGTGGATATGTATGTATGTGTAAGTGTATGTGTATGTGTATGCATGTATGTATATGTGTATGTATATATATGTATATGTGTGCGTATGTATATATGTATGTGTGTGTATATGTGTATGTGTGGATATGTATGTATGTGTAAGTGTATGCATATGTGTATGTCTATGCATGTATATGTGTATCTATATGTAAGTGTAGTTATGTATGTGTAAATGTATGTATATGTGTATGTGTATGCATGTATGTGTGTGTATATATGTATGTGTGTGGGTATGTATTTACTATGTATGTGTATGTATGTGTGTGTATGTATGTATATGTGTATGTGTATGTATGGGTATGTACATGTGTAAGTGTACGCATATGTGTATGTGTATGCATGTATGTGTGTGTATGTATATGTAAGTGTACATATGTATGTGTAAGTCTGTATATGTGTATGTGTATGCATGCATGTGTGTGCGTATATATGTATGTGTGTGGCTATGTATTTACTATGTATGTGTAGGTGTATGCATCTATGTGTGTGTATATGTGTATGTGTGTGTCTATGTATGTGTGTGGATATGTATTTATTATGTATGTGTATGTATATGAATGTGTATGTGTATGCATGTATGTGTGTGTATATGTATGTGTGGGTATGTATGTATGTGTAAGTGTATGCATATGTGTATGCGTATGCATGTATGTGACTGTATGTATGTATGTATGTGTAAGTGTATGTATATGTGTATGTGTATGCATGTATATTTGTATGTATATATGTATGTGTGCGGGGTATGTATTTACTATGTATGTGTGTATATGCATGTTCTTAAATTTAAAGGTTTTTTTATATTCTGATTCTTTTTTTTGTTTGAGATTAAAATAACAGGAGATATTGTATGCAAGAACAAAATAAGAGAAGACTTAACATACCACCTAATCCATGGTAATATTTTCGTAGACATCTACATCTTTAGGAGTCATTTACATTACAATGACTTATAATTCACATATGTTTTATTTTTAATCTATGTTTTTTTGTTTCATTAAATAAATGTAGGTGACTCTAAAGAACATAGTCATTTATATTACAGTAACTTATAATTCACATATGTTTTAAATTTAATCCATTTTTTTTTGTTTCATTAAATAAATGGAGGCGACTGCAAAGATGATAGTTGAGTATGATCATACATCACACTTAGACCAAATGGGTCATCATGGTTTTGTAGCTACATTTGTAAGTATATTTATTATTGAAACTATAGTGTTTATTTTAATTAAAACATTAATAATTAATCTTTTCTATTTGTTTCAATGCAAAGAAAGTATTATGGTCAATATCCTATGAAAAAGGAAATCGATTTCGCTACACATTGTGGATATCAAAATCGTAGTGAGTACATGCAAGATAATCCAAATGCTTTTGTGAGTATTAGTACATTCCATATAATTATTTATTATTATTGATGTTTTATATGTTTTATTTATTCATTTTTATAATATCTAATACAAGAGGTAGGTATGGATGAGGTGGAGAGACATACATAGGCGGGATGATCTTGATCGTCACAGAGTGCTCACACCTCTACCCATGATGCCACTACAGATACATCAGATCATGCAAATGATTATGATAATGAGGATGATAATGATGACGAGTACTTACAAGATAATGTGGATGAGGATGATCACGATGATGGATATATTACATTGGACATATATTTACATTGATATACTTCCTTTTTTTGTATCTATATATTTTCTCATTTCAGTTATGTTTTGAATTTTCTCTATGGTACTAATTAATGAAAAGTCTTATTTTAATGATTTCTATTTTTGTTTATATTTAACATGTAATATAAATATATTGTTTTTTATGCATATACATATGTGTATGTGTATGTGTATGTGAATGTGTATGTATGTATGTGTGTGTGCATATGTATGTGTATGTG
>CM035419.1:73725538-73865538 GCA_020310875.1 Ceratopteris richardii
ATATGGATATACATAAAAATGTAATTAAAGTTTCACAATAAGATGCATCTAAGTCCAACCAAACATTTGACTTAGTCAACATTTTGTATTTTTAGAACACCATTCAATCTGAGGGTGACCCTTTTGTAGCACAACAATCTTATGTTCCAAAATACTACTTAGTGACTTGCCATCTAGGCGATGAAGTTAATCCATGCCCAATCAAAATAAAAGCTAGCTTGAATTTGACCTTCTAGGAAGATTTGTTAACTCTGTTAAAAGAATTCATAGATGTCTTTGCTTGGGATTATTAAGACATGAAAGTTCTAGATCCCCGAATTTACCAAAAATGGGTTGTATTGAAACCAGATGCCCAACCAGTCAAGCAGCAAAGTTATTGAATGAATTCCAACTATGTTCAACACATTAAGGAAGAAATCGATATATTACTTTGTATTGGTTTTATTGTCCTAGTTGAGCACGCTGAATGGTTCTCGCCTATAGTGATAATACCCAAAAAGAATAAGGAGCTTCACATATGCATAGATTATCAAAAGTTAAATGCAGCCACTGTACCTCATCCATTTTCGTTACCTTTCTTAGATAGCATGTTGGATGATGTGGTTGGCAGAGAAATATATTCATTTTTAAATGGATATAGTGGCTACAATCAAGTTAGGATGGCCGAGGTAGATATACCTAAGACTACGTTCATTACTAACTCGAGGGTTTATGCATGTACTATGATGTGATTTGGTTTGTGTAATGCAATAATATCTTTCAGTGCTATATGAAAGAGATATTTTCATCATACCTGACGAGTTTCATGAGAGTTTACCCTAATGACTTTTCATTGTCTGACGACACTACTGCTCACCTACAACATCTTCACTCTTGCTTTCTTAAATGTTGACTACCGTCTTTGCTTGAACCCCCACAAGTCTATCTCTGCTTTTTCCTATGGAAAATTATTAGGCCACATCATTTCTAAACAACGAATATAGGTAGATCCTGATAAAGTACAAGTTATCTTAGATGCACCACCTCCCAAAACACCTAAGTAAGTTTTGCAATCTTTGGGACAAATCCATTGGCATGGCCGACATCTCTAGTGGTTGGCTCATGTGACTATCCCCCTTACCCAATTGACAATTGTGTCCCCTCATGAGTTCCACTAGGCTGAAGAATGTCAACATAGTTTTGAGCGCCTCAAAACTCTCTTTATGCAGGCTCCAATCCTATAGGCACTGAATTGGTAATTTCCTTTTTATGTGTTCGTTGACGCTTTAGATATTGCCATAGGTAGTGTCTTAATGTTGCACCAAGATAAGTGGTACCACCCCATATACTATGCTAGTCAACGTCTTGCTCCGATTGAACAAAATTACTCTATCACTAAGAGCGAGTGTTTGGGTTTGGTCTACTCCATCAAAATGTTTTGGCATTATTTAGTAGGTCGCAAGTTTACCTTCCACGTGGATCATTCGACTTTAGTATATCTAGTGTGGATGCAGCATCTGGGAGGTCGCCTAGCTTGTTGGGTTTTACTTTTGCAAGAATTTGACTATGATGTTGTGCATCGACTAGGATCTTCACATGACATTGCAAACTTTTTATCCAGATTAGATTCCAGTGAAATGTCGATAAGGGTGGATGAATCTTTTCCGATTATCTCTACGACTACAACACCAAGTTTATCGACTATTTCTTTACAAATTGTGGATTCCTACTATGATACATTGATGATTTTTCTCACTACTAGATGTCCACCAGATTGGATCTCCAACACGACGCACCAAAAGTTAACAACATAGAGTAGAAATTTTCATATTATCGTTGGTCAACTTATTATGCTGACCTTCTCGTGTTTGGTCTACTGTATCCCTACTCACAAAGTCCCCTCGTTGATCATCATGGCTCATTCTATTCCATCTCCTGGTCATTTCTCTAGAGATTTTACCTACCAAAAGATCCTGTAGAGTGGCTTATGGTGGCCCACAATGCAATGTGATATCCATGATGACGTTAAACAATGTGATGCGTATCAGCATACTAGACAACCCTTACACTGCCATTATTTTCTGCGTCAACCTATTTTACCCCTCGAAGCCTTCTAGAAGTGGGGGTTGGATTTTGTTGGCCCTATTACTCCACCATCAATTTCCACTAATAATCGATACATATTAACATGTACTAATTATGCTAGTCATTGGGTTGAGGCCTAGGCCATTCACTCAACCCTAACTCAGTGAGCACCAAATGTCTCACCTAAGATGTTTTCCCTCGATTCGGGTTACCTTTAGAAATTGTTTCTGATTGAGGCACACACTTTGCCAATACACTCATTCATGCTTTAACTCAGAATTTTAATATTGTTTAAAAAATTAGCACTCCTTATTACCCACGTGCCAATGGATTGTCCAAAAGTACCAATAAAACCCTACTCATGATGCTCAAGAAACTGATTACAAAGTGCCTTGAACAGTGGGATCAGCTACTCCCTTTGGGTCTCTAGGCATATCGAACAACTTAAAAAGTCTCTAGAAGATATACACCATCTAAGTTAGGCTACGAACTCGAAGATCTTGCCGACTCTTTTTTTGCTTGCCTTGATGATTTGCGCTCCTTGGATGAACAAAGGTTTGAGAGTTTTTTTATTGCTACAAGAAGTCCAACTATGATAGGCCAAGATTCATGATTGCTTCTTGCGAACTTCTATTTCTAAAGTCAGATAGTTGGTTTTGTTTTATAATGCTAAATGTGATAGAGCTATACGGAAGTTTAAGCTTTGGTGGTTTGGCCCAAACCAGATTTTCGCATAATTGGGTCTGGCCACATTCTGGTTGGAAACTCGCATCAGAGATGTACTCCCCAATCCGATGAATGGATCTAAGTTATGCCACTTTTGTCCACCCTCCATGTCATCATGACTTGTCATGCCTATAGGGCATTTGTTTCAATGTTGTCCTTTTAATTAGTTGAATCTCCTCCTACTGTTCTTTTTTTGGCCATTATTTTGGTTTCCACGGTATTATCATGATGAGTGTTTTGATTATTTTTCAATTGACCCATTGATCGTAATTCAGTTAGTAGTTTTCTTAGGGCTCTAGTTCTTGAACTAATTGTCCTCGTTTTGATCCATTATCATTTTAACGGTGCAATTATGGCACCAACCCCCCACTTTCCATGTTCATGGTTTCGTCATGCGATTGAGGGCTGGATGGCAACCAAATCTTCCTTGCGTTTATTACCCTTTTGATTGCTTGCATGTTGTTGAGTTTGCCTTCTCTATTTAAGCTGAATTTTTCTTTTCTTCCCCTTTAGTGTGTCTCTTATGAAAGTGAACTGTGTGTTCTTTATGCAATCTGTGTGTTTATGTGCTGTGTTTTTGTGACCATATATCTGTTGTTGCCATGGAGCCCCTACCTCATCTCACTACATTCAGTGAGGGTATTTCCCCTGAGCTTGCCGAGTACTTTCGAGTAGGTGGCTTGCTCAGCTTCACCAAGTTGCCATGACACATAGTGCCGACACATCCATTGTCAATGACCTTGTTCCAAGCCATCGCAAACTGTTCTGCATCCGACACTACCTAACTGATGGTTGAGCAATTTTTCACAGTCAAGCTCACACTCAACACTATCATCTCCCATCTCACCCTGTCTAATGAAGGCTAGCATGAGGTTACCCAATTGCCCTTTAGAGACCATGAACCACTTATTCCCTTGTAAGTCATCCAATAAGTATTCCATCATGTGTTGACCCTCTCTAGAGTGCCATGCACTATAGTTTATCATCCCTACCATATATATATCTAGAAATAGAATTATGATATCTCTGAGCCGATGTACTCTATAGTTGATGTGGCTGCTCGAGAGCCGATCAACTAGTCTCTGTTCTACTTGCCCCACATTAACAAAGAGTGTGAAGCAATTGTAAAATAGTTAGCCCAAGGAGAATTTACTCGCACCCACCTTCCTCATATCTATTTGCTTGTTCTCCCGACTGCACCTCTTGCCATGTCGGTCAACTATGTTCCACCCCTTAGTGCGACCGCTACCTCCTCTCATATGGATGTAGACGATGAAGATGATGAAGTCCTCTTGTGCTTCCCTAAGAAGGGGCATAGAGTCACTATGGTATCCTCTCCTACTTCCAGTACCTCTGTTTGTTATTGACTTTGGAGTTGTCCTCTCCAATCATGAAGTACAAAAGAATCAACAAATCATCTTTATTTTGTCAATCCTGGGAATATCCATAAGACCACAGCCCCTTCTAGATGATAGATTCATAGAAATAAGAGATTGATGGCTAGAATTCTGAGAAAATGAAAATGAAGAGGAAATATCTAGGGTTTACCTTATCTAGAGCAAATCTTCATCATTTTCTATGATCTTTGTGTCTAATTCATGTTATTTTCTCATCAAAATACAAATATGAAATCAGAATTGGAAAATATCACCTGTATCACAGAGACGAGACAATCGCGATTCTGTACCAGTAGATGATTTTCACATTTCTGCAACATTCTTCAATCCTTCTTCACTCAATACATCAGTAATCATCTCTCTTCATACATCTTACTCAGTATTACACAAATGAACTCACAAATCTCCATGATAAAGCAAGAAACAAGCTCTCATATCAAAGGAAACACACACAATAAGAGAAAACATGATTTCAGCAGAAACTCTCTCTTCTCTATTGATAGCATGTACAAATGACTAACCAACCTCTCAAAAATAGAGAAAATTGACTTATATACATTTTCAAGTGTCCTCTTTCACACTTGAGAATTTTGGTCCTTTCCTCTATTATTCTAAAAATATGCTATCTAAGAGTTTCCAAAAATTCTAGAAAAAATACATAAGATTCTATCCTTCATAAGGAAGACTCTTCCTTATTTTTACAACAATTGCATAAATATTTCTACAAATTTTTATCATTTTACAATATTTTTCCTTCAAAAAAAGGTTTCCAAAAATGCATCTTCCAACATCCTTCCCCTCCTAAGCCTTTCGGCTCCTGACGAAAGATTTTCCTGCTTCTCTGCACTGATCACTTCTCTTCATTTCTTTTTTCTTTGATATACTTGTGACAGCAACTCATGACTTTTTCTTTCTGTTACATTTAGATTGTTGACCATCTCGAATAAAGCCTTTCTCCACTGTACTGCAGCTTCAGGTTTATCTATGACATCCTTTTTCAAATACTCTGTGTAAGCAGCTTCATATGCTGTAAGTCTGGACTTGGTAACGACTGATAGGTTTCCAAAAATCTCTGACTCCCTCTCAAAAAATCCATAATCGAAGGCATCCTCAAAAATCTGTAAATAATGGCTACCCAAAAATATAATTCTGCTGTAGTAGGCCATCAGACAGATTCTATCAGGTGTCTCACTTAGATCAAATAATAAGGCATCTGTAGGAGAATTGAAACCAATGTAATTCAAAACTCTAACATCTGTATCTGTATATGTTTCTATACAAGCTAGAAGTAATCTCATTATTCGTACAAGTAGTATACAAGCAGGGTCATTGACATCTTTGTATGTAGTTATTACAGACTCAGCAGTATTCACCATATAACTCTTGGTAGGCCATGTGCCTGCCTTCGGACCTGCTACTTTCGGGAAATTCATCCACTTTGGTGGAATTTGACCTTCTCTTCTTTTATCCCAAAAAGTTGTCCATTCTCTTCGTCGTGCTACTGGACAATAGGCTGGATTGATCTTTAAATGAAGAGGTGCCTCTTTCCAGATTTTCCTACATTCTTTGTTGGCATCCAACCATTTATTTCTCCACTTAGGGTTGGCTCTCTCAAATAGTTCTTTGGTGACATTGATGTCCTCTTCATACGCAAAGTATTTGTTTGGAGGTAGCCCAACTCTGGCCATCTGGTAGTTCTTTACACTCTCCAAAATCATACAAAATGGTATCCCCAATCCATCTGCTGCCCAGTGATGCTGATCTGGATTGATTCCCTTATTCAATGCAAATGTGACAATTTGTTCTTCGTACTCATCATGCATCTTTCTGATGAACTCCATTCTAGAATCTCTACTTGTCAGCAATTTCTTTACAAAATCCTCTGAATATTCTTCTTCTGATTTTCTGTCTGCTGGTTCATTGTCATGTTGTACTCCCTCAATATTGTCTACCCCATGTTCTTCTGCATATGTGGTTTCCACATGTGTCTCTTCCTGGATTTGCGGCTTATTCAACTTCTTCTGCAATTCTTCTATAGTCAACATCAGGCTCCCATTTTGTTGTGCCCATAATTCTCTTTCTTTTTTCCACTTATTCCATTCCTTTTCCCTCTTCATCTGCCACTCATTTCTTTCCTTTTCCATATCCAGGTGTAGCTTATTATAGCCTCTCATAGATGTAGCAGCATGGGTACTAGCCTGCCTTTCTAATTCTTTGGCTTCTTTCAATTCTCTTTGTAATTCTTGAACACCTGAACTCTTTTGCTCCAAAACATCTGAGATTAGTTTCATTTCTTGTACCTTTTCTTTCTCCAACACCTGTTGAGTCTCTTTAGAAAGATGTCCTTCCTTTGTTTGCATCTCCTTCTCCTGGCTTAGAGTTTCCTGGACCAAATTGTATTCAGTTTCTTCACCAAAATTTCCCTGACATTCACCTGCTTGTTCCTCCTGTCTCTCCTTTTCCTGTGCTAAAACTATTTCAGCTATTTCTAAATTTTTGACCTGATCATTGCCTCTATCTTCTTTGTATCCTTCCTCCTGTTCATCAATGTCCATGATGTCTGCTCCTTCCTCTTGTTCTTGATCATCCTTAGTTGTAAATTCCTCACTACTTTTTATATCATGTAATACATCCTTTATACTTTGCATGATCTCTTCTTCCACAACTCTCCCTGTGACCTTTGGAGCACTCTTTCCCCTTTCTATCTTCTTTATTTCTTGATCCTTATTCACATCCTTCTGTTCTTTAAATGAACTAATCTTCTGTATCTCCTTTGTCAACTCTTCTAGCTTTTCATCCAATTTGAAGTGTGATGGTTTTGTCCATATGGGTTTTATTCCTGTATGCACCCTCCCATAACTGACTTCTTCTCTTATTTCACTTGCTTGTTCTATCATTACTGCTTTTCCCTTCATTATCCTTCTTTCATCTTCCAGACTGAGCTGTTTTTCTGCCTGTTCCTGAATTGGTTCCTCTTGAGACTTCTTCTTCAATTCCTCAGGTGTCTTTTGTTTCTCAGAGGTCTGTATGATGATATTAGGAGTATTTGGTATTGATAAATTTAAACTCTTTAACAGGAAACTCTCAATATCACTCTCAGAATCAGATGAGAAGTGTGAAGGTCCTCCTTTTTCTGGTTCTGTGGGTTTTGATACTTCCTCCACAATGGATGGCTTCTGTGTTTCTTCCAAGACTACTTGCTCCCTCTCTTTGATAATAGTTTCAGCTATGGATTTACCCTTTCCCTTCTTGGTCAATTTCTTCTTTTGTACTGGTTTCCTTGGAACCTTCCTTTTTACCACAACAGTGGTTTTGGTTTCTGGAGGTCCTTGTAATTCCTTAAAATAAGCTAACAACTGCACTTCTTTCCTGACAAACACCTCCTCAGTTTCCGCTGTCATCATTTGATCATGGAGTGCTTCATAGTGCTCCACCTCCTCCTGAACCCAGTCTGTAGCTTTGCATGAATAGTCTTCCAGCATTTTCTGGTATTGTGCTTCATACATAGCTCTCTTGTTATTCCCTTGGGTTAGATAGGTGTATAATTGCTCTTTGCTTGTTTGGGGTGGATGTGGTTCACTAGAGGCTTGAACCTGCTTCTGTGCCTCCTCATGTTCCTCTTTTGTGGCTTCCTCCATTTCTAGTTCCACCTTCCTTGGGTCCAACCTTCTTTTCTTTATAGGAATTACTTCCTCAGATATCATCTTCCTTTTCATACCTGTTCCCCTCATGCGGGTTTTTCCTTCTGTTTCTCTTTCAGTCATTTTCCTTGGAGAACTCTTGATTCCAACCATAAGATTCCTGAAATACTGTGCTTCTGGAGCCAATTTCAGTTGATCTTCCATCCCTAGAACATGATAAATGATTCTTGTTAAGAACTGGGCCCCATTCATGAACTTCTTCTGTTCCCAGTGTTTTGCTGCTTCCTTTAGCTGTTCATGGATGTATGGTGAGACATCCATTACTCCAAAAGGTTTGGTTCTGTCCTTGTTGTTGAACATGAATAATGTCACTGACTTATGTGGCATTGTGTATCTCGGTAGTTTTGGAAAACAGAAGAATTGTAAGAACATCCTTACAGCATATTCTTCTTTCTCCTTTCCTTTAAAATCAGTGAACTTTGTATATCCTGTGTAAGTTTCCTTATTCTTTTTGACAAAACTCGGATCAAGTTTGGTTCCCATTGTGTAGAATTGCAGTGCTGTTCTGATATGTTCTCCCTTGATAGTGATACCTACTTCCTGGTTATCCTTGTTTTTGACTTTGCATCTGAAATAGGCATCATTACCTCTCCCAACTTCTTCCAAACTACCCATCACCTGTGCTACTCTTTCAAAGTCAATGAAGAAGATAGGCTCCTCCAATATTCTATGTAGCCCTACTGCCTTCCATCTTTTCATATTAACTACCACTCTTTGGAACCTGTAGAACTCCTGGCACAACATTGTATACTTGTATCCTTCTACTCCCACTGTAAATATGTGTTGGCCAATGATGTTTAGGGTCTCCTTAAGTTCCTTCACCACCTTCTCAGCCTCTGGAATTTCTGGCTCATCATCTGACTCCAGGTCCACTTGTTCCTCCATAGTTTCACTGTCCAGAAACCAATGTCCTCTTGATAGCACAATTGATTCTGCCTTGAAGTCATGAATTGGCAACTCCTTTGTATTCACCATTTTCTGAGGAAAATAAAATACACAAAAAAAAACTCTACCCACATAAGTCACAAAAATCCAGAAAAATTAATGTTTTCTTTTGGAATATTCTTGTCATGAGAATAAAGAAAGAAAGTCTTCCAAATAAATTTTGCTTCTTCAAAAGACTCAATTAAAGTGATCATTACAGGTGTAGCAAGATGTCTAATGTGCTTGAAGAAAGAAATGATGGAAACAATAATTAATGAAAAAAAACAACTTCAGAAAAAATAGAAATCAAAAGATGATCATAGAAAATTGAAACAAAATAATACAAATTTTCCATAATAATTTACTTTCCTCCTCCCTATATCTTGCTTTGTGCTTTATAAATTTAAAAACAAAATAAAATACACACTGTGTCCAGTTTTTCTTAACCCATTTGTTCTCTGTCCTCCTTTTCTTCCCCTCCTAATTCTCTTTTAAGGGAAAAAATGTTTAAAAGAAAAATACTTTTATCATCCTTCTCTTTCTTTTTTTTTTTTTAATATTTTGTTCTGAAATTCTGAAGATAGGTCAAATGTGGATGATCTTTCTTCCATTGACATAATTCTGATTTTTTTACCCAATAATGTTTAACTGCAATTGTCCTTATGTCATCCAAACATCCACGCTTCCCAGACCAACATTTTGTAGCATTTTTTGGTCTCCATACCCATTTTGCTCTAACTTCCTGTTTTAATGAGTAATATCGATGTATGCCTCCTTTCCATGTCCCTCTTGTTCTGATTTGTTGATGTTTCAAATTAGGCAATAAGTGTCTTCCTCGTTTTGTCTCACCATTCTTCTTTACTCCTGAATTCTCTTGCTGGTTTTGATTGTAAGAAGCTTGATCATTTTGTAGTGGCAATATGTCCCTGTCCTTCATTGAGAAAGTAAATCCTTCCATATCTGGGTCATGAACATCTAGATGAACTTCTTGTTTTTCATTACTCAAAAAAAACATTAAAAATTTTTTATCATTTATGGTCAAACTGAGCTTCATTTTTTCAAAGTTCAAAATAACTTTACCTTGTTTGAGCCAGGGTTGTCCCAAAATCAATTTTTCAGTCATCAAATGATCTGGCCACTCTTCACAATCTATCTTCATATATTCATTATTAAATTTAACTTTAATAACAAGTGAAGACAAACTCTGAATCATTTTTCCTTCTAATATTTTAATCAACATTCTGCTTTTATTCTTCTTTATGCTAAATTTCTTTACCAAGGCTGAACTGATCAAGTTTACTTGAGCTCCTGAATCTATCAAAACCCTTATGTTTTCATTTTGATGATCCATTTCTATCACAGGCAAATGTTCTCTTTGTTTTAGAGTGCTTTCACATAAACACACCTCCTTAAGTTCTTTCATTTTTCTTATTCTCTCCTTTGCTTCTTGTTGAGCCTCCTTTCTTATGTTTTCTTCTTCTTTTTTCCTATTTTGAGCCTTTTGTAGTCTTCTCCATTCCTCAGTAGTTAATGGACACTCATACCTCTTAACTCTACATCCACTTATAAAATTTGGCATGATTTCTCCATCAATGTTAGCTAATTGAATGGCTCCACTCTTGCTTATCTTATGTATGATGTATGGCCCATGACCTTTCTTCTGAAATTTTTTCTGATGCTCCTTGACTGTGTATGCCAGAACCAAGTCTCCTTCTTGGAGATCTTTTTCTTTTATATGCACATCATGGTAGGCTTTTTGTCTTCTCTTGTCTGTATATATACTCATTACGGCTTGAAGTCGAGAAGCTCCCAGTTTTTCTAAATCTATGACCCTCTCAGATAGTTCATGTCCTGTCCAATTGTATTGACTACCCACTTTTAATGTTGGAATAAGAAATTCCATGGGTAAAACTGCATTTTGTCCATATACCAAATTGAATGGAGTAGTCCCTAAAGTAGTTTTGTATGCCACTCTATAAGCCCAGAGAACATGATTAAGTTGAGAATCCCAATCATTTCTGTTTGTGTTGACTAATTTGGACAATACAGTGCAAAGTACTTTATTAGTACTTTCTGCTAACCCATTAGCTTGTGGGTGATATGGGGCTGACTTACTATGACGAATCATGAAATATTTGGTCATGTTTTCTATGATCTGGTTCAAAAAATGAGTTCCCCTATCACTTACTAATTCAATTGGAAGTCCAAATCTAGTAACAATATTTTCATACAAAAATTTTGCAGTTGTATGAGCATCATTTCTTTTAGTGGCTTTGGCCTCAGCCCATTTTGTCAAATAATCAGTAGCCACTAATATGTATTTTGCATGAGATTGTCTAGCTGGAGGATGTATAGGTCCAATAAAGTCCAATCCCCATTTTCTAAAAGCTCTGGCTGAAATTAATGGGATTAATGGCATGTTATCTCTTTTATTTGGTTGACTCACTCTTTGACAGATGTCACATCTTTTTACATAAGTTCTTGCATCAAGAAATAGAGTTGGCCACCAAAAGCCAGAATACAAAATGAGTTTGGCTGTTCTATCACTAGAAAAGTGTCCTCCTACCACTCCACAGTGTGCCATTTCCAACATCTCCAAATACTTCTCTTCAGGAACACATATTCTTAAATAACCATCCATTCCTTTTTTGTATAATTGTTCTCCTATGAGTTGATATTCTTCAGAGATTTCTTGTAAATTTCTTGAATCTGTACCAGCTATAAGTTGCTTCCCTCTCTCCTTTTTCTTTAATTCTTCCACAATGTTCTCACTCCATTCAGGGTTTTTTTTAAACCAATATAGGGTTATTAATTCTGAATTCTGCAAATCTTGACATTCTTGACATTTAGCAACATATCTTTCCACATCTTGAATTTTATTTGGCCAGTGTACTCCCATCCTAGCAAGATTGCTTAAAGTGACTATTTTGGAAGCATGAGTACATGGGTTCCAACAATGAGCTCTTCTTACATATTCATGTTGCTCCTCTTCTGGAGTACAGTATTCCAATATACCTGACTGATTGAGGTGATAGAAATGCCCAGCTAGCAACATAAAATTCTTGCTTTGTAACACCAAATGTGTGTTATTTGCTAATGACTTACAAGGTCCCATGGTTAACAAAGGAACTAATGATATGGACCATTCAGGAACACTTTCTACTTTGAATAGGTATGTATCTGGCAGGTCATCGTCTAAGGGTGAACTAGGTTCTTTGGACTGAATTCTAGACAAATGATCTGCTCTTAAGTGTGTTTTGCCTTGTCTAACCACCACCTCAAATTCAAATTCCATTAGTAAAAGAAACCATCTAACTATTCTTCCTGTATGACATGGTTTATTTACTAAATAAAGTAGAGCTTGGTGATCCACAAAGAATTTAAACTTGTTGGCCAACAGGTAATGTCTGTATTTTTTAACAGCAAATATCATTCCCAACCCTTCTCTCTCAGTGGTTGTATAGTTCTTTTCTGCAATGTTCAATTGTCTACTAGCATATGCTACTGGGAAATCTAATTTACTTCCTTCTATAGGTTGTGCCAACACACATCCCAAAGCATAATTTGAAGCATCTACATGCACATGAAATATTTTATCCCACTGAGGTGTTTTTAAAATTGGTGCTGTCACCAAACAAGTTTTCAATGTTTCAAAGGCTTGGTCACATTCTTTATTCCACTCAAACTTTGTGATGAGGGCATATAAGGGTTTAGCTATATCTGCAAATTTGTGAACAAATTTCCTATAGTACCCACAATGTCCCATAAAAGTTTGGAGTTCCTTCACATTTGTAGGTCTTGGAAGCTTTATTATAGCTTTTATCTTCTTCTCATCAGTAGAAATTCCATTTTTTGAAACTATGTGACCCAACATTCTTCCTTGTCTTACATAGAATACACACTTTTCAGGATTTAAGCATACTGTGTATGTCCTGCATTTCCTGAATATTCTTTCTAAATCTTGTAAATGATCCTGTCTTTTTAAAGAGAAAGTGCACAGATCATCTACATAGATTTCCATCACATTTCTCAGGAATTCTTTGAAGATATGACACATCAATCTTTGAAAAGTTGCTGGGGCATTGGTCAATCCAAAGGGCATAACCCTAAAAGCATAAATCCCCCATTCTGTAGAAAAGGCAGTCTTATGTTGGTCTTCCAAGGCTATAGGTACTTGATTGTATCCTGAGAAACCATCTAGAAAGCTATAAACTTCCTTTCCTGCAACTCTCTCAAGAAGATGATCTGTTATTGGCAATGGATAATTATCCCTTATAGTTGCTGCATTTACTTTTTTCAAGTTAATGCATACCCTAAGTTTTCCATTCTTTTTTGGTACCACAACTATAGGTGATATCCATTCAGTATACTCAATTTCATAAATGAAGTTAGCAGCCAACAACTTGTCAATTTCTTCCTTTATCTTGGCAGAGTATTTATCATTGAATGTATAATGTCTCTGTTTACTAGGTTTTGCATCTGGAGTCATAGGAATTTTGTGCTCACAGATTCTTGGATCAATTCCTTTTAAATCTTTATAACTGTAAGCAAATACATCCCTAAAATTCTTTGCTAGGTTCTTTAGTGCTTCTTCTTCCTCTATGGTCATATCCTTGGCTATTACAATATGTCTTTCCTCTCCTTCTTCTTGAGTAATCATGATCTTTTTAGTTTGTTCTTCATTATCATAAGCTTCTCCTTTCTTTTTTTCTCTCTTTGATTTCATTTTTAGAAGTAGTCTGTCTTCCACTTCATAGGTTTTAAAATTTGCTGGTACATCAAAGTATTGATCCTTGTTTATTTCCTTCTCTTTCTTCTCAATTTCTTGTTCCTTTTCCATTTCTTTGTGTTTATGTCCCTTGTATTTGCCTGAGATTTTATCTTTGATTGCATCTTCAGCTTTTACTATCTCCAAATATTTTGTTTTTCCTTTTTTTAATACCATTTCTGAATCTTGATCCTCCTCTGTTTTTGATACACTCATCATGTTTATACTAATGTGAAAAATATCAAACCCTTCTTCATTTTGAAATTCCACTCCTACATACTCCTCCCTAGCTATGTCCATGGTAGCCAAAATTTGGTTCCAGCCGTAGGGCTCAAACTCTTCATCCTTAAATTGTTGTGGCACATAACTTTCATCTTGCACTTTTCTTCCTTCCACACAATCTTCTCTTTTCAGTCTCCTTTTTCTATTGGTGAGGTTTCTTATTATGTTACACTTCCATATTGCTGATTCACTCTCTTCCTAATCCTCCAACTCCGATTCCTCACTTTCTTTTTGATTTTGATGTATTTTGTACCATTCTTGAGGAGATATATCACAGTAGTGCCCATTTCTTAAGTTCACTCTTGTTATTCTTCCTTTGCTTTGGAGATATAAACAATCATTACCCCAATCCTGCACAATTTGCATTTGTCTCATGAAAGGCCTTCCTAGGATGATTTCATATGAAGTGGATTGTGGAAATTATACTATGGCAAAAGTATGTTCTATTTCTGTTCCACATATGTCCACAATTACTTTTTCCCAAATACCTAGAGGTTTTTCTATATGCCCATCTGCAAGTTGCAATCTCATCTTAGTGGGTAGTAATTCATTGCTTCCCCATTTCTCCCAAGTTTGTTTAGTCATTATGGCCACTCCTGATCCACTGTCCAAAATGGCTTTAGCAAAGTTTTTTCCATATTGTATTTTTAGGGTTGAATTTCCTTCTTCCCCTTCACAATACCCTCCTATTTTATCAATAGGAATATACCATAATTCCTCTAATTCTTGTAATGGTGAATGAAGGTTTCCAGGTATTGTTTCCCCTTTGTTCATTTTGTTTTGTAAGTGAGGATTTTGTTTCAACAGTTCTTCCCATGTTGTGTGACATGTAATGCTACATTGTTCATCTATAATCATCTGGAATGTTATTTGTGGATTTTCTTTTTTGTTAGCATTTTCCCGTGTTTTCGTTTTCTCAAGTTGTTCAACTGTTCTCTGTGAGCTACCTCCTTCCCCCATTCTGAGTTGTACTTCCTGAATGATTTGTTTGCACTTTTGCATCCTTTCATGCTCTAATTCTGGTATGGGATAGGCCACTGCATGATCTGTAGGGCTTGGTCCTTCTTGAATCCTTCCCTTATATGCTTTGATTAGGGTGTCTAGACTCTGAGAACTTCCTATTTCAGACTGATTTTGTGTCTTTTGAGAAGAAGTACTTTTGGACTGATCTTGATTGTCTTCTTCCAAATTTTTGCCCATCCTTCTCTTCTTTTCCCATTTTCCTTTTTGTCTATTTCTCTTCACCTTTGAGGCTGAACCTTCATTTTGTTCCTTAATTGTTCCTTGTTGCTTGGCTTGAGCCCTTGTTATAATATTTATTCCCACTTGATCATTTTCACTCAATTCTTCCTGTTCCATAATGTTAACTGTTTTTAAAGGTATGTTATTATGTGTGTTCTGTTGTTTTTGGGGATTCTTTGGGCAATCTTTTATCAAATGTTCTCTGCCACAATCCTTACAGTAGGCTGTTGGAGTTTATTGATCTCCAAAGTACAGCTAGAAGTAGGTGAAACCCAATAGGACCTAGTTGACTTTTTCACAAACTTGTATGCACACACCAATTTTCTTGCAGAGCAAATTTCTCTTTACTCACTTGGAATTTTCCAAAACTGTTTCACACACATAAACTAGACTCTAAGAGCTTTCCAACAAGATATAGAACACCTCAAATGGATAAATACACAATGAGCTATGACCTCTGCAATATGCAGCTTTAATGGAGACCTTGAAACAGAGATGAACCTCAGGACACACATCACTTGCAGAGACTACTGCTCTTACCTCACAACTCCAATGACTTTGAAACTTTCCAGAATAGAAGTAGACTTAAAGAGCTTTCTAACAAGCCAAAGAACACATGATTTGGATACATACACAAGGATATATGACCTCTGCAAGTTTGAGGTTTAATGGAGACCTTCAGCAGGGATAAAAAACAGAGAACACACACTACTTGCAGAGAGTATTACTCTCAGCTCACACATCCAATGATTATGAAAATTTCCAGGAAGAAAGTAGACAGTAAGATCTTTCCAATGAGCTATCAAACATGTAATTTGGATATATAATGAGGGAGATACAAGCTCTGCAATCTCTGCATACAAAACTACAGCAGTGTAGAGATACACATATGACTCTCTTGGACATCCCACAAGATCACGACTTTTCTCCTCTTTTTATAGCATGGGAAACTAATCTAAAACCTTCCTAATACATCTAAATTCGTGGTAGACACTTGGATGGAGGTATTACATGACTCAAGTGCTCAAATAAGCAAAGTATTGATGGACTTTGAGAACTAGCCACATCGACCTTCCACTAGGACACCACTGAAGCTCCCTTGTGACTCACTAATTTGACTCACCATGTTCTAGAAATCACGTGGTATTTTTGCTACATTTTATGAATAATATGAGCCTTCTTGAAGTATTAAAAGACTTCCCAAAGGTATTTACATAATTTGAAACTTGTACCCTACATAAAACAAATGTTCGCAACATTCTCCCCCTCAAGTTTCAAAGGGTATTTCCTTCATGCCAAGAATATAGTTGAATCTTTGAAGCTTTGGTCCATCCAAGGATTTGGTGAAGATATCTGCAACTTGATCCTTTGTTCCAACAAAAGAAACCTGTACTTCATTGTTCATGGCCTTCTCTCGAACATAATGATAGTGAACCTCTATATGCTTTGTTCTAGCATGAAAAATAGGATTTGAGGTCATATGAATGCTGCTCAAATTATCCCCATATATCAGTGGTACATCAACCTGCACATTCAAGTCATGAAACAACTTTTTAAACCACATAACCTCAGTAGTAGCCAATGCTAAACCTCTATACTCAGCCTTTGTAGAAGATAAAGCAACTGTAGGCTGTTTCTTTGAACTCCATGTTAATGTCTTGTTTCCTGCTATTACCACATATCCACTTGTGGATCTTCTGTCATCTTTGCTTCCAGCCCAATCTGCATCACTAAAGACTTTAAGAGTTAGATCAGCATCATGACTATAAAATAATCCTTCGTTCATGGTACCTTTCAAATACCTAAGCACTCTTTTCGCTGCATGCATATGAGGTACTCTAGGTTCATGCATAAACTGTGACAATACTCCCACTGCATAACATATATCAGGTCTAGTTTTTGTTGCATAAATCAAAGATCCTACCATGGATCTATATACATTCATATCATGCAACTCATCACCTTCCTTTGCGCTTAGCTTTACATTACATTCCATTGGAGTAGAAACAAATTTACATTCCTGCATACCAAACCTTTTCAGCATATCACATATATACTTTCTTTGTATCAACCACATACCTTCATCGCTATACACAATTTCAATCCCAAGAAAGTATCTGAGCAAACCAAGATCTGAAATTTTAAATTCTTTTCCCAAATTACCTTTTATCTCATCAATTGCTTTTGCATCATTCCCTATAATCAACAAGTCATCCACATAAATGCATACATAGACACACATGCCATCTACATGTTTTACATAAAGTGAAGGATCAGCATGACTCGCTGTGTATCCTTGCAGCATAAGATACTTTACCAACCTTGCATTCCATGCTCTTGGTGCCTGCTTAAGACCATACAATGCCTTCTTTAACCTGCATACATGATTAGGACATTTTGCATCCACATAACCATCTGGTTGTGACATATACACTTCTTCATTTAACTCACCGTTAAGAAAGGCATTCTTTATATCGAGTTGATATATATTCCACCTCTTACTTGCAGCTAAAGCCAACAAAGTTCTCACCGTTGCCATATTTGCTACTGGACTAAATGTTTCCTCATAGTCCACACCTTGAGTTTGATTATATCCTTTTGCTACAAGTCTAGCCTTATATCTAGACACACTACCATCACTATTTCTTTTAATCTTAAAAACCCACTTACAACCAATTACCTTTTGCTTTGGTGTACTTGGAACTACATTCCAAGTCTCGTTATCATGTAGTGCTTCCATTTCTTCTCTCATTGCTTTCTCCCACTTTTCATCTCCTTTGGCCTCATCATAACATGTGGGTTCATTTTCCTGCTCAACTTTTGTCATAAAAGCATAATGAGTATTCATGAAAGATTCATAAGTATACCTTTGAGGTTGCTTACTTACTCTTGAAGTTCTTCTTACCTCCAATGTAGATGCTCTTCCTTTCTTATTAGGAATCTTTGATGATTCTCCATACTCACATACATCACTAATTTCCTCTCCTTCATCATTAACTTCAACAAGTTTGAGTTTACCTTTACTTTTAACACTTGGAGGTGACTCTTGCCTTAATCTTCCATTGAAAGGTGATCCTCTTTCTTCATCTAAACCACTCCTTTCATCATTTAAACTTCCTGATGGCTGAACTATGCATTCATCTCCTTCAACCACACCTTCTTCATTTTCATCCATGACCTGCAAACAATTCTTATCTGCATACCATGAAAGTGATTCATCAAAGTTTACATCTCTTGACACAACAACCTTATTGGTATGAGGATTATAGCATCTATATCCTCTTTGAGTATCTGCATAACCAATAAATATACATTTTTCTGATTTCGCATCAAGTTTAGATCTCACCTCACTAGGTACATGTACATAACATACACAGCCAAATACTTTCAAATGACTTACACTTGGTTTCCTTCCATGCCATACCTCATATGGTGTCAAATGATGAACTCCAGCAGTCGGAACTCTATTCATAATGTAAACACTTGTGCTAACAGCTTCAGCCCAAAAATAATTAGGCAAACACATATCATTAAGCATGCTTCTAGATGCTTCTGCTATGATTCTGTTTCTTCTTTCTGCGACTCCATTTTGTTGTGGAGTATACCTGCATATAACTTCTCTTTTGATACCTTCATCATACAAAAAATCAGTAAAAGCTTGAGAGAAATACTCTCCTCCTCCATCGGATCTTAGCTTCTTAATATACCTTCCTGTTTGTTTTTCGACATATGATTTGAACTTCTTGAAACAATCAAAGACCTCACTCTTATGTTTAATAAAATACACAAATGTCATTCTACTATGATCGTCAATGAATGATACATAGTACTTATTACCAACCAAGGATGCCTCTTTAGTAGGTCCCCACACATCTGTGTGTATGAGATCTCGCAAACCATCACTTACATAGCTTGAATGCTTGAAAGGTTGTCTACTCTGCTTACCCATTTGACATGCTTCACAAAGATGCACCATATGTTGCTTAGTAAGATCAGGTAATCCTTCAACAATCCTCTTCTTTGATAGCTCCTTTAACCTGTGTACATTCATGTGTCCAATCCTTTTGTGCCATAGATCAAGCTGTGCTATTCGATGCATACCATAAGAGAAATAGTTTGTATGATTTGGGTTTACCTTGAATGTAAACAATCTACCTTGTTTTTGACCTCTAGCAATTAACCTCCTTTGCTTTGGATCCTCAATGAAGCAACCTGCATGATTAAATCTCACTTGTAGACCTTTTTCTACCATTTGACCAATCGACATCAAATTCTTAGTGATCGTTGGCACATAAAGTACATCCTTCAAGCAATTTTTCTTGCTCTTATCCTGCATAACAACATCTCCAACCTGCATAATCTTATGTGTTGTATCATCTCCTGTTTCAACATGACCTTTACATGACGGATTATGCATATTAGAAAACCATGAAGCATCATGAGACATGTGATTAGAACAACCACTATCTACATACCATACATCGCTATTGCAATTCATCTTAGTTTCTACATTCATCATAAGAAGAGAATCATAATCATCACTTTTACCTTCAACTGCATAATTTCCTTGTTGTTTACCTCTTCTTGAATAGCCTCCTCTTCGATTACCACCTTGATTATTTTCATTTTGATAACAATCTTTGGCATAGTGTCCATACCTTCCACATATATAGCAATTGTTCTTATTATCTTCACTCCTTTGTCTTTGGTTGTAGTTGTAGTAGCCTCTCGTACCTCTAGCGCTTGATCTTCCTCTTCCTCTTGTGTTGAAGAAGCCACTTGAAGTCCTTTGATCATCGCTCCTTCTTCCTCCACCTCTATTTGAACCTCTTCCACCTCTGTTTCCACCTCTTGATGATCCTACATAAAGAGCTTGTCCTTGAGATCCTTTTTGATTTGAAGTAGAACCATTTAGATTCATCTCCTCCGTGACCATGAGGGCAATAAGTTGATCAAAATCTGGTAATTCTCCTCTGACATAAACTGAAGTAATGAAGGGTTTCCATCTCTCATCATCTTTGAGTCCGTTGAGAGTATGTGCAACCAAGTCGTCGTCCTCCACATGAGCTTGAATTGATCCTAGTTGATCTGCAATCTCTTTAACTTTCAATATGTAATCATTGACCGATGTCCTTGTATCTTTCTTTATGTTATTCAACTCATTTTTGAGTTGAATCTTCCTTGCTCTTGTACCTGTAGCATACAACCTTTCCAATGCAAGCCAAACATCTCTACTTGTGTCTAGATCTTGTATGTGTCCTACCATTGAATCTTGAATATTTTGTGATAAAATGAATATAACCCTTTTGTCTCTCTCATTCCAAAGTCTAAACTCCCTCAATTGTTGCTGATTTGGGTCCTCTGGTAATGTGGGTTTGATATCTGTGCCGTCAATCAAACCATACAAGCCTCTACCTTGCAAGTATGCTGTGATTCTAAACCTCCATGCTTGATAATTGGTCTTATCAAGCTTCTCTATTTGTGCATGTTGGTCTCCCATAATACAAATGCTAAGCTTCCTCCTTTAAGCCTCCTTTCCAATGTGTGTGATGAGAAGAAATATAATATTTACCTTGTAAATGAGGTATGTGCACCTTTCTTTGCTTGGATGTTGCTTCAGATGCCTCCTTGCAATCTTCTTCTACCTTTGTGTAGTGTTGATGATGAACTGCTTCTTTGATAGCTTCAAATTCTTCGTCAAGGTATGATAACCTTCTCCAAGCCTCCAAGTACTTGCTCTGATACCACTGTTGGAGTTTATTGATCTCCAAAGTACAGCTAGAAGTAGGTGAAACCCAATAGGACCTAGTTGACTTTTTCACAAACTTGTATGCACACACCAATTTTCTTGCAGAGAAAATTTCTCTTTACTCACTTGGAATTTTCCAAAACTGTTTCACACACATAAACTAGACTCTAAGAGCTTTCCAACAAGATATAGAACACCTCAAATGGATAAATACACAATGAGCTATGACCTCTGCAATATGCAGCTTTAATGGAGACCTTGAAACAGAGATGAACCTCAGGACACACATCACTTGCAGAGACTACTGCTCTTAACTCACAACTCCAATGGCTTTGAAACTTTCCAGAATAGACGTAGACTTAAAGAGCTTTCTAACAAGCCAAAGAACACATGATTTGGATACATACACAAGGATATATGACCTCTGCAAGTTTGAGGTTTAATGGAGACCTTCAGCAGGGATAAAAAACAGAGAACACACACTACTTGCAGAGAGTATTGCTCTCAGCTCACACATCCAATGATTATGAAAATTTCCAGGAAGAAAGTAGACAGTAAGATCTTTCCAATGAGCTATCAAACATGTAATTTGGATATATAATGAGGGAGATGCAAGCTCTGCAATCTCTGCATACAAAACTACAGCAGTGTAGAGATACACATATGACTCTCTTGGACATCCCACAAGATCACGACTTTTCTCCTCTTTTTATAGCATGGGAAACTAATCTAAAACCTTCCTAATACATCTAAATTCGTGGTAGACACTTGGATGGAGGTATTACATGACTCAAGTGCTCAAATAAGCAAAGTATTGATGGACTTTGAGAACTAGCCACATCGACCTTCCACTAGGACACCACTGAAGCTCCCTTGTGACTCACTAATTTGACTCACCATGTTCTAGAAATCACGTGGTATTTTTGCTACATTTTATGAATAATATGAGCCTTCTTGAAGTATTAAAAGACTTCCCAAAGGTATTTACATAATTTGAAACTTGTACCCTACATAAAACAAATGTTCGCAACATAGGCTCTCTCTATTCTCAATGTAGGAGGTTGCGGACAATCTCTAATGAAATGCTCTCCCCCACACCTATAACAAGTTATCTTTGGTCCCCCTTTGAATTGAGGTTTTTGGTTGGACATGTAATTGTTGGTAATATACATGAATGTTGCTGTGTCCGTTTCAATTTTCCCATTTCCCAAGTCTAGTGCTTTTAACTCAGGTTCTCTTATTTCATATTCTTCCCAATCTTCTTGATATCCCTCACTCCATTGATATTCTTCCTTATATGGTGATCTTAGTCTTGAATTCCCCTCCTCTATTGGTGTATACTTGATTGGTACCACATTAGTTGGTATAGGAGGTTGTTGTCCAAGCACAGGTCTTGGTTGTTCAGTATAGCCTGATTCCCTTTGAGCCATATAATCTCTTTCCTTAATGGGTTGTTTGTTATAGAAGCATTCCTCCCTGTTATGGTTTGTCCATTTTCTCTCTAGTGTACAGTACTTAAGTGTCTTCCTATCTTTTAAGTGTGGTGGCTTCTGATATGGGCATTGTTGTGCTAGATGATTTTCTCCATAAATGTAACATTTTTTATTTGTGTTTATCCTAGAGTTTATCAGATTAGTTTTAGTGCTTACCTCTAGGGCTTTAGCAATAGCCTGAGCAAACTCTTCTGCTGGAGGAATTTTGTCTTCATATGATCTAGGTTGATCAAATGCTAGCAGATCTTGACCTCTGTTGTCCTCCAAATCTATTGCTTCCTTTACACAGGCTGCTAAATCAGGACATCTTCTATAATACACTAGGGTTCTTAGTTGGGCACTTCTCAAACCCTCAATGAATAAGGATACTTGTTTTGCCATGGAAGGTACTTCCTCTCTTGGGCATCTATCAATGTATTGTTTAAATCTTCTGGCTGCTTCTCTAACATTTTCATCCTTTTGTTGTTTGAAACTATGTATCAATGTGGTTGTACTATGTTTTATCCCGGTCTTAGAGAATTCCCCAATGAAGGCTTCTAAGAAAGATTCAATATCCTGGTACATTTCCTTTCTCAAGGGAATGAACCAAGATAAAGCTGGTCCTGTTAGGGTTAAACCAAATGCCTCAAATTGTACTTTGTAATCTTCTACCTCTTCAGCTCTAATCAATTGCCTAAATTCTGCAGCATGAGCATGAGGATCTGAATAACCCTCATATTGGTTCTTCATACATTTGGCAACTTGATATGGTCTAAGCATTCTACCCTGAGGCTGCCAATGGGATCTTCTTCTGAGTGGGAAGTCATTATATCCTTCTGGTTCCTTGTCAAAGGGATTAGGGGAAATCTGTGTCCTCCTCCCATGTTGTTGTTCATTACCGGTATAGTTTTCATTTGGCCTAGGTAAATTTGTCTGCTCCATGTTATGTTCCCAAGGTCCTTTGTCAGTACATTGCCCTAGATCATTTGAATTTTCTGGGTCTTGAGAGAATATGTACACACATCCTTGCCTATCTTCATATCTCCCATCTTTGAATTGAGCTACAGGAGTTATATTCAGGGGAACTTCTAAATTTCTCAATCTAATGAGAAATTTATGCATTCCATCCTGATATACATAGGTTCCAAACCTATTTGTATACATGTACTTGAGGATATTTCTAAAATCCCCAGTTTCCATAGGTTCGTTTGTTTCATTTATGTTTTCCATGTTGTTTTCTTGCCCTAAACTTCTTTCTTGCCCTTTGCCTTTTACTGTTTCTGTCTCCTTACTTGTTAGGTCTTGTTTAAAAAGTTTGTTTCCAGATCTACGTATCATTCAATTAATTTTCTCAATCTCAAACTCAACAGAGTGTTTGTCATAATTTCCTAACTAAGGTATTACTTTTTCACGATTTTCTGACTTTTTTTGTATTTTTCACGATTTTGTGATCAAAACCATGTTTTTCCACAATTTTCTGCCTAAAGTATTGATTTTCCACGATTTTATGATCAAAATCCTGTTTTCTGATTATCTCTATGTTTTTCGCGATTTTATGATAAAAAACGTGTTTTTCACGATTTTATGATCAGAATCATGTTTCCCAAAATTTTGTGATTATTTCTGTGTTTTTTCACGATTTTGTGGTCAAAATCGTGTTTTTCACGATTTTGGGTGAAAATCGTGTTTTTCACGATTTTGTGATGAAAATCGTGTTTTTCACGATTTTGGGTGAAAATCGTGTTTCTCACGATTTTGAGTGAAAATCGTGTTTTTCACGATTTTGTGATCAAAATCGTGTTTTTCACGATTTTGTGATCAAAATCGTGTTTTTCACGATTTTGTGATGAAAATCGTGTTTTTCACGATTTTGGGTGAAAATCGTATTTTTCACGATTTTGTGTGAAAATCGTGTTTTTCACGATTTTGTGTGAAAATCGTGTTTTTTCACGATTTTGTGATCAAAATCGTGTTTTTCACGATTTTGAGTGAAAATCGTGTTTTTCACGATTTTGAGTGAAAATCCTGTTTTTCACGATTTTGGGATGAAAATCGTGTTTTTCACGATTTTGGGATGAAAATCGTGTTTTTCACGATTTTGTGATCAAATCGTGTTTTTTTACGATTTTGTGATGAAAATCGCGTTTTTCACGATTTTGGGTGAAAATCGCGTTTTTCACGATTTTGTGTGAAAATCGTGTTTTTTACGATTTTGAGTGAAAATCGTGTTTTTCACGATTTTGAGTGAAAATCGTGTTTTTCACGATTTTGTGATCAAAATCGTGTTTTTCACAATTTTGGGTGAAAATCGTGTTTTTCACGATTTTGTGATGAAAATCGTGTTTTTCACGATTTTGTGTGAAAATCGTGTTTTTCACGATTTTGGGTGAAAATCGTGTTTTTCACGATTTTGTGTGAAAATCGTGTTTTTCACGATTTTGAGTGAAAATCGTGTTTTTCACGATTTTGTGATGAAAATCGTGTTTTTCACGATTTTGGGTGAAAATCGTGTTTTTCACGATTTTGTGATGAAAATAGTGTTTTTCACGATTTTGTGTGAAAATCGTGTTTTTCACGATTTTGTGTGAAAATCGTGTTTTTTCACGATTTTGATCCCAGACAATCGTGATTGCTCACAAATTGTAAAAAACACGATTTTCTTAAGAAAATCGCGTTCTGGAATTCACAATGTTGTCCCCTAATCGTTCAAAATCGCGATTTTGTGTGTGATTTTCAGAATCGCGATTCTGAATGATTTTTTGAATTTTACAAGTTTTGATTTTTCAAAATTTTCTTTCTACACCAGAATCGCCTTACTGGAATTTTGACATGCAATGAAACATTTAAATGCAAATTTAAGGTTTTCCTAATGAAAAAACTCAAAATACAGAAAATCGCGATTCCGTGATTTTTAGTTATTTTCTCATTTCTTGGTGCTATGTGATCACTTAATGCAAAAATGTGTATTCCAAATTAATGATAAAGTCTTTACCTTGCTTGCTTGGTAGAGAAATCCTCAAAAATCCACTGGTTGCTGGAAGTCGCGATTTTGCTCTCTCTCTCTCTCTCACTCACTCTCACTCAAATGAATTTTTCTTTGAATTTCAAGTTTTTATAGTGTCCAGAAAATCGCAATTTTGTATGATTTCCACCATTCCTCACTCTTTCACTTGTTCAACTTCACTTACTCAATCTTAATGACCTCCTCTACCCTTTCTTATCTCAAAGTACCCAAGTATACTATGATTTTCAAAAATTTTCTTTTGCAGAAAATCGCGATTTTGTGTAGAGAATCGTGTTATGCAATTTTGAGTATTCTTTGTCCTTGTTTTCTTTCAATACCTTCTCTTTTTTGTAATCCACCCAAATCCTGAACTATTACACCAAAACCACAACCTTGCTCAGAGAGTCGCGATTTTGTACAGAAAATCGTGTTTTTGCATACTTTTAATTTTATGCCAATTTGAGTAGTTTCTTCTTCTTAATTCCCTTCAATACCTTTTAACAACTTCAATTCAACAATCTCTTGTAATGCTGCTCCAGAATCAACACTTTTTTCAGAAAATCGCGATTATGTGCAGAGAATCGTGTTTGCTAATTTTCTGGTTTTTTGACCATTTTTTGTTTTTTGTTTCCTTTTCTACTTTTTCACAATCACTCTTGTCCACAACACCTCACTTCAACTTCCTAACAAGAAAAGAAATTTGTTTGATTGTTTTTTATGAATTTTATGAATTTGTTTGGTATTTTTGCCCTAAAAATAAAGGTGAACACTTTACTTAGGGTTTCTGGTTTTGGTGATCCACTGATCCCATGTTTCTTGATTGGTTATGAGTTTCTATGTCCTTAGCTATCACTAAAATGCCAAAGAAAATTTCTCAAATGAAAATGTGTTATGGAAGGCAAACAATTTTTGCAAAGATAAACTCAATCACATCTTTCTTTTCAAAATGCAGGACAACTCAAGATTGATGCTTAGATTTGGTCAACAACTGAATCCTTTATACTTACCTCTAGCTACTTTAACTGTCCTTTCCTTAGTATCACCATGTTATCTTCCCAAGATCACCCATGGTGCCTAGTACTTGGGCAAAAAGAAATCTAGAAATGCAAGAATAGACTCAAGTTACCTCATCTTCAGCTTTCTTGGCTCAAATCTTCCATACACCTGCACTTTTACTTCAACAATATGATGAGCAACTATCAATTTACAAAGATTTCAGCACTTCTAATTCTACAAGATATCAATTGCTTTCTTTTTTTCCCCAAAGACAAACAATGACATCTACCTATTTATGTGCACATTTCTTGATTGATGAGTTTTACCTTTTTCTTGTGTTGGTTACCATCATCAACAGAAGATCCAGCAAAGGTCCAACTTCAATGAAGTTCTTGGAATTTTCCCTGGCAACGGCGCCAAAAAATGTTTGTTATTGACTTTGGAGTTGTCCTCTCCAATCATGAAGTACAAAAGAATCAACAAATCATCTTTATTTTGTCAATCCTGGGAATATCCATAAGACCACAGCCCCTTCTAAATGATAGATTCATAGAAATAAGAGATTGATGGCTGGAATTCTGAGAAAATGAAAATGAAGAGGAAATATCTAGGGTTTACCTTATCTAGAGCAAATCTTCATCATTTTCTATGATCTTTGTGTCTAATTCATGTTATTTTCTCATCAGAATACAAATATGAAATCAGAATTGGAAAATATCACCTGTATCACAGAGACGAGACAATCGCGATTCTGTACCAGTAGACGATTTTCACATTTCTGCAACATTCTTCAATCCTTCTTCACTCAATACATCAGTAATCATCTCTCTTCATACATCTTACTCAGTATTACACAAATGAACTCACAAATCTCCATGATAAAGCAAGAAACAAGCTCTCACATCAAAGGAAACACACACAATAAGAGAAAACACGATTTCAGCAGAAACTCTCTCTTCTCTATTGATAGCATGTACAAATGACTAACCAACCTCTCAAAAATAGAGAAAATTGACTTATATACATTTTCAAGTGTCCTCTTTCACACTTGAATTTTGGTCCTTTCCTCTATTATTCTAAAAATATGCTTTCTAAGAGATTCCAAAAATTCTAGAAAAAATATGTAATAAAGTAAGTTGGTGATCTAGGGATCCGATTGGTTCAGACAGATCTGAAATCGGATTCCGTTTGGTCATTCGTTTGTGTGGCCAAAGATCTCGAGTCTAGACTTACTGGTAGGTCATTTACTCTTGTAACCAAGTAATCCACTTAGCCTAATGGTTAAGACTCAAGGGAACAGCGTAGCGACTGGAAATACTCATGAATGAATGACTCTCCTCCCAACCAAATGCCTCTATATATAGCTCTCTCCAGGGGACTACCTTCTTGGGCAAGTGAATGCTAATCATCCAAGTGTCAGCCATGTAACTACATGTGCGCCAAGTGTCTCAGTGGATGCTTCTAGAAGGTTCTAGAGCTCTTTGGGCAAAATACTCTTCCCATGTACCCCATGGGGATTGAACCCAAGACCTCGTCCTTCACACCCTTGAGTCTTAACCATTAGGCTAAGTGGATTACTTGGTTACAAGAGTAAATGACCTACCAGTAAGTCTAGACTCGAGATCTTTGGCAACACAAACGAATGACCAAACGGAATCCGATTTCAGATCTGTCTGAACCAATCGGATCCCCAGATCACCAACTTACTTTATTACATTCTTCCCCCCTTGGAAAATATTTTCGTCCTCGAAAATTAGAGCTATATATACTGTAGGCAACCCCCGAGCCTCATGTTCTAAAACTTGAAGAACATGCATTCATTCAAATAGGTTATTTACTTAGAACTTGAAAGTAAAAAACCTTATCATATTCTAGATCTTGAAGAACGTGATTGGTTTATCTACTTAAAACTTGAAAGTAGAAAACCTTCTTTATTTGGGACCAACTTAAAACTTGAAAGCTGGAAAACGTCGTTGGATTGTGGAAACTTTTTCCCATGTTGAATTTTCTTCAGTTCCATCCTTCCATTTTACTAAGAACTCTTCATACAAATGGCTTCTTGTACGTTTATCTCGGGTGCGAAGTATCCTTTCAGGTTCATGAGGAACTGTTTCATTTACTGGAATAGGAAATATGACTTGATGTCCAACTAGATTATCTGAATCTGTTAGACTCTTCCTAAGTCGACTAACATGGAACACTGGATGAATCCAACTATCATTTGGAAGTTGTAATTCATAAGCCCACAAACCAACTTTCTTGGTGATTGGAAAAGGACCGCAATATCTAGGCGACAACTTGGCGCATTGACCAGTCTTGAACTTTTCCGATCTTTCAGGAATACGAAGATAAACTTGATCGCCAACCTGAAAAGTAACATCTCTTCGCTTTGGATCGGCATAAGCCTTTGCACGATCTTGAGCTTTCTTTAAATTTTCTTTAGCTAATTTAAGCTTAAAGTTCATGTCTTGAAGGAACTCTTGAGCTTCTTGAACTCGTTCATTATGAAGTCCCACTGCATAAGGAGACCTAGGCTGGAAACCGTACATCAACATGAATGGACTAAATTTAGTTGATGAATTCTTGGCACTGTTATAGGCAAACTCAGCTAAAGGAAGATAATCTTCCCAATCAGTCTGTTTGGAAGTAACATAAGCTCTAAGTATGTCTTCCAAAATCTGATTGACTTTCTCTGTCTGTCCATCCGTCTGGGGATGTTCAGCTGTACTTAAACTTAGTTTAGTTTCAAGTCTACTAAAGACTGCTCGCCAAAAATGACTTGTAAATCGAGCATCTCTATCAGAAACTATGTCTACTGGAAGACCATAGAGTCTATAAAGTTGATTTACAAATATTTTTGCAAGTTCTGGAGTCTTATAAGTAGTCTTGACTGGTATAAACTAAGCAAGTTTAGTCAATCGATCAACTACAACCCAAACTGAATCAAAGCCCTTCTGAGTGCGGGGTAATCCAGAAATGAAATCCATGGAAATGCTTTCCCACTTTCCTTTGGGAATTTCCAAAGGATGCAGCAATCCTCCAACTTTAAGTCGTTCAAACTTATTTACTTGACATTTATGGCACTTAGACACATAGTTTTGCACATCTCGATGCAAACTAGGTCAATAAAAATGTCTTTTCACTAACTCATAGGTTCGGTTAATACCAGGATGTCCTGCACTTGGAGCATCATGGCATTCGAAAAGTACTTGATTTCGTATGTCCAGTATACTTGGGACACAAACCTTACCTTTATAAAGAAAATATTCATCTTGGAGAGAATAGTGTTTAAACTTTCTCTCAGAAGTACTTGCTTCAGTTTGTTTATCTTGTTCAGCTGCTTTCCATGCTTGGCTGAAGCTTGGATCCTCTTTGCAGCTTCCTTTCAAAGTTGAAATAAATTCACTTTGAATTTGTACAAAACTTAGATTGTTCAACATAGGCATCCGACTTAGGGCGTCTGCCACTGCATTGAACTTTCCTTTTCTGTACCTGAGCTCATAATCAAACTCTTGCAACTGTTCGGCCCATCTTGCTTTTCTACCTCTAAGATCAGGTTGATTTGCAAACCACTTTATGCTCTCTTGATAAAAAACTATGGTCAGCTTTGATCCATATAGATAATGGCGCCATTTCTTTAGAGCATTTATAATAGCGAACATCTCTCGCTCATAGGTAGAGTAGTTTTGCTGAGCAGGACTTAGCTTTCTACTCTCGAAAGCTATTGGTCGACCATCTTGGCTTAGTACTGCTCCTACTGCAGATGAACTTGCATCTGTCTCTAATTGGAAAGGCTTGTTCGGATCTATGATCTGTAGAACCGGGGCCGATGCTAAAGCAAGTTTAAGTTCTTGAAAACTCTTTGCTTGCTCTTCTTTCCAATTTAACTTTTGATGCTTCCCTTTGAGTTGATCCGTCAAAGGTACTGCAATCTTGGCATATCTAGCCACAAACTTCCGATAATATCCTGCCAATCCGAGAAAACTTTGTAGTTCTCGAACCGTCTTGGGCTCAGGCCATTCAAGAATCGCTTGGACCTTTTCCGGGTCAACTTTGATTCCTTCCGCGGAAATAATATGACCTAAATACTTTACTTCTGGGGTAAAGAATTCACATTTTGACTCTTTACCGTAAAGTTTATTATCGCGAAGAAGTTGAAAAACTTTTTTCAAGTGCTCTAAGTGATTTTCATGATCTTTACTGTAGATCAGAATATCATCGAGAAAATCTACAACAAATTTTCCCAAATATGGCTTAAGCACTTGATTCATCAAAGTCATAAATGTTGCGGGTGCGTTTGTCAACCCGAACGGCATCACTAAAAACTCGTAGTGACCAAACTTTGTTCGAAAGGCTGTTTTAGGAATATCATCATCTTTGATTCTGATCTGATGATAACCTTGGCGTAAATCAATCTTAGAAAAGACTGTAGCCCCCTTTAAACTATCGAAAAGATCTTCGACTAGTGGCATGGGATACTTGTTCTTTATCGTAAGATTGTTTAACGCCCTATAATCTACACACAGCCTCATAGTTCCATCTTTCTTTTTCACTAGAAGGATGGGTGCTGCCCATGGAGACTGGCTTGGGCGGATAAATCCTTTATCCAAATACTCTTGGATTTGATTTTCCACCTCCTGATTCTGGACATAGGGGAGGCGGTATGGGTTTTGAGATTTTGGCTTGGTACCCGGAAACAGATCTATATTGTGATCAATGTTTCCACGAGAGGGTGGCAAGCCGTAGGGGAGTTCCTTAGGGAACACATCTTTAAATTCCTTCATTAGATTGTTAAATTTAACATAAACTTCTCGAGGAATAAAGGACGAGACATAAGAAACTTGATTTATATTATCAGAATTGATTACATCGGTGCCAAGAACAAGAAAAGCTTGAGTCCTGGCTTCTTTATTGACAAGTTTCTGAAGTTCAGTGTATGATATCAAAGGGATACTTGGAACATCGTGCTCACCCTTGATTTTATACACTACACCATCACGCTGGAATTCCAAAGTATTTGTAAAATAACACCTGGTCAATGAAGGTCCTAGACTCCATAGCCACTCTCTTCCTAAAACGAGATCTACCCGATCCATATTCATTATTTGGAAGTCCAAGGTGTCTTTAAATCCTTGGATTTCTAGTTCCAAATTACATATCATTGTGTCCCAAACACGGGTATCTTGACCGTGCATCATGGAGACAATGTATTTATGAGGAGATGGTTCTTGAGGAAGAGCCAGTTTTTTTACTAACACATAATTGATAAAATTATGCGTAGCAGAGTCATCCACCATTATCCGGATGGTGTGCCCTTTTACTGATCCATGCAACTTGACCAAATCATGTGGACCAAACTCTTGAGGTTGCCACATGTTTTTGGAGATTTGACATGAATGGGTACTGTCGTAGTGCATAATCTGAATCTTCTTTGCACTTGAATTTGCATCCAAGTTCAAAGATTGAATCAGATGGACTTGCTGCTTACCCTTTCCCTTACTTTCTCTTCCGACTGGACAGGCACGGCTTCGATGTCCAGGCTTGAGACATTTAAAGCACAAGTTTTCTTTTTGCGCTTTATCATGATCTTCTGGAGAAAGGATGTGTCTAAAAACACGGGGTTTTTTAGACAATCTTTCATTAGATCTAGTCCCTTTGCCCTTACGCTTAAAGTTATTCTTCTGGGAATAACTGCTTTCCTGCGGGACATCCAAACGTGAATTGTCCTCATAAATCTGTGCGACCTTAATCGCCTCTTCAAGGGATTTAGGCGCATGCCTCTTAACTTCATTACGAATTCGCTGGTTAAGTCCTCTGACAAAACCGCGAAGTCGATGGAAGTCATCTAAATTCTTTAACTTCAGAATTACATCTCTGTATTCTGAAATATACACCAATAGCGGTCTACCCTTCTGCTGAATTTTATCCCATGCTTCCCAATTGCGTTCCTCCTCATTCTCGGGGAGAAACTCTTTCTTGAAAAGATGGGAAAATTCATTCCAAGTGGTAGGTCTCTTGTGAGTCTCAGAGAGACTCATCCACCATGTATAAGCTTTTGGTCCTAGCGACAAACTTGCTTCTACTACCCTCACATGATCGGGGGTATGTTTGAGTTCATGGACATCTTTCCATTTCTCTAAGAAAGTCAAAACCGCGTCCTTATTCCTATCCTTATCCTCTCCAGAGAAATAAGGAGGATGGATCTCTTTTCCCAAGGAAAGATCCACAGGGCGGTTATGATTTTCTAACATCCCTACCGAAGCAACACACAAGGGAGTAGAAGATGCTAGACTAAGACGGCTCATACTTCCCGCTAAAGGAAACATATCTGTATAGGGAGAGGATAATCCCTTATCCTTTTCCATCCTAACAGACATCGGTGAAGTTGCGATCGTATCTGTGTGACTACCTAAAATAGTCTTACTGATATCCTTAGGCGTCTGAAGTAAGTTCAGAATGGCCTTAAGGTGATCCTGGATTCCATCAACAGATTGACAGAGTACTGCAACCTCATCTGGAATACTGGACAACTGTCCAAGCTTTTGCTCAACTAGCAACATCCTACTTTCCATATCTTTCCTCTCGTTTAAAGTAGTGTTTGTTTCCCCTTTTCTCGCAGAATCCTCAACGTCTAATGCTACAATCGTTGATTCTATTTTAAATGCATCAGACGCATGACTAGTATTTGAAACCATAGGTGCAGATGAATGCAATGCACGTGCAACTATTGGTGGTCTAGTCATGAATGAGGATGTTACTAACATAGGAATGGAAACATACATGGACGCACTAGTAGTACTTGTAAGCGAGACGTGGCTAGAAGTCCCCTCCATCGCACACAAAGCGTTATTAAACTTACTAAGTATTCCTAACGCAACAAGTGTGTGCAACAAAATCAAAAGAGCTATGCAAGAATATCACAAGAAATAGTCCCTGATGATTTGGTCCGTTGAGGTCGACTTGATTCTAGCCGAGAGTGCTAGAATTATGACGAAGATAGGCCTCCAGATCTTCACTCCACGGCTTCCGCTTTCTTCAAACTTTGCTCGAACTTTTATCTTTCTTCCGCTTGAACCACCACAGATATGTACTCTGGTTCGGTTGGGGAAATAAGCAAACTCCAAAGGTTAATCAAAATGAGATGATCTCGGCTCGGGATTAGCAGAGCAGAGATATGATCGAACTGTATAAAATATGCAGAGAAAGAAACCACGATAAACCTTTACTTCAGTGGATAAGACTCTGTGGTCCCTCTGAAAGGTCGCGGGATCGATTCCTGGCGCCCTCCCGATGGTAGTTCAGCTTTTTTGGCCGGGTGAAGATGTCTGCTTCAGCGCGAATTAAGGAGAATTAATCACGTTCTCAGCAGTACTCCCGTGAACTGTTGTGGGCTTATGGATAGGCGATCGCGCTCGCATACACAGGTCCCATGTTCGATCACCCGCGGACCTACAGCAGAGAGGATCAACCTTTTTGGCCCCTGTTTGTGATCTTCTTCAGGACTACCCTCAATAATTCTGCTATATCTTCACGCGGACGGTGATGCTCTTCTAGATAGAGTAGCGCACTCCCAACAGAGGGGCGGGAGTTCGAATCCTGCCGGCAGCACACAGAGATGATAATCTTTTGCTATGCTCCTAAGCCAAGCCAAAGCGAGGGAATCGGCAAGCTTTTCTTATCATCCGCGAGTAGGATGCTTCTATGTCGTAGAAGGAGCAAAACACACACAAGTTGAAGAAGAAGAAAGCTATGGCTCTGATACCAATGCAAGGAATTGAACTCACAACCTCTTGGTTAGGAATGTGATGGGCTAACCACTTGCCCCAAAAGCCGTGGTTGAGGATTACTTCCTAATCCTCTCTCTTAGAGCGTGGTTCAACCATCTCCTACTAGGATTATGTTACAAAATACATAAGATTCTATCCTTCATAAGGAAGACTCTTCCTTATTTTTACAACAATTGCATAAATATTTCTACAAATTTTTATCATTTTACAATATTTTTCCTTCAAAAAAAGGTTTCCAAAAATGCATCTTCCAACAACCTCCTCTGCCTCTCTCAATATAGGAATTGTCCTCACCCCCAAAGATGCTTCTACAACTGTGGAAATTACCAAAGCTATTGGCACATCTACTATAGAAGGTGTGATCAAAGAAGTTATGGAAGTCTCTGCTTAACCCATTTGCTCACCTTCAAAGGTATTGGCCACCCCTTCCTCACCTTGGATTCTTCTTTAGTCCTGGACATCCTCTATGCTCTCATTGACATCCTTCCAAATCACCTCGTCACCTCATTGAAGGCTACCCATGAGATAGTAGTGGTAGTTGTGTTTGATGCTCCCCTCTCTTGGAGTACCCATTGACAACCTGTCTCTCCCACTATGCCTTCCCCTCTATCATTTCTCTAGTTGTTGCTTCCTCTTGCAGTGCCTCCTCTACTGACACACCACTGACCTCCCTTGATTAATCTCCATTTGACTCCCATGATGTTGTTGTTGGCCGCATCATTTCTAAAGCACCTTCCTGAACTAAAGGGTTGCCCACTGACCCTCCACCCTCAATTCATGAATTGCCCAATATTGGGCACTATCCGATTCACATCTCCGATGCACTTTGGTCTTAGATGACCACCGAAAAGTAGGCAATCTAGTAGGAGTTTCATTCTCATCCATGTTCAGTGCACACCCTTTGAGTATTAAAGCATGGCTTTGAGTTTTTGAGGTATCCACTTCATGTTTGATTCATGGAAGTCCGGATTTACATCGGGATGCCCACGAGCAAAAACATTGTCTAGGACAAGCTCCCTTCACCCATGGTCTATGGTAAACTACAAGGACACGGGGGCTTGAGAGAATTATAAAGCAGAATTTTGAGCTTGCCATCCATTTCATGGAGGATCTTCCTTTTGACTTGGTTATCATGAAGTAAAATAATCATCTTATGATGAAGTAAAATATTCATCCTATGATGAAGTACAATGATCATTCTTATGACGGAACACGGTTGTTTGTTGTTAATGTTCTTTATTCTTCTTTTTCCTTCTATGTTCGCAAAGGGCCATACATTAATCTCTCCTTGGAAGGACAAGTGAAGTTCTTAACACATCTACATTTCTAGATCTTCCATAGACCCTTTCCAAATTTTTCATAAAGCCCCTCCTCTTATGATGTTTGAGAGCGATACCGAGCATCCCACAATCTAAGAAAACATGAGTTGTTCCAAACCTACATGCTGTTCCAACATGCAAGCCATGGAATCTCCACAAAAACGTAGATTTAATATGAGAAAACGTATCATAGTTTATGTGTAGAAGATATGGAATCTTTGTTAAGCACTCCACCACCATCCCTCGTTTTCTTTGGAATATTATGAAGAACTTCAAGAAAATATGAAGATTCAATTATGTGTGACCACCAACCCTCGGCTTTTGTTGGACTATTAGTGTTCAAATTTGATGCATGAGCATGAACATCACTGAAGTTTGAGGGATGCAATGTGGATAAAAGTGGACATCCTTGATTACCATAAAACATTTGTTTGAAACTCATTGAAATTATAGAAAAACAAAAAACATATGCACAAATTCAATATATTATTGTTCATAATCCAACACATACACAAGAATGCCTCCATTGTACGAGATAGAACACCTCCCTGAGTTAAAACAATGTATCAATAGCAGTGTTATAAAATTTTTGTTATGAGTAGACACATGAAAATCATCAAAGCTCAAACTTGTTCAACAACAAAAACAATCACAACAAGAAGAGGCCTAGCAATAATAGAGAAGACCAAATACACATAATTATAGTCACATAAGAAGAGGATGAAATACAAGCGACGCATTGACAAACAACCTCACATAAAACATATTCTAAGGTTTCGTCTCTCACATAAAACATATTCTAAGATTTTCTCGTTGGGCATTCTTTAAATAGAAAATATGTCTCACATGTAGAATTTCATGTGGAAGTGCAAAACAGGTAACTATTAGTATACCGTGATAGCACATATGATGAAGCATGCTGAAAATCAAGAAACGTAAAACTCATATAAAATGCACTATTATTAAAAATATATCTCACACACACACACACACACATATATATATATATATATATATATATATATATATATATATATATATATATATATATATATATATGTGTGTGTGTGTGTGTGTGTGTGCATATATGTGATTCCCATATTGTTATCCTTGGAGTCTCACTCAAAATAACGAAGGAAAAATAATGAGCCGTATTTCACACATAAAATAAATCTAACCTTGATGGTTGTTGTTTTTCAAGTTTTTTATATGTCAAACAAAACTATTACACTTCTGAAATGCCTACCATCAAAGAAATATCATACTTTCATCAATCGAAAGTATACCTGTCTTAAAGTCCTAATATTTGTATAGAGAACATCCCTTCTTTGTGGATGAAAATCCATACAATCATTGATATGACTAGAAAAGACATGGTGTAAAAAAGAGAGAAGGGAGAGAAATTTATAAAGTAAAGTGTTTGATCAGCCTTCTAAGGGGTTAAATCTTGGAAATTGGATTTGAGTATAAATGTTTCTGCTATGAGAACTAAATGATGTGGTGTGGCTTAGTGGATACATTATCCGAGCCTTCTAGTGGGACGCCTAAGCTCAAGCCCAAGCTTCTAGAAGGTTCTAACTCTAGTTAACAAGGACACTTGGAGCGTATGTAGTTACATGGCTAAAACTTACATGATTAACATTTTCGTACTTCCCTTGGAGAGAACTATATAATGAGCTACTTGACTAGCAGGAGAATCAACTCATTTGGAGAGTGTTGTTCATAACGTGTGCATCCTTGCATCCGTATCAAAGATACATTAAGGCCTAAGAGGTGGCACGGATGCCAATTGGAGCTTCTCAAGAGATTGTGTCCTTCGCTACAAAAAAGACCTCTTGGAGCACCCCAGCCCCAAGAGGTCTCCACAAGACAAGGTGCTTAGAAATTGGTCATTCCGCACAAATAGAAGTGTTCACCATGGTATCGACGTACTTCCGAGGGTCAAGTCTATTTGTTTACCTCAATGCAAACTTCCCCTTTCGCAACATGTAGAGGTTGAAAAGGAACTAGATGAGTTTGTAGAAAAAGATTGGATTAAACATAGTCAATCTCCATGGATGAAACCTATCCTCTTATTCAAAACAAAGGATCGATCAATGCAGCTATGCATAGAATATTGAAAGTTAAATAGTGTGACAATAAAAAATATGTTTCCTATGCCTCAGATTAATGAATTGTTTGATCAACTAAGAGTATCTTCTATCCTTTTTAAGTTAGTTCTTCATCAAGGATATCACTAGATAAGAAGAAAAGCAAAAGATGTCACGAAGAAAGCCTTTCAGACAAGGTACGAGCAGTTTTATTTTCTTGTTATGAATTTTGGCTTAACAAATGACCCTATAATCTTCATGACTTTGATCAATAAAATTTTGCACTCATGCCAACTTCCTAGTTGATTTCTTAGGTGATATCCTAGTGTTAAGTCAAACTGAATGACAACATGTAACACATTGTTGATGAAACAACATATAATTCTTGGATCCACTCTTTTTCATCATCATTTGTACCTTTTTCTACCTTTTTATTCAGTTTAATAAGAACTCTTGTATGGGTGTGTGTGAGTGCCACACTAGTGAATAAGTGAGATTCATTTTCCTTTTAGTTAAGAAATCCCACATAGCATGCATTTTCCCATTTTGTATATAAAGAGGTCACCACCTCTCATTTTGGGGAGTATTTAGGAAGATAATGAGATTATGTTAGTTTGTAGAATGCTCGGAGAGCTCTTGTTGTCATTATGATTTGCTTGTGTTCTTGTTCCTTTTGTGGCTCATGCTTGTGACACGTTAGTTTGTTGATTAATGATGTGATTATGCATGTTAGTAAGTGTGTGTATCATTAACAATGCTTGCTTCTTATTTCACATGTACTCTTGTTGCAAATCTCATGCTAACAAAGTACCACTGCGTCTCTTGAATGCTTCTACACAATATTTGGGTCTCATGAGATGCTTCTCAGTTTGACAAATATAAATTGTGATGCTACAACATCAGCAACATTTGGTGCCATTGCTGGAAGCATTCTCTTGTCACTTACATGATGTTCATGGTGTGAAAGTGACGTGTACACAAGCTTTCCACGACAAGTTTTGAGTTCTTCAATTTTGTTGTGCTCTTGTGACCATTTGCGGCTTGCAAGATTTTTTCATACTTGTTGAGATGAGCCATGTTTGGGTGGATTGAGGATCCCCTTTTGGGTGATTAATCTACCATAAGTGTTGATTGTTCAGGTCACGAATAAACAAATTTGTAATTAACTTATTGATTTTGTTTTTTTATCTGATTAGTTTTCTATTTATGTGTAAATAAGCTTACTTTAGGGTTCTTCTACAAGTTCCAAAGATGCTTTGACTCTTCATCTTCATCAAAAAACTAAGGTTAGAACAGGAAAGCCATATCCTTCACATGAACATCAAAAGTGTTGGATGTCTATAGCTTCAATGGATTAGCTTCATCATGGTAATGGCAGATTCTAGTCATCAAATTCTTTATTTTTTGGAAGCGTAGTAGATCATGGCTTCATGCCGAATTTCGAGCTTACATCAGATCCGGCACTACAAGCTATGAGGAATACTTGTTTGAATGGGCTCATTCTTTTTTACTTTCGTTGCATAATACCTCGAAGATTGAGCAGGTACGACAGTGTTCAAAATCAATGCCTCTTTCCTGTGCATAACCCTTTGCAACAAGCCGAGCCTTATACTTCTTAACTATACCATGAGGTTTACGCTTCAGCTTGTATACCCACTTAGTGCCAATGGCCTTCTTGCCAGGAGGCAAGTCACATAAGGACCAAGTATCATTCTTCATTATTGCATCATATTTAGAGCGCATAGTAGCAATCCAATTTTCCAAATTTTGTGCTTCATCAAGCGAAATAGGCTCAGTTTCATCATAGAGACTAGATGCAGCCACAACATAGCAATTCGATGCAAAAGGGGCACTATGAGAGTTCTAATCGAGACAGAGGTGCATCTAATTTGCTGTCACCCAAGGTTTACACTAGCCATTATCTACACCAGAAATGGAATGATCTGCATCATCACATGAAACCTGCAAAGGCTGAGAAGTTGCCTCATTAGGACCAGCACTAGACTGTCCACCTATGAAAAGAGGCAGCAAAGTATCATACATGTCTTTCGAGCTAACAAATGTCTCCTAGTATGTGAAAGCAATGGATGAATAGCATCTTCCACAAAAACAACATCACGAATAACCAAAATGCATTTAGTCTGTGGATGATACAGACGATAGCCTTTACTTTTAGAATTGTACCCCAAAAAAATAATTTTACTGCTTTATCATCCAATTTTTTGCGATGTTGTTCAGGGACTAATGCATATGCCAAACAACCAAAAAGACGCAGATGAGCAACAGATGGCTTGTGATCATTCCAAGCCTCATATGGAGTGATAGACTGCAGTGCTTTAGTGGGACACCTGTTCAGTACATATGCTGCACACATGACAGCCTCAAGCCAAAAAATATGTGGTAAAGCCTGACTCTTGACCATACACCCCGCCATCTCCATGAGTGACCTGTTCTTTCATTCAACAACTCCATTTTGTTGAGGTGTATACGGCACTATACACTGGTGTTTTATCCCACGTTCAGCCAAAAATGCATTGAAATCAAAAGACATATATTCCCCCCCTTGATTAGAACGGAGGGTGCCCATTTTACATGCTGATAGATTTTTAGCTAAAACCAAAAACTGTTTGAAGCACATGAACACTTCGGACTTTTCCTTCAATGGATATACCCATGCATGCTTGGAAAAATCATCAATGAAAGTCACAAAGTAAAGATAATTTCCAAAAGAAGGTGTCTGCGTAGGACCACAGACATCACTATGTACAAGCTTCTAAGAAGCCCGAACTGAACCATCTTTTGGAAAGGACGAGCGCTGCATTTTGCCTAAAATACATCCTTCACAAACATGTTTTCCAAGTGCCTGAAGTTCAGGCAAAGAGGACACCATTTCAAATTTCTGCATGCATAGCAAACTAGCAAAACTCAGATGACCAAAGCGTGCATGCCAAAGCTTTGCATCTAACATAGCCTGAGAATCATTTACTACACATGCCAAATCATTTATAGATCTTTCATAGTCTATGAGCTTATATAGCCTACGACATAAAATGCCAGAAGCAATAATCACATCGCCATTTCACATATCATGAACTGTACATCTATCATCCATAAATTTCATAACCAAGCCAATCTTGGCTAATGCAGAAACTGATAACAAGTTCTTTTTGATCCCTGGCACAAATAAAGCATCTGACAAAGTGAAAAAACTACCATCAATAGTAGGCAAAATGATCTTACCAACTCCGAGGATTTGTTGGCACATGTAACAGTATTCCCTGTAGGGGCAGACTTGAGTGAAGAGAAGAAACTGCGCTGCGAGGTAATATGTTTGGTTGCCCCAGTCTCAAAATACCAAACATCTGAGTCTACTGTAGACATGCACTGCTCATGAGAAGATAGGTCAAAACTGCAGACAGTAGTAAATGCCCATTCTTCTTCCTGCACAAGATTAGCAGACTCCGTTTTTTTGTGTAGAGGCCTCTACAACAACCATTCGAGCCTCTTTCTTCTTTGCCTCTTTAGCAGCTAGTTTTGGAAAGTTCTTTACGATATGATCATTCCCTTTACAGTATTTACAAAACAATTTCTGCTTTTCTGATTTCTTCTCATCTTTATCTTCCTTCTTCGAATGTGCAAAATTAGCAGATTTCTGCTTACTAGTTGAAGAGCTCCATTTTCCTTTGCCCTTCTGACCAGCCAAGAAAGCTTGATCTACAACTCGCATAATGGTCCTGTTCTGCCTGGATTGATCTTCCTACAACAGAACAAAGAGTAACTCCTCAAATGATAAGGCATTTGGATTGCCTTTCATCATCAACAAAAGAGTAGAAGCAAAACTCTAATATGAATCAGGAAGGTCATTCAAAACGGTCTGCACAAGTGAGTTATTTGGTATAACCTCATCAGCAGAAATTAATTATTCCTTCAAGTTTTTGATCTTCGTTAGGAAATTGTCCATAGAATCACCTTCATTCATATGCTCACTCTCCAATTGTTTATGGAGGTAAGGAATATGATCCTGATTCCTAGCTTGGTACAATGTGGTAAGTGTATCCCAAGCATCCTTAGCTGTTCTGCAAGAGCGAATGTGAGGAATAATGGCACATTTGACAGACAAAGCTATCAATGCATGTGCGTTGGCATCTCTGCCATCCCAGCGAATCTGCTTTGCAGTAGGTGCACCAAAAACCGCAGCATGAATAGTAATATGCAGAATATCACCATCTTCGACACCTTTTGCATCAGCTTCAGTACCTGTAGTTGCAACAGTTGTAGGTGTGATAGGACGTTTTTCGACACCCTGCACAATGTTCCATAGTCCTTTTGCAACCAGCACATGTCGCATCATATAAGCCCATAATGGGTAGTTGGTACCATCCAACTTATCCTCAACAGCCAACATATGAAATTCATCACTACTTTCAGCCATGGCCGGTGACTAAAATACCTTGATGCAGAAAATTGACTGTATCTCAAAAAGTTGAACAGAACTACCCAGACGAATTCCACTAGACCTATAGTAGACTTCGAGACGCTTATATTGGCAAACAGAAATTGGTATATACCTTTGGCACAAAAAGATGAAATATCCTGCACAAGCACTGCGATAGTGCAATCGGAGGCTGAAACGAGATTGCAAACAGAGGAGTGTCGATGGCACCCTAGATGAAGCGACGACCTGCTCTGATACCAATTGTTGGAGATAGACATCTGTGGAAGCACGCAAACAACACAAGGAAGAAGAAGAAGCTTGGAGCACAACACACAATATTGAATGTATTACTAGAGAATGTACAAAGATAAGTAGCCCATTAGGGCAATAGGCGTATATACAAGTCGGGGGAAAAAAACCTCCTGAAGAGGGAAAAAAGTGCCCCGGCGGTCCTAGAGTGTTCACACACATCACTACCTAAATATATCAATAGACAAGGATACCATAATTTGTAGATTCACATAGTTTGGGTGTGTAGATTAGAGAGAGCAGAAGAGACAAGGAAAGCACGCATTCCTGCTTATGAGGCAGTCACATTTCCAAAAGAAAACTAACACATAAACTTTTTGCCTCTATGACCTTTTCTCCATCCTTTCCCAAATTTCTTTTATCTATATGTAGATAACAGGGGGCGACAAAAAGAATGGAGACCTTAGCTCTAAAGAAATCTTTGCAAGTGCCTATCTCCTAGAGGACTCAATTACATAACCCAAACGGTTGCGTCTAGGTCATTTGAATGGAAGAAATGTGGATATGCATGAGAAGCTCCGATATTCACTTGTAAGAGCTACATTGGAGAAGACAGTCCAGCTGAAACATACAGTGATGGATAAGGAGGAAGATAAGGTTCTAGAGACATCAAGGACAACAAATCCTCAAATGTTGGAAAAGTATTTATAGGAGGGCTTTTATGGGAAACATTAACGAAAAACATCACCAAACATTTCAAGAAATAGGGTGGGATAACAGATTCCATTGTGTTGCATAATCATTTGGGTTTTGTGACCTATGCAAATCCATCTCTTATTGACAAGGTGATCAATGATATGCACCTTATTGACCAGAGAACAGTTGAAATCAAGAGGTTTATACCTCGTGAGAGTATGGTGAAAGGGCCATGCACCAAGATGATATTTGTGGGTGGACTTCTTACGTGTGTCACTAAAGGAGTGTTCTAGAACTTCTTTTTGTAGCTTGCTAAAGTGGTTGAGAACCAAGTTATGTTGGAGCATAGTACAACAAGATATAGAGGCTTTTGTTTCATCACTTTTGATAGTTAGCAAGTAGTAGATGAACTTCTATCAAGAGGGGGAACTGTTGAGATAGTGGAAAGCAAGTGGTAGTCAAGAAAGTGGAACCACAGAAGTGGAGAGAGGAGCCTGATCTAGGATATGGTCATTTGGAATAGGTAGGAAGTGGATAGAGATCAAGAGATTATGATTCTTATGATGGACATGATTTTGGAAAGTTTGGTGGTATGTATGGTGGACCATATGGCTTTAGGAGTGGGGTTATGCTGATGGGCCCTATGATGTAGGAAATGGTGGTTATGGTATTGATGCTCTTGGAGTTTATGGAAGTAGTGGTGGCTATGGGGGCTATGGTGTAGGTATGCTTAGTGAGTTTGACTTAGACTCATATGTAGGATTAGGATAGAGTTCATTTGCTAGAGGTTACGGTGGTCACATTCTTAGCTTAGCTAGATCATATGGAGATAGTTATGGACCATCAACCTAATACGAAAGTGGTTCTGCATATCGGTGCAACTACAATATTAGAATGCTTCCATGATAGGTACATGAAGCTGAGACTCAGTTGCCCATAGCTGCCCCTTCTTGTGTTCAAGTTGGTGCTCTCCTAGATCATCATATAGGACTGGTCTTTAATGAATTCTAGGTGCATAATGACGATTTTTTTTTTCTTGAAAGTCATTTCAAAATCGGCCATCACATTGGATCAATACAACGGCGGGAGGTGCTTGTGGTGCTTCATAATGCTAAGAATATTATAGATGATCCAACTCATTTGGAATATGAGATTTGTAGTAGTTTTCAATTGAAAGATTCGGGTTTGTAGCTTGCTATAAGCAAAAATCGAGAAGGAATGGCATGCATGGATCACATTATAGAAGTCATTGAGGGAAAATTTTCTAAAGGAGCATTTCATGCATCATTCCAATGTTTTCTTAACTCACTGATGGGAAGATGACATAAATGTGTGGTTGAGTGGCTGAGAGTGGAGAGGGAAGAGTTTAAAGCAGATGGTCATGTGCAACAACTGGTTATTGACACAACAATGCAGCTAGCATAGCTGAATGAAAAGGTTTTGCTGTGGAAATGACAATGCAAAAAATTCTTTCTTACCTATGTCTTTCTAAAAGGACACCATTCTGACCATTCTGGTTTACGAACTCATGTATGTTTACAAGAATGCATTTTTTGTCAAGAGGAACAAGCTATACAACATAGTAATTAATGAAATGTAGGCAGGTGGGTGGGCACAGTGGGAGCCACTCACACTCTCAACGCCCAATCAAATGTATGATTATGCACCATCATAATAGAGATTGTGATTATGGTTATGCATTTTCTCCAGAAATAGTATGCACAAAAGCAGAGTTGCTATGGTAGAAAACGTTTGATATGCACGAGTAAGAGATTTGGCCAAAACACTGAATGTTGTCACGTTCAAAATTCTGTTACAACGAGCGATGTTGTGGGTGGTAGCCAAATTTGAATGAGCTCAACGACTTTCTCAATTGTGATCCTATTGTTGCAATGGTTTGGGAGGGTCTATGCGTGATTAAATATGGTATAAAGTCATGTTGTGGAGTAACAAGGAACTGATAATGCAAAATCAACATCAATGGTCTCTCAACAAGCTTGCAACAGTGGCAATGTGGCTAAAACAGAGCATTTGAGTAAAAGTATCTAGATGCAAGTCAATGTTGTATCTAGTGTGGGGAAATCTTTGCATGCATAAGAGAGAACTCTTTGGCACAACTACCTTGAGAGGACAAGGTCCTACTGATTGATTCTTTCAAGCGTGAAGATTGATGAAGAATCAATTGTGGAAGAAAAAAAAGTGAGGTTAGATGCATTAAAGAGAGCTCTAGAAGAAGAAAAGGTGGTACTAAGAATAGAGTTGGAAAAGGAGAGAAATGTAGTTGTTGTGGCCACTAGTGAAGTAATGGCCATGATTTCAAGACTTCAGGAAGAGAAACAGGTAATGCAACTCCAGAGGATTCCCAAGGAAAGGGCAAATTATGATGAACATGCCATCAAGTGCCTAATATAGAATCAAAGAAGGGTCTGAATGATGTTAATGGCGAAGGAGTTTTCGATGGTAGCATGGCCAATTCTAGTGCACACATTCCCTCAATAAGTTATGGAAAAGCAATGCATGTCATTACTACGGGGACACATCCTAGTGGTACTAGTAATGGACTATGCAAGGTAGTATGTTTGATAGTTACAGTAGTCATCCTTTTAGACATGATGGAGGACACATGTCGAGGGGATATGGCATTGGAAGTTCTCAACATGGTATTCATATATTTTCTGGAGCTCCTAGTCTACTCCTAGTATGTCTCATGCTCAGGAGATCCGTCATATGGTGATATAAAATCAAGGCACAAAAATGGTCTAGGGGAACCAAAACAAAACATGGTGAAGCATTCATAATGCACTTGCCATAAATGTACCAATGCAACCAAAGCTAGCTGCTCTACCAATTCCTCAAAGGCAACGGAATTTGAGTGGCAGGCACACTCTTGTCCAATCATGACATCATCCGTTCAATTGCTGAAATGGATGTGAATGTTATCACAATTGAAAGCTTGCAATCTGATCAAAATTGCAGAAAGTATTAAAGCAGGGAGCTAATCATGCAACTAAATATCAGTCTTGGTATTGATAGGATGAATTAAAATGGATTCACTAAGTAGGGAGGCTTGGACTTGATTCCACACTCTCCAAAAATGCATGCCACTATGTCTTTAGCACACAAAACGGATATACAATAGAAACTCCACGTGGAAGCCTCAGAGGCTTTGGAATCATCCAAACCTAATCTTTGGCAATCCCAATCTATGGTGATCAAGCAGTGCAGCTGGAGTTCCATTCTAGATGAACCCAATGTTAGGTACAGAGATTGGAGCAGTAGCACATGCATTACAGAGAGTGGTTGTTAGTGTATAGGAGGGTTTAGGATGGGTGGACTCTGCACTGCCTCTTCTTCATAGTTTTCTCGAAAAAGCAAGACAACATCAAAAGAATATGCACGATTCACAAATATCTACTGGAGAGAGAGATATGAGAGTAACAGTGAGAGAGAGAAGTTCCTATTTTAAGGTTAATCCGACTACTTGAATAACGTTAAATGAAATGAACTCTTGGGCATGTTTGGGACCAGATTGATAGCAGTATGGCAGAAAACTGAATTGAGAGCTAAAGGTTTTGAATTAGGTAGGTATACATGTGGACCACGCTATGAGAGATTAAATGAATTCAAGAGACATCAAACCATTGAGGTGACTGGAGAAACGCAAGGAGGAGGGGAAGAACAATAACAATTGAGTAATGTGAGTAAAAACTATTTTGAAACTAGGAAATAAGGTTGTCTTTTCTTGTTCTTGAATTTGGTTTCTCAACACATGAATGATGATTAAAACTATATCCTTCTCCTTTTCAAATGCCTTATCGTCAAATGATTAATGTCTTGCTCTAAGTTTAATTGCATCTTCAGATTCTACAAATTATGAAATTGAATTTGTACATGAACCACATGGTTAACTCTTATTCTATGACCTTGGAAAAATGTACCATATGTTTATGGTGTTAAATGTCTTTTTGATTCTTGTTAGAAGAACCGATTAGAAACCTATTTACACATATAAAAAAGACACTAAAAAAACACACAGAACTCCAAAAAATTTTCCAAACACCTTCAAAAAAACCAAAAAAATATTAAAAAATATTCAAAAAGTCAAAAAAATTGTTTCAAAAAAACATGGGAAAGAAAAAAGCAAAAGAGAGATCGAAGGGGGAGAAGATTGAAAAGAAAGAGAACAATGAGATGTATGAAAAACTCACACATAATAAGGGTGAAATTGGTGAAATATCTAAGGGGGTATGCTCCTTACTTGCAACAAGAGAGTATAACAATACTTTTGTGGATTTAAGAATAGGATATTATCATAGAAGAATGAGTGTTTTCATCAATCCTAATTGTGAATGGAATTTAATTCATATTCATTTAGTGAATATCATTTTGGAGAACATTCAACCAACCACTCATACCTCTATCCTCATAAATGGTGAATATTATGATTGCATTGGTGAAGATGTGTTGCATATTATGGTGGACGATATGCATTTTGTGGAAACATTTTTTGTCATGGAAGCTATAGATGAAGACTTGATCATAGGCACTCAAAGGTTTGTTTCACAAAAACATAAAGAGTTTGAAGTGTCTTGTCCATCTATTATGTCCACTGCTACATGTGTGCTTATTGAAAACCCATCTTTTTTATCTAACCACTCCTTGAGTAAGTCACAGGAAGCCTTGGCAATTGGAGAAATGGAGGAATTCATGTGCTTGGATGATGTGAAAGGGGCCTCTCTTCCTCTAAACTTGGATTCCTCTCATGAATCCATGAGCACGGATGGTCTACACTTGGATCATCCAGAAGGAGATAAAAAAATACTTTGTATCCAGTCTATGGAAGATAAAGTGATATCTATGATCAACCATGAAAATCCATCACCTATTTTTACATCTAGAGAATCTATGTGTAATAAGGATAAATGTATCGCTGAATCTCTAGATCAATCTCAAACCACAAAACCCTATGATCCATTTCATGAGCATGTTGCATGTATAGAAGATCAACCCTTGTTGAATTCCCCATGTAAAGATGAGTTCTCCCTACAAATTCACATAGAAGGCTGAAAAGACCCTTACATGAAGAAGACCAAATTCCATTTCCCTTTTAAGGTCAAGCAAATTTTTGTGGCCAAAAAACTACTTAGAGCCCAACCAAATCACACTATGATATGGGTACCAAAGAAATCCCTTCTACAAAATCAACCCTCTCACAATAAAATTCATAATCTATGGTGTAGATCCATGATAACTTACCTCAATCAAGCCAAAACCAAAAAAGATACAAGGAGAAACTTCAAGGCAAAGAACAATAAAGCAAAGACATTTTGGCAGCCTAAAACCTCTTTGTGCAGCATCCATGGGTATCTATCCTACTCAATGCTAGCATATGTTCAAGATGCACACCAAGTATGCACAACAATAGGGCCTCATTCAAAGGCCAAGCATTAGGCACACTAAGTTTAACCCAGGCACATAGAGGGCACATGTACATACATTGCAAAAATCTGCTTTTTATTTTTCTTTTTTCAGGTTAGAGGACATAGGTATCATCCATTTCAAATGGTTGATGGAAAAGATAAGGTTCTTGGAGTTGGAAATTTGAAGAATGCCTCATCATCGCCTCACCCTTGAGCACTTTGCTCAAGATCCATCCATTTTTGCACCATTGTTTTTTGTATGCATGCTGTAGAGCATGCATAGGCAGTTTTTTGTTTTCCACCCCTGCACCCTTAGTCCACACCCATGCACATGGACTAAGAAAAGATGAATTACATTCATCTATTATACATGTCATTACATTACATCATGACATCTTCATTATGTACCTCTATTACTTAAAAAAAAAAGGGGGGGAGAGAGAGAAGAAGAAGAAAGAAGCAACTAGCATCCTAGCATTTACACATCAAAGCACAGAAAACCAAGGAAGGACGGCCGACTCCAACACAAGAACAAAAGCAAACTTGATGTAAAGAGCAAGAATGAAGCACTCCAAATAAAGGACCAAGGACTCAAATGAACTTCAAAGCACACTTCTCAAAGAAGCTCCACACTTGCAAAGGTTTTGTCGAGGATGAAAAAGTCAAGGAGGGGGAAGTGTTGATGACACACATATAATTCTTGGATCCACTCTTATTCATCATCATTGGTACCTTTTTCTACCTTTTTATTCAGTTTAATAAGTACTCTTGTATAAGTGTATGTGAGTTCCATACTAGTGAATAAGATTCGTGCTCCTTTTAGTTGAGAAATCCCACATAGCATGCATTTTGCCCATTTTCTTTATAAAGAGCTCACTACCTCTCATTTTGGGGAGCATTCTAGAAGATAGTGAGATCATGCTAATTTGAAGAATGCTTGGAGAGCTCTTGTTTTCATTATGATGTGCTTGTGTTCTTGTTCCTTTCATGCCTCATGCTTGTGATATGTTAATTTGATAATTAATGACATGATTATGCATGTGATTAAGTATGTGTGTCATTAAGGATGCTTGCTTCTTATTTCACCTGTAGTCTTGTTGCGAATGTCGTGCTAACAAAGCACCATTGCATCTGTTGAATGCTTCTACGTGACATTTGGGTCTCATGAGATGCTTATCGGTTGGACAAGTATGAGTTGTGATGCTACATCAACACACATGTCCAATAATTTTTTGAAGTGCTACATGCCAACATGTTTTATGGTAAGAATCAAAGTTTTTTGAAGTTTTACATGCCAACACGTTGTCTGGAAAGATTAAGGGTGGTATTGTGTCTAAGCATGCGTTTGGCCCTAAAAACCCCTTCATTACACCAAGATTTAATCATCCATTTGCCACCAACTTGTTAGCCATAACATCATGAATGCCAAGGCCTCCCATATCCTTTGGGTTGGAAGAAATAGTCCATTTAATCTTTGACAAATCCCCTCTATAGAAACCATCGAAAGGAAACTTTTAACGGATTCTTTCCATCTTTTGTAAGTCCTTGTGACTTGGCCTCCACCATGCTAAGAAAGAATATACTAGAGGACAAGAGGAAAGTGTTAGTGACCATAGAACATCCCACCACATTCAGTTGCATACCCTTCCAATAACATAGCTTATTGTCAAGTTTGGCCAACACCCAATCACACTCATAACACATGCGAGCTTTGAAGTCCTAGCTTCCATGAACAATGATTGAAAGTGCACAGCTAGCATTAGAAAACATGACTCCATGTTCCAATTTCTTGGTATGAAGAGGGTAGAGTATCAAAGCCTCGAAAGATCCAAGAGACTTTGGAACAAAGGCTTTTAAACATGGGTTCACCTTTGGAATGAAGAAAGAAGATGCTAGATCAAGTTTAAGGAGATAAAGCCTACATGTGAAGTAAATTTTGAAGATTGGTTCCTTCTAAGACATAGAGTCAATGCGTGGCATGAAAAAAATACCTGCCTCATGTTGGGTCATGATATCTTGCATTTGAATGGCTTGAAGTGGCAAAACAAAAATGAAATGGAGGACATTTCGAGAGGTAGAAGAAACTTGGACCGCCATCTTTCGATAAGGAATGATGTCTAAATTAGACGTGGGTTAGATCAAATTTCAAGTTAAGGGACCTCTCGCATCCCCTCATTGAGAATAAGGTAGTCCTCATGTGGAAAATTCTCCATCGTGAAATAATATGGACCAATGTCAAAGCTAATAAAATTAGCAATGCTCTCTTATGGTGTAGGAAACGCAACAATGGTAGAGAGGACTTAAGCCACCTTTTGTTGTATTTTTCATAGAGCATCATTATTTGGTAGTGCCATAGCAAGCTCATTTTGTTGGGCGAGCATGTGAATTGTAAGCAAGCTTTGCTTGGTGAAGCAATTTGTTGCTCATCCATGTTGTGGAATGCTACTAGGATGAAGTGCTATGGAAAATTTGGAAGGAAATGTGTGCAACCAAGATCGACAAATCTTCCAAAGAATAGTCAATAGAGAAATCCCTTAGTTCCCTTGGTTGAAGGATTTGTGAATGTAAGAAAACCCCCCCTTTAGGCACCGTAGGGTGCTCATCTTAGTTAACAACAAGATTAGAAGCAAATGGGTCTCACATGAAGAACATGAATAAATCGTAGACTTCTTTGTAAATATCTCTAGTCAACTTCCAATTTTCATTTTTTATAATTTAAAGCAGCTTTGTCAAAAAAAAAAAGTTCAGAATGCTGAATATTTCTTGACATCAACTAAAGATTATGTCGATACATGACCCTCTCAGCAATCCAAACTTCAAATATATGCTTCAAGAACGGTCTTCTTCGAAGTTTCTTTGTGCAAAAAGAGGACTAAACGTGCAAAGCCACGGCAAAGGTCACGATAACATTCTAAACAATTCTAAAAGCCGTGGCTTTGCCCGTTTAGTCCTCTTTTTGCACAAAGAAACTTCGAAGAAGACCGTTCTTGAAGCACATATTTGAATTTTGGATTGCTGACAGGGTCATGTATCGACATAATCTTTAGTTGGATTTCAAGAAATATTCACCATTCTGAACTTTTTTTTTTGACAAAGCTGCTTTAAATTATAAAAAAATAAAATTGGAAGCAGACTACAGATATTTACAAAGAAGTTCTACGATTTTTTCATGTTCTTCATGTGAGACCCATTTGCTTCTAATCTTGTTGTTAACTAAGATGAGCACCCTATGGTGCCTAAAGGGGGGGTTTTCTTACATTCACAAATCCTTCAACCAAGGGAACTAAGGGATTTCGCTATTGACTATTCTTTGGAAGATTTGTCGATCTTGGTTGCACACATTTCCTTCCAAATTTTCCATAGCACTTCATTCCTAGCTAGTAGCATTCCACAACATGGATGAGCAACAAATTGCTTCACCAAGAAAAGCCTTCTTACAATTCACATGCTCGCCCAACAAAAGGAGCTTGCTATGGCACTACCAAATAATGATGCTCCATGAAAAATACAAGAAAAGGTGGCTTAAGTCCTCTCTACCATTGTTGCATTTCCTACACCATAAGAGAACTTGCTAATTTTATTAGCTTTGACATTGCCATATTATTCCATGATGGAGAATTTTCCACATGAGGACTACCTTATTCTCAATGAGGGGATGTGTTGGCAGCAGTCAGGGAACCGAAGGAGCCACAAGACGAAGAGAGTCAGAGCGAAGGGACAGCACAAGCAGACACGGCAGTCAAAGAAGATCTGGCAAGTAGGCCATCTAATTTTTCAAGACATCAAGGAGTTGAGCACACAAGAAGAAAGAGCAAGTAGGGAGCTCAAAGAGGTGTATGACAAATCAATAGAGAAAACCCCTACACAAATAGTGATTTTCATCACTAAAAACCATTGTAAATATCATTTCGTATTTTGGTAGCTCCATTTTGTGCAAGCCAAGGAGTCCTTGAGCTTGAGGAGCTTTAGAAGTATCTACCTGCCAATTTTCATATTTTTTAGATCTCGTTTGAGCCCTCTAATAAGCCCTGGAACCTAATTTTTAACTAGGCCGGACACTAGGTCTGAACAGGGCCAAAGCTAGTCAAAAACTATAAAAGGAGCTAGAGAGCTCATTTTTGAGGTTAGATTGTAATTGAAACTAAATTGTAAGAGCTTCTTGAAAGTAATCTAAAAACTCCATTGCTATTCACTCTTTGTCTTACTGTGTGTGCGCGTGTGTGTGTATGTGTGTGCATGTTAGTGTGCTTCTCACTCACGCACTTGTGCTTCCACTTGCTCGAGGTCTTCATACCATCCTCACGTCTTCCCGGATTGACATTAAAGGAGGTGCTACTCATCACTGAGCTACACCAAATTTTGGCGCCGTTGCCGGGGATCGAGCTTTGAGGACGAGCGTGTGATGGTAAGACGTAGAGTTGACGCGTTGGAGTTGTAGGTATTTTCTTCACTCTCATCGATTTTCTTTTACTTTCTTCACCATCTTCATCACCATCGTCATTATCACCATCTCCCACCTCCATCTCCATCATCGCGAAAATTTCTGTTTTTTTATCATATCACCATCTCCACCTCATTTCCCTCATTTCCCTTGTGAGAGAGAGCAAGAGAGCAAAATTGTGTGTGTTGTTTTTGCATGTTTTCTGAGCTGTGTTGCAGGTACAGGCTGTATCACATCAATCGATCGCGATTGACAGGTCAACGACCGACACAGTCAACGATCGACACGGTCAACGACGGTTTGACCACGACCGACAGAGCCTACGCGTGACACGTGTCAATCGCGATCGAGCCATCAATCGCGATCGACCAATCAATCGCGACTGACAGCCCACGACGGCTCTGTCAATCGCGACCGACAGGGTCAACGACGGTTTAACCACGACGGACAGACCTCGCGACCGACCTGTCAATCGCGATCGACACATCAATCGCGACCGACAGAGTCAACGACTGTTTGACCACGACTGATTGACTTTTCGGAGCTCCTGTCAATCGCGATCGACACGTCAATCGCGATTGACAGCCACGACGGACCTGTCAATCGCGATCGACACGTCAATCGCGACTGACCTGTCAATCGCGACCGACAGACTTTGCGAACGCGTTAGAAGGGCAAATTAGGTCAAATTTTTAAGGGTAAAATAGTGGTCTAAATTTCGGCCAAGTGTGGGACAAACATTAGGGTGTAGCATTGCATTACGAGGGCACGACCCAAGTAACTCGAGAAATTCCTGTTTGCCTGATAACCTGGATTAATCCTGTTTTAGCCCCAAAACCCTGAACTGGCATAACTTTCTCTTACAAAATCCGTTTGCGGTGATTTCTGTTTCGTTGGAAAGCTCGTGGGGAGCACAACCAAAACATCGACTGGTTATAGTTAAATTAAGATCAGGAATATTAGCTAGGGTATTTTGAAGTTGACCATACCCAGGGGGAACAAAAATTCAGGGATCTCTAGAACTGTGTTCAAAAAATCATAGTGCCAAGTGGTGAAGTGTTACCTGAATAAAAATGATTGGTTCTGTCTTTTGAATTTAAGTCTTGAGCTAACAGTGGGCCTTGTACAGGTCCTTTGAGAGCAGCGAAGGGTACACAAAGCAAGAGTAAGTGCAGGCTTGGGAACACGTGTCCTGGGCACACCAGGGCAACAACACAAGGAAAGGACTTCAAGGTTGGAAAACCCGCAACACCCTCTGTCAATTCTTAGTTTAGGCTAAGTGCGGGTAGTGTTAGAAGTAATTCCAGGCAACGATAGGCACGAGATAAATCGAAGACAATCTAAGAAATCAAGTGCAAGTCGGGAGATAACCTGTGTGTGTGGACGACAACCTTAAAGGAAAGGGACCTAACGTGAAACGACCAAACTAAAGTGCGAAATTAAACTCAAGTATTCCTAAAGACGTGATATCAGACAAGAGTATAAACACAATAATCAACATAAAAAGGGAATTAAGTAATTGATACAAGAATTCAGAAACGTGGTTGTACCTGGGACAAATTGGGTTAATCAGTTAGGCATATGAACCTGAGATCAGGGCGACATCTAGTGAGGGAGAGACAAAGCCTTAGGTCTTCAGAGGCTAGTGTTAATCACACTGCTAGGTCTTGGGCCCAGCAGTTGAGCCACCACTCGTACTACCCTAGCTCTGAGACCAGTGAGTCAGAGATGTCTCAAGGCATGGACAGACCTACGGGAAGTTCAGGAGTGCCTTACTTGTACAGGGTAGAAGGCCCTTACAAAACACAGCTGGAATACCTTAGGACCAACCGATTAGGTGCTAGCATCTATGAGGACGGCTTAGGAAGATCTGTGGTACAGATTAAGAATCCTGATCAATCCATTGGACTAGAGCACCTAGCAGTCAAATTTGAAAACGGTGCATACCTGGACAAGGAAGGAACCATATACGTAGTCACCAGTCACCCAGATAGGACAGATGAATTTGGAAATGAAATCTCTGAAGCGGACTTAGGTGACCTAGAACAAGGAAACATGGGTGCAGAACCTAGAACCCCTCGAGGTAAATCGGTTCTCACTAGGATTATCACACCGGAGTGGATTCCCCAGGATAATAAGAGCATAGAGTTGCTCCTCAATCGAGAGACTGACGAAGCCTTTTGGAGGTACAAACCTGATCGGCCAACTGATATAGGAGCAATCATGATCTATGAGTTTAAAGATCCCGATAGCCCAGGTAGAGTGACCTACTTAGATCACTCTTCGGAGAGGATCTTTGTGGTGACAGAACATGATAGGCATGCTTACACTTGGAAGGGTGAATTCATTTTTCCCCAACCAAGATCGAATGTATCCTATGGTCACCCTGGAGCTGGAACATCCCAAGCTCATGGAATGCCAAGAGACAGAAGTAGAGATAGGCCAGAAGTAAGCTTTGCTAACCCAGTGGGCAGAGAAAGAATGAGGACGGAAACAAATAGAGTAGAGCCTGAGGTACTTAGAGCTCACAGGGATCAAAGAAATGCGGAGGAGTTCCCTTTACCACGACCTAGAGAGCACACAAGGACCTTGAGACCAACTCAGCTAGTTAAGTCCATGAAGAACTACTTTGATGGCACTGGAGATCCATACGATCATGTGGCTGAGTTTAGACAAGTCCTGAGAGCTGAACAAGTGGAGGATCTATTCACTCAGTACAATGCCTTTGGTCTGACCCTTAGGAACACTGCCCTGACATGGTTTCAGCCGCTAAACGAGAGGCAGTTCAGGAGCATAGACCAACTCCTAGAGGCTTTCATCATTGAGTTCTCTAAGAGTGGCATAAGACATAATACCTCCTCATTGATTCAAAGCTTCAAGCAAACCCCTCAAGAGACCGTGAGACTGGCAGGACGAAGGTTTAGGCAATATCTTGAAAGATGCCCTGTCCCCGAGCTACCCACACCAGCTAAGCAAGTGGCTTTATTCTTGGATGGATTGCTAAGTACCAAATTGAGATCTTATGTGTACTTGAAGGACCCTAGGACCATAGAAGAGTGTGTACGCATGTGCATTGATATTGAGGATAACCTAGGGGAGGAGTTAGAGCTTTCCAAAATCTACAAAGATTCTGATGGTGCCTCTAGCCTCTCTTCCACGCATTCCACATCGATCGAGGAACTTGCAGAGAAAGTTGCTCAGAAACTAGGTGTTTCTAGCAAACAAATTCCGAGATTTGCCCCTGTGAAGAGATGCTACACCTGTGGCGGCGACCACATGGCAAATGTATGTCCCATTATGGCTCAACCCCAAGTAAATCCTAGTAGCCAGTACTGCACCATAGAACGGAGATACACCAATCACACCGCACAAGATTGCCCATACAACAAACAGGCGGTTAGGCAACCCAACCCTCAACCATACCCGCAACAAGGAAGATACCAGAACCAGTACCCGCCACAGCCATATGGCAGGCCACAACAAAACTATCAACCACAATACCAAAACCAACAAAGACCTCAGCCAGTGTTAGCTCAACAACCCCCTGCCCCAGCTAATGTGATTTCGGTAAAGTATGCTGTGGCAGAAGAAAACCTGAATAGAGCTATAGTCCCTGTGACACCCTTGAACTCTGAAAGTGACCCGAGTGACCATAGCTTTGATTCTACACATGTGGATAGTCCCCAGGCGTACTACATGCAGTCTCCAGAACATGATGAGCCCTACTATAGTGAAGAGCCGAGTGAGCCTGGTTGGGAGTCCAACTACACAAACGTCATGTATACAAACCCCAACCCTCGACCCCAACCTAGGCAGGTAAGAACCCCATTCCCTAGGGGACCATGTTACAGATGTCAGGGAGATCACCTCATTCGTGACTGTCCCTTGCCTCCACCTACCCAACCCCAATCAGTAACGATCCAAGGCTATTGTCAGGAGTGTGGAAAGGAGCATCTCTTACGGGATTGTCCTAAGAATCCCAACAATATGCCAAAAATCACTCCTATAAACGTTATTGGGTTAGTGGTAGACTCCACAGGGAGTGTGACTTCCACTGCACCAGTGCAAGTGGTCACGAGAGCTCAAGCATTGCAGCAAAACCAAGCTGTAGATCAAGATCAGGGAAAGAGCCCAGAAGTCAGTGAAACGGAGAGCATAACCAAGAAGAGAACTAGAGCTTGGAGAGATAGTCGGGAAAGAATGAAAAGACAATGGGCTAAAAAGATGAGTGAACTTGAGGAAAGCATAAAAGAAACCAAAGCCAAGATAACTGAACTAACATCTCAAACTCCCTCTCACACTACCCCACCACCACCTTTCCCATTGCCATCCGACCCGCCACCTTCCAACCCACCTCATACAATTGCACCACCCCCTAGAGCAGGATCAGTATTAGCTGATCCCACTCCTGAAGATATAGACATGATGCTTAAAGCATATCAGGCCAGAATCCAAGAAGGGCCAAATGTAATGGATCATGACAAGTGCTACCCTAGGGCTGACCTAGAGATAGAAAGAACCAAGCTTTGCGCGAAAATGGTCGCATTGGCTCAGACTATGTTTGAAGCTAGTCGCCTTTTCAATTACTCGGGCTCAGCCAAGACGCAATTACACTTGGATGGACTTCTAGAGAAGTTAGAGGGCATAATTGCAAGATCTGCCAAGGAAGAAAAAAATCAAGAAAGAAATAAAGCAAGCAAAAACATGACTCATCCCCCATTGGAAGTTTATGTGCCCAATTCCACGGAACCAGACAACCCCTCCTCCTTAGAAAGAATAGAGAGGCTAATTGCACAATCAGAAAAGGAACCTGCCCCTCAAAGAAAGTAAAGGGCAAGAGAACGGATAAGCCAGCCTCTTCAGGAAGCCCATGTGCCTCCTCAAGAAGCTTATCTTTCCCCCCAAAAGGCAGATGAGCCTCCCTCGAAAGCTCACGTACCTCCACAGGTTGCCTACATTCCTTCTCAGGGAGCATATGAGCCTGTTCGGAAAAGTAATAGAATAAGTAACCCTCCCCAGGAAGCTTGTGCTCCAGCCATCTATGAGAACGAGGAGAGAGCCAACGATAGAATAAGCCCTCCTTCCCAGGTTGCTTATGCGCCTAATTCTACGGAGCCAGACACTTCTTCTTCTATGAATCAGTTTGCACCAGACTTCCTACGAGAGATTCAAGAAGACAAATGGGATAACGAAAGTGAAGTCGCCCCTCCCTTTGAACTTGTGGATGATGCACACGACCAATTCCCACAAGACATCCCATCTATTTACGGGGAACATGAGAGTACTCAGTCTCACGAGAGATTGGACTTTGAATCCAATTCCATACAAGAGCTACCCCATTTCACAGGCCCATGGGAAGCAAAGTCCACGTGTATGAGAGCACCCACAGTCATGGTAAGAAACGAAGATTCAGTCATACCTAGGAACACAGAGGTAGTGAAAAACACAAAAGTGCAGTGCAATCTCAAGTTAGAAGAGCTACTCAAGGTTAGACCTGAATTATGGAAACATGTAGCCAAACAAGTACCAGAGATAGCAAAACCTCGTTCCCAGGTAGGATCACATAGGACAGTGCCAGAAATACCCTTGGATAAGATAGGAGATATGTGTGAAGGTGAAGAAGGGAACACCTATCTTCCCATTACCTATCAGGAGTACACTACCAAGGCAATTTTGGACTCAGGTGCAGGAGTTGCAATTGCCACCACTTCCCTATGGAAGCGTTGGGGCAAGCCAGCACTCAGGCCAACGAGAATGAAATTGCAGATGGCCGATGGTCATATTGAGAGACCCCTAGGATTGCTAGAAGGAATAACTCTCACCACATGTGGTGTCGAGTTTGAGCATACATTTGCCATATGCGACTTCAGCAAAAATCATGCCTATGAGATGATTTTGGGAAGACCATTTATGCGACAGTTGCAAGTGGTACAGGATTGGGGAACCAACTCCTTGTATTTGCAACACTTGGGTGTTACGACCAAAGTCAATCTCAAGGATTATTCTCATAGAGATGTCCCTCCTATCCAATGGAATCCCATCCATAGAGCCAAAGATGATACAGAATCGGTGCATTCCATAGGGTCTGGATCCTCATGGATGCATGAAGACACTCACTTATGGATGTGCAAGGTAGCAGTAGAAGAAGAGAAGAGAGAGAAAGCCAGAGAGGTAGGTGCGAAAGAAACCCATAGATCAATCCAAGACCCAGCCTATGCACCTCACTGTGATGAGGATGGCTATGACATTTCAGTCTTCTCCATAGAGCCAATCATGGGAGAGGCAATTCTAGAAGAATGCGAACCTAGCCCTGATGCATTTGAGGATGCAAGTGACTCCGATCTCGAGTCAATCATTATGGACCCACCATTTGCATCAGATGAAGAATACTTCCATGAAGTAGAATTTCAACCCCAGAGGCATGGAGAGCTTACAAATGATGTAAGATTAGCCACACATGTGACCCCGAAAGAAGAAGGAAAGAAACGAAAGAAGAGAGAAGCCTCACCAGAAGAGGAAGAATCTTTGTTTGAGGTCCCAGAAAATTTTAAGAAGTATGAGATAGATGACAGGAGAGTCATGATAAGAATGCCTAAACGAGAGGCACAATCAGGAGAGGCCTATGATAACAAAGAAACCACCAAGAAAATAGTAGTGGCCTTAGAAGAAGGAGAGGAGAGATGCACGTACATAGGCCATGACCTAACAAAGGAAGAAGAGCATGCGTTGATAGCCTTGCTAAGAGAATACAGAGATGTATTCGCTTGGAGTTACAAGGATTTGAAAGGTGTTGACCCCGATATATGCTCACACACTATCCCCATGACCTCAGATGCTAAACCCTCTAAGCAAAAGCCCTATACTTATAACGATAATTACGCTGCTAAGATCAAAGAAGAGATAGATAGATTGGTCGAAGCTGGATTTATCTATGAAATTGAGCACACTGAATGGGTATCCCCCATCGTAGTGGTGCCCAAGAAGAATGGCAAGCTGCGTGTGTGCATTAACTTGAAAAAGGTTAATGCAGCCACAATTCGAGATAACTATCCGCTTCCCATCACAGAACATCTCTTAGAAAGAGTGGCAGGCAAGGAAGTGTACAGCTTCCTTGATGGATTTTCAGGCTACAATCAAGTAGCCATAGCCCCAGAGGATCAGCATAAGACAGCCTTTGCCACAGAATGGGGCATTTTTGCTTTTAGAGTAATGCCATTTGGGCTTACCAATGCACCAGCTACCTTCCAGAGGCTGATGTGCCATGTGTTTAAGGAGTTCCTGAGGAAGAGTTTAGAAGTCTACGTTGATGATCTTTGTGCTCATTCCAACATTAGACAAACCCATATCCCTGAACTCAGACAAATCTTTGACAAATGTAGAGAATATCAAGTTTGCCTGAACCCAGAAAAGTGCGTTTTTATGGTCAGGCAAGGCAAGATTCTAGGACACATAGTGTCAAAGAATGGCATATCTACCGACGAAGAAAAAGTGAGAGCCATAGCAGAGCTACCTAGGCCAAAGAATGTCAAGGAAGTACAAGCTTTCATGGGGCATTGTGGTTATTACCGACGATTTATACACATGTATGCTGTCATTGCAAAGCCCATGTACGGGCTTTTGACTAACTTTGAGTGGACGGATGAATGTGAGAATTCCTTCCAGGAACTGAAACGAAGATTATGTTCAGCACCAATCTTAACCACACCAGATTGGAATAAGCCATTCCATGTTCACGTGGATGCATCCAATTATGCTATTGGATGTGTACTCGCACAACCTACTGGCGAAGGTAATATGGATCTTCCAATTGCCTATGCCAGTAGACAATTGAATGCAGCTGAACGAAATTATACCACTACAGAGAGAGAAGGCTTAGGCATGGTATATGCAGTCAAGAAATTTAGACACTATTTGCTTGCAAGTAAGTTTAAATTTTTTACTGATCACCAAGCATTGTTATACCTCGTGAACAAGCCATGTAATACAGGAAGATTAGTAAGATGGTTTCTCTTACTAATGGAATATGATTTCGAGGTTGTGGTAAGGAAAGGGAGGACTCATTTGAGAGCTGACCATCTTTCCAGGCTCACATCTGGAGAAGCCCCACAAGGAGTATCAGACGACCTCCCTGATGCTTACTTGTTTAACTTGGAAGTAGTACCGCAGTGGGCTAAGCCGTTGGTACCAGTATTGACATACGGGCCTAACCATCCAGTAGTAAACACAAGGAATAGAGAAGTTGTGAAAGCCCAAAAGTACCACATCATGGCAGGAAGTATGTACAAGCACACGGATCAAGGGATCTTGGCTTGTTGCGTAGAAGAGGATGAGTACGCTAAATGGTTGCAATTAGCACATGTAGGTGCATTAGAGCAACACTACTCAAAGCAACGAACTTTACAGACCCTAAAAAGACTCGGAGTACATTGGCCAACTATGGAAGCGGATGTCCAAAAGTTGTGCAAGGAATGCCCAATCTGTTGCACTAAACCACCTGTGGAACACGCCACTCTTTATCAAGTATCCATTGTGCCAGATTGGAGTGAACCTCTAGTATCCTTCCTGAGGACAAAAACGTTCCCTCCAGATATGACCTTGGCTAGGAAAAGAAGCTTAGAACAAGAAGCCCAGGATTACTCACTCATTGGTGATAATCTATAAAAACGTGGTAAAGATGGTTACCTAAGGCTATGTGTCCATGAAAGTGAATATCTCAAGATCTTGGAAACTGCTCACCAAGGTGTAGCAGGAGGACACTTTGGACCAGATAGGGTGATCAAGGCAATACTATTTGCGGGCTTCTGGTGGCCGACCCTTCACATGGATGCACATACCTATGTGAAACGCTGTGATGTCTGTCAGAGAACTCAATATCCTATACGTAAAGATGAGATGCCACTAAAACCTATGATGGGTGGACGTGCATTCTCTAAGTGGGGAATAGACTTCATAGGTCCTATTAATCCCCCAGCTAAAGGTTCCCATGCAGAATATATCATTGTTGCAATAGACTATCTAACTAAGTGGGTGGAAGTAAAAGCCACAACGAAGAACGATGCTCAAACAACTGCTAAATTCTTGTTTGAGAATGTATTCACAAGATATGGGCTACCTATAGAGCTAGTTAGTGATAGAGGCACTCACTTCTTGAACGAAGTAATTGAAAATTTGCTCCAAGAATTCTTGGTAATACATAAGAAGTCGGCCCCCTATCACCCTCAAGCTAATGGACAAGCCGAAAGCACCAATAAGATCCTGTGCAATGTGTTGACCAAGCTCGTGAATAATAAACGCTCTGATTGGGACAAACAGCTGCACCATGCTGTTTGGGCATACCGAGTCGCCTACAAAACGGTACTCCAAGCCACCCCCTTTCAGATGGTATTTGGCCAAAATGCTGTGCTACCCTTAGACTTCTTGATTCCTACATTGAGAATAGCACGTGAGCACGAATGGACAGGTCATGAGCTCTCCTCCAGGATCTTTGACCTTGAACGATTAGGAGAAACAAGACTGAGAGCAGCTGCAGGGATATATGCAGCTAAGAAGAGACAGAAGGCATACTTTGATGCCCACGTTAAGGATAAAGGTTTAAAGTCAGGCGACTTAGTCTTAGTCTACACATTGAAGCAACATGCGAGGAAACTGGAGAAGAGAGGCTATGGACCTATGATCATCAATAGGATTTCCACGAGTGGAGCAGTACAACTAGCCACCTTAGAGGGTGATGTTCTCCCAAACTATATTAGCGGATGCAGAGTCAAGTTGTATCAGGAACCTCTCACAGAGGAAATGCTAAGTCGACTCAACACTGCTAAGAAACGCAAAGAGGAAGAAAAGCGAATTCGAGAAGAAGCTCAAGCAGAAGCCCTAGAACGCATACGGAAAATGAAATTAAGGAGACAAGGTGGAGAGCACCCTAGGCAAGATGCATATGCAGATCACGGATATGATATGGCTATGTGTGAAATTTCAAGTGTTAGCTCACATAGGATAACTGATCGACGTCCTTTCATAACCTTAGATATAGGACAAGGAAAGAGTGCAAGGACTGTAAGAGCCTTGATTGACTCAGGTGCAGCCACTAGTGCTGTTAAATTGTCTTACTGTCAAGAGTTGCAATTAATTGTCAATCCTGTGGAAGCATATCTCATAGGATTGGGAGGTGTGGAAACCCCTTGCATGGGCGAGGTGGAACTTCCCCTCTATATTCATGATGAGGCAATGACGGTTAAAGTACTAGTATGTCAAGATGAGGACCTCACGGAACCCCTTGTCTTGGGTCAAGATTGGATCTATGACCAAGCAGTCAACTTAAACCTAAGAAGTGGACTTCTTCAGGTATGGGTGAATCAGACTAGAATTACGATTGAGTTAAATAATGGAGCACTCAAGGAATTAGAAAAGACACGGACTCCTGGTCCCTCCAGGGCTGCACATGAAGTTGATCATGCTGTTCTTGTCCAAGGCTATATGATGCAGAAGAATGAAGACATCAAAAAAGGAGTCAGAACCACAATGGAACTCCCTTCTTTTCCAAAGGCCAGAAGGAGGCAGCAACTCAGGGCCGATCAATCACTGAAGACTCTCCGGGCGAGAGACCAAAAGAACGTGCGAAGTAGAACAACTCAGCCGATGAAACAAATGTGGGCGCGGAAGGACGAGCTACCGACCGTAACTAAGTCGCAACAACGGTCTCAACTTCCTATTAGTAATCAACAACTTGATGCTAATAAGAGGACTCCTAGAGCCTCTGTGGAGAAAATAAAATCTATTTGGGTGCCCAAGAAGTCGAGGAAGGCTAGCCCACAGTCAAGACAAATTTGGGTGCCTAAGGCTTGCTTGCGGGCGCAAATAGCTACGCCGAAGCCACAACCTATACAGCGTAACCCATTCACTCGCACGACCAACATTCACTTGTCTTCAACACTCAAGAACATACCAAGGCCCATGAGCACAAACATACTCACTTGTAAATGGGTCCCTAAAAGGCCTCAATTTCAAGCCGATACAACTATAAAGTTCTCTAGAGCCTCTACGACACCAAGAAAAAGACCCATCCACTGCATTTGGTAGCCTAAGACCTGTAATAAACCCCCCGACCCCAATTTGTAAATTCATCCCCACTTACTAACTGCATTAGTTTCCTAGGACTACCCACGAACTAACTACACACACTGTCTTCGTGCACTTACTAACCACTAACTCACCATCTACCTCATGTTAATGTTGCAACGGGGACCACAACGGATTTATTCTGTCCATTACGATGTTAACACGTGGTTCTATATTCTCACAGAACCAACCAACAAACAGGGCCATGGCAGAAGCAGGTGCAAGTTCGCAAGCCGGATCCGGTGCCCAGATTGTGGACATAGAAACACTCCTCCTCGAGCCACATCTCACCGCAAGGCCGCAAGAACTTCAAGCAGTGCATGTGCTCCCCATTCAGGATCCTCCTCAAGGGCACACTTCTCAAGTAGGTAAGCATGCGCATTGGTTCAGTGATGTCACTGGACCATTGGGCGATGGAACCTATTTCTGGGAAGTAGAATTGGAATTTAATGGCAAATGGGGTCGATACCACTTTTTCACGCGCGAGTTTGAAAGCTATCAAAACGCCGAAGTCATGCGATCAGTTTGGATCAAAGCAGGTGTGGACAGTTATTTCAGGGCCCACTTACCAAAGCCGGATTTCTTACGATGTTCATATCTGATCAGTACCATCACGCCAAGCAGGGCCAAGGGAGGCGACAGCACCTTTGTGTTGCCATCACTGCTGCCGGGTCATGAGCTTAAAAGATTCAAATTGACCCTCAATCTGGTAAGAGAAGCATTGGGTATGTATGGCATGCACATCCCCACAGAAAAGGAAACAATGGTGCCAGGTCGAATGAAACACAAAGATCTTAATAAGCTGAAGGATATGGTAGCGATGACACCTACCATTGCGCTTCACCTGCGGACCATCATGCAACATTTTGCTTTCCCCGCACAGGAAAGATTCACAATGCCCCCAAAGAAAATTTGGTTCAGTTTGTATCTAGCAGAGACAGAAAGCCTTCCCATCAATGTGCCACACTGGATCATAGATCAGATCCACCTAGCCCATCAGAGGTGGAACAAGAAGCAAAAAAATGTGCTTCATGGATGTTGCGCTCTCACAAAAATAATCTACCGATGTCTGGCCTATGATGTGCCTATTCAGCGGGCACTCATATGGCCCCGTGCTCAGGAATTCCAAAGAAGACTATCAGCAGCAGGTCCCCCATCAAAGAAAATGAGGGGGGGAGTACAACTACCATGTGCTCAACCAAGGGGAGCCACCACTACACCAGAAATTACCCCTCCCCAAACACGACGCGTTAGGCCATTCACAATCCGGTTACCAAGACCGAGCACAGATGGGCCTAATCTGGTATTCCCACCCGTCCCATCAGATCTGGAATTCCCACAGGGTTTTACTCTCAATGACCTCACGGATGAAGAAGTAGCCCGACTGATCTATGATTCTAATCTCGAGACGGAAACAGAACAGGCTCAGGAACCACAACCCCAAACAACAACAGCAGCCCCCACCCGACCCGAAGCGGTAGACGTCGACGTAGAGGAACAAGAGGAAGAACAAGAGGAAGAAGCCTATGAGGAACAAGAATATGACGAGCTTTCAGAGCTGGCAAGTGCCCCTGCGTATTCGGCACAAATCAAAAGACTATATCGAACCATGCAACTGGTTCAAGAACAGCATAAGATGTCACTGGAATCAGGCAAGAAACTCATGAACCAGTTGCTAGCTGAGGAAGGTGTGGACGAGATGTTCATTGAGTCCATAAACCTTCATGCCGACGCAGTAGGATTGGATGAGGCCATCCATGAGGCAATGGCCTACATTCACAGATTTGAGAAGAGGGTTCCCGTTCGTCCCAGGAGGTCTGGGAAACAAATTCACATCAATGTATCAGCACCAGGAGAGACAATGCAAGCAGACGAACATCAAGAAGCACCACTGTCACCACCATCCCCACCTCGCACCACACACTTCACTCCACCACATGACACTAGCACCACCTCGCCCACTACCACCACCATTGTCATGGGTATCCCACTCTCTCCGGGGATCCAATTCGGGGGAGTCACCATGCCCACTTTCACCACTCTGTTCACTAACGTCACATCCACTCCACCCACGATCCCCATCTACACTGTCACTCAAACAACTGACACTATGGCAACATCACCTGCCACAGCACCGCTACCTCCCCCCTTGCCACCTTCATCTCCCATCCCCCCTCCACCCACATCTCCACTTGCATCCACATCATCCACAACTCCCTTTCCCGCCCCCATTTCCCCTGCATCTTCACCCCTCCCAGCATTATTTAATGTAAATAGCATATTTTTAGCATTAAATCAATGTGTATATCAGCTCCAGAATGAGTACAGAGCTCTGGACGGCCGGTACCAACAACTGACAACACACCACCAGAACTTACAAAGGCAATTTCACATCCTACAAGAGGAAAATGCAGAGGTGAATCAACGCTATACAACGCTTGAGCAGGCTCACCACACACTATTGGAGACACCACAACCATCGACAGAATCAGGTGTAAAACAACTAGAAGCTTTGCTCGAAGTATACCAGGCCGATAACCTACGAGTCAGACGCAACTTGGCACTACTACGAAAACATATGGCCACAGCACTGGAAGAGAACAAAAGACTGCAAAAACAAAATGAAGAGAATCTGGAAGCGGCAATGGAAGGCTCCCCTCACGAGATAGATCCAGAGCAATTTAAAGCAATTCCCACGGAGACGATGAAAACCATTCTGGAAAGCTATGCAGATCTCCTGGAAGCCCATGATGACTTGGAAAGAGAGCGTGACACACTTCAGAGCAGGCTGAAGGAACAGGAAGAACAACCGAAGAGTGTCCCATCAACCTCCACCTCAGACGAAGTAAAGGCCTTAACCGAGCGGGTAGCAGAATTACAAAAGAGGTTACTGACATACGAGAGGCAGCCATCCCCTGTGGTAGAACCAGAGCAAGAAGAGCTAGTCCCTATTGAGGTAGATGATTCTTACGAGGAACCGTATGTTCCTATGCCAATGCCAGGCGGGCGACGAACCTCAGAGGGACTAGACACATTGGAAGTGGAAGCACCCGAGTGGCTTCAGACACTGGAAAGGATAGCGAACACTCACGAAGAACGGGTAGCAATTCAGATCCAATCACTAGCGAACTTAGAAGAGACTATCATAAAGTCTGAATACTTCAGAAGCATGTCTCACGATAGATGGATCGGCACCAATAATGACCAGTATGTGCCATTCTGTATACTTTTGGCTGACTACAACGCGGAGATTCAACGACAATGTGGCAAACCTCCCACCTTTGCTACACAATTTGGTCCAGATGATATACCAGAAAGTGCTAAGCGTGGGTCCATCCATCAACCCACCTGGAGAATCAGGCTTTTGGAAACGTATCCAGAAATGGTCCGAACCTGGAATAATATGCCGTTGTTTATTAAGTACAACCCTTGTTACATTCCAGTTCTGCGACGACGCACCTGGCCTGAATTCACTATAGCTGTCAGAGACATCAAAGCCTGTGCAAAATGGTTGAACTATGTTTATCTAGCACCTCCACGAGGACCTCCCACAGTCAATTACATGATTTCTACAATCCGTCACTGGAGTACTAGGCTACGCAATAATCCTGATGTGATGGCCCAGATGTGCATGAAAATATTTGAATTCATGCTGATCACTTTCAGGACGTTTAAAAACATTAAGGACCCTCACTTCTCAGGTGCAGGCTTTATGACAGGAAACCAAGATCTAGTGTATGATATGAGTACCACCCCGTCCATTGAAGTAATATATGCCTGGCATGCCAGAATCAAGTACCTCCCAGCCTGCTTTAAACAGACATTTGAGGAGATGTTCATCACAAGATTCTGGGAATATCACTCCGAAATCTTTATACCCAGACCATCACATCTCCTCCAATTATTTGCTGTGGAGAGAACTATTTACTCAGAACAATTAAGGGTGCCTCATCCAGATGTTCCCGGTCCTGTAAATTGGGATGAGCTGCTCACAGACCTAGCACGCGGATTGCGACTCGAAGAACACCACCTAGCCTCCGATGTCGTCCAATATTATGTTCAAAAATCCTCTAGACAAGGGTCTGTCAGGGGCGACAGACGCGAGAGTGGGGGGGGTGTTGGCAGCAGTCAGGGAACCGAAGGAGCCACAAGACGAAGAGAGTCAGAGCGAAGGGACAGCACAAGCAGACACGGTAGTCAAAGAAGATCTGGCAAGTAGGCCATCTAATTTTTCAAGACATCAAGGAGTTGAGCACACAAGAAGAAAGAGCAAGTAGGGAGCTCAAAGAGGTGTATGACAAATCAATAGAGAAAACCCCTACACAAATAGTGATTTTCATCACTAAAAACCATTGTAAATATCATTTCGTATTTTGGTAGCTCCATTTTGTGCAAGCCAAGGAGTCCTTGAGCTTGAGGAGCTTTAGAAGTATCTACCTGCCAATTTTCATATTTTTTAGATCTCGTTTGAGCCCTCTAATAAGCCCTGGAACCTAATTTTTAACTAGGCCGGACACTAGGTCTGAACAGGGCCAAAGCTAGTCAAAAACTATAAAAGGAGCTAGAGAGCTCATTTTTGAGGTTAGATTGTAATTGAAACTAAATTGTAAGAGCTTCTTGAAAGTAATCTAAAAACTCCATTGCTATTCACTCTTTGTCTTACTGTGTGTGCGCGTGTGTGTGTATGTGTGTGCATGTTAGTGTGCTTCTCACTCACGCACTTGTGCTTCCACTTGCTCGAGGTCTTCATACCATCCTCACGTCTTCCCGGATTGACATTAAAGGAGGTGCTACTCATCACTGAGCTACAGGATGCGAGAGGTCCCTTAAGTTGAAATTTGATCTAACCCAGGTCTAATTTAGACATCATTCCTTATCGAAAGATTGCGGTCCAAGTTTCTTCTACCTCTCAGAATGTTCTCCATTTTATATTTGTTTTGCCACTTCAAGCCATTCAAATGCAAGATATCATGATCCAACATGAGGTAGGTATTTTCATCATGCCAAGCATTGACTCTATGTCTTAGAAGGAACCAATCTTCAAAATCTACTTCACATGTAGGCTCTATCTCCTTAAACGTGATCTAACATCTTCTTTCTTCATTCCAAAGGTGAACCCATGTTTGACAGCGTTTGTTCGAAAGTCTCTTGGATCTTTGGAGGCTTTGATACTCTACCCTTCATACCAAGAAATTGGAACTTGGAGTCATGTTTTCTAATGCTAGCTGTGCACTTTCAATCATTGTTCATGGAAGCTAGGACTTCAAAGTTCCCATGTTTTAGGAGTGTGATTGGGTGTTGGCCAAACTTCACAATAAGCTATGCTATTGGAAGGGTATGCAACTGAATGTGGTGGGATGTTCTATGGTCACTAACACTTTCCTCTTGTCCTCTAGTATATTCTTTCTTAGCATGGTGGAGGCCAAGTCACAAGGACTTACAAAAGATGGAAAGAATCCGTTAAAAGTTTCCTTTCGATGGGTTCTATAGGGGGGATGTGTCAAAGATTAAATGGACCATTTCTTCCAACCGAAAGGATATGGGAGGACTTGGCATTCATGATGTTATGGCTACCAAGTTGGTGGTCAAATGGATGATTAAATCTTGGTGTAATGAAGGGGTTTTTTGGGCCAAACTCATGCTTAGATACAATATCACCCTTAATCTTTCCATAAAACGTGTTGGCATGTAACACTTCAAAAAACTTTGATTCTTACCATAAAACATGTCGGCATGTAGCACTTCAAAGAATTCTTGGACATGTGTGTTGATGTAGCATCACAACTCATACTTGTCAAACCGATAAGCATCTCATGAGACCCAAATGTCACGTAGAAGCATTCAACAAATGCAATGGTGCTTTGTTAGCAGGAGATTCGCAACAAGACTACAGGTGAAATAAGAAGCAAGCATCCTTAATGACACACATACTTAATCACATGCATAATCATGTCATTAATCAACAAGTTAACATATCACAAGCATGAGGCATGAAAGGAACAAGAACACAAGCACATCATAATGAAAACAAGAGCTCTCCAAGCATTCTACAAATTAACATGATCTCATTATCTTCTAGAATGCTCCCCAAAATGGGAGGTAGTGACCTCTTTATAAAGGAAATGGGCAAAATGCATGCTATGTGGGATTTCACAACTAAAAGGAGCACGAATCTCATTCACCACTATGGAACTCACATACACCTATACAAGAGTGCTTATTAAACTGAATAAAAAGGTAGAAAAAGGTACAAATGATGATGAATAAGAGTGGATCCAAGAATTATATGTTGTGTCATCAACACTCCCCCCTCCTTGACTTCTTCATCCTCGACAAAGCCTTTGCAAGTGTGGATCTTCTTTGACAAGTTTTGCTTTGAAGTTCATTTGAGTCCTTGGTCCTTTATTTGGAGTGCTTCATTCTTGCTCTTTACATCAAGTTTGCTTTTGTTCTTGTGTTGGAGTCGGCCGTCCTTCCTTGGTTTTTTGTGCTTTGATGTGTAAATGCTAGGATGCTAGTTGCTTCTTTCTTCTTCTTCTCTCTCTCCCCCCCTTTTTTTTAAAGTAATAGAGGTACATAATGAAGATGTCATGATGTAATGTAATGACATGTACAATAGATGAATGTAATTCATCTTTTCTTAGTCCATGTGCATGGGTGTGGACTAAGGGTGCAGGGGTGGAAAACAAAAAACTACCTATGCATGCTCTAAAATATGCTTACAAAAAACAATGGTGCAAAAATGGATGGATCTTGAGCAAAGTGCTCAAGGGTGAGGCGATGATGAGGCATTCTTCAAATTTCCAACTCCAAGAACCTTATCTTTTCCATCAACCATTTGAAATGGATGATACCTTTGTCCACCAACCTGAAAAAATAAAAATAAAAAGAAAATTTTTGCAATGTCTGTATATGTGCCCTCTTTGTGCCTGGGTTAAACTTAATGTGCCTAATGCTTGGCCTTTGAATGAGGCCCTATTTTTGTGCATACTTGGTGTGCATCTTGAACATATGCTAGCATTGAGTAGGATTGATACCCATGGATGCTGCACAAAGAGGTTTTAGGCCGCCAAAATCTCTTTGCTTTATTGTTCTTTCCCTTGAAGTTTCTCCTTGGATCTTTTTTTGGTTTTGGCTTGATTGCTTTGGATCTTTTGGTTGGAAATGGTCTTTCTTGAAGGTAAGTTATCATGGATCTAGACCATAAATTATGAATTTTAGTGTGAGAGGGTTGATTTTGTACAAGGGATTTCTTTGGTACCCATATCATAGTGCAATTTGGTTGGGCTCTAAGTAGTTTTTTTGGCCACAAAAATTTGCTTGACCTTACAAGGGAAATGGAATTTCGTCTTCTTGATGTAAGGGTCTTTTCAGCCTTCTATGTGAGTTTGTAGGGAGAACTCATGTTTACATGGGGATATCAACAAGGCTTGATCTTCTATACATGCAAGATGATCATGAAATGGATCATAGGGTTTTGTGGTTTGGGATTGATCTAGAGATTCAGTGATACATGTATCCTTATTACACATAGATTCTTTGGATGTAAAAATAGGTGATGCATTTTCATGATTGACCATGGATATCACTTTATCTTCCATAGACTGGATACAAAGTATTTTTTATCTCCTTCTTGATGATCCAAGTGTAGACCATCCTTGCTCATGGATTGATGAGAGGAGTCCAAGTTTAGAGGAAGAGAGGCCCCTTTCACATCCTCAAAGCACATGAATTCCTCCATTTCTCCAATAGCCAAGGCTTCCTGTGACTTACTCAAGGAATGGTTAGATAAAAAGATGGGTTTTCAATAGGCACACATGTAGGAGTGGACATAATAGATGGACAAGACACTTCAAACTCTTGATGATTTTGTGAAACAAACCTTTGAGTGCCTATGATCAAGTCTTCATCTATAGCTTCCATGACAAAAAATGTTTCCACAAAATGCATATCGTCCACCATAATATGCAACATTTATGAGGATAGAGGTATGAGTGGTTGGTTGAATGTTCTCCAAAATGATATTCACTAAATCAATATGAATGAAATTCCATTCACAATTACGATTTATGAAAACACGCATTCTTCTATGATAATATCCTATTCTTAAATCCACAAAAGTATTGTTGTACTCTCTTGTTGCAAGTAAGGAGCATACCCCCTTAGATATTTCACCAATTTCATCCTTATTATGTGGGATTTTTTCATACATCTCATTGTTCTCTTTCTTTTCAATCTTCTCCCCCTTCCTTCTCTCTTTTGCTTTTTTCTTTCTCATGTTTTGTTGAAACAATTCTTTTGGTTTTTTGAATATTTTTTAATATTAGTTTGGTATTTTTGAAGGTGTTTGGAATTTGTTTTTGGAGTTTTGTGTGCTTTTTTAGTGTCTTTTTTATATGTGTAAATACGTTTCTAATCGATTCTTCTAACAAGAATCAAAAAGAGATTTAACATCATAAACATATGGTACATTTTTCCAAGGTCATAGAATAAGAGTTAACCATGTGGTTCATGTACAAATTCAATGTCATAATTTCTAGAATTTGAAGATGCAATTAAACTTAGAGCAAGACATTAATCATTTGATTATAAGGCATTTGAAAAGGAGAAGGATAGAACTTTAATCATCATTCGTGTGTTGAGAAACCCAATTCAGCAACAATAAAGGACAACCTTATTCCCTAGTTTCAAAATAATTTTTACTCACATTACTCAATTGTTATTGTTCTTCCCCTCCGCCTTGCATTTCTCCAGTCACCTCAATGGTTTGATGTCTCTTGAATTCATTTAATCTCTTATAGTGTAGTCCACATGTATACCTACCTAACTCAAAACCTTTATCTCTCAATTCCTTTTTCTGCCATACTGCTACCAATCTAGTCCCAAACATGCCCAAGAGTTCATTGCATTTAACATTATTCAAGTAGTCAGATTAAGCTTAAAATAGGAACGTCTCTCTCTCACTCTTACACTCATCTCTCTCTCTCTCTCCAGTCCATATTTGTGAATCTTGCATATTCTTTGATGTTGTGTTGCTTTTTCTAGAAAACTATGAAGAAGAGGTAGTGCAAAGTCCAACCATCCTAAACCCTCCCATATACTAATAGCCACTCTCTGTAATGCATGTGCTACTACTCCAATCTTTGTACCTAGCATTGGGTCCATCCAGAATGGACCTCCAGCTACACCGCTTGATCGCCATAGATTAGGATTGCCAAAGATTAGGTTTGGACGATTCCAAAGCCTCTGAGGCTTCCATATGGAGTTCCTATTGTATATCTATTTTGTGTGTTGAAGACATACATGTGTGCATTTCTGGAGAGTGTGGAATCAAGTCCATGCCTCCCTACTTAGGGAATCCATTTTAATTCATCCTGTAATACCAAGAGCGATATTTAGTTGCATGATTAGCTCCTTGCTTTAATACTTTTTGCAATTTTGATCAAATTGCAAGCTTTTGATAGTGATAACATTGGCATCCATTTCAACAATTGAACAGATGATGTCATGATTGGACAAGAGTGTGCCTGCCACTCAAAGTCCGTTGCCTCTAAGGAATCGGTAGAGCAGCTAGATTTGGCTGCATTGGTACGTTTATGGCAAGGTCATTATGAATGCTTCACCATGTTTTATTGTGGTTTGCATGGACCATTTTTGTGCCTTGATTTTATATCACCATATGAAGGATCTCCTGAGCATGAGGCATACTAGGAGTAGACTAGGAGCTTCAACACATATATGGCTACCATGTTGAGAACTTCCAATGCCATATCCCCTTGACATGTGTCCTCCATCATGTCTAGAAGGATGACTATTGTAACTATCAAACATACTACCTTGCATAGTCCATTACTAATCGTACCACTAGGATGTGTCCCCCTAGTAATGCCATGCATTCCTTGTCCATAACTAATTGAGGGAATGTGTGCACTGGAATTGGCCATGGTACCATCGGAAAATCCTTCACCATTAACATCATTCGCATCCTTCTTTGATTCTATGTTAGGCACTTGATGGCATGTTCATCATAATTTGCCCTTTCCTCGAGAATCCTCTGAGTTGCATTACTTGTTTCTCTTCCTGAAGTCTTGAAATCATGGCCATTACTTCACTAGTGGGCACAACAACTGCATTTCTCTCCTTTTACTACTCTATTTTTAGTACCACCTTTTCTTCTTCTAGAGCTCTCTTTAATGCATCTAAGCTCAGTTTTTTATCTTCCAAAATTGATTCTTCACCAGTCTTCACGCTTGAAAGAATCAATCAGTAGGACCTTGTCCTCTCAAGGTAGTTGTGCCAAAGAGTTCTCTCTTATGCATGCAAAGATTGCCTCGAACTAGATACAACACTGACTCGCATCTAGATACTTTTACTCAAATGCTCTGTTTTAGCCACATTGCCACTGTCGCAAGCTTGTTGAGAGAGCATTGATGTTGATTTTTCATTATCAGTTCCTTGTTTCTCCACACCATGACTTTCTACCATATTTAATCACGCCTAGACTTTCCCAAACCATTGTAACAATAGGATCGGAATTGAGAAAGTCACTGAGCTCATTCCACTTCGGCTACCACCCACAACATCACTCATTGCAACAGAATTTGAATGGTACAATATTCAGTGTGTTGGCCAATTCTCTTACTCGTACATATCACACGTTCTCTATCACAACAACTTTGCTTTTGTGCATACTATCTCTGGAGCAAATGTATAACTATAACCACAATCTTTGTTATGATGGTGCATAATCATACATTTGATTGGGCGTCAAGAGTGTGAGTGGCTCCCACTGTGCCTAGCCACCTCCCTATATTTCATTACTTACTATGTTGTATAGATTGTTCCTCTTGACAAAAAATACATTCTTGTAAACATACATGAGTTCCTAAACAAGAATGGTCAGAATGGTGTCCTTTTAGAAAGACATAGGTAAGAAAGCATTTGTTGCATTTTCATTTGCAAAGCAACCTTTTCATTCAGCTATGCTAGCTGCCTTGTTGTGTCAATAACCAATTGTTACACATCACCATGTCCTTCGAACTCTTCCCTCTCCACTCTCAGCCACTCAATCACACATTTCTGTTGTCTTTCCATCAGTGAGTTAAGATAACATTGGAATGATGCATGAAATGCTCCTTTAGAAATTTTGCCCTCAATGACTTCTATAATGTGATCCATGCATGCCATTACTTCTCGAGTTTTGCTTATAGCAAGCTACAAACCCTAATCTTTCAATTGAAAAATACTACAAATCTCATATTGCAAATGAGTTGGATCATCTATAATATTCTCAGCATTATCAAGCACTAGAAGCACCTCCTACCATTGCATTGGTCCAATGTGATGGCCAATTTCGAAATGTCTTTCAAGAAAAAAAAATCGTCATTATGCACCTAGAATTCATTAAAGACCAATCCAATATGCTGATCTAGGAGAGCACCAACTTGAAATCCTACAAGAAGGGGCATCTATGGGCAATTGAGTCTCAACTTCATGTACCCCTCCTGGAAGCATTCTAATATTGTAGTTGCGCCCATATGCAGAACCACTTTCGTATCAGCTTGATGGTCCATAACTATCTCCATATGCTCTAGCTGAGCTGAGAGTGGGACCACCTTAAACTTTAGCAAAGGAAATCTATCCTATTCCTGCATATGACTCTAAGTCAGATTGACTGAGCATACCTCCACCATAGCCCCCATAGCCACCACTACTTCCATAAGTTCCAAGAGCATCAATACCATAACCACCATTTCCTACATCATAGGGCCCATCAGCATAACCCCACTCCTAGAGCCATATGGTCCACCATACAGACCACCAAACTTTCCAACATCATCTCCATCATAAGAATCATAATCTCTTGATCTCCTTCCGCTTCCTACCTATCCCAAATGACCAGATCCTGGATCAGGCTCCTCTGTCCACTTCTGTGGTTCGGCTTTCTTGACTTCCACTTGCTTTCCACCTATCTCAAGAGTTGGCCCTCTTGATAGAAGTTCATCTACTGCTTGCTCACTACAAAAAGTGATTAGACAAAAGCCTCTACATCTTCTTGTACTCTGTTCCAACATAACTTGGTTCTCAACGACTTTAGCAAGCTACGAAAAGAAGTTCTTGAACACTCCTTCAATGACACACGTAAGAACTCCACCCACAAATGTCATCTTGATGCGTGGCCCTTTCACCATACTCTCACGAGGTATAAACCTCTTGATTTCAACCGTTCTCCCGTCAATAAGGTGCATGTTGAGCCCATAAAAGTCATGTTGGTCAAAGTCAACTGCAGTCAAAGTCAACTAGTCAAAGTCAACTGGTCAAAGTCAATAAAGGTCAAGGTCAAAGTCAGCAGTGCAAAGTCAAAGTGCGTAAGTACAGGTGTCAAAGTGCACAGGTAGTGCACAATGAATTGTCCACAAAGGGTAAATTGGAGAAAATGGGTTGCAGGTTGCAGAGGTATTTTCTCTAATTTCCCTAAGGTTCAAAGTGTGTTTTAAAGTGTTTTGGAAGGTTCAGATGAACCCCCTCTTATGTGCAAAAGTGAAGACTTAAAAGGAAACATGAAGGTATGTGAAGCGGCAAAGTGTATGCACAAGTGAAAGTATGGCCCCCCATTAAAATTTTTGTTTTTAGACTAAAGTCACTACAAGACAAAACAGTGAGTCGTTGGCTGGCACTTGGGAGGACAATCTTGGGACATCAAAGTGAGGACCAAGATACCATTGCAGTTAGGAGCGTACGTGATCGACACTCACATGAAGGCAAGGGCCATTCTTGGACCAATGTTAGAGTAAGCAAGAGAGCATAGTCTAAGGGAGCAAGAGAGAGAAGTGCAAGAGTCACCAGTGCGATGACGCAGAGAAGTGGAAGTGAAGAAGTGCATAAGGAGTGCCTAAGGGATTGTGCAGAGAGTGCTAAGCTAGTTCCCCAAGTATCTCAAGGTCCCATTGGAGTGGGTGCGTGCCGACAGAAGGTATTCACTCCTCCCCCTTTGTGGAAGCTTGGTGCAAGGTGTGCACAAGGATAAGCTTGAAGCAGGTGGAGGTCTGGTGCAGAGGAGCCGGCAGCAAGAAGACTTTATTTGGTATTTTGTAATTGGGCACTCTGTGGGATTGTGCACAGAGGTATTGGCTTGTCTTGTACTTCAAACCTTGTAATTGTCTTACTGTAATCAATCGGCAGAAGCTTCCAGGTGTATTTTCTCTTCTTATTTCTTCCCCTTTTCTCCTAAAAACTCTCAAACTCCTTCTTGTCTAAGAATCCACCAACAAAATTTGGCACGCCCGGTGGGACATCCAAGGAGATTTGAGCTTAGGAGAAACCAAGGGTCAAGCATAAAAGATATCAAGTGTCTACAGAACCACAATGCTACTTCATCAAACAAAAGGTAAATATATTCTTATCAAGTGTCTTACCTTTAGTGGGCTATGAGCTGCTCATGACCGCAACCCGGTCCCAAGTATTGAGGGTCACCTGCAAGCAGACAAGGAGGAAGGTTGTTAGAAGGTCCCCCAGTCCTCTATCTTCCACATCATCAGTCAAGAGCATGGCGGGTCAGGTAGACTTGGAAACTTTACTCTCTAGATTAAATATAAAGTTTCCTTCTTTCAAAGGCCTAGCTCAGGAGGATCCAGATGAACACATTAGAGGGGTTTTAGCACTATGTAAGACTAGAGGCCTAATGGGTAGGGAGGATGCTTTTTTGATTCTCTTCCCTGCCACATTAGAGGGATTAGCTGATAAGTGGTTCAGCCAGTTTGCTGAAAACCATTTTACCACTTGGGATGTGATGAAAGGTGCTTTTAAAAATCAGTTCTAGCATGGAAACACCGCAGAGATTATCATAGAAGAGCTAGAAAATTTAAGATTAGGTCCAGGAGAAAAGTTCCCAGAGTTTGTGACTCGGGCCAAAGCACTAATGGCTAAATTGCCAGACCCACCCCACGATTTTTTTGTCAAGAAATGGTTGGCTAAGCCCCTACCAGTGGCCACCCAATGCAAAATAAAGGAGTTAGTGCTACCTACAGCCTCCATAGAGGAGTTCATCAGCACAGCCACACGCTTGGAACAGATAAGGTACCAGTATGGAGCCACCTCTTTCCAACCAACATATGGTACAGAAATGGAGGATCCAGTGATACAGCTAAGGAAAGAGTTGGAGGGATTAAAGAGAAATAAGCCCTACAAAGAGGAAGAGAATGCTGTTGCTCAGTTGAGAAGAGAGATTGAAGCACTAAAGCTCCAAAAGGAGGAGGAGGCCCAGGCAGAGGAATTGGCTCAGCTGCGACAGGAGTTGCAGGAGCTCAAAGGAGGTGGCATCAAGAGTGGACTTTGGTGTTCCATGTGCAGCAAGCAAGGTCACATAGTAAGTGAATGTCCTCTGTTAAATGTGACTTGTCAATTATGCAGGAAGGTTGGCCATGAGGCCCATGAATGCCAATCAAGAGGAATGCCTGCAACGACATACTGGACACAAGGAGGACCTCCAACACCAGCAAATGTGATGGCTGCTGCACCAAATCAAGGTAACAACTATAATCCTAGACAGAGGAATAACTTTGGAAATGGGCCTAGGAGGCCAATCATTTGTTTCAGATGTGGAGAATGTGGGCATTATCAAAGTAGGTGCACCCTACCAGAAAATGCCCCTCCCTGCAGGAACTACCCTGATGTAAGAGACCATTATACAAATTGTTGTACTAAGAATCAAGCCTCTTCCTCCGGACCCCACATTCAAATGATTTCTGTGCACAACGAAGAAGTGTGTGATTCAATCAACGAACCATCTCCATCTACCAGGGTGGTGCAATTAGAAGAAATAACATCTTTGACTGTGTAGACAAGAAGCAAGGGGAAGGCTAAAGTTGACATAGGACAAGAATCAAAGATTAAGGAAGGGAATCAAAATAGAGAAACATCTGAAGATAAAGTCACCACAGGTGCAGATATAAGTAAAAAAGGAGATCAAATATGCACCAGTGATGCCATTGGGCATGCCTTCAACAGGGCTCATGAGGAGCTTGATAAGTCAACTGGAGTCCAAGCTCTCAAGGAATCAGAGGCTTCAAAACTACTCAAGTCCATGAAGAAGGAGGTTAGTATTTTTGAATTGATAAAGATGGATGGGAAATTCAGATCAGAGTTATTGCAGATAATTGATGAGGCTTCTACCACAAGTTTGGTGGCAAAGGCCACTGTTTTACATAAGGGAAAACTTGTAGGGGAAGCACCCCTTACAGATTATAAAAGTCCTCGGCTGACAGTATCTATCAAAGGTCATGAATTTCAAGGAGTTATTGTGGATGGTGGTTCCGGCATTAACTTGATGCCTGAACACACAATGAAAAAGATTGGACTCCATCCTTCAAGGCCTGCAAATTTCACTGTTACTTTGGCAGATCAGAGCAAAGTAAGGTCCTTGGGAGTGATCCCAAAAGTTCCACTGGAAGTACAAGGTAATCTATTCATTCTGGATTTTGTGGTTTTAAGATTGCCCCAGGTTGAAGGAGGATTTCCTTTCTTAATTGGTCGACCATGGCTGAGGCATGCAAGTGTCATTCATGATTGGGGCAAGGACACTATGTGGGTACAAAAGAAAGGGCAAGAGCTGACACAGATTCATTTAGAAGAGGGCCCAGATAATCAAGGAAACACTAGCATGATGCAAACAGTTGGCATTTGCTTGGAAACAGAATCGGAGGATCAACCCCAAATAGATTTCGAGGAAGAAGAGGATATTCTAAATTGGCTCCAAGCAGGCAACTCTTCCTCTTGTTTTGGAATTTTTCTTAATAATTCTTGCACGACTGAAGGTTATGATGAAGATAAGGGAAAAGTCCAGGTTGATGGATTGGGAGAGCCCATCACAGACCACAGAAGGGGCAGGAAGACACCCTTCAAATACAACTTGGAGGAGGATATGACAACCACAGATAAAGAAGTTTCTAAAGCTAAAAGCAAGGTAAAAAGTTCTAGTGAAGAATGTTCTTTCCCAATTCAAGAAATCCTTGAAGGATGGATGCAGGACAAGGAGGAACACATTGAAGTCCAAAATACACCTGCTTATGAAGCAATGCACGAAAAGCTAGTAGAAGAAGACAAGGAAGCAGAGGCACACGAAGATAATATGGTAGCGAGAAATCATGTCCAAGAAATACAATTAGGCACTCAAGACAATAATCAGCCAGTTTTGATGGCCACTTGGTTGTGGAGCCACCCAGGGATCCTTGAAAAGGTAAAATCATTCTTGACCCAGTATATAGATGTCTTTGCTTGGCATTATAAAGACTTAGAAGGAGTGCCTGCAACTTATGGAGAGCACAGAATCCCTCTGGTTGATGGAGCCAAACCCATAAGAGGAAAGAGTTATAGACTTAATCCAAAATATGCTGAAGCTGTCTATGTGGAAATCCAAAAGATGGAGGATGCAGGAATCATCATTCCTGTTGAACACTCAGAGTGGCTCTCACCTATGGTTATAGTACCAAAGAAGAATACTAATAAAATCAGAATTTGTGTTGACTTTAGAGCACTCAACAAGGTGACCATTCCAGATGGTTTCCCTATGTCTTTTGCAGAACAGGTCATTGAAGAAGTGGCTGGGCATGCATTATATAGCTTTATGGATGGATTCAGTGGCTATAACCAAATATCAATACATCCAGAGGATCGTGAAAAGACTGCTTTTATCACTCCTTGGGGAACATATGTGTATGTAAAAATGCCATTTGGGCTCAGAAATGCTCCAGCCACCTTTAACAGAACGGTCAATCTCATTTTTGGCCCCCTATTGCTGGAATCACTTAGAATCTTCATGGATGACTTCTCTTCGTTTTCAGGATCTCACAAGGAAACTCTTCTAGATTGTTTGGACCACCACTTGAGGTAGCTGCAGAATGTTTTCAAAAGATGCAGGGAGACTAAGTTAAAGCTCAATCCAAACAAATGTCATTTCCTTGTGACAGAAGGAACCCTCTTAGGACATGTGGTGTCGGCTAAAGGTATGGCCCCAGATCCTGACAAAATCATTTCTATATTAAAGTTGCCTAAACCTAAATCCCCTAAAGAGATTCAGAGTTTCTTGGGGCATACTGGATACCATAGAAGGTTTATAAAAATGTATGCAGAGATAGCCAGACCTCTGGCTAGACTTACAGGTAAGGAAGTACCTTTTAAATGGGAAGAAGAGGAGGAAAAAGCATATCAAACATTACGGTCAAGGTTAGTGTCTGCTCCTATTTTGGTCACACCTGAGTGGTAAAAAATCTTTCATATACACGTCGATGCCAGTGCCTATGCAGTGGGGGCATTTTTGACCCAACCCAGTGAAGAATTTAAAGTGGACAGGCCAATTCAATATGCCAGTAGAATCTTGACTAAGGCTGAAAGGAATTACAGTACTACAGAAAGGGAAGCCCTAGCAATGGTCTTTGCTGTCCAAAAATTCCGTCATTACTTACTGGGGGTAAAATTTATTATTATAACAGATCACCAACCACTAAAATACCTACTCAACAAACCACAAGCCACTGGTAGAATATGGAGGTGGTTATTGTTGTTCCAAGAGTTTGATTTTTCTGTAGTCCATAAACCAGGTAAAGAAAATGTTATGGCGGATCACCTATCCAGAATAAATATGATGAATCAAACTAGTGGAATCAATGATGACTTTCCAGATGCTAATCTGTTTGCTGTACAAGCTCAAGGTTGGTATTACGACATCAAAAATTTCATTAAAACTCGGTTGTATCCAGAAAAGGCTAGTGCTGTACAAAAGAAGAGACTGCTAACCAAGAGTAGACCATATACCTTCATTGAAGATAAATTGTATCGACAGGGCAAGGATGACCGGTTCAGGAAGTGTTTGGAAGAAGAAGAAGTGAGGGAAGTCCTTCACTCTGCACATGAAGGCACAGGTGGTGGGCACCTTCCAGGACATATTATGAGTCAGAGGATACTGGATGCTGGTCTATGGTGGCCCACCCTATTTAGGGATGCAGATGAATGGGGAAAGGCATGTGACATTTGCCAAAGGTGTGGACCTAAGCCAACAAAGCAGAGACATAACCCCTTGGTTGTTTCCACTTCCTGGAAACCATTTGAGAAGTGGGGGCTAGATTTTGTAGGGCCCATCTACCCTCCCGCTTTTCCAAAAAGAGAAAAATATCTCTTGATAGCTACAGATTATGCAACAAAGTGGGCTGAAGCTATTGCCTCCCCCGATTGCACTGCCCAAACTGTTGTCGATTTCATTTATAGTAGCATCATTTGCAGGTTTGGATGCCCATTTGAAATTTGTACAGATCAAGGTACACATTTTGTCAATAAGGTCCTGCAGGAGATTTTTAACAGGTATAGAATTCTACATAGGACTTCTTGTGCTTACTATCCAAGAGCCAATGGACAGGCTGAGTCGACAAATAAGGTTTTAATCTCAATGTTAAGAAAGGAGTGTATGTTGCAGCCCACTTCATGGGGCATTGCTTATCAAGGTACACTGTGGGCATACAGGTTAGCCTACAAAGAGGCCACATGATATTCTCCATTCCAGCTAGTTTATGGCATATCGCCCATTGAGCCATTTGAATTTTTACTTGGTTCACCTAAGATTGCGTTCATGCAGGGCAGGACGGATTGTGAGGTCTCTCAGAGGCTCGGAGCACTACATAAAGTGGAGGAGATTCGTCTACTAGCAACGAAACAATTGATAGAGACTCAGATAAAGAGGAAGGAGGCACACGATTGCCATCTGTGGAACAATAACATTGGAACAGGCATGTTAGTTCTTCTCCATAGACCTCATCTTAATACACAACTGAGAGGAAAATGGCTTCCACATTGGGAAGGACCTTATAGAGTCAAAACAATGCTGAATTGGGGTGTTGTGGAGTTAGAGACGCTGAAAGGAGAGGCCTTGCCACTCGTCAACATATCAAGGCTCAAGGCCTATCATCAACACACTTGAAGAAGTATGGATCACCTGGAATTGCCAAATCTGTCCAGGTTGTACATAGCTTTCTCATCAAACTTTGCGCAGTTTTAGTAGTTTTCTTTATCATTTTCATTCTCGATACTGGGGTTTTTGAGCCACCTAGAAGGCATTTCACAATCTCTGCAAAAGTAAAACTTTTGGATAATTTTGGAAAATTTTCTAGCATTTTTAGCATTTTTCTAGCAATTTTTATCCCTTTCCAATGTCTTTTTCTTGCCAAATGGGAGGAATAAAGTAAGCTCTCTGTGGGTTTGAGTGAGAAAAGTGGCCTCAACCAGTAGGGTTTTTTTTTTTTAATAGAATTTTTGCAGATTTTTTTAGAATTTTTTACCATTTTTTTGGATTTTTTATGTATTTTTTCAGTTTTTTCATTATTAAAAAAAAAAAAAAGCCCCCCACCGACCCAAAAACCCCCTCCCCCCCCCCCCAACCCCCACCGACCAAAATCCCCCCCCCCCCCCCCCCCAACCCCCACCGACCAACCCCCCACCGACCAAAATCCCCCCCGGCCCCCACGCCCCCCCCCCCCCCCCCTACCCCCCCCCCCCCCCTACCCCCCCGTTCTGACAGCCCCCCCCATCTTCTTTTTTTTTTTTTCTTCAATTTTTTTCTTTTTGTTTATTTATTTATTTATTTCATTTTGTTTATTTTCGTATTCAAAAAAAAAATATTTTTTTAATTTTCTTATTTTTTAAAATTATTTTATTTTATTTCTATTTTTATTTATTTATTTCTTTTATTGATATTTTTAGTGGGCGTTCATGAAAAAAAAAAAAACCATTTTTATTTAATTATTTTTATTATTTTATTTTTTTCATTTTCATGGCTAAAAGCTTTTGGCTCTGGATTGTACCTCGGTTGGCCGTTTTTTACAAAAAAGGAGTCATTTTCATGTTTTTTGGCACCTCTGGACTCAGTTTTTGGCTTTATTTTTCCAAATTCAATCATTTTCTCTGAGTTTTGGTCAAAACCCTCACTATTTGAACACATTTAGCACATGTTTTTATTTACCCACATTGTCCACATGGTCTATTCTCACCTTATCTTTCCTTATGTTTAATAATATTCCATCTACACCCTCTGTAGCCCTCCAGTTTGATCATTTTAGCCCCCCCCAGGCCCGGATTCCTACTTCCAACCCCTCCCTTTACCAATCTGCCCAGCCACATCCTTCACCCTCCCGGCCCCATACATCTTCATACCCTCAGCCCTCTCTTCCCATTCCATTCTAACCTCCCATTGCCCCTCTTTTGCTTTTCCAAAACAAAATCCCACTTCTTGTTCTTTTATGGTGCTTGTTCTGGTGGATGTTCTCAGATGTTCTCTTCAAGTTGTTGCAGCTATATTCTCATGATGACCTCTATGTTCAAAGTTTTGGTTGTAGCTCTCCGGGACGGAGAGCACATTAGGTGGTGGGCAACTGTTGAGCCCATAAAAGTCATGTTGGTCAAAGTCAACTGCAGTCAAAGTCAACTAGTCAAAGTCAACTGGTCAAAGTCAACAAAGGTCAAGGTCAAAGTTAGCAGTGCAAAGTCAAAGTGCGTAAGTGCAGGTGTCAAAGTGCATAGGTAGTGCACAATGAATTGTCCACAAAGGGTAAATTGGAGAAAATGGGTTGCAGGTTGCAGAAGTATTTTCTCTAATTTCTCTAAGGTTCAAAGTGTGTTTTAAAGTGTTTTGGAAGGTTCAGGTGAACCCCCTCTTATGTGCAAAAGTGAAGACTTAAAAGGAAACATGAAGGTATGTGAAGTGGCAAAGTGTACGCACAGGTGAAAGTATGGCCCCCCATTAAAATTTTTGTTTTTAGACTAAAGTCACTACAGGACAAAACAGTGAGTCGTTGGCTGGCACTTGGGGGGACAATCTTGGGACATCAAAGTGAGGACCAAGATACCATTGCAGTTAGGAGCGTACGTGATCGACACTCACATGAAGGCACGGGCCATTCTTGGACCAATGTTAGAGTAAGCAAGAGAGCATAGTCTAAGGGAGCAAGAGAGAGAAATGCAAGAGTCACCAGTGCGATGACGCAGAGAAGTGGAAGTGAAGAAGTGCATAAGGAGTGCCTAAGGGATTGTGCAGAGAGTGCTAAGCTAGTTCCCCAAGTATCTCAAGGTCCCATTGCAGTGGGTGCGTGTCGACAGAAGGTATTCACTCCTCCCCCTTTGTGGAAGCTTGGTGCAAGGTGTGCACAAGGATAAGCTTGAAGCAGGCGGAGGTCTGGTGCAGAGGAGCCGGCAGCAAGAAGACTTTGGGATATTTGGTATTTTGTGATTGGGCACTCTGTGGGATTGTGCACAGAGGTATTGGCTTGTCTTGTACTTCAAACCTTGTAATTGTCTTACTGTAATCAATCGGCAGAAGCTTCCACGTGTATTTTCTCTTCTTATTTCTTCCCCTTTTCTCCTACAAACTCTCAAACTCCTTCTTGTCTAAGAATCCACCAACAGTGCATATCATTGATCACCTTGTCAATAACAGATGGATTTGCATAGGTCATAAAACCAAAATGATTATGCACCACAACGGAATCTGTAATCCCACCCTATTTCTTGAAATGCTTCGTAAGCTTTTCTGTTGATGTTTCCCATGAAAGCCCTCCTATAAAAAGTTTTCCAGCATTTGAGGATTTGTTGTCCTTGATGAACCTTATCTCCTTCCTTATCCATCACTATATGTCTCAGCTCCATTGTCTTCTCCAACATAGCTCTTACAAGTGAGTATCGCAGCTGCTGATGCCTATCCACATTTCTTCCATTCAGAAGACCTAGGTGCAACCGTTTGACTTATGTAAACCATGAAATTCTACATGTGAGAAATATTTTCTATTTAAAGAATGCCCAACGAAAAAATCCTAATGTAAGTAATTTAAGATTGGAATTGAGCTTCTAATACTTTTGATGAGAGCCGAAACCTTAGAATATCTTTTATGTGAGGTTCTTTGTTCAATGCGTCGCTTGTATTCGTAGGCCTCTTCTTATATGACTATAATTATGTGTATTTGGTCTTCTCTATTATTGCTAGGCCTCTTCTTGTGTGATTGTTGTTGTTGTTGAACAAGTTTGAGTTTCATATGGTTGACTTGCAAGAGCTTTGATGATTTTCATGTATCTATTCATAACAAAATTTTTAAAACACTACTATTGATACATTGTTTTAACTCAAGGAGGTGTTCTATCTCATACAATGGGGGCATACTTGTGTATGTATTGGATTATGAACAATAATATATTGAATTTGTGCACATGTTTTTTGTTTTTTTTAATAATTTCAATGAATTTCAAAAAAATCTTTTATGGTAATCAAGGATTTCCACTTGTATCCCCATTGCATCACTCAAACTTCAGTGATGTTCATTCTCATGCATCAAATTTGAACACTAATAGTCCAACAAAAGCCGAGGGTTGGTGGTCACACATAATTGAATCTTCATATTTTCTTGAAGTTTTTCATAATATTCCAAAGAAAAGGAGGAATGGTGGTGGAGTGCTTAACAAAGATTCCATATTTTCTACACATAAACTATGATACGTTTTCTCATATTAAATCTAGTTTTTTGTGGAGATTCCATGGCTTGCATGTTGGAACAACATGTAGGTTTGGAACAACTCATGTTTTCTTAGATTATCTCATGGTAGGAAGCTCTTCTGAGGAAGATTGTGGGATGCTCGGTATCTCTCTCAAACATCATAAGACGAGGGGCTTTATGAACAATTTGGAAAGGGTTTATGGAAGATCTAGAAATGTAGATGTGTTAAGAACTTCACTTGTCCTTCCAAAGAGAGATTAATGTAAGGCCCTTTGCGAACATAGAAGGAAAATGAAGAATAAATAACAATAACAACAAACAACCGTGTTCCGTCATAAGAATGATCATTGTACTTCATCATAAGATGAACCATCTAGCTTTTATGAAGAATGGAACTACATTCTATCCATCTTTGACCCCTACCTATCTTGAAACAACGTTTTGATTTTTTTATTCTTTTTTTTTTTAGCAAGGCTTCGAGGCTATCCATCATATTTCGAAGTTAATCATACTTAGATTCCATACGCTAAGCTTTAGATCCTAACCTAACTATTAATACACAAAAAAGAGGGAATATTTCTCAAGTTTAACTCCTCCATTCAACAAAGAGTTGTAGCCAACCTAATCCATGTGTAATAAAGTAAGTCTATGATTTGTCTGAACCAGTCGGACACCCAGATCATAGATTTAGTTTATTACATTCGGGCACTCAGATCATAGACTTACTTTATTAAGCCATGGACTCTATAAAGCTTGAAAATAGATACTCAAATTTGTTTTCTCACTTGAATATGTAATAAAGAGAAATATGCTCTTTAGTATTGTTAGCCATAAAATTTAGTGAAAGCCCTATAACTTATCTCTATCATAAATACTAGTACATGTTTTTAGTGATGAGAGTGAAAATACAACCATTCAGGGGCATTTTCTTCCCTTGAATGACGTTTGTTTGATTTCTAACCTTTATGTGTAGCAATATTCCCAAGGAACTAGTTTACTTATCTTTGTACAAAAAAACACTTATTGATATAATTGTATTGTGATCTTGAGCCTTTTCTTTATTACAGTTTTTTTTCGTACTCCCAAGTTTCGAACTCCAGCAATCGGTAAATAGGTACTTCATTTTTTTAAAGCGGTGCATTGCTAATACACTTTTCTTACCATTTATATTTTTTATGAAAATTAATATTTTTTATGAAAATTAGTGAGCCGGATTAGGTAAATAAATATTTTTAGAGGGATTGCAACGCTCAATGTTTTCTGAAATTTCATGAGGTTTTATTTTGGAATTTCTTTGTGCTAATTTCATGAGGTTTAATTTTGGAATTTGTTTGTGCTATCTTGAATAGTATGAAAAACTTCTTGCCCATTTGTCTATCTTTTTCCTTTGAATTGTTCTTGTTTATATACTACCCCCAAAGGTTACTATAGGCATAGAAAACATCCAAAGGGTGGGTCTTTTAATATTTTTATAGAAAATAATGTAGTTTTTGAATTTGTTCACCACTTTATCCAATTTAGATGATAGTTTAAATTAGCCACTTTATGCAATTTGTGATCATTGATCCATTTTAGTCCCTTGATGCAAGGGAGATTGCAACCAAATAGGAAGCGTGACTTAGAGATCTTCCACGATCTAACTCTACACCTCAACAAGCACCTTTCCTCATGGTCAATTCTAGTTCTTGGGTCAAAATCTTCAAACTTCATCCATTGTTTTCTTTCGAGATTCTAGAGGTGTTTCCAAACATGAAATCCTTTATTCCATAGATTGTTTGCCCTTTGGTGGTCTACACAGTCAATTTCTTTGATTTTCCTTAAGGGAAACTAGATAGAGACATTGTGCCTAATCCCAATAGCCCATTTACAATCCTCATTGATCTTGATGTAAGATTTCATTCTTTTCCAACTCTTCCAAAAAGACAAAACCAAGTCTTACCCTCTAGGAGTCTTCAAAATAGTATAAATGATTAGAGTGACAAGGTCAAGGTCAAGGTCAAGAGCAGATTTGTTTATGAGAATCAACTTAGCCCATGACACTTCGGAGTCGCACCACACTTTGACCATTCATTTGGTGGCTATTTAATTATCTGTTGATATATTTAGGTAGTGATGTGTGTGTGATGGAGAGTGTTAATCTCCAAAAGAACAATCTATCCTTGATGTTAGATCACTCTATATCAAGAATAACTTTAGACTCCCCTCAATTTTGAAAATCAATTATCAAACTATCAAGAATTGATCAATTGTGAAAAATTACTTCTCTGAAAAGTCTGCTACAGATTAATCACTCATTGACTAATCATTCGTGTAAAGTTTTCGATAAAACTTTGTAGAATGTGTCGCCTAGAGGTTGCGCACCTTCTCCAAGTTAAATCACTTCAAACGATTGAGTAGAATGTGAGAAATGATTCAAACACTTTACCTATGTCTGAAACTGCCTCTCTATAATGACGACTTTGACACCTGTAACTTCTAAGCTATGGTTCTCTCAACTTATAGCCCGTTTAATCAAATGCTTTTAGCCATAGATGGCTTACCTCTCAACTTAAATTTTGAGTCCTCATTTGTGTAAAACTTTATATTGTGCACTGAGCACTGTCCATTTCTTTGATCACAAAATCTACGCCTGTTTCAGAAGACACTCAGAACTGTTCACATACAAATGTTCCTATTCAAAAATCTCTCAGCCTGTTTGCAATTGGACTTTCAAACTTTAGCCATAGATGGATTAACTATGGACTTAGATGTGTACAAAAGGATTTCTCAAAAGATTAACTACAGAAGGAGAATCAAGAAAAAGATCGACGCGCAATTCTCTAAAAAAAAATTATTCTCATAACTTTTCATACATCTGATGAATGATACATACAATGTTCATCATCTACTCATCTATTGTCTTCTCTATCTCTTCTATATCTCTCTCTACTATGAGCACTTATCTATATATATATATATATATATATATATATGTACGAGTCTAACTCGTCATTCTTTCAGATACATTGAAATATTTACAAGGATAATGTACAAAAGAAAAATTTCTGATTCTATTCTTCTCTTTGAACTGAACTGATCTTCAATCTTCCATTTATCTTTCCACTTCTAGACTTCATGTAATCACTAATTGTTGATTGTTCTGCTCCAACAGCTCCCCCTCAATCATCAATTGTGATTACGTGCATCTTCTTTATCCCTACAATATCTTTAAACCTCTGCAACTTTGATCCATCCAAACTTTTTGTCATCATATCTGCAAGTTGATCTTTTGTAGGAGTATGCATGACTTCAATTTCTTTATCAATAATCTTCTCTCTCAAAAAATGATATTCAATTTCAATATGTTTAGTTCTAGCATGAAACACAAGATTTGCTGCCAAATATAAAGAACTCATATTGTCTCCACAAATGATAGGAATAGTCTGAATCACATCAAAACTCTTCATAAGTGTCTTTAGCCATATTACTTCCTTTGTAGCTTCCACCATGCCTTTGTATTCTGCTTCTGTAGATGATAAAGCAACTGTATGTTGCTTCTTAGAACACCATGAGATTAGCTTGTCTCCCACATAACACAAATATCCATGTGTTGATCTTCTATCATCCATATTACATGCCCAATCTGCATCACTATATATTTTGACTCTTGTATCTGAATTAAACCCATAGTACAACCCTTCTTTGAGTGTACCCTTGATATACCTAAGTACTCTTTGTCCTGCAATCCAATGTTCCTTTCTAGGACAATGCATGAATTGAGATAGAACTCCAACTGCATATGACAAATCAGGTCTTGTTAATGTAGCATAAATCAAGCTACCCACCAAACTCTGATAGAGCTTCATATCTTTGAATTCTTCTCCTCCATATTTAGTCAACCTATGATTCACTTCCATTGGAGTTGGTGCTATCTTGCAATCTTCCATTTTAAATTTGGTTAGCAAATTTTTCAGATACCTTTCTTGAGTTACATATACTCCATGTTGAGTATATGAAATCTCCATTCCCAAGAAGAATGACAAATTTCCCGAGTCACTGATTTTGAACTCTTTCTCCATCTGTTTCTTAATCATTTGTATACCTTTGTCATCTGTTCCTGTAAGTATTATGTCATCAACATAAATACAAACATAAATAAATCCATCTTCACTTGCTTTGACTAGCAAGCTACTATCTGCCTTTGATGCTTGAAATCCAAGTTCCTTCAAGAACTTTACAAGCCTATAATTCCATGCCCTTGGGGCCTGCTTCAAACCATACAAAGCTCTGTTGAGCTTACACACATGATTTGGATACACTTGATCTTTGAACCCTTCTGGTTGCTCCATGTAAACTTCATGTGAAATGTAACCATTCAAAAAAGCATTTTTAACATCTAATTGAGATAATTTCCAACCTTTGCAAGCAGCAATTGCTATGAGTGTTCTGATGGTTGTCATTTTTGCCACAGGACTATAAGTCTCATCATAGTCCACTCCATATGTCTGTGCATATCCCTTCACAACAATTCTGGCTTTGTACCTAGATACACTTCCATCTGCAAACCTTTTTGTTTTGTAAACCCACTTACAACCAATGATTTTCTGGCTATTAGGTTTAGGAACCAGATCCCATGTCTGATTTTCCATCAAAGCATCATACTCCTCTTGCATAGCTTCTTCCCAATTCTTCTTCCCTTTAGCTTCATCATATGTAGATGGATCTTCATCTGCTTTTATCATGTAAGCATAATCCTTAGTAGTCAAGAATGAAGTATCATAGCTATACCTTGTAGGTTGCCATTCGTGCCTTGTAGACCTCCTGAGTTCTCCACTTCTTGAGGTTTCTGGTTCATCACACTCTGGATCAAACCTTGGCACTTCTTCACCTTCAACCTGTATTTCATTTTTCTCTTCTTCATCAAATATCTAAAACTTTGTTTTATCTTTTTTCTTATTCATAATTTCTTCAACTTCTGCATACACATTAGATGTACCTACATACCAAGTACTTTGCTCATCAAATGTAACATCCTTGGACACAAGGAATTGTTTTGTAGATGGACTCCACAATCTATAACCCATCTGCTTGTCATCATAACCAATAAATACATACTTCTCTGCTTTAGGCTCCAATTTATGCCTCAATTGAGATGGCACATATGCATATGCCAAGCATCCAAATATTTTACAATGATCCAAGGTAGGTCTCTTACCCCACCAAGCTTCATATGGTGTCATACCCTACAAAGCTTTACAAGGCAATCTATTAACCAAATATGTGGCTGTATTTATAGCCTCAGCCCACAAATAATTTGGGCAATTCTTCTCTTTCATCATGGATCTTGCAAATTCAACAAGTGTCCTGTTTCTTCTTTCTGCTACCCCATTTTGTTGAGGAGAGTACCTGCAAGTAACTTCTCTCTTTATACCTGCATTCCACAAGTAATCACTGAACTCATTAGAGAAATACTCTCCCCCTCCATCTGACCTTAACCTCTTCAATTTTTGACCTGTAATTCTCTCTGCATATGCATGATAGTGTTTAAATGTATTAAACACTTCTCATTTGTTTTTTATCACATAGATTGTGATCCACCTGGTAGCATCATCAACATATATAACATAATATCTTGACCCATTTATACTAAAGTCCTTTGAAGGACCCCACACATCTGTATGTACCAATTCAAGTCTTTCTGAATACATAAAACCATGCTTATTGTATGATTGCTTATGAGCCTTACCTAACTGACATGCTTCACATCTGTATGTCATGTGTTGACGTGCAATGTTAGGCAATCCAAGTACTGAACCATTGTTTATCATTTCTTTGATACCTCTCTCATTAAAATGTCCAAGTCTTTTGTGCCAAAGATCCAATTCAGATACCTTCTGCTCTCCATATGTAAACATAGCATGTCCAATATTTCCTTGTACCTTTAATGTGAAGAGTCTTCCTTCCTTCTTTCCTGTAACAATCTATTTATACCCTTGACTAGGGTCTTCAACATAAACTCCATCATTAGTGAACCTTACCTCATATCCCTTTTCCACAATTTGACCTACACTGATCAAATTCTTTGGAATTGTAGGAACATACAGAACCTTACTCAAGAGAGTGCTTCCATCTTTGGCTTTGACTGGACCAATTGATTTTACCTTGTGCTTTGTATTATCACCTGTTTGGACTGTATGATTAATTGCACTATAATCTAGGTCAGTCATCAAGGCAATGTTTCCACTCAAATGGTTGCTACATCCTGAGTCAATGTAAAATACTCTCATGTCTTCATGTGAGACTTCACAGGTTGCATTCATAATAAGAGTCGAATCTTCTTTCTGATCTGATGCATAATTGTAGTAGGTGTTATTATAGGATTGACTTTGGAAGTTTCTTCCTCCACCTCTTCCAAAAGAATTCCTACCACCTCTACCTCTGAAGTTTCCTCTCTGAAATTTACCACCTCTTGCTCTTTGATTAAAGTTCTGACTAAAATTACCATTGCTTTGATTATTATGCCAACAATCATGAGATAGATGATTGGTCTTACCACATATCCAACAAGCTCTGACATTATCTTTGTTATTTCTGCCTCTTCCTCTACTTCTACCATTTCCTCTTCCTCTTAGGAAGTTTGCTTGGCTTGAAGTACCTTCATCTTCACCTAATTGTTGCTTTCCTTTGTTAGTTTTCTTCTTGTCTTTAGAGTACATTGCATGACCTGCACTCTTGTCAACATCTCCTTTGATATCATTCTCAAAAGTTACCATATGTCCTAACAATTGATTCAAATCAGGAGTGAAATGATCTAATAAAAGTTCTCTAGACAAAATAAAAGGCTTCCACTTCTCATCTCCTCTTAGTCCTGTAAGAATTTGTCTTACCAATTTGTCTTCTTCAATATCCTCATCCACTGCACCTAAAGAATCTGCAATGTCCATCATCTTTGTCACATAATCAGATATTGATTGTGAAGCCTTCCTCTTGAAAGTAGTAAACTCTGCCCATAATGAAGCCTTCCTTGATTTGGTTGTGTTCTGAAAATGCTCTTCCAAAGCATTCCAAATGTCACTTGCACTTTCAAGACCTCTAATGTGAGGTAGCAAGTAGTCATTGACTGCCATATAGATAATGCTCCTAGCTTGAACATCTCTCTTCATCCAATTCTTCAAATCTGATAATTACTCCCTAGTTGGAACACTAGGATCTCTGAATTGAGGCTTTTCTTCTTCTCCTATAATGTAAGCTATCAAGTCTTTGCTCATAAGATGAGCTTCCATCCTCATTGACCATGCAAGATAGTTCTCTCTATCCAATTTCTCAATTTGGAGACTATCTCCCATCCTTTCTTCACCTGTACTATCAAATCTTTAATCCTTATAAGGAATGAATGTAACTTGGCTTTGAATGTTACTCCTTCTGATCCTTTTGACAACCTTAATGTGTCTTCCTTCACTCTTTCTTCACACTTTATTCTTTTGATCCTTCGAGATGTAAAGTTTGTATGTCTGTAGCAGTTGGAGTCTTCCTTTCCTCAATTTTCATACAACCTGCTCTGATACCACTGATAGAGAGTGTTAATCTCCAAAAGAACAAGCTATCCTTGATGTTAGATCACTCTATATCAAGAATAACTTTAGACTCCCCTCAATTTTGAAAACCAATTATCAAACTATCAAGAATTGATCAATTGTGAAAAATTACTTCTCTGAAAAGCCTGCTGCAGATTAATCACTCATTGACTAATCATTCGTGTAAAGTTTTTTATAAAAATTTGTAGAATATGTCGCCTAAAGGTTGCGCACCTTCTCCAAGTTAAATCGCTTCAAATGATTGAGTAAAATGTGAGAAATGATTCAAACACTTTACCTATGTCTGAAACTGCCTCTCTGTAATGACAACTTTGACACCTGTAACTTCTAAGTTGTTCTCCCAACTTATAGCCCGTTTAATCAAATGCTTTTAGCCATAGATGGCTTACCTCTCAGCTTAAATTTTGAGTCCTCATTTGTGTAAAACTTTACACTGCGCACTGAGCATTGTCCATTTCTTTGATCACGAAATCTGTGCCTGTTTCAGAAGACACTCAGAACTGTTCACATACAAATGTTCCTATTCAAAAATCTCTCAGCCTTTTTGCAATTGGACTTTCAAACTTTAGCCATAGATGGATTAACTGTGGACTTAGATGTGTACAAAAGGATTTCTCAAAAGATTAACTACAGAAGGAGAATCAAGAAAAAGATCGACGCGCAATTCTGTGAAAAGTTTTTCTTCTCATAACTTTTCATACATCTGATGGATGATACATAGAATGTTCATCATCTACTCATCCATTGTCTTCTCTATCTCTTCTATATCTCTCTCTCTACTATGAGCACTTATCTATATATATATATATATATACGAGTCTAACTCGTCATTCTTTCAAATACATTGAACTATTTACAAGGATAATGTACAAAAGAAAAATTTCTGATTCTATTCTTCTCTTTGAAACTGATCTTCAATCTTCGATTTATCTTTCCACTTTTGGACTTCATGTAATCACTAATTGTTGATTGTTCTGCTCCAACAGTGTGAACACATTAGGACCACCGGGGCACTTTTTTCCCTCTTTAGGAGGTTTTTTTCCCTCGGCTTGTATATACGCCTATTGCCCTAATGGGCTACTTATCTTTGTACATTCTCTAGTAATACACTCACTATTGTGTGTTTGTGCTCCAAGCTTCTTCTTCTTCCTTGTGTTGTTCGCGTGCTTCCGCAGACATCTATCTCCAACAATTGGTATCAAAGCAGGTTGCACTTCATCTAGGGCGTCGTCGACACTCCTCCGTTTGTAGTCTCAGAATCGCACGAATTTTGGTGAGCATACTCAGCGTGTTTCCGAGATCAAAACATCTTTGCTTTGTGGTGCCGAAATCGCGATCTGAGCTCGTTTCGACCTCCGAACGCACTATCGCAGTGCTTGTGCAAGCTATTTTGTCTTTTTGTGTCAAAGGTATATACCAGTTTCTGTTCGCCAGTTTAAGCGTCTCGAAGTCTGCTAGAGGTCTAGCAAAACTCGTCTGGGCAGTTCTATTCAACTTTTTGAGATACAGTCAATTTTCTGCATCAAGGTATTTTAGTCACCGGCCATGGCTGAAAGCAGTGATGTATTTCGTATGTTGGCTATTGAGGATAAGTTGGATGGTACCAACTATCCATTATGGGCTTATATGATGCGACATGTATTGGTTGCAAAAGGACTCTGGAACAGTGTGCACGGTGTTGAAAGACGTCCTCTTACACCTGCAACTACAGGTACTGCAAATACTGGTGCTGGAGCTGATGAAGATGGTGTCGAAGATGATATTCCGCAGATTCCTGTTTGTGATGTTGTTTCTGTTGCACCTACTACAAAACAAATTCGTTGGGATGGCAGAGATGCCCAAGCCCATGCATTGATAGCTTTGTCTCTCAAACGTGCCATTATTCCTCATATTCACTCTTGCAGAACAGCTAGGGATGCTTGGGATATACTAACCACATTGTACCAAGCTAGGAATGAGGCTCGTGTTGCTTACCTTCGAAAACAGTTGGAGAGTGAGCACATGAATGAAGGTGATTCTATGGACAGTTTCCTAACAAAGATCAAAGATTTGAAGGAACAGTTGATTTCTGTTGATGAGGTTATACCAGATAGCTCACTTGTGCAGACCGTTCTGAATGGTCTTCCTGATTCATATCAGAGTTTTGCTTCTACTCTTCGGTTGATGATGAAAGGCAATCCGAATGCCTTATCATTTGAGGAGTTAGTCTCTGTTCTGTTGCAGGAAGATCAGTCCAGGTAGAACAGGTCCATTATGCGTGTTGTAGATCAAGCTTTCTTGGCTAGTTAGAAGGGTAAAGGAAAATGGAGCTCTTCTACTAGTAAGCAGAAATCTGCAAATGCTGCACATTGGAAGAACCAAGAGAAAGATGAGAAGAAATCAGAAAAGCACAAATTGTTTTGCAAATACTGTAAAGGGAATGATCATATCATAAAGAAATGTCCAAAACTGGCTGCAAAAGAGGCAAAGAAGAAAGAGGCTGGAATGGTTGTTGCAGAGGCCTCTACACCAAAAACAGATTCTGCAAATCTTGTGCAGGAAGAAGAATGGGCGTTTACTACTGTTTGCAGTTTTGACCCATCTTCTCATGAGCAATGCATGTCTGCAGTGGACTCAGATGTTTGGTACTTTGACAGTGGGGCGACCAAACATATTACCTTGCAGCGCAGTTTCTTCTCTTCACTCGAGCCTGCCCCTACAGGGAATACTGTCACATGCGCCAACAACTCCTCTTATCCTGTTATGGGAGTTGGTAAGATCATTCTGACTACTGTTGATGGTAGTTCTTTCACCTTGTCAGATGCTTTATTTGTGCCAGGGATCAAGAAGAATCTGTTATCAGTTTCTGCATTAGCCAAGATTGGCTTGGTTGTGAAATTTGTTGATGACAGATGTATAATTCATAATCTGTCAAATGGCGATGTTATTATTGCTTCTGGCATTTTATGTCGTGGGCTGTATAAGCTCATAGACTATGAAAGATCTATGAATGATTCGGCATGTGCAGTTCATGATTCTCAGGCTATGTCAGATGCAAAGCTTTGGCATGCACGCTTTGGTCATCTGAATTTTGCTAGTTTGCTATGCCTGCAGAAATCTGAAATGGTGTCCTCTTTGCCCAAAATTGAGGCCCTTGGAAACAAGTTTGTGAAGGCTGTATTTTGGGCAAAATGCACCGTTCATCCTTTCCAATAGATGATTCAGTTCGGGCTACGCAGAAATTGTAGCTTGTACACAGTGATGTCAGTGGCCCTATGCAGACACCCTCTTTTGGAAATTACCTTTACTTCGTGACTTTCAGTGATGATTTTTCCAGGCATGCATGGGTATATCCATTGAAGGCAAAGTCCGAAGTGTTTTTGTGCTTCAAACAGTTTTTGGTTTTGGCTAAAAATCTGTCAGCATGTAAAATGGGCACCCTCCATTCTGATCGAGGAGGGGAATATATGTCTTCTGATTTTAATGCATTTCTGGCTAAACGTGGGATAAACACCAGTGTACAGTGTCGTATACACCTCAACAGAATGGAGTTTTTGAACGGAAGAACAGGCTGTCATGTGTGCAGCATATGTACTTAACAGGTGTCCCACTAAAGCGCTACAGTCTATCACCCCATATGAGGCTTGGCATGATCGCAAGCCATCTGTTGCTCATCTGCGGGTTTTTGGTTGTTTGGCATATGCACTAGTGCCTGAACAACATCGCAGAAAATTGGATGATAAGGCAGTAAAATGTATTTTTGTTGGGTACAGCTCTAAAAGTAAAGGCTATCGTCTGTATTCTCCACAGACTAAACGCATTCTGGTTAGCCGTGATGTTGTCTTTGTGGAAGATGCTATTCAGCCATTGCTTTCATGTACTAAGGAGACATCTGTTAGCTCTAAAGACATGTATGATACTTTGATGCCTCTTTTTACAGGTGGACAGTCTAGTGCTAATCCTAATGAGGCAACTTCTCAGCCTTTGCAGGCTTCATATGATGATGCAGATCATTCAATTTCTGATGCAAATTTACATGATGCACTTGTTGATGAGAGAGCTGATATTGATCAGGCAAAAACTATGCCAAAATGGCTGGTGCAGACTTTGCGTGACAGCAAATTAGATGCACCTTTGTCATATCAAACTCGTTCAGGCTCGCATAGTGCCTCCTTTGCATCAGATTGCTATGCTATGGCTGCGTCTAGCCTCTGTGATGAGAATGAGCCTGTTTCTTTTGATGAAGCACAGAATTCAGAAAATTGGATGGCTGCTATGCAATCTGAATATGATGCTATAATGAAGAATGGTACATGGTCTTTATGTGACTTGCCTCCTGGCAAGAAGGCCATTGGCACTAAGTGGGTATACAAGCTGAAGCGTAAACCTGATGGTACAATTGACAAGTATAAGGCTAGGCTTGTTGCAAAGGGTTATGCGTAGGAAAGAGGCATTGATTTTGATGAGACCTTTGCACCTACATGTCGTATGACTACTGTTCGGAGCATTTGTGCACTTGCAGCCCATCATGGTTGGAATGTACATCAGTTGGACATTAAAACAACATTTCTGAATGGTGACTTGCATGAAGAAGTGTATGTTTTTCAGCCCCGTGGCTTTGTGCAGAAAGAGCATGAAAACCAGGTGTGCAGGTTAAAGAAGGCGTTATATGGTTTAAAGCAAGCACCACGTGCTTGGTATGAGAAGATACATGCCTATCTAATTGCACATGGTTTTGAGAACAGTCCAACTGAAAGCACCTTATATGTTATGCGTGCTAATGATGTGCTTCTGATCATTGTTGTCTATGTTGATGACATGTTGCTCACTGGTCCTATTGAGACGCATATTGCTGATTTTAAGGCTGATTTGCATGCCTCATTTGAGATGTCTGATTTGGGGCATTTGCATCACTATTTGGCCATTCAGTTTATGCAAGTTGATGGTGGAATGGCTGTGTCAAACAAAATATATTGACACATTATTGCAGCGTTTGGCCTTGAAGACTGTAAGCCTATTGCCACTCCTATGGAGACAGGTTTACGATTGAGTCTTCATGATGCTGGAGATGCATTTGATGTTGTTCTCTATCAACAAGCTGTTGGATGCTTGATTTACTTATGCATTACTCGGCCAGATATTCAGTTTGTTGTCTCACAGATCAGTAGGTTTATGCATTGCCCAGGAGTCACGCATTGGAAGGCGGTTAAGCGCATCTTTCGCTACTTGAGTGGTACTCGGCTACTTGGGTTGTTTTATCCCAAGGGGGGATCACTACTGCCAGATTTGCATGCTTTTTTTGACTCAGATTGGGCTGGTTGCTATGACACTTGTGTGTCCACCAGTGGTTTTTGCTTCATGCTTGGTAGCTCATGTATATCTTGGTTGAGCAAGAAGCAGCCTACTGTAGCCACTTCCAGTTGTGAGGCTGAGTATAGGGTAGCTTTCACAGCGACTGTTGAGTGTGTGTGGCTGAGACGCCTTATGGCTGATTTGGGTGTTGGCCAGTCTTCTGCCACCACCATCTTCACTGATAGTCAGAGCGCATTGGCAGTTTCGAGGAACCCTGTCTTCCATGCTCGCACTAAGCACATTGAGGTGCATTATCACTATGTCAAGGAGAGGTTCTATGTTGGGGAGATCAGCTTGGCATATGTGCCCACGCAGGAGAACATTGCAGACCTTTTCACGAAGGCTCTGCCTAGGGAGAAGTTTGAAGCTTTCCGCAAAGCTTTGGGCTTACTTACTTTTGTGGAGTGATTTCCACATAGCTTGGCACTTCCTTATACATGAGTGCCAACTCCTTGTTCACCGCATCACTCCCAGGGGGGATTTGTTGATATATTTAGGTAGTGATGTGTGTGAACACATTAGGACCGCAGGGGCACTTTTTTCCCTCTTTAGGAGGTTTTTTTGCCCCGGCTTGTATATACGCCTATTGCCTTAATGAGCTACTTATCTTTGTACATTCTCTAGTAATACACTCACTATTGTGTGTTTGTGCTCCAGGCTTCTTCTTCTTCCTTGTGCTGTTCGCGTGCTTCCGCAGACATCTATCTCCAACAATATCCATGTCTAGAATGCCCAAGCCATCATTGTCCTTTGGGTTTCTGCATTTATCCCATTTGACCTCCATCCAAAGGAAATCAAAAAGTAAATCATGCCACAAAGTAAATCACTCATGAAATCAAAAAGGTTTTAAACACCATACCTCACCCCATTATGTTGGGTTGCATCCCGTTCTAGTAGGAGAATTTATGTTCAACTTTGGTGAGAACCCAATTCCATCTCTACCTAGAGAAACTTCCAAATCCATCGGTATTCCCAACAATTTGAAGATTTTCTCGTTATGGAGTAGCAAACAACCTTGACTGATCAAGAATTGTGGGTGCAACCCGTGATGGCCTTGAAAGCGATCTTAGAGTGGTTTATTCTAGAGAAAGGGGCAATGTAGAAGACGTTAAGGCAATGCCACAAGGTTGCAATGCTAGTGTTATCATTTTGAACAAAAGCATTCATGTCATCTACGAAGAACCTCAATAATATCAAGCTCTCGCTATGGGGAAGAAAAGGTCCCTAGATTTTCCCAAGTTGAGCTTGATGTTTAACTAGATACCTAAGGCCATTGTTGGAAATACTGAATAAAATCGGAACCATGGGGCAACCCTATCTAATTGACCTTCTTAATCTGATCATAGGCCAGAGTTGGCCATTTATGGTAATATGTGCTAAGATGTTTCCCAACGGTGTTGAGATCAACTTGATGAATTTAGGACTACATCCCATATCCTTCAAGGAGTGTAGAATGAAGTCCCACAAAATCAATCTTGATTGAGAGAGCATCTTGGGATGAATCCTTCGTGATTTCTAGGCCTTCCCACACATAGATAATGGCCTCCAAGATGGATCAACCCTTAATGAAGCCTTTTTTTATCTTCATTGATCTAATATCAAAGATGGCATGAAATCCTATTAGCCAAGACCTCACAAAGATCTTATAATTAGTTTGCAACATCGTTATCGGCCTCCAATTTTCAATCTTCTTTTTGTTGTCTTTTTTGTGAATTATATTTATAACACCTTCCTTGAGACAACTAGGTGAATCACCAAATTGAAGGGCTTCATGCCAAATCAAATGAAGTGGTCTCATCAACACATTCTTAAACATCTAGAAGAACTTATCAGTGATATCATCCAAACTCAGGCTTTTCCCATTGGGAAGGGAGTCAATAGCCTCCCCAATCTCAGCATCTGACTAGGGGAGTCAAGATGGTAACAAAAATGAAGCGAAAATGTCTTGGACCTGATCTTAGAGATAGCAGTTATGCTATCATGTCTCTGAGAGGACATTCGAGTGCACATTCCTAGAAGTTGAGTGAAGTGGCTAGCAACGAATTCCATATTCTCCTCCATTGAATCACAATGCACTCCCTTGTTGTCAATCATGTACAGAATCTCTTCCTTGAGTTGTTTTTTCTTGAATATTTTGGATATATATTTTGTAGGTTTATCCACTTTCCTTGTTCACCATTCTTTGAAGTAATTTTATAGATACTTTCCTTGGATCTCTTCTTCATATTTGAGTTATGTTCTGATTTTCAAGGCTCTGGCCTATGGCTGGACCTTATCTTTATTCACTTCTGCTCAAAGACATTCTCCAAGCCAATGTGCAATTATTATCGGTCTTGAAGGGTCCATTAGACCAAAAGTGTAAGCGAGAAAATAATCATTTGCACATTAATTTCTTAGAGATTCAAGGATTTATCCATCTTTTCTTTTTTTCTCATCTAGTTCTTGCCCATGAGTTGTCCTTTGAAAGGGCTCTTCCAAGGGAAGCTTATCGGGTGATCTACTTTGTGAGAAACCAATCTCATAATAGAGTCTAGTACCTCATTGGGCAATTGGATTCGATTAATCAGCATTCATTGTCCAGGTTATCTTCTCCATGGTGATCTTTTTGCTTATGTTCCTTAGTTGCGAAATTAGTAAACCTCAATGTTTTCTTGCTAAGTCAAAAGTTGATTCATTTCACCCAAGTAATCTAGCTAGTTTATCTCCTTTTCTAAGATGTGTTAGAAGTTTGATTCACGGTTCGACCTTGAAGGACTTAAGCTAGAGTAGTTTTTAGGGCTAAAATTTCTTCTATTTCTAACTAGAATGAAGGACTCCAAATTAAGATATTTAGGAGGTATATCTTTAACTTATTCTGAATTTCTACAAGGTTTTTCAAAACTACTCGCTTCATTCCTTTTGGTCACAATAATATTATTAGTTTGCTCAATTATCATATCTTTCTTTGATCTCTGAGTTTTTTTTGCACTACAACAAATTGGCCGTATACCGAGGTTTTTACCGAGGGAAATGAACACGTATTTTTTTGGCCTGACATAGATGTAGATGTTGGTATGCGCATTGGTACTAAAGCGTCGGTATGGGCATCGGTATGGGCATCAGTATGAGCGTCGGTATATGCGTTGGTATTTTTGAAGGCTATACCGATGCTCATACTGGCGCCTCTGCTGGGTGCACCGTCATATATACCGAGGGCCGCTTGGTGTACCGACGCTTATTCCGATGACATTACTAGGTACACCGATGCTTATACCGACGACCATATCTCCAAAATTTTCTTTGGGCAGAGTATGTTGTCTTTTGCTACAGCAACATTACCATGATGTTGCTTAGCAAAAGACTACACTCTTCCCAAAAAAAAAACCGAGTACATGTGATGTGTACTCTAATGTCAACCGAAATATGATTTCATAAACCAGAATATTATTGGACACAAAAGAGATAATCAACATGAATCATGAACCATGTACAAAAAGAGTTCTATATTTCATAAATGAAGCATGTACAAGAGTGTGGCAAACCACTGTCATATATGATGCTTTTACAAAATGTGGCAAAGCATTGCATTGCCATATAAAAATCAAATACAAAATTTGGGTGTGCCACTGCCATACACATGCAAAGAGCGTTCCATATCAACAGTCCTACAACAAAGAACATTAATGAAATTAGATAAATTCACATGAACTTTACAAACAACAAGTAAAAACCAAAGTTATAAATTAATCACCTCATCGCAAATGCTCCCATGAAACGACTGCACCACGTCTCTCCAAGTCCTCCAATAGTCTAGTCAATCCATGAAGATATCCATAATCCTCCTCCGTTCATGTTGGAGGATGACCCATTGCCAGCTCCTGCAACAAATATACAAAACATTAGAGGAACATACATCAGAAACTTAACACAAACAAATTCAATAAATCAAACGGTACTTACAAACTCATGATGCATCGTGTCATATCCGCTGCTGCCCAAATATGACGGTCCAATCGTATCTAAACGTGTGGCTACGGCATCTCGTTGCTGATGACATCGATCAAGAGTCTGCGACTGCTCGTCGCAAATCATATCTCACTCCTCAGCATCTAACCATACAGGCTTTGGTAAGCCTTCTCTGAAAGCATCACGAGCCTCAGATCATCGATGGGACATACCAGCGGGAGTGAGGCCGGCATGAGTGAGGCAAGCAGGAGTGAGGCGGACAGGAGTGCGGCCACCAAGAGTGAGGCCAGGAGGAGTGCTACCACAGGCGATCCAATACTGTGATGCAGCGGCCATATACACGGGAGGTACCTGAGAAATGAACTCTAAAAACTGCTCCTCTGTCATGGAATGTGGAGTGACTGGAGGACTGTCTCCCATCGTGCTTTGTAACAAAAGAAATCAAATAATTAACATGTGATAATTAAGGTAATATAGAGAAATGATAGTGTACAAAAAAACCTAGCAAAAAAATAAAAAAAATAGTATGTATAAGTGTTTGATTCAAAAATCCTCTAGCATCCTCTTGGAGATCCGATGCACCGAGAATATCTATCTCTATATTGATGATATCTAAATCGCTTGCTATGTTGGTTTCTTCCTGATCATCGTCCATTGCTTCTTCGCGAACAATGACCTCTTCTTCAATGACCTCTTCTTCTCAAACAATGATCTCTTCCTCTTCGATGATCGAATGAATCTCTGAGTCCACTACAAATGGACTTTGTTCTACATCTATGTTCTCACATATTTGTCTACTACGTGGAGCGACTTGTAAAACAAATAGCCACTCTGGTTCTTTTAAATCTGGTATAAAAACAACTTGCTCACAGTGTTCGGGAAGTACAAATGTATCCCTTTCATCCGTCCATAATTTTGTGGAGTCGACTTGAAGCAAATCGCTTTTATCCCGTCTCACTGTTGCGTTTCTTCCAGAGGTGACTACTTTGAACCATTTCACATCAAAAACAAAGTAATCAAACTTCCTAAAAGATAGTTTCAAGATATCTTGAATCACACCATAATAATCTAGGTGGCCTTCTTGAGCATTATCATCTCTTGCACTCGCTCTACTTTTTTGCAAAAAGTTCACCATCACCCCACTATCAAAAGTAGACCTATTTTTATCAATTCGTGCGATCAGAAAGTGTCGTCCATGATACCATAGTGCACCGTATTTAGTATACTCCCAATCACATCCCTTTCGAGTTCTTCTTCTTCTTCAGAGATATCTTCACCAGCTGCCTTTGCTTGTGAAACTGCTGTATCTAGCCATCTGCTCGTTGGAAAAGATGGAAGAGGTTGAAGAATTTCTGGAAGAGGCAAAAACCAATTGGAACGATTCCTTTGAAATTGAGCTCTTTCCTTTGCGTTGGTTTTCGTGGCAAGCTCATACTTTCTAACCACTTCTGCATAGGCTCAGAGTTAACTATGCAAAACTTCATTGCCTTCTCTCTGAAAGCTTCATCCATTTTTCTTTGCAATCCTTTACCTTGTGGTTCATCACCTATGAGACGAACATCTTCATCATCGCTCCATAAGCGAGGCATTTTGGGATCTGACATACGTAGAAACTGAGTTATGAATACAAGAGACCCTTGTACAAGCCATCCCTCTGCCATGCTACCCTCTCGACGTGCTCTCTGTCAAACAATCCCTTTTAATGTCTTCATAAAGCGCTCTAAGAAGAACATCCATCGACTATGGACAATTCCTGCTATTGCAACTTCATCTACCACATGAACCAATAAATGAAGTTGAATAGTGAGAATACTTGTGGGAAAGTATTTCTCTACCATACAAATAGCCTCAATAGCATTGAGTTTCCCACTTTGTATGCTATCTTTATGGATCTCTTTAGAAGAGATCCACAGTACTAAGGAACTAATTTTATAAATGGTTCTTTGTACATTCTCCGAAAGACAATCTTTTAGGGCTACAGGGAGCACAAACTGTAAAAACTTGTGCCAATCATGAGACTTGAGACCTCCAAGATGGTCGTTTCGTGTGAAAGCAATCTTTAGACACCTCATGCTTCTAGTAGGTGTCCAACACTCTGAAACTGTTTTCTTCACTTGTTGCTCTTCCATCCTGTGAAGCACCCAAGGAGCTCTTGGTAACGATACTGTTCCGTTGAGCTTAGTAATTGCCCAAAACTCTCGCATATGACCTCGCTCTTCTAAGTCATCCCTTTGTGCTTTTCTTTCTTTCTTTCCGATCAAATTCTTCCAAAGAATCTCTCCCACAGTCTTAAAAATACGCATTGGGCCTACCAAATGATTGATCAATAATTCACTCCAATAAGGGAGTTCATGAAAAATGGACAACCGTTTCATGCTAGCGATTGGATTTCTGAATCCCACAGTTGTTTCCAATTGCTAGCTTTCATTTGGTGTTGCGCTTGTTGACCAATTTGTCCTTCATGTAAAACATGTCCATCAGGAAAATATCTATGGTGTCCTTCATAGACACTCTTACGTAATGCTTTGGAATAGCGTGCTTCGAGTCGTGGTCCGCATAAGGGACAAGCATGGAAACGTGAAATCGATAACCCTGAACTTTCACCATAACGAGGCCAATCATGCATCATCCACATAAGTATGCCTTTCACTCGCACGTCTCCTCTTCTTATAGGTTGAGACATGTCGGGCACAGTAATCTCATCCCATAAAATGCACAGTTCTTCCACAAGTGGTGCAAGATATACATCCATGTTTTTTACCTTATACTTACTTACTTGCTTGTATGTCTAAGTCCTTTTTCGTTCTCTTTTGGCCACGAAAGGTTACCGGTGCAATGTCGTTTTGGGTCTATCGGCTCACCTAGGGAACCATGCGAATGGTAGTGTAGATTTTCTAGTCGCGTTTTGTCAAAGGATCCATAATCTCTAACATGTGCTATACAAATCCGTTGTTTCCAATAAATTTGATACTTGCACTGAGTGCAAGGACATGCCATTCTCTCCTCTGGATCCAAACTAGCCATCTGATACAATATGGACATTTTAGAACAATTGTTTTTTTATTAAAACCAAAAATCATACTCCTAAAAAAATAAACCTGAAATACTAAAACCTAAATACTTAAACACCTAAAAAAACCTAAAACCCTAATCCTAAAACCCTAATCCTATTTTATATATATTTAATTATATATATTTAATCATATTCTTTATTAATCCTATTTCTTATATTTAATTATATATATATATATAGTTAAATTATTTAAAACACTAGTTCTTTTTATATTTATTTATCTATATAAATATCGTATTTTATATATATATTTATTTATATATTCATATTTGTTCCTTAATTTTTTTCTATATGTGTATGTGTATGTGCGTATATATGTTATGTAGGTGTTAAAACCTTAAAACCTATTATATATATATATATTTATTTATTTATTTATATATTCAGATTTTTTTCTTAATTAATCCTATTTTTATTATATATATTTAATTAAATTATTTAAAACACTAGTTCTTTTTATATTTATTTATCTATATAATTATCCTATTTTATATGTATATTTATTTATATATTTAGATTTTTTGCTTAATTTTTTTCTATATAATCTCTTCATATGCCTAAACCCTAAAACCCTAATCTTAAAGATCTATACCTAAAACCCTAAAACCTAATCTTAAAAATCTCGACCTAAAATATGTATATTTATGTATGCATGTGTATATACAGGTATATATGTATTATACGTGTATGTGTATGTGTGTATATATATTATGCACGTGTAAAAACCATAAAACCCTAATCAAAAAGACCTAGACCTAAAACATGTATATATGTGTATGCATGTGTATATATATGTGTATGTGTATATATATGTGTATATAGATAGGTGTATAAGTATATGTGTGTATGTGTATGTGTATATATATTTACTCTGATTAAAATGATTAAAAATAAACCTATTTTTATATATTTAATTTATTTATTTAATTCACTAGTTCTTATCATATTTATTTATCTATATAATTATCCTATTTTATATATATATATTTATTTATATATTGAGATTTTTTCCTTAATTAATCCTATTTTTATATATTTAATTATATGTATTTAATTATATATATTTAATTCAATTATTTAAAAAACTAGTTTTTTTGTTATTTATTTATCTATATAATTATCCTATTTTATATGTATATTTATTTATATATTCAGATTTTTTCCTTATTTTTTTCTATATTTTCTCTTTATGTGCCTAAACCCTAAAACCCTAATCTTAAAGATCTAGACCTAAAAAAAAAAACCTAAACCCGTAATCCTAAAACCCTAATCCTATTTTATATATATGTTTATTTATATATTCAGATTTTTTCTTTTCTGTTTTTTCTATATTTTTTCTTAATATAAATGTAATTGAATTATATGTATGCCTAAACCCTAAAACCCTAATCTTAAATATCTAAACCTAAGATACATATATTTCTATATGCATGTGTATATACATGTATATATGTTTTATTTGTGTATGTGTATGTGTGTATATATGTTATGTAGGTGTTAAAACCCTACAACCCTAATTAGAAAGAGTTAAACCTAAAATACTAAAACCTAAAGACTTAAACCTGAAATACTAAAATCTAAATACTTTAACACCTAAAAAACCCTAAACCCCTAATCCTAAAACCCTAATTTTATTTTATATATTCAAATTTTTTCCTTATCTTTTTCTATATTTTTTCTTAATATAAATGTTACTGAATTATATGTATGCCTAAACCCTAAAACCCTAATCTTAAATATCTAAACCTAAAATATGTATATTTATGTATGCATGTGTATATGTGTGTGTATATGTGTGCATGCATCTATGTGTGTGTGTGTGTGAATGCATGCATGTGTGTATATGTGTATGTGTGTCTATGTATGCATGTGTGAGTATATGCGTATGTGTATGTATGTATGTATGCATGTGTGTGTATGCATTGATGTGTGTGTGTGTGCATGCATGTGTGTGTGTGTGCGTGTGAGGTATGCATGCATGTGTGTATATGTGTGTGTATGTATGCATGCATGAGTGTATATGTGTGTATGTATGCATGTGTGTACATATGTGTGTGTATGTATGCATGTGTGTACATATTTGTGTGTATGTATGCATGTGTGTACATGTGTGTATGTATGCATGTGTGTGTATGTATGCATGTGTGTACATGTGTGTGTGTATGTATGCATGTGTGTACATATGTGTGTGTACGTATGCATGTGTGTACATATGTGTGTGTATGTATGCATGTGTGTACATGTGTGTGTGTGTATGTATGCATGTGTGTGTGTATGTATGCATGTGTGTATATGTGTATGTGTGTGTATGTGTATGTATGCATGTGTGTATATGTGTATGTTTGTGTATGTATGCATGCATGTGTGTATATTTGTATGTGTGTGTATGTATGCATGCATGTGTGTATATTTGTATGTGTGTATGTATGCATGTGTGTGTATGTATGCATGTGTGTACATGTGTGTGGGTATGTATGCATGTGTGTATATCTGTATGTGTGTGTATGTATGCATGCATGTGTGTGTATGTATGCATGCACGTGTATATGTGTGTATGTATGTGTGTATGTATATGTGTATATGTGTGTGTATGTATGTGTGTATGCATGTGTGTGTATGTATGCATGTGTGTATATGTTTATATGTGTGTATGCATGAATGTGTGTATATGTGTGTGTATGTATGCATGCATGTGTGTATATGTGTGTATGTATGTGTGTATGTATGTGTGTATATGTGTGTGTATGTATGTGTATGCATGTGTGTGTGTATGTGTATGTATGCATATGTGTATATATCTGTGTGTATGTATGTGTGTATGCATGTGTGTGTGTGTATGTATGCATGTGTGTATATATGTGTGTGTATGTATGTGTGTATGCATGTGTGTGTGTGTATGTATGCATGTGTGTATATTTGTATGTGTGTATGCATGCATGTGTGTATATGTAAGCATGCATGGGTGTACATGTATGTGTATATGTATGCATGTGTAGATGTGTGTGTGTATGTATGCTCTATCTTCCTATCTCTATCTTCCACTCTTTCATCTCTCTTTATCTTTCACTCTCTCTCTCTTTATCTCTATATCTCTATCTCTATGTTTCTCTCTCTCTCTCTCTCGCTCTCTCTCTCTCTCTCTTTCTCTCTCTATCAATAGAGAATAAAACAATCACTTACAAGTATGTCCCTCTTTTGGATCATTGTCGTCAAAGCGTAATGTATGTCGTCTATCATCAAATTCCGAAGAATCCATGAGAACTTCCACAAAATCAAAGAGAAGAGACATTATAATACCTAAAGCATAGAGAAAGACAAGGGCTAAGAATATGTTGTTAGGCTGCCAGATTGGCACATTGTAATTTTATATTCTCATATACCGCACGCACCGAAAGGGCGTAGCGAAGTGATGTAACCCTTTTATTCATTAATGAAGAGACATGACGCTATTCTCCGGTGTTAGAGGAGACGGGATCGCCAGACTGTCTGTCTAGGCGATTTGCGACCTTGTGGAGACTTCGTGGTGCAGATTACAGATATTCTGAGTACTGCCACTCTGTCTTTGTTGACTCACAGTAATTCTTTATTAACACAAAATGTTATGTTCACATTAATAAGTCTGTGCGACTGTGATCATTAAATCGTGCGTTAAATACGGTGTGAGGAATAAAATCAAAATACGAACAATAATACGGTGTAGAAGAAGTTATACTGGATAGTAGCGTGCTCTTTAATTTGATAGTTAAGTTGGGAAAATCAGATAAAGGGCCTCTGCATTGTCAGACCCCTACCATCCCCAAGAACCTGAAAAGAGATTAAAAAGCGGACGTGACGGAAGTATAGGAGAGACCAGCATCCCTAGGTAGTACCAAACCTATTAGGGACACCCCTAGGTGGTAGAAGTGCAGGCCATTTAAGCCCAGTTGTCGAAGGATCGGAGCTAGTTAGCAATGATTCGGGTACCAGTTTGGTGACACATGATGAGATTCCGGTAGATTCTGGTGTGATTCCGGTACGTTCTGAAGAAGGTCCAGTGACGTCTGAGTGTACAGAGACGCACTGCGTAGTTGGGTCAATAGTATCTGGTCAGAATCTAACTACTTTTGGTGATAAAGCTGTGTTACCAAGCGAGACCATTTCCGGTGAAAAGATAACCTGGTGCGGTGAAAGTTCGATAACTTCCGGTGGGAGTTCGGTACCATTTAGTGGGAATTTGAAGTTTCTCAGTGACGGTGCAGTACTACCTAGTGGACCTTTATTATGTTCTCCACTATTCGGGGCAAGCCTCTCTAGTTTCGATACCAAGGCTGAGGACAGGTTATTCGATTTGGAGATAAGTAAGAGATTCAACACCCTTTTTTAACCGAAAGGTGAGCAGTCTGACAATACACATTCTGAAGGACAAGAGACACCTCCTGATCCTCTAGATAACAACAATACTACTCATAATAATAACATGAGTGGTTCACAGTCTCAGCAACAGACGCCCCCACAGCCGCAACCGCAATTTCAGCAACAGCAACAACCGCAACCAATTATACCAGTTCGACCGGTTCCAACAGGAGTGACTTACACCAAGTTTGGTGGATTCCCGAGTGACGACCCTGATGCACATGTGCGCACCTTTGAGATAAGCTATGCAGTGTTGAACCATCCACCCGATCCGGCGTACAAGACTATTTCAGGCCACCTTAGTTAATGAAGCAGCTAGATGGTTGACTAAGTATGCTCAGGCGGACATTTCGCGGCTGAGCTTACTTATCATAAAATTCTGCAAAGTGGGCCTTGGTGGCCTACCATGTACAAAGATGTGACTCAGTTTGTGCAGCAGTGTGATACCTGTCAACGGTCTGGACAGCCATTACAGCGGCACTTCTTTCCCCTTCAACCTGTCTTACCTCATCCAATGATCTAAGTGTATCCAACCGAAATGGCAAGGATTTTTCCGATAGCAGTTTCTGAGCTAAAGCAACGCATAGACTCGGCACTACTACTTCCATTGGTGCAATAGCTTCCAATCCATAAGCTAGTTTGAATGGGGTCATACCAGTAGCTACCTTGTACGTAGTCCGGTAAGCGCACAAAACTGCAGGTAGTAACTGGTCCCAACGTTCCGGACATTCCAAAAGCAATTTACGGAGCATAATCAACAAAGTCTTATTGGTACTAACCGCCAAACCATTGGCACGGGGATAATAAGGCGAGCTGAATTTGTGGACAATCTGAAATGTCTCGATCAATACTTGCATTAAGTGGTTAGCAAAGTGGGTACCTTGGTCCATAACAATTTCCAGAGGCAACCCATAAGGAGGAAAAACTTCCTTCATCAGGCATTTAGCCACCGAAATTGTTGTGGCCGACCGTAATGCCCAAGCCTTCGCCCACCGAGTGGCATAATCGGTACAAGTCAAGATATAGTGGCTGTTGGTGAGAGTAGCTGGGGGTATTATTGGACCAATAAAATCAAGACCCCACTTCTAAAAGGGTTGTGGAATAATTGGCGTCAAAATGAGTCTGGTGGTATTCTGCTTTGATGCCTCAACCTTGTCGATTACGGCATCAATCATAGCAATCACGTCGTTAACGATGTCAGCAGCAATATCCTTCAGAGAGTTTGGATTCCGCAGATGAGAATTCTCCCGAGAAGAAATTTCTTCAGTCTTCGGTGTGGGCACCTTGTTCTTGCTGCTTAATTGGAGAAGAAGGATTGGAAGAATCGACATGAATGGATGTAGCGGTGTCCTCGAAGACTTCTTCTTCATTGCCAGCCGTTGATCCCTGCACATGGCTCTCAGAGGGACTTATACATCTGTGTTTCCAGTGAAGAAGTTGAAATAGATCCTCATCGTCATCGTCCGCGTCTTCGAGCACTTGAGTAGATTCTTCATGGAACAAGATGGGAGCGGTTGGAGGCAGTTGCGTAGCTTGGAGCACCGGAAAAAGAAAGTTAAGGATATGGGGTAGACGAGAACGCGGAAGGTCACCCTTATTGACTTGTTTAATAACCGCAACACATGAACGGTGAATGCGCCGGAAATAAAAAGAAGCAAAATTGACAGACTCACGACTAGCCATGTCTATCATCGAATAGAAGGGGTGCAAGATACCATGAGTGCGTTTTTTCAAATTCAAAATAGCGACTAAAAATTGCAGAGCAGCTCGCTCAGGTTCGGGTCTACACAGAATGGCATACTCATTAGATGAGTGCCGGGGGAACAACTCTTTCATGGTGGCTACAGGAAGAAGTGGACCATTCTCCAATCCTTCCATACGGAGGCGAAAAGCTTCAGCAAACGAAGCTAAAGTAATAACAACGTGGGATGGTAAATAGGCGATGGGCCAACACTGCTCTGTAGCAGGTGTAGAGGCGATGACAGCAATGATTTGTGCATAAAAGCGTTGACACTCCACTGAATGCCAAGGCAATTCAGCGAAATTCAACAAACCGCAAGTGCGCAAATACTGTTGAGCCCATGAACACTGTTGAGCCCATTGTCCTAGTCGAGTATGTTGTTCCCGACGCACCCAGTTCTCCATCCTCTTCTCCTAATTACTCTCCACCACCTTCCCTCACATATTATCAGCCTCTTCATCCCACCCACTTCCTCCTCTTACTCTTCCGGCTCCAATGTTTAATGAATTAGAATCAATGGGTTGTCTCTTGATCCAATTTTCTCAACAATTACCTCTCCAAATGAAGCTGGCAACTGACAATATCAAGTAGGAACTAAAAGAGAAAGTTGACTTGTTAGAAGCTGATATCGCTCCATTACAGGAAGAAGCAAACGCAGTTAAGGCAGAGAACCATGCTTTGCAGGTTCAACTTCAGCAACATCAAGCTTGGCTTACAGAGCAGGATACTCTCATTGCTCAAAGAGATGCAGCATTGGTTGAGTTAAAAGCCAATGATGTTCTTTTAATTGCTCGTGATGAAGAAATCAAGCAATTAAATCAGTTAGTACAGGATAGGAGGATGCTCGGATTGCTCTCAGTAACCTTTTAGAAGAAACTCGTGCCGAGCTTGAGGTCGTGCAGAGAGGACAAGAAATGGCTAATTTGGCTAAGCAGACTACTGCCAAATTACAGGCCACCTCTACCAATCTTTTTCAGGCGAATTTTGCTCTAAAAGCACAGATGAGTCTGACCATTCAACTTAAGAAGGAATTAGTCGGGATTATGAAAGAAATGGATGCATATTATAGGACAATTCAATATCAAGCTCAGGAATTGGAACGCAGAGAGAAGCAGCTAGGAGCTCAAGCCAAGAGATTGTCTTGAATTGACACGCAAATTGCGGATGTGAAGCAGCAAAGAGATGCTGCATTAGCTAATTCTACTTACAAGAAGCATTTTTGCAAACATAGGCAGATCTTTTGATGAGTTAGGTCATTGCGGCAAGTTCAATCCGAACTGACGCACAACTGGTGCAGCCGGAGACATTAAAGTTGATGCTAGATTCATTAAAACAGAAAATCACCAGAACTTTTAAATTAGCCCGAACTATGTATATACAAGGCATTGTAGATGAGCCTTAATTTTGTTTTCTTTGTGGGTTCGAGTCCACCGTGCATGCCAGTGATAGGCCACCGGATTGGCACATTGTAATTTTATATTCTCATATACCGCACGCACCAAAAGGGTGTAGCAAAGTGATGTAACCCTTTTATTCATTAATTAAGAGACATGACGCTGTTCTCCGGTGGTAGAGGAGACGGGATCGCCAGGCTGTCTGTCTAAGCGATTTGCGACCTTGTGGAGACTTCGTGGTGCAGATTACAGATATTCTGAGTACTGTCACTCTGTCTTTGTTGACTCACAGTAATTCTTTATTAACACAGAATGTTATGTTCACGTTAATAAGTCTGTGCAACTGTGATCATTACTTTATGCGTTAAATACGGTGTGAGGAATAACCGAAATACGAACAATAATACGATTTAGAAGAAGTTATACTAGATAGTAGTGTGTTGTTTAATTTGATAGTTAAGTTGCGAAAATCAGATAAAGGGCCCCTGCATTGTCAGACCCCTACCATCCCCAAGAACCCGAAAAGAGATTAAAAAGCGGACATGACGGAAGTCCCCTTTTTAACAATGCACACCACTTACCAAGATGTGAGATCTAAACAGAGAGAGAGAGTGTGTGTGTGGAGAGAGAAAGATTTGTGTGTGTGTGCACAAGACAATGCAGGTTGCAATTCGGTTCACGCGCGCAAGTTCGATAGAAGACAACCACTACTCAAACACTCGCAAAAATGTTCAATTTTGCTCTCGAGTTCCCGTATGTTTAAAACTCGGCCTCCATATGGGCATCAATATGGCCGTCATTATGGGCATCGGTAACTTCCAGTAATTTACCGATGCTCTTACCGACGCCCATACCCCGACGCGCATATCGACGCCTATACCGATGGTCATGACACACACCGACGATCTATTTTAAACCGTCATACCGACGGTCACTTGACCATCGGTATCTTTCAGTGGAGTTTTCCAATGTTTATACCGATGTCGAGAGTGACCATCGGTATAGGGAGTGTCGGTATGCCCCTCATATGTTGTAGTGTTGTCTTCAAGGGAATTCTTTGATTCTATCATTGAGGGTACCCCACTACAAGCACCCATTAGGTAGATTTTTGAAAATTTGTTCTTGTTCTATCGGCTTTTCTTCACCAATTTCAATGCTTATTTTCTAGAGTAATTTAGAATTGATATCTGCCTCCTCAAAGATCTATGAGTGTCATCTAGCATGGAAGGAGTACAATGCACCTTCATAGATGAGACCATTGAGATCTTGCCTAGAGGGAAAAGGGTGGCCAACGGGCCTGAGGATCTCCCCGATAAATCCATACAACAAGAAGGGAAGATTAGGTAGGTCTACCCGGAGTGGGAATTGTGGTGCTTTGGACTTTTTTGGGGTGAAGTCAAGGAACCTTTTAAAGAGGCACAAAGTTGCATGCTAAACCTGCCATGTGCCAGCCTCTAGAGCTTGGAAAGCCATTTCTTCATTCTCGAAAACCAAAAGGATTTTCATTTTCTAAAAGAAATGAACACTTGCTAATATTTAGACCATGTAAAAACCACTCCTTTTGAAACCATTGTCATAGGGATTCAAGTGGTGGTTTAGGTATGATCATTTCTCCAATAAGGCAAAGCTTCTTTAATTCTTCTTGCTTTGCCAAGATGACTTTCTAAGGTAGGGCAATAGGTGTGGTTTGCATCCAAAGACTTTTTGCGAGGCAACGAAGGCCTTATCCATTAGAGATTGGCCCACATTGTTGATCACTAGCGAGGGGACATCCCCTATCAAATCTTGTGGACAAAGTGGGGCACTTGAAGGGTCCTTAGCCATAACATTCATTTTGAAACACCAGTTCTAATGGAGCTAATATGATCGATTTCAAAACATATTAAAAAATTGCAAGTAATGTAAGGTAATGATGATGGTATCAAGAACTACCCTAAATTAGTTGCTAAAGTGGCAAAGAAGAAAGTGGTTGGAATGGTAATTAGAGATCTTATACTTCTTAGGATAAGACGAATAACACGAATCTAATAATCAATGTGTTGATGATGCAGTTCTCATGATCATTCTATTTCTCTAGAATGGATGAGCATGGCCCTGATGGGAATATCTCCATATGCTCAAAAAATTCCTCAAAACATAGTTTGTTTACTTCATTTGAGCATCACCAGCCTAATGGGAATATTTTCATATGCCCAAAAACTCCTCTCTCGTATCAAGAAACTCAGTTAATTTGTATTTACTATTGCAATTAGCAATATTTTCATGTTTTTAGTTGCTTTATAGGTTATATGAATCAAAACAAAATTACTACCTATCTATACGTAGACCAAAATTTATTTGATAGTTAATTTTTTGGATGAAGAACATGTAGCAATGAACAATACATAAGTTGATGCAAAAGAGAAGTAAGCCTAATATTCTCTAGTACTTTAGCAAAAATTCATCATTTCTCTTATCACTTCTAGCAGTCCTAAATATGTTCTTACAAAATGCACAAATCGCACAACCTTTTATTTACCCCAATAAATATCTCCTGTGATTGAAGCGATATGAGTTACTTTGTGATTTTAGAGAGAAACTAAAGTTTTTCAATGTGGTGAGGTCTTTAAGAAAAAATATATTTAACTCTTATATTTTAAGAATTGATATTAAGAGCATTACACTAATGAGAGACAATATCTAACACTGATGAAAATTTGTGAGATAGAACACGCATGGAAAAATCATGCTATTAAAGCTTGCAATTATAAGTGCTAGTGTATACAACCATCATAAGCTTTGCATCTCAAGCATACTAGTCACAATCACACCGATACTAAACTCATTCTTGTTTATAGCAAAAACAACCAAATTCCCTAAGATGATAATACTATCGAGAACTTTGGCGAAGATATGAGCAAAACAAATATATAGCACATCAATCTATGCTAGGCTAACCCCCACCAACACCCTCAAATGTTGTGCAAAAAATTACCTGACACCAACAGAAGGGGAAATTGTGGAAATGGGGCGAATGACCACAAAACAAACAAGTAATGACCCTATCTATCATGACCAATATAGAAAGTTAGTTTCTTTGGAGATTTGTTTGCACTATTTGTAGAATAGATTTTTTGAATCTTAGTTTGCCACTCATGTATTGATCATGTAAGTAACACATTTTGCTACTGATCATGATGTAAGTAACACATTTTGATACTAAAGGATCTTTCTCACTCAAAGTCTTTGGAATTAATAGGTCTACCTTAAACAAAATTATGGCTCAAGTTTCATCAAGGGAATAGCTTGAAGAACAGCTACTTCTAGTTTTAACATTTATCCCACCTCCCTGCCCCCTTTGCACCGAATTTCCTGAAACTAAAAAATAATTTTAATGTCACAAAGCGTCAAGGAAATACGTTAAGCTTCTCCTTGCTTAAAACCCAACAACTTTCTATAGGGGCTGCAATTTTTTTATTTCGTGTTGTACTACTCCTTGAAGTACTTGTACTCTTTAGTTAAAATGGTGCTATGTACAAAAAAGGTATGTATAACCATGGAGCTCTTTTGTATACTCTTTTTTGCTAATTTATTTGCACTTACTAAAGGAGGAAAGTACAATAAAAAATAGGAATAATGATGTCATCAACCATTACTTGTGTCTCATATTATGCACAATTGTTGTGGCAAATGCTCCCTCCCTCGCTCCCCAATGTGTCTGTGTGTGTGCCCGTGTGCACGCACGTGGTGTGTGTGTGTGCATGCATGTGTGTGTATGTGTCTGTGTGTGTGTGTGCGCACGCATGCACACATGTGTTTGCGCACATGCATGCATATGCAAATATGTCTCCATGTGCACATATGTGCGTCTGTGTGGTATAGAGCAGGAAACTTAAAGCATGTGGTGTAGAGCAAGAAATCTTAAGCTAAGGTAGATAAGGGTGGACCAAAAAATAATACTAAATATTAAGATGAATGTTACATTTACAAGAGATTATCAACAACAAACAGAATTACATCTTACTCTGCTTAGGACATATCTTCATCAAAAGAAGTCACCCTTCAGCATTACATTGAAACATTTACATCAATAAACAAAGGGTCAGGTGCCCCCATTTAAAGCTCAGAAGAAGACGAATGCAAGAATTTATTTATTTTTAACCACAATAAAGAGAGAGATGCAAACCATTGCTAATTTAATTGACTAAGTGGCGGTGTATGACATGGATCCCCAAAATTGATTTCACAAATACGTGGGTTTTCATGAAGCTAATTTCTGTCTCGAGTATTTAATGCAGCTTTTGACATTTGAACATGTTTTGCTGTTCAAAAATAACCGCTTTAATACTTTGTTGAGAACAACATTCTGCATCTTCTGCAATCAAAAAAGACACGTATCACTGAAGCCAAATGTTGGAATTTTTAAAAACGTGGTATTTTATGCTATATCAAAATATGAGCAAAAAACCCAAAAGAACAAAAGTTTCCTTATTCGCAATATTGACATCCACTCATAGGTTAATCTACACTAGCGCAAATGAGATATCATCTATTAGCAAATATGACATCAGTTTTGCTTGTTTACAAATGCCAAAAACAAGACACAAAACCGTAAAAGAGGTGCATACCTAGTGTTACATCCCCAAAAAATAAAGGACATATGGAAGGGTGTCTATGGCTAAGTACTTGGATAGTGTGAATTGGCCACCCCGTAAAGTGGGAAACCTCCTCAAAGTGGGTCTACAAAAAGGACTTGTGGGCTCATTTGTGAGACATTCTTGCAGGAGGAACTTGGACTTGGCTCTTTGGCATAGCATCATCACCCATATTGGTGGGGGACAGGTGGTGTGGGACACCAATCCCTTGGAGGTGGTTCGCTCGCTTGGCTATAGCATCTTAGGCTCGGGGGTGCACCCGTATCAGGAGCTGAATCTGATATCCACCCTTGTATTATTTTTGAATATGGCTTCTGAATCAACTCATCCAATAGGGAGGATCCTGGGGAATCTAACATTGCTATCATAGCAGTTCTCTGCTTCTGTGGAGAAGGCAACATGCAGAAAACCATCAGAGATCATGGAGCGGGGATGGCTGAGCTTGGCATGCTTCTCACCCTCTTGTATGGGGTGGTACAGGATGCTTCCAACAGAAGGAAAGAGCATGCTTCCAACAAAAGGAAAGAGCAAGGCGAGCACATGCAAGCCCGTGGTTGGATACAAAGGTAAGACTCTCCACCTTTCTTGTGTTTTCCATGATAGTAGGTAGCTAAATGGTCGGCTCTCTCCATCATAACCATGAAGGATGCCATGGTTGTATCTCCCTTTCTACCGTAGGGAAAGAGGAAGGGCTCCATAGGCTGCAAATAGTGATGCTTGGATAGAGGGAAGGAAGGTTATGTGGAAGCCACCCCTTCTCATCTGGGGAAAGGAGGGATAGGACATGCAATACTGCTTAAGGGTAATTCGTGATGATCAGCAACTTGGTGATACTTTTTCAGGAGGTTGATGTCTTTTGGTAGGGTGAAAGGAAATCTTGGCACCCTCATGGATGAAGGCCCTATGGCATAGGAGCTTATCGATGATAGCCTATCATGTGGGGAAAAGGAGGGATGGGAAAGCAATATTGTTTACTGGTAATTCTTGATGATCAGCAACTAGGTGATACTTGTGCAGCAGGGAGATGCTTTTTTGGCAGGGCGAAAGGAAATCTTCGCACCCTCATGGGTGAAGGCCCTATGGCATAGGGGCTGATCAGTGACAGCCTACCACCTACCCCAGCGGGCAACACGAGTCTACCAAGGCACAAGGCCTACTCATAGGGAGATTTGTGGTCTGCTTCAATCTTTGGTCATACACACAGATGACCAAATGGTATCCGATTTCAGATCTGTCTGAACCGGCTGGACCCTTGGATCATAGACTTACTTTAGTACCTTCTTCCCCCCTTGAAAAATATTTTTGTCATCAAAATTAGAGTTTTATATCTACTGTAGGCCACCCTCGAGCCTCATGTTCTAAAATTGGAAGAACATGGTCATGTTCTAAAACTAGAAGAACATGTCTCATCTCTGTGTTGGTGTCCCTGCCCAAATAATTCAAAACACTATCTCATTTTTCACTTTGATGAACTGAACAAAGTACAAACTAGTGAACGAATAATAAGGGTGGATCTAAAAACATCCCTAGCCGATTCATAGTTTCTCGATGTGCGATCTAGGCACAAACATGTGATTTGGGTGGATTCAACTTACTAGTCCATTTTTGGTCATGACTAATGCATGGACAAAGATGGGATTCTTATCCCTCACAAGACTTTGAGAACTCTTGATTCACTTAAATAACTTAAAGTTTGGTTGTCCCAAACATCTAACTTGGATGTTTGTACAATGGTTTACTCCTATCCAACATTTACTTAATTTTTTTTCGCCCAATCTAGAGGACTACCACTACAAGAAAAAGGGGGGCGTAGCGACGCCCCCGAATCGGATTATGCGACGAAAAAAACGAAAACCGTCGCTTATGCGACGAAATCGTCGCATAAGCGACGGTAAAAATTTCGGATTTTTTTTTTTGGCCAAGCCACGTCGCATAAGCGACGATAGCGTCGCATAAGCGACGCTAGACCACAAGCGTCGCTAGTGGCGTCGCTGGTTAGCGACGCACTTAACGACGTTGGCAAACTGCAGAGCGTCGCATATGCGACGCTCTGGAATGTTAAAAAAAAAATTCAATTCTCCCGGCACATTTGTGCCGGGCCTTGAACGCGAGGAAGAGCTGTAAGACCGAGAGAGAGAGAGAGAGAGAGAGAGAGAGAGAGAGAGAGAGAGAAAGACCGCGCGCGCGAGAGGGAGAGAGAGAAACGAGACCGGTTAGGTATGCGCACACACACACTTACACACACACATATGTACACACACATTCACACACATTCACACACATATACATACATGCATACATATTGCATATGCATATGCATACATACATACTTACACGCATATGCATACACACACATATGCATACACACACACATAGAGAGACATACACACACATACACATACATGCATACACATACACACATAAACACATACACACACATAGACACATACACACATAAACACATACACACTCATAGGTACACACACATACACATAGACACACACACATATAGTATATACACACACATGCACACATAGACACATACACACATACACATGCATACACACACATACACAAGCATACACACATACAGACACATATACACACACATACACACACATATATGCATACACACACATAGAGAGACATACACACATAAACACATACATGCATACATTTGCATACATAATGCATATGCATATGCATATAATGTACATACATACTTACATGCATACATAATGCACATGCATAGATACATACACACACACAGATACATACACACATAGACACATACACACACATGAACACATACATACTCATAGATACACACACATACACATGGACACATACACATACACACACATACACACATAATGATGCATACACACACATACACATGCATACACACATACAGACACATGTACACACACATACAGACATAATGATGCATACACACACATACACATGCATACACACATACAGACACATGTACACACACATTCACACACACATTCACACACATTCACACACATATACATACATGCATACATATTGCATATGCATATGCATACATACATACTTACATGCATATGCATACACACACATATGCATACATACATACTTACATGCATATGCATACACATGCATATGCATATGCATACATAATGCATATGCATATGCATACATAATGCATATGCATATGCATACATAATGCATATGCATACACACAGACACATACACATGCATACACACATAGACACACATATACACACACACATATGCATACACACACACATAGAGAGACATACACACACATACACATACATGCATACACATACACACATAAACACATACACACACATAGACACATACACACATAAACACATACACACTCATAGGTACACACACATACACATAGACACACACACATGCACACATAGACACATACACACATACACATGCATACACACACATACACATGCATACACACATACAGACACATATACACACACATACACACACATATATGCATACACACACATAGAGAGACATACACACATAAACACATACATGCATAAATTTGCATACATAATGCATATGCATATGCATATAATGTACATACATACTTACATGCATACATAATGCACATGCATAGATACATACATACACAGAGATACATACACACATACACACATGAACACATACATACTCATAGATACACACACATACACATAGACACACACACATACACACACATACACACATAATGATGCATACACACACATACACATGCATACACACATACAGACACATGTACACACACATACACACATTATGATGCATACACACACATACACATGCATACACACATACAGACACATGTACACACACATTCACCCACACATTCACACACATTCACACACATATACATACATGCATACATATTGCATATGCATATGCATACATACATACTTACATGCATATGCATACACACACACATATGCATACATACATACTAACATGCATATGCATACACATGCATATGCATATGCATACACATGCATATGCATATGCATACATAATGCATATGCATATGCATACATAATGCATATGCATACATAATGCATATGCATACATAATGCATATGCATATGCATACATACATACTTATATGCATACATAATGCACATGCTTACATACACTGTCATAATGTATACACACACACATATGCATACACACACATATGCATACATACATGCATACACATACACACACATAGATACATACATACACATAAATACATACACACTCATAGATACACACACATACACATAGACACACACACATACACACACATACACACCTAATGATGCATACACACACATACACATGCATACACACATACAGACACATGTACACACACATACATACATAATGATGCATACACACACACACACATGCATACACACATACAAACACATGTACACACACATTCACACACATATACATACATGCATACATATTGCATATGCATATGCATACATACATACTTACATGCATATGCATACACACACACATATGCATACATACATACTTACATGCATATGCATACACATGCATATGCATATGCATACATAATGCATATGCATATGCATACATAATGCATATGCATATGCATATGCATACATAATGCATATGCATATGCATACATAATGCATATGCATATGCATACATACATACTTATATCCATACATAATGCACATGCTTACATACACTGTCATAATGTATACACACACACATACACACATAGACACATACACACATAATTATGCATACACACACATACATGTGCATACACACACATATGCATACATACATGCATACACATACACACACATAGATACATACATACACATAAATACATACACACTCATAGACACACACACATACACATAGACACACACACATATACACACACATACACACATAGACACATGCACACGTAATGATGCATACACACATACACATGCATACATAGACACACATAATAATGCATACACACACATACATATGCATACACACACACATGCATACAAACATATACACACATATACACACACACATGCATACACACATATACACACACATATACACATATACACATACACATGCATACACACACACATGCATACACACATACAAACACATATACACACACACATACACACATAGATACATACACACGTAATGATGCATACACACATACACATGCATACATAGACACACATAATAATGCATACACACACATACATATGCATACATACATGCATACGCATACACACTTAGACACATAGACACACATAGATACATACATACACATAAACACATACACACTCATAAACACACACACATACACATAGACACACACACATATACACACACATACACACATAGACACATGCACATGCAATGATGCATACACACGTACAAATGCATACATAGACACACATAATGATGCATACACACACATACATATGCATACACACACATATGCATACATACATGCATACACATACACACATAGATACATACACACACATAGATACATACATATACATAAACACATACACACATAGACACACACACATACACATAGACAACACACACATATACCTACACACATACACACATAATGATGCATACACACACATACACATGCATGCACACACATACACATGCATACACACACATACACGTATATATATTGATTTCTAACCATTTTGTTTTATATGTTAGGTATTATGGATCCCAGTAGAGAGAGAAAGGCGAAACTCACTCTCATAAAAAGTCTTATGAGAGCAAGAGTTCCGTCAGATACTCTAGGGGCCATAATGCGGTACTACGCAGAGATGTCCGATGAGGAGCTGGATTATACGATCCAGATGCTTACGCGATCAGACGAGGGCTCTTCTGCGGATCCACATGCAGGAAGAGAGCTATCTGCTCATAGGTATGTTTTTTTCATAAATTTTTTTAATGATATTATAGCACATATTTTTATTTATTTCTATCTATCTATTTTCAGGACACCTATACCACCTCCAGCACGTGATAGCAGAGCAGAGACGTTGCCTATGAGGACATGCATAGGCACGTTAGGACTAGAGTGCGACATAGAGCCAGAGGGGAATATTGTATACATAGGAAATGGATTGGAGTTCAAGAGGAGAATGTGTGCACTATGCGACTCTTACCTGCGCTTTATCCACTTACTGTGGAAGTAAGTAAAAGTTTTACATATAAATTGAAATATATATCTTATGTTTTATTTATATTATGTTTTTTATTTTTGTAGCGAGCATGATGAGAGGGATAAAAAGTACGTGCTCAGTTCACTTGAGACGGAGTTTGGGACAGGGTGGTCTCTTAAATGGTGTTTAAAAGAGATGCGGACACTTATGGCGCATCGTCGTGACAATGCACGGTATGTATGTATATGAGAGAGAGAGAGAGACAGAGAGCACTAATCTCGATATTATGGTTTTGAAATCCCTAATTTAAAAACTCTAATTCAACCTTTTAGCCATATGTTTGAAGTATATGTACACCTCCGACGTCCTACTAGAGAGATGTCTCTCCTCCCAACCTTATGCCTCTATATATAGCTACTCGAATCAACGAAGATCATGATTCATAATATATGTAAAGATATATACACATCATGTAGATAGGATACATAAATATAAAATGGAGTAGATATATTATGCTTCACACATACATGCCTAAATGCACACATAAATATATATATACATACTAACATATTTACATGTACATATTTACACATACATGTACATGCCTACATGCACACATAAACATATATATACATGCATACATATTTACATGTACATATTTACACATAGACACATATACATATATACATGTACACAATTATAAACACTTGCATATATTACGTACATGAATACATGTATACATATATCACACACATGCAAACACATACATATACATGAAATACATATATATGCATACTAATATATGTATACATATAATACACATGAATACACACACATATGCATACATACATGATAAAAATTTATTCCTCGAAGATAAAGCTATATATAAAATAATTAGGCATACCCCCGAGCTTCATGTTCTAACTTAGAAGAACATGATTTCATCTCTCTAGTAGGATTCATCGTTATTCAATTTAATAAAAAAAATCTATTATCTGATATCCATTCAGAAGCTTCAAGTTACTATCTAATCTGCTCATATGTTTTCATTATTGCCATCATTTTGGTAAGACATCAATATAGTCTCATCTTCATTATCCTTATTGATTTCATTTATTTCTTCTATTGTTAAATCTATGTTCTCATGAATCACATCATCTATTGGTGGATTAATATCTATTTCTGGTAATTCCTCTTCCTCATCAGTAGAATCAGCATGTAGAGAATTATCCTCTTCATCAAAAAGATTAGTATCATTATCACGTATAATGAGTCTAATTTCTATTCCAGATGTTGATGTATCAGTATCTGATGCTGAATCATCAAGAGGACTTTCTTCAATCTCTCTAACAATAAACTGTTCAAACAATGACCTACCTCTAGGTTGCACATGAATGACTTGCCACCAAGGATGAGCATCTGGGTTTTTATAAAAAAATGCTTGTTCAATATGCCTAGGAAGAATATATGGGTCTTTAGTAGATCCAATTACCTTGGAAGAATCAATTGCCCAAAACCCAGATAATTCCTTTCTTATTGTAGAATTTCTACCTTTATACTCCGCTCGATACGAGTCAACCTTCAAAATGACCTATCAAAATATATAACAACAAAAACGTCCCATTATTAGGTGCTTAAAAAAATAACTAACTCTAAAAAAAATATATAAACTTTTTTCTACCTGTTTGAATGTACGAAATGAAATTTCGTAGATACCAACAATAGTTCCTACGTAACCAAGTTCGCTATCTATAAGGTTCGTGTCTTTTGAGCTAGCACGTGATAGTTGCTTGAAACAAGCAACAATACTAGAATCCTCTGTTTTACGTAAAGAATCAATGGCTTTGATTCTAATATGCTGTCCAAAAGCCCACATATTAGTGAACATTCGAGCCTGCAAAATAAATTCAATTAGTAAATAGAAACTAACATACATATATGAAAAAAATAAAATATATATTTTAATAAAATTACCTTTTGTTCACAACCTATCATTAACTCTCTTTGCTCATCTGAGATTTCTTCATTATTTGCGTTGGCGCGTTGCAAACAACTATATAGCCAATCCGTGAAAGAAGGTATATCTGTAATCTCATTATTATCGAGATTACGTCTAGATCTTTTTTTTTTCGCCTTTTACTTTGGAGACTTTGAAGTTCCTCGTACTCGTTAACGAATGCTTGCATGCATTCGCTATTATATGCTACAAAAGTAGAAACATCATTTTTTTCTTGAAATGTAAATAAGAATGGAACCCCCTTACCTGATAATACCTCATCTGTTATTTTTGAAGAAGACTCGTTGGTCCATGCACGTGGAGCTTCTTCATGAACTCTTTCAAGGTACTCACTAACGTAATACATGCACTCTTCAAGCATCCAACCCTTTGCCATGGATCCTTCTGGTTTTGCTCTTTGTCGCACATAACCTTTTAGTATTCCCATAAATCGCTCGACCCAAAACATCCATTGAATGTTGACAACACCGGCAATCTCTATCTCATCTACAAGATGGACTAGTAAATGAACTTGAATATCAAAAAATGAAGTAGGAAGTTCTTTTTCCATCAAACATAGTAGCTCTTTGCATTCACGTTTTTTTTGTGGGATCGAATTTTTATCGATCTCTTTGGATGTAATCCACCTATACAAATCATAAAAACAATTGTAAAGAAGTTAATTAAAAAATAAAAGATATCCAATATTCATACATATTAAATATAAAAGTATCATAATTACCTTATAAGTGATCCAAGACGATAGATCACATCTCGTACTCCTTTCGTTGTACATCCATCGATAACCAAAGGTAAAATATGTTTCAAAAAGTTATGCCAGTCATGGGTCTTTAATCCAGATAAGCTCTTATCATCCATAGTAAACATGTTTTGAAACGATGCTCCATATCCTGTAGGAGTCTTGATCAATTGAATTCTATTATTGATAGTCTGTATCTCTTTTGTTGTAAGTACCCAAGGAGCAGATGCATAAGTCGTTTCTTGTCGATGTCTATCAAAAAAACTGGCCATAACTTTGGTTTGGATTTTTGATCTTTCAAATCATTCCTTGATGTTGTGGTATCTTTTAGTCCAAGAAGATGCTGCCATAGTGAATAACCAATATTTTTGAATATATGCATAGGATCAAGAAGATGACATACTTTTAACTCTTTCCAATACTCCAAAGAATACCATATTGATATGTTCTCTGCGAGTGCCAATTTCCCTTTACCTCTGTTCACATACTCATTATCTGAATCATCACTGAAGATTTCTGCTTCTGAATCTATCAGAGGTCCATCTGTCCATTTTTTATACCAATCCATAGGCGTCATAGGTTTTGGATACTGGCCTGTTTCAAGATTTCCATTTAAATGTATCGCTTCTCTTTTAGATCTTAATGGATGATCATCAGGCAAGAATCGTCGATGTCGAAGATAAATATTTTTGTTGAGATTCTTACTATAGATTGATATCAACCAATCACCACAATATGGACAAGCTTTATAACCCTTAGTAGATATTCCTGCATCATGGAAAAGGATAAAAATATAATTAGATTAAATCATATTTATTTACATGCATATTGAATAAAAAAATTACATCAATACCTGAACAAACGCCATATCCAGGAAAATCGTGAATAGTCCAAGCCACAATACCACGAATCGTAATATGTCTTTCATTGATGCTTTTCGATATATCAATGACATTAATACCTCTCCATAACTCTTGAAGATCGTCAATGAGAGGAGCAAGATATACATTCATATCTTTAACTTGTCTTTTGCCTGGGATTAAAAGTGAAAGCATTAAATGTTCCTTTTTAATGCTAAGATATGGCGGAAGATTGTAGTTTATGACTACCACTGGCCATGTTGACCATTTACTGGATTTCATGGAGAATGGATTAACCCCATCTAATGCAACTCCTAACTTTAGATTCTGTGGATTTTGTGCAAATTCAGGCCATGTAGAATCAATATGCTGAAAAGCAACACTATCATGAGGAATTCTGATTATTCCATCAGTACTTTTGTGATCATGTCCCCAAGTCAAAAGCTTTGATAATTCGGGGCTTTGAAACATATGTCTAATCCGTGGAGCCAATGGAAAATGTCTCAATAGCTTATTCGGGATTTTACCTTCTTCACCCTTATATCGAGGAGATTGACATTTGGGACATGTCAAAGAGTCTGCATATTCACCTCTATATAAAATACAATCGTTAGGACATGCATGTATACATTGATAATCTATACCAAGATTGTTGATTATCTTCTTCATTTCATCATGTGAGGTAGGAAGAATATTTTGACTTGGTAAAAACTTTTCAGATAATAACCTGTAAGTTTATCAAAAAAAGATATATTAAAAAAGGTAAACAAATATACATACATATATACATGTAGGTTTTTATTCTTACTTTAGATAAGGTAAGAACAAGAACTTGAATTGAATAGATACTTTTTGTCCGCGCATCTTTTAAAACTATTAATGCATCTTTCAAAATATTTACGCAAAACAATCGTATCCTGTCAATTCACACATATGTTCATATAATGGTGACATGGATGAATCGCATGCACAGAGGTTAGTCAAGATAGAGCAGGATTTCTCGGGTATGCAGTAAACCTCTTGCATGTCAATGATGAGCATCTGAACTTTAGGATACAAAGTGGACTACTCCATTATAATCAGATTTCTGTCTCTTGAGTAACCTCTGTGCATGCGACTCATCCATGTCACCATTGCAAATATTTGGAAAGATGCATTAATAGTTTTAAAAGATGCGCGGACAAAAAGTTTCCATTCAATTCAAGTTCTTGTTCTTATAACCTTATCTAAAGTAAGAATAAAAACCTACATGTATTTATATATGTATATATATTTATGCATATATATATATATATAAATAGATAGAAAATTGAAATTTATACCTTAATAGTGTCGAAACAGATACATTACTCCATCCAAAACGATTTTGAAGGTTGAGAATAAGTAAGCTCGCATTTAGTCGTGTCAAATGACTTCCTTCATATACATGCTTTAGACATTCCTCTCAAAGATATTTCTCGTTTTTAGAAATATCCATGCTCTCACTGTCATTTTGATACCAATCCTCAATAAAATCTGCCATGCCATCATCTTCATCATTGTCACACAAATCTTGTACTTTATCATCTTTTGAATATAGATCTTTCAACTTTGCATATTGCACATGCTTAGTTTTGCGTAGCCTCCTCATGGAAGCTTCTGATAAATGAGGTCTTATTGGTAATTGTGAATGTTGTGGACGAATATCATCAACATCATACGTTGGAATCTACACATATAAATAAAACTCATTAGTATTTCATAAATGAATAAAAAGTAAACTTCAAATATAAAATTAAGTATATAACTTATTAAATTTGGATAGAAAATTTTTATTCTCTCTAGCTAAAAGGTGCTCTTGGAGGTCTACGCCATCCATAATTCACTAATAGTTTATCACCAGCATGTAATGTAGTAATAGCATTGACAACTATGTATCTTGATACATCTCTACTCATGTATGGTGATTCATGACTATTTTCACGCTCCTCAAATGTGCAATTAGTCCTTGAACTATTATGTAACCCTCGACTACTATTTATTAAACCTGCTATATTTCCATGTGTGTAAGGTCTTCCATCAATATATAATCTTTCATTTTCTGCATGTAAAATCCTTCTACTAGTAAGAGATGCTGCGTTCAAGCATAATCCATAAGTACTCATGCTTTGAACATGACGTGAAAGTCGATGCCAATCTCCCCATCCATATATAGGACCACAAAATGACATAAGAGTGACTTCAGAGTTCAGAGGCACATACAAATCCTCTACAATAAAGAGACCACGACCAGCATTAGTAATAGTGGATGGAGCAATCATATAGCGATTACCCCAAAAGTTGAAAACCTCTCCATCTAAAGGAAGTGGTCCTCTATTCCATCCTCCATATCTTCTTCTATCATATGTTTGTACTAAAGAACGATCACGAGCTGGCAATGGATAATCTCCAGCCGTTTCATTCTCTAAACCAGGAGGTAGAGGATTTCTAGAAACCTCTGCTTGTAATTGATGAACAGCAAGTCCATGACGTGTACGAGGTATATTAACATTATGAGAAAAATCATCATCATCATCATCGAGCAAGTATTGCTGTATATCAATAATAATTTGATTTTATACATGGTTTTTAAATAAAAAAATGACATTAATATATATAGAAAATACATACCCAAGCATTATCACGTTGACTAGGTGATGGTGCATGCTCAAAAGTACCATACTCTGCCTCATGTTGAATACATTCCAATCGTGGTCTTTGATACGTGCCATAACAAGAGTTACACCAACATATAATATGCTCTTGATAGTAAAATTCATCATAATTCCTATCGGAGGACACATGTGAAGTCGTTGCATGGGTAGGAGGTGGTGGAGTACCCTCTGATTGATCAGAATCTGCACATCATAAGAAACATAAAAAAAATATATAAGTTATGTATCCAACAAATATAGTTAAAATTAAATATTTCATAAACTTACAGTATAAAGTTGTTGCACGATGAGGAGACGGTGGTGGAGTTCCATCTGATTGATCAGAATCTACAAATAATGGTATTTGATATTAATAATTTGATTATCTACATAAATAAAAAATTCACATATACATATTTATACATACACACATATTCACATATACACATTTATACATACACACATATTCACATATACACAACACATATTATTGTGGGATAAATGCATGTATTTTGTATGAATGAGTGTATATGCATGCATGTGTGTGTACGTATATATGTAGATATGTATATGTGTGTTTATGTTATATGTATGTATATGTGTATATATATACATATATGCATGCGTATATGTTTGCATGTATATGTGTATGTGGGTATGTGTATGTGTATGTGTGTGTATATATGTGTATGTATTCTGACTTTTTTTTCTGTTTGAGATTAAATTAACAGGAGATATTGTATGGTCGAAAAAAATAAGAGGCGAGCTAACATACCACCTGAGTCGTGGCAGTTTTTTCGTAGACAACTACGTCTTCAGGAGTCATTTCCTCAGCAGAAGGTACACAAATTAATAGTTTATATTTATAATTTTTAGATATTGTAGTAATTTTTTAATTTAATTTATGTATTTTTTTCCTTGAATAAACAGGCTGCTGCAAAGAAGAGAGTGGAGTTGGGCCACACATCGCACTTAGGCCAAATGGGCCATAATGGTTTTGTAGCTACGTTTGTAAGTATATGTGTTATTGTAAGTATTTTTTTTTATTTTAGTTAAAATGCAAGCAACTAATGTTTTTTATTTGTTTCATTGCAGCGAAAGGATTATGGCCGATATCCTAAGAAACACGAGATCGAGTATGCTACACATTTTGGATATCGGCGTTTGAGCGAGTATATACAAGATCATCCTGATGCCTTTGTGAGTATTTTTAAATTTTATATAATTATTTTGTTGTTATGAATGTTTTAATTATTTTATTGATTTATGTTTGTTATATGTAATACAGGAGTATTATGGGGAGACAAATATGGATGAGGTGGAGAGACAGACACAAGAGGGACGATCTCGATCGTCAGAGGGTGATCATGAGGATGAGGATGAGGAAGATCAGGATGATCATGATATTGCTGATGATGATGATGATCATGATGATGATGATTAGGATTTTAGTTGATTATGACATTGGATTATATGTATTTACATTGATATATATATATATATATATTTATCTATATATTTTTCATTTCAGTCATGTTTTGAATTGTGTGTATGGTATTAAGTAATGAAGAGTTTTGTTCTATTGATTGTTATTATTGTTTATATTAAGCATGTGTTTTAATACTTTAATTATATAATTCATTCATATGTGTGTACCTAAGTGTATATGTATGTGTGTGTATATGTATGTATGTGCATGTGTATGTGTGTGTATATGTATGTATGTGCATGTGCATGTATAAGTGTATATGTGTGTATGAGTATGTGCATGTGCATGTGTATGTGTGTATATGTATATGCATGTATATGTATAACTCTATGTGTATGTGTGTGTATGTGCATGTACATGTGTATATGTGCATGTGTATGTGTGCGTATATGTATGTATATGCATGTGCATGTATAAGTGTATATGTATGTATCAATATGTGCATGTTCTTGTGTATGTGTGTGTATATGTATAACTCTATGTGTATGTGTGTGTATGTGCATGTATATGTGTACATGTAGGTATATGCATGTGTGTGTGCTTCTTCATCATGTATAAGTGTATGAGTGCATATCAATAAGTGTGAGTATGGTATGTAATGAAAATAACACAATTCAAATGATCTACAAATAATAGAAATTGTACTTACAATTGTGATCCATAGTTTTTGCTTGGTTAGCTTCTTGAATAACCTGCAATAACGAGAGAGAAAAGAGAGAGAGAGAGAGAGAGAGATCTAGAGAGAGAGAGAGATCTAGAGAGAGAGAGAGAGTGAGATCTAGAGAGAGAGTGAGATCTAGAGAGAGAGATCTAGAGAGAGAGAGAAAATTCAAAGAGAGAAAGATGTAGAAAGAGAGAAACAAAGACAGAGGGAGACAATAACAGAGAGCTTAAGCAAAATAACAATTCTGCATATACTTGCTTCAGCTCGTAAGTGCAGCGCAATTGCAAACGTTGGAGAGCTCTTCGATCGGATGCGTGAAAATGCCGATTGCAGAGCCTCCAACGTTTTAATTTTTGTCCGTCAACAGATCGTCGTATAAGCGATGCAACGCATCATCGTATAAGCGACATTTGCTTAGCGTCGCGTATACGACGGTTTGCACCGTCGCTTATACCACAGTGTGCACCGTCGCTTATGCGACGCAAAAAAATGTCGCTTAAGCGACGCCTTTGACAAGCGTCGTTTAAGCGACGTTAGGCGGAAGCGTCGCAAATACCGTCGCTTTTTGCGTCGTATAATCGACGGTCCGCGCTCGACGGTAATTCCGATGCAAGTTGCAATTTTATAGCGACGAAATTTTGTCGCGTTAACCGTCGCTACACGCCCGTATTCCTTGTAGTGTACTTTGTCCTAATGAGTTTTAAAAAATCCTATGTAAACTCTAGAAGAAATTTTACCATTTTCTTTGAGTCAACAATACTATAGCTTGACCAATTCAAATTCAAAATGAAAATTTTCCAACTTAGGAAACTTTTCTCAAAGACTTGAGCTAAAATCTCTTGGGAATTGTCAATCTGTTGAGCAATTCTTTACTTCTCTATTCTAGAGTATACTGGACTCTAAGAAATCATTTATGCTATAACTTGAAGCAAACTCAAATAAATAAGTCCACTTAGAATTATTATCTTTTGAAGATTGAAAAGGTTCTTGTACATAACATCTATCTAGGATGTTCAATTTCGTTATCTCACTACAACATATGAGGGGCATACCGATGCCGCTTATATCGACGGTCACTCGCGGCGTCGGTATAAACGTTGGAAAAGCTGACTTAAAGGTATCGACGGTCAAGTGACCATCATTATGACCATTTTAAATGGATCGTCAGTGTGCTCAGAAGCCGTCGGTATAAGCGTCGGTATAAGCATCCATATAAGCGCCAGTATGAGCGTCGGTATAAGCCTCGGTAATTTACTGGAAGTTACCGATACCCATATCGACGTCCATACCAGCACCCATACCGAGGCCGACAATTAAACATACCAGGAACCCGAGAGCAAAACTTGACTTTTTTGCGCGTGTTTGAGTACTGTTTATCTTCTGTCAAGCTTGCGTGCGTGAAGCGAATTGCGAACTGCATTGACTTGTGCACACACACACACACACAGAGATCTCTCTCTCTACATACACACACACTCTCCCTTGGTTTAGATCTGAGATCTTGGTAAGTAGTGCACGTACTGTTACCCTTTGTCTTTCTCTATGCTTTAGATCTTATAATTTCTCTTCTCTTTGATTTTGCAGAAGTTCTTTGGCGTCGATTGTTTGGAATTCGATGATAGACGACATACATTATGTTTTGACGGCAACCATCTAAAAGAGGAACATACTGTAAGTGATTGTTTTATTGTCGAATGATAGAGAGAGAAAGAGAGAGAGAGAGAGAGAGAGAGAGAGAGAGAGATGAGAGAGAGAGAGGGAAAGAGAGAGAGAGAAAGAGAGAGAGAGAGAGAGAGAGAGAGAGAGAGAGATAAAGAGAGACAGAGAGTGAGAGATAAAGAAAGATGAAAAGAAAGGAAGATAGAGATAGGAAAATAGAGCATACACACACACATACATACACACACACATCTACACATTTACACATGCATACATACACACACAACACATATACACACATGCATACATACACATAGGAAAATAGAGCATACATACACACACATACACACACACACATCTCCACATTTACACATGCATACATACACACAAACATGTACACACATGCATGCTTACATACACACATATACACACATGCATGCTTACATACATACATATACACACATGCATGCATACACACACATACAAATATATACACATGCATACATACACACACATGCATACACACACATATATACACATATGCAAACATACACATACACACACACATACACACATACATGCACACACATACATACACACATATACACACATGCATGCATACATACACACACATACACATATACACACATGCATGCATACATACACACACATACACATATACTCACATGCATTCATACACATAGCAAAATAGAGCATACATACACACACACATACACACACACATCTACACATTTACACATGCATACATACACACATACATGTACACACATGCATGCTTACATACACACACATATGCACACATGCATGCTTACATACACACACATATACACACATGCATGCATACACACACATACATACACATATACACACATGCATGCATACATACACACACATACACATATACATAGGGTTTTAGGTTTTTTGGATTAGGATTAGGTTTTTAGGGTTTTAGGATTTAAGGAAAAATCTGAATAAATAAATAATTATATATATAAAATAGGATAATTATATAGATAAATAAATATAAAAATTATTAGTGTTTTAAATAATTTAATTAAATATATATAATTAAATATATAAAAATAGGATTAATTAAGAAAAATATGAATATGTAAATAAATATATATATAAAATAGGATGTTAGGTATTTAGGATTAGGATTAGGGTTTTAGGATTAGGGTTTTAGGTTTTTAGGATTAGGATTAGGGTTTAAAGGTTTAAGGAAAAATTATGAATAAATAAATAAATATATATATATATATATATATATATATATATAGTAGGATAATTATATAGATAAATAAATATAAAAAGTACTAGTGTTTTAAATAATTTAATTAAATATATATAATTAAATATATAAGAATAGGATTAATTAAGAAAAAATCTGAATATATAAATAAATAGATATAAAAAATAGGGTTTTAGGTTTTTAGGATTAGGATTAGGGTTCTAGGGTTTTAAGATTTAAGGAAAAATGTGAATTAATATATATATATATATATATATATATATATATATATATATATATATATATATAATAGGATAATTATATAGATAAATAAATATAAAAAGTACTAGTGTTTTAAATAATCTAATTAAATATATATAATTAAATACATATAGATTAGGGTTTTAAGATTAGGGTTTTAGGTTTCCATAGGTGTTTAAGTATTTAGGTTTTAGTATTTCAGGTTTAAGTATTTAGAAGTAAGATTTTTAGGTTTAGTAAAAAAGCAAATGATCTAAAAGGTCCATATTGTACCAGATGGCTTGTTTGGATGCAGAGGAGAGAAAGGCATGTCCTTGCACTCAGTGCAAGAATCAAATTTATCAGAAACGACAGATTTGTATTGCACATGTTAGAGACTATGGATCCTTTGGTAGGAGTCGACTAGAAAACCTATGCTACCATTCGCATTTTATGAGATGGACAAAGATCATGATGGTGGAGAAGATATTGAGAGTTTCATGGACACAACAGAATTTCCACGATCAGAAGTCAATGAAGAATATGAAAACATGTGAAGACTAGCTCGTTTACCACTTTACAATGGAGCAAAGATATATGTACTGTCACTCGCGATGCTCAATTTGCAATCCATTTATGGATGGTCAGATAGTAGTGTCACTGAATTGTTCAGGTAAGCAGAGAACAAATCGGCTTTCATTGTTGTATCAAAATAACTTTAATTACTAATATCTTTTTAATTGCTTATTGCAATCTTCTTAAAGATCAATTTTTGCCAGAGGGAAATGACATGCCTCCAACACATGGAGATGCAAAAAAACTTTTACAGTCCATTGGAATGGATTATACTAAAATTCGTGCTTGTCCGAATGATTGCATTCTCTTTCGGAATGAATATGAGCATCTCCACGTATGTCCAAAGTGTGGAGCAAATAGATTTAGAGAAGACCTTGTAGGCGAAGCAGTCCCCGCAAAGGTTCTTTGCCACTTTCCTATCATTCCACGAATTAAGAACATGTTTAGATGCAAATCTATAACTGAGTTAATGTCATGGCATACAAAGAGCAGGTCTACAGATGGTGTAATGCGAGTGCCTACTGACTCTGATGCTTGGAAGCACATAGATAGTAAGTGGCCAGAGTTTGCTAGTGAGCCTCAGTCCATACGTCTAGGCCTAGCTATGGATGGAGTGAATCCATTTGGTTTACGCAGTTCTTCATGGAGCACATGGCCTGTATGTTTGGTCAATTATAACATCCCACCATGGCTCGCCACAAAGAAAGGTCATTTATTATTAACTCTTATTGTACCAGGTAAGTATAAGGTAAAAAACATGGATGTATATCTTGCACCACTTGTGGAAGAACTACGCATTTTATGGGATGGGATTACTGTGCGTGACATGTCTCAACCTATAAGAAAACGAGTGCAAGGCATACTTATGTGGACCATGAATGATTGGCCTGGTTATAGTGAATGTTCAGGTTTATCGATTTTGGGTTACCATGCTTGTCCCTTATGCGGACCACGACTCTAAGCACGCTATTCCAAAGCACTATGTAAAACTGTCTACAAAGGACACCATAGATATTTGCCTGATGGACATGTTTTACGTGAAGGACAAATTGGTCGACAAGCGCAATGCCAAATGAAAGCTAGCGATTGGAAACAACTGTGGGATTTAGAAAATTCAGTCACTGGCATGAAGCAGTTGTCTATTTTTCATGAACTCCCTTAGTGGAGTGAATTCTCGATCAATCATTTGGTAGACTGATGCATATTATTTTTAAGAATGTGGGAGAGATTCTTTGGAAAACTTTGATCCGAAAGAAAGAAAGCAAAGCACAAAGGGAGGACTTAGAAGAGCGAGGTCGTATGCGAGAGTTGTGGGCAATTACTAAGCCCAACGAAACAGTATCATTACCAAGAGCTCCTTGGGTGCTTCACACAATGGAAGAGCAACAAGTGAAGAAAACAATTTCAGAGTTTCGGACACCTATTAGATGCATGAGGTATCTAAAGACTGCTTTCACACAGAACGAGGATCGTGGAGGGCTCAAGTCTCATGATTGGCACACGTTTTTACAGTTTGTGCTCCCTATAGCCCTAAAAGATTGTATTTCAGAGGATGTACAAAGAACCATTTATAAAATTAGTTGTTTAGTTCGGTGGATCTCCTCTAAAGAGATAAATAAATATAGCATACAGAGTGCGAAACTCAATGCTATCGGGGCTATTTGTATGGTAGAGAAATATTTTTCCACAAGTATTCTCACTATTCAACTTCATTTACTGGTTCATGTGGTAGATGAAGTTGCAATAGCAGGAACTGTCCATAGTCAATGGATGTTCTTATTAGAGCGCTTTATGAAGACATTAAAGGGGTTTGTTCGACAGAGAGCACGTCCAGAGGGTAGCATGGCAGAGGGATGGCTTGTACAAGAGTATCTTGTATTCATAAATGAGTTTCTATGTATGTCGGATCCCGAAATGCCTCGCTTATGGAGCGATGATGAAGATGTTTGTCTCATAGGCAATGAACCACAAGGTAAAGGATTCAAGGAAAATGGATGCAGCTTTCAGAGAGAAGGCAATGAAGTTTTTCATAGTTAACTCTGAGCCTATGCAGAAGTGGTTAGAAAGGTATGAGCTTGCCAAGGAAACCAACGCAAAGGAAAGAGCTCAGTTTCAAAAGAATCGTTCCACTCGATTTTTGCCTCTTCCAGAAAGTCTTCGACCTCTTCCACCTTTTCCAATGACCAGATGGCTAGATACAGCGGTTTCCCAAGCAAAGGCAGCAGGTGAAGATATCTCTGAAGAAGCAGAAGAACTCGCAAAGTGGTGTGATTGTGAGTATACTAAATACGGTGCACTATGGTCTCATGGACGATACTTTCGGATCGCATGAATCGATAAAAATAGTTCTACTTTTGATAGTGGGGTGATGGTGAACTTTTTGCAAAAAAGTAGAGCGAGTGCAAGAGATGATAATGCTCAAGAATGCCAGCTAGATTATTGTGGTGTGATTCAAGATATCTTGAAACAATCTTTTATTTTGTTTTTTATGTGAAATGGTTCAAAGTAGTCACCGTTGGAAGAAACGCAGCAGTGAGGCAGGATAAAAGTGGTTTGCTTCAAGTCGACTCCACAAAATTATGGACGGATGAAAGGGATACATTTGTACTTCCCGAACATTGTGAGCAAGTTGTTTTTATACCAGATTCAAAAGAACGAGAGTGGCTATTTGTTTAACAAGTCGCCCCACGTAGTAGACAAATTTGTGAGAATATAGATGTACAAGATAGTCCACCTGTAGTGGACTCAGAGATTCATTCGATAGTCAAGGAGGAAGAGATCATTGTTTGAGAAGAAGAGGTCATTGAAGAAGAGATCATTGTTCGAGAAGACGCAGCAATAGACGATGATCAGGAAGAAACCAGCATAGCACGCGATTTAGAAGCCATCAATATAGAGATAGGTATTCTTGGTGCATCGGATCTTCAAGAGGATGCTAGATTAGAGGATTTTTTAATAAAACACTTGTATGTACTAATTTTGTTTTCTTTTTCTGTTTATTCTCTATATTACCTTTATTATCACATACTAATTATTTGAGTTCTTTTGTTATAGAGAACGATGGGAGAGAGTCCTCCAGTCACTCCTCATTCCATGACAGA
>CM035419.1:73870538-74000538 GCA_020310875.1 Ceratopteris richardii
ATAATGCATATGCATATGCATATATACATACATACATACATGCATACATACATGCATACATACACATACATAATGCATACACACACATATGCATACATAATGCATACACACACATACACACATATGCATACATACATGCATACACATACACACATACACACATACACACACATAGACACATACACACACATAAACACATACACACTCATAGATGCACACACATACACATAGATAGAGACACATACACACACATATACACACACACATACACACATAGACACATACACACATAATGATGCATACACACACATACACATGCATACACACATACACACAACCATACACGCACATACATACACACACACATGCATACATACACATACTTAATGCATACACATATACATATGTACACGTATATATATTGATGTCTAACCATTTTGTTTTATATGTTAGGTATTATGGATCCCAGTAGAGAGAGAAAGGCGAAACTCACTCTCATAAAAATTCTTATGAGAGCAAGAGTTCCGTCTGATACTCTAGGGGACAGAATGTGTGATTACTCAGAGATATCTGATGAGGAGCTAGACTATACGATCCAGATGCTTATCTAGCGATCAGACAAGGGCTCTTCTATGTTTGTTCTAGCATGAAAAATAGGATTTGAGGTCATATGAATGGTGCTCAAGTTATCCCCATATATCAGTGGTACATCAACCTGCACATTCAAGTCATGAAATAACTTTTTAAACCACATAACTTCAGTAGTAGCCAATGCTAAACCTCTATACTCAGCCTCTGTAGAAGATAAAGCAATTGTAGGTTGTTTCTTTGAACTCCATGTTAATGTCTTGTTTCCTGCTATTACCACATATCCACTTGTGGATCTTCTGTCATCTTTGCTTCCAGCCCAATCTGCATCACTAAAGACTTTAAGAGTTAGATCAGCATCATGACTATAAAATAATCCTTCGTTCATGGTACCTTTCAAATACCTAAGCACTCTTTTTGCTGCATGCATATGAGGTACTCTAGGTTCATGCATAAACTATGATAATACTCCCACTGCATAGCATATATCAGGTCTAGTTTTTGTTGCATAAATCAAAGATCCTACCATGGATCTATATGCATTCATATCATGCAACTCATCACCTTCCTTTGCACTCAACTTTACATTACATTCCATTGGAGTAGAAACAAATTTACATTCCTGCATACCAAACCTTTTCAGCATATCACATATATACTTTCTCTGTATCAACCACATACCTTCATCGCCATACACAATTTCAATCCCAAGAAAGTATCTAAGCAAACCAAGATCTGAAATTTTAAATTCCTTTCCCAAATTACCTTTTATCTCATCAATTGCTTTTGCATCATTCCCTGTAATCAACAAGTCATCCACATAAATGCATACATAGACACACATGTCATCTACATGTTTTACGTAAAGTGAAGGATCAGCATGACTCGGTGTGTATCCTTGCTGCATAAGATACTTTACCAACCTTGCATTCCATGCCCTTGGTGCCTGCTTAAGACCATACAATGCCTTCTTTAACCTGCATACATGATTAGGACATTTTGCATCCACATAACCATCTGGTTGTGACATATACACTTCTTCATTTAACTCACCATTAAGAAAGGCATTCTTTATATCAAGTTGATATATATTCCACCTTTTACTTGCGGCTAAAGCCAACAAAGTTCTCACCGTTGCCATATTTTCTATTGGACTAAATGTTTCCTCATAGTCCAATCCTTGAGTTTGATTATATCCACATTGCCATCACTATTTCTTTTAATCTTAAAACCCACTTGCAACCAATTACCTTTTCTTTTGGTGTCTTAGGAACTAAATTCCAATTCTTGTTATCCTGTAGTGCTTCCATTTCTTCTCTCATTGCTTTCTCTCACTTTTCATCTCCTTTTGCCTCATCGTAACATGTGGGTTCATTTTCCTGCTCAACTTTTGTCATAAAGGCATAATGAGTATTCATGAAAGATTCATAAGTATACCTTTGAGGTTGCTTACTCACTCTTGAAGTTCTTCTTACCTCCAATGTAGATGCTCTTCCTTTCTTATTAGGAACCTTTGATGATTCTCCATACTCACATACATCACTAATTTCCTCTCCTTCATCATTAACTTCAACAAGTTTGAGTTTACCTTTACTTTTAACACTTGGAGGTGACTCTTGCCTTAATCTTCCATTGAAAGGTAGCTCTCTTTCTTCATCCAAACCACTTTTCTCATCACTTAAACTTCTTGTGGGCTGAGGTAAGCACTCATCTCCTTCACCTGTATCTTCTTCATCTCCATTTATGACCTGCAAACTTTTCTTATCTACATACCATGAAAGTGATTCATCAAAATTTACATCTCTTGAAACAACCACCTTAATGGTATGAGGATTATAACATCTATATCCCCTTTGAGTATCTGCATAACCAATAAATATACACTTTTCTGATTTCACATCAAGTTTGATCTCACTTCACTAGGTACATGTACATAACATACACAACCAAATACTTCAAATAACTTACACTTGGTTTCCTTCCATGACATACCTCATATGGTGTCAAATGATGAACTCCAGCAGTAGAAACTCTATTCATAATGTACACACTTGTGCTAACAGCTTCAGCCCAAAAAGAATTAGGCAAACACATATCATTTAGCATGCTTCTAGATGCTTCTGCTATGATTCTGTTTCTTCTTTCTGCGACTCCATTTTGGTGTGGAGTATACCTGCATGTAACTTCTCTTTTGATACCTTCATCATACAAAAAATCAGTAAAAGCTTGAGAGAAATACTCTCCCCCTCCATCGGATCTTAGCTTCTTAACATATCCTCCTGTTTGCTTCTCGACAAACGATTTAAAATTTTTGAAACAATCAAAGACTTCACTCTTATGTTTAATGAAATACACAAATGTCATTCTACTATGATCATCAATGAATGATACATAGTACTTATTACCAGCCAAGGATGCCTCTTAAGAGGACCGCATATGTCCGTGTGTATAAGATCTAGCAATCCACTGCTTACATAGCTTGAATGCTTGAAAGGTTGTCTACTCTACTTACCCATTTGACATGCTTCACAAAGATGCACCATATGTTGCTTAGTAAGATCAGGTAATCCTTCAACAATCCTCTTCTTTGATAGCTCCTTTAACCTGTGTACATTCATTTGTCCAATCCTTTTGTGCCATAGATCAAGCTCTGCTATTCGATGCATACCATAAGAGAAATAGTTTGTATGATTTGGGTTTACCTTGAATGTAAACAATCTACCTTGTTTTTTACCTCTAGCAATTAGCCTCCTTTGCTTTGGATCCTCAATGAAGCAACCTGCATGATTAAATCTTATTTTCAAACCTTTTTCTACCATTTGACCAACTGACATCAAATTCTTAGTGATCGTTGGCACATAAAGTACATCCTTCAAGCAATTTTTCTTGCTCTTATCCTGCATAACAACATCTCCAACTTGCATAATCTTATGTGTTGTATCATCTCCTGTTTCAACATGACCTTTACATGAAGGATTATGCATATTAGAAAACCATGAAGCATCATGTGACATATGATTAGAGCAACCACTATCTACATACCATACATCACTATTGCATTTCATCTTAGTTTCTACATTCATCATAAGAAGAGAATCATAATCATCACTTTTACCTTCAATTGCATAATTTCCTTGTTGTTTACCTCTTCTTGAATAGCCTCCTCTTCGATTACCACCTTGATTATTTTCATTTTGATAGCAATCTTTGGCATAGTGTCCATACCTTCCACATATATAGCAATTGTTGTTATCTTCACTCCTTTGTCTTTGATTTTAGTTGTAGTAGCCTCTCGTACCTCTAGCACTTGATCTTTCTCTTCCTCTTGTGTTGAAGAAGCCACTTGAAGTCCCTTGATCATCGCTCCTTCTTCCTCGACCTCTATTTGAACCTCTTCTACCTCTGTTTCCACCTCTTGATGATCCTACATAAAGAGCTTGTCCTTGAGATCCTTTTTTATTTGAAGTAGAGCCATTTAGATTCATCTCCTCCGTGACCATGAGAGCAACAAGCTGATCAAAGTCTGGTAATTCTCCTCTAACATAAACTGAAGTAATGAATGGTTTCCATCTCTCATCATCCTTGATGCCGTTGAGAGTATGTGCAACCAAGTCGTCGTCCTCCACATGAGGTTGAATTGATCCTAGTTGATCTGCAATCTCTTTAACCTTCAACACGTAATCATTGACCGATGTCCTTGTATCTTTATTTATGTTATTCATCTCATTTTTGAGTTGAATCTTCCTTGTTCTTGTACCTGTAGCATACAACCTTTCCAATGCAAGCCAAACATCTCTACTTGTGTCTAGATCTTGTATGTGTCCTACCATTGAATCTTGAATATTTTGTGATAAAATGAATATAACCCTTTTGTCTCTTTCATTCCAAAGTCTAAAATCCCTCAATTGTTGCTGATTTGGATCCTCTGGTAATATAGGTTTGATATCCGTTCCATCAATCAAACCATACAAGCCTCTACCTTGCAAGTATGCTGTGATTCTAAATCGCCATGCTTGATAGTTGTTCTTATCAAGCTTCTCTATTTGTGCATGTTGATCACCCATTGTGTAAGTACTAAACTTCCTCCTTTAACCCTCCTTTTGGATATATGTGATAAGAAGAAGTATGAGATTTACCTTTGTAATAAAGTTTATGCACCTTTCTTTGCTTGGATGTTGCTTGAGATGCTTCCTTGCTATCTCCTTCTACCTTTTTGTAGTGTCGATGATGAACCGCTACTCCAATAGCTTCAAATTCTTCATCAAGGTATTATAACCTTCTCCAAGCTTCAATTCCTTGCTATATACTAATTTTGGAGTTTATTGACCTCCAAAATATAGTAGGAAGTAGGTGGAACCCCCTAGGAATAAGATGACCTTCTCACAAACTTCATCATAGAAAACCAGTCATGCTTGCAGAGCTTACTATTCTCTATTGGATTATAATTTTCTAAAACTCTTTTAACTACATATACTAGAGACCAAGATCTTTCCAATGAGCCAAAGAACACTCAATTTGGATAAATACACAAGAAGATATGACCTCTGCAAGTTTGAGGTTTAATGGAGACCTTCAGCAGGGGTGACACCAAAGAACACACTCTACTTGCAGAGAGTACTGCTCTCAGCTCACAAATCCAATGATTATGAAAATTTACAGAAAAATAGCAGACAGTAAGAGCTTTCAAATGAGCTATCAAAAAGGTAATTTGGATATATGAGGAGGGAGATATAAGCTCTGCAATATCTGCATACAAAACTACAGTAGCATAGAGATACACGTATGCCTCTCTTGGACTTCCCACAAGATCACGACTTTTCTCCTCTTTTTATAGCATGGGAAACTAATCTAAAACCTTCCTAATACATCTAAATTCATGTTAGACACTTGGGTGGAGGTAGTACATGACTCAAGTGCTCAAATAAGCAAAGTATTGATGGACTTTGAGAACTAGCGACATCGACCTTCCACTAGGACACCACTAGAGCTCCCTTGTGACTCACTAATTTGACTCACCATGTTCTAGAAATCACATGGTATTTTGGCTATATTTTATGAATAATATGAGCCTTCTTGAAGTATTTGAAGACTTCCCAAATGTATTTACATAATTTGAAACTTTTACCCTAAATAAAACAAATGTTCGCAACAACACATACTCACATACACGTACACATACTCACATACACATACACATGCATAATCATATTTACACACACATAAACTCATATAATCATATTTACATGCATGTATACATATACACATGCATATATACACACACAACACATGCATACACATATATAGATAGACATACATACACAACACATGCATACGCATAAATAAATAAATAAATCCTAGTTCAAAAATCCTAAATTGAAAACACTAATTTCGATATTAGAGTTTTAAAACCCCTAATTTAAAAACTCTAATTCAACCTTTTAGCCATATGTTTGAAGTATATGTACACATTGCATCTATTACTCCGACGTCCTACTAGAGAGATGTCTCTACTCCCAACCTTATGCCTCTATATATAGCTACTCGAATCAACGAGGATCATAATATATATAAAGATATATACACATCATGTAGATAGGATACATAAATATAAAATGGAGTAGATATATTATGCATCACACATACATGCCTAAATGCACACATAAATATATATATATACATACTAACATATTTACATGTACACATTTACAGATAGACATATATACATATATACATGTACACATCACATATACATGCCTACATGCACACATAAACATATATATACATGCATACATATTTACACATAGACACATATACATATATACATGTACACAATTATAAACACTTGCATATATTACATGAATACGACACATATGCATATTTAACACATGTATACATATATCACACACATGCAAACACATACATATACATGAAATACATATATATGCATACTACCATATGTATACATATAATACACATGAATACACACACATATGCATACATACATGATAAAACTTTGCTCCGTGAAGATAAAGCTATATATAAAATAATTAGGCATACCCCCGAGCTTCATGTTCTAACTTAGAAGAACATGATTTCATCTCTCTAGTAGGATTCATCGTTATTCAAGTTAACAAAAAAATATATTATCTAATATTCTTTCAGAAGCTTCAAGTTATTGATTGATAACTAGAGTAGAATTTACTATCTAATCTGCTCATATGTTTTCATTATTGCCATCATTTTGATAAGACATTAATATAGTCTCATCTTCATTATCCTTATTGCTTTCATTTATTTCTTCTATTGTTAAATCTATGTTCTCATGAATCACATCATCTATTGATGGATTAATATCTATTTCTGGTAATTCCTCTTCCTCGTCAGTAGAATCAGCATGTAGAGAATTATCCTCTTCATCAAAAAGACTAGTATCATTATCACATATAATGATTCTAATTTCTATTTCATATGTTGATGTATCAGTATCTGATGCTGAATCATCAAGAGGACTTTCTTCGATCTCTCTAACAATGAACTGTTCAAACAATGACCTACCTCTAGGTTGCACATGAATGACTTGCCACCAAGGATGATCATCTGGGTTTTTATAAAAAAATGCTTGTTCAATATGCGTAGGAAGAATATATGGTTCTTTAGTAGATCACATTACCTTGGAAGAATCAATTGCCCAAAACCCAGATAATTCCTTTTTGAAGGTGGAATTACTACCTTTATACTCCGCTCGAAACCAATCAACCTTCAAAATGACCTATCAAAATATATAACAACAAAATCCCATTATTATGTGCTTAAAAAAATAACTAACTCTATAATAAAAATATAAACTTTTTCTACGTGTTTGAATGTACGAAATGAAATTTCCTAGATACCAACAATAGTTCCTACGTAACCAAGTTCGCTATCTATAAGGTTCGTGTCTTTTGAGCTAGCACGTGATAGTTGCTTGAAACAAGCAACAATACTAGAATCCTCTGTTTTACGTAAAGAATCAATGGCTTTGATTCTAATATGCTGTCCAAAAGCCCACATATTAGTGAACATTCGAGCCTGCAAAATTAATTCAATTAGTAAATAGAAACTAACATACATATATGAAAAAAATAAAATATTATTTTAATAAAATTACCTTTCGTTCACAACCTATCATTGAATCTCTTTGCTCATCTGAAATTTCTTCCTTATATGTGTTGGCGCGTTGCAAACGACCATATAGCCAATCCGTGAAAGAAGATATACCTGTAATCTCATTATTATCGAGATTACATCTAAATCTTTTGTTGTTTCACCTTTTACTTCGGAGATTTTGAAGTTCCTCATACTCGCTAAGGAATGCTTGCATGCATTCGCTATTATATGCTACAAAAGTAGAAACATCATTTTTTTCTTGAAATGTAAATAAGAATGGAACCCCCTTACCTGAAAATACCTCATCTGTTATTTTTGAAGAAGACTCGTTGGTCCATGCATGTGGAGCTTCTTCATGAACTCTTTCAAGGTACTCACTAACGTAATACATGCACTCTTCAAGCATCCAACCCTTTGCCATGGATCCTTCTGGTTTCGCTCTTTGTCGCACATAACCTTTTAATACTCCCATAAATCGCTTGACCCAAAACATCCATCGAGTGTTGACTGTTGAAAGTTTTTCAAGCTCAAGAGTGTGGGAACATGCCCCAAATTGAACCTTCCACACCATCCACAATCAAAGGAGGCTGATTTCCACGAGTTGAAGGCATCAAATCATGCACATAATGGAAAGAAGTTGATTAGAGAAGATTTAGCTCACCTCTTGATGTGATTGGACCTCACTTTTGACATGTATATGCTTTTGATTGGTTAAAGAGGTTAGTATGTGGTCTTTAAAACCTCTAATGAGTTGTATTATGACTTAGATTCATGGAAATACGTGCACAAGCTGCCCCCTTGCTTAAGCACACCCCCTACTAGCTATTCTCTGCATATTTTGCAGAAATTTCACTTTTAGACACTCTATCTATCTAGATGTTTTTGGAAGACCCCCCGGTCTTGTAATTGTTGTTTCTCCTTCATCCCGAATCCATTTGCAATGATGTTTGTCTTTATGGAAAGCTTATAAGATCTACTTTGTCTGGTATAAGTCTCTGGTTCAGTGCCAGCACATGTGCACAGAAATGTCCAGAACAGTGTTTGTCTAGTTAGCTCATACTCTATGAAGAAATCAAGTTATCTGTTTTGTTGCAGCTGGTTGAGGCATCATCCGGTATCCAAATGGAGTGATTTTGCTCTCATTTGAAAGCTCTTATATTCTAGTTTAAGCGTGCAACGTTTCATTATCTGTCTCTGCATATACTCAGAGAAACTCAGAAAATACAGAGCCTATGTCTTAAAACTTTCAGGATCCTAGGAGGGTTCATTTGCTTTTGTTGTGGACATAGGAGTGTTTATCCTCCAACAGTGGCTATAATTGGAGTATCAAAGAGAGAAGAAAGAGCTACTGAAGTGAAGTAAAGACCTCATCAAAGTTTGAAGGAAGGAAGCAAAGAACGGGCACGTCAACAACAAGGGGAAGCAAATACATCATCAAATCAGAGATGAAGCTTCATCAAGAGGAGTAGCTCTATTTTTTGAGGTAAAAGCCATCCTTTTCAACTTTATTGCATCAAGCGGGAGGTTCAAAAGAGTTAGGAGGCACCATGGCTGATCTCAATGCTCAGATTGAGAAGCTCGAAAAAGGAAACTACCAACCATGGCGATTTAGAATAAGCAATTTTTTGATGGGGAAAGGTTTGTGGGGACTTGTGAGTGGTGGAGAGCCAAAACCCTACATAGATGAGGTAAATCCAACCAATGACCAGAGAAGAGCAGTAAGCAAGTGGGATGAAAGGGACAAAAGGGTCATTTTCATTTTATATCAGCATATTAGCAACTCTATGGTAGGGCATATTCAAGATTTGGATACATGGAAGAAGGTGTGGGAGTGCTTGGAGAGATTGTACTCAACCTCCACAAAAGCTAGAAAAAATCAACTCAAGAATGAGCTAAATAATCTTAGGAAAAGCCCCTCTCAAAGTGCTAATGACTACATATTAAAGGTTAAAGAGCTCAATGAAAGAGGATGTTTTGTTGAGGATCCAAGGGCAGGTTTCAAGCTCATAGCAAAAGGAAAGAAGCAAGGGAGAATGTTCACAATGGACATAAATCAGCCACACCATTCAATGTATGTCACATATGGAGACAAGAGGATAGAAGATTTGGATCTATGGCACAAATGAATAGGTCACATCAACCTACAAAATCTCAAGGACATGCAAAGGAGGAGCTTGGTAAGAGGCCTACCAAATTTTACATCTAAAATGTTGCATGAAATTTGTGTAGCTTGCCAACAAGGAAAACAATCAAGGCTGCCCTTCAAGAAGAGTACCTATGTAAGTGCAAATGTTTTAGACCTCATTCACATGGATGTTTGGGGCCCAACAAGAGAAGCATCCCTTGTTGGAAATAGGTATTTTGTAACCTTCATTGATGACTTTTCAAGGAAAGTGTGGTTGTATTGCATTAGAAACAAATCAGATGTGTTCCACTACTTCAAGAAATTCAAAGCATAGGTGGAGAAGGAGTCTGGCAAGTTTATCAAAACTTTGAGATCCGATGGAGGGGGAGAGTACTTCTCCCATGAATTTTCTGAATTTTTACAAGTCAATGGCATCAAAAGACAATTTACATGTAGGTATACCCCTCAACAAAATGGGGTAGCAGAGAGAAAGAATAGACACATAGCAGAGGTAGCAAGGTGTATGCTCAACAAAATGAATATGCTGCATTGTTATTGGGGAGAGGCTACATATACAGACACATACATCATGAATAGATGTCCTACATCAGGTATACATCCTCTAAGCCCTAAGGAAGTATGGAGTGGAAGAAAACCTTGCGTTTCACATCTTAGAATCTTTGGTTGTATATGCTATGTCCATGTACCTCAAGAGTTGAGGTCAAAGTTAGATGCCAAATCTGAAAGGTGTATTTTTTTGGGATATTCTATGGAACAAAAGGGGTATAAATGCTATAATCCCATCACCAAGGAGCTAAAGGTAAGTAGGGATGTTGTCTTTGATGAGTTGAAGCCTTGGTATGCATGCACGAGTCCATTGCAGGTTGAAGACATAGGTGAGCCAGATTTGAAGAATGATGATAAAGTTCAAGAAAGCATGGATTTAAGTGGTCCAAGAAACTCATGCAACACAAGAACACCCTCACCATGGAGTGGAAGGCTTAGGGAAAGAGAGACCAGCTCTGAAGAAAGCAAAGTCAAAGGCAAAGAGAAGATTTCAATTGAAGAAGGAAGCTATGTGAACGAGAGCACGTTGGAAGGTGAAGAGATAGAAGAAATTCAAACTCCAGGAGTGGCAAAACAAAGAAAGAAGATGGCAACTACACTTAAAGGAAGTGAAAGAAGGTCTTCAAAAGTAAGATATCCAGTAGAAAGGTTAACATATGATAATTTCATTGCAAAGCATTATGCATACATGACTCAAGTAATCAAGGACAAAGAACCAACTAGTTATGAAGAAGCTAAGGATTGCAAGGAATGGCAAGTGGCAATGGAGGAAAAGCTCAAAGCACTTGATGAGAACCATACTTGGATCTTGGTACCAGCTCAAGAAGGCATGAAGGTGATAGGTAATAAGTGGGTTTACAAAATTAAAAGAAATTCAGATGGTTCCATTGCTAGGTACAAAGCAAGGTTGGTGGCGAAAGGCTTCTCCCAAAGCTACGGGATAGATTATGATGAAACTTTCAGCCCCGTAGCCAAGATGCCAACAATTCGGACTTTGATTGCAGTGGCCACATCAAGGAAATGGAGATTATATAAGTTGGATGTGAAGAATGCCTTCCTCAATGGAGAGCTTGAAGAAGTAGTCTACATCAGCCAACCTCAAGGATTTGCTAGTATGTGTGAAGAGATGGATAGGTATGTGTTTGAAGATGAAGAGGTGTTGCAAAATCCTTGATCTACACCAGCCAAATGAACTCCAGGAGTAGATGGTGGGCCCTTTTAGCTTGCCAATGGATGTATTAGACACCCTATGTACCTTGGAAGATCACTCTCAAAAAGATAGATCAAAACAGATAAGTTGGAGTTAGCTCAGAGGTGAAAACTTGCTTTTCTTGGTTCATACACCTGTCCAGTGTTTTACATAATTCTCTGAGCACAGCAGCAATTAGCTTAATTCCTCTTGGGGAAATCTAGGTAGCTTAAAGAGCTAACTTTCAAGAGTAATCGCATCAAAAATAACAAAGCACACACTGAGAATGAGTTTTAACAAGTGATGACATCATCCCGATTTTCACGGGCTGCTACAGAAATAGACTAGTGAGCAGAAAAATCACCATAACTCAAAAAATAGAAATCCAATGATTATGAAAATTTGTATGCTTATACTAGCGAGTAAGCTGAATCCAACAAACTTTAAATCACTGAATTTGGATAAGTAACCACTGAGAAACACCTCTGACAAGATGAGTAAAAAAGTCGGGTACCTGACAGAGAGGTGAAGATGAACAGACCCTGTTGACTTCAAATGAACATAACTGAAGATTGCAAGATTTAAATGACATGAAAATTTATGAGCATATAGTAGACTTATAGAGCTAACTTTACCAAGTTAAATCACTGAAAATGATGCACCAAGCTCAGAGAAAACATCTCTGCAAGTTGACTGAGAAAACTGAGAGTAATGGCAGTGAGTAGTACACTTCACAAGAACATGGAAAGATGAACTCAAATAATCATGAAAATGAAAGTATATTGCTTGTACAATACAATGACTTACTGATACATATGTGTGCCTTGTAATCACACCTTGATATGGCATAAAGCTCAGCTCTTGGAGGTCTTCACATAGGTCTCTCTAACCACGACTAAAAACGCCATCTATTTATAGTTGAGTTTGGGGGGCTAACTTCCCTCAATCACTCTCCAATCAATCAATGATTGATTTGATTCTCTACCTACCACAAATCACGAATTCGTGGCTCCTCTTTCCATTCTTGATCATGTGGGCTCAACCACTTAAGATTCTCTTACTTTTACATTAAGTAAACTCTTCAAAAGTTACAGGAGGTAGTTCACAAGTGAACTTTACATAGTCTTCATTTTAAGGCTTTTTCTATGACTTTGTGGGACTCAAGCCAATACTTAGGCTTGTCATAGACTTGCTCCAACAGTATGAGGTACCCAAATCATGTTTGCAAGCTAAGGAAAGCATTATATGGACTAAAGAAAGCCCCAAGGGCCTGGAATCAGAGGTTAGTGGATTATTTATCAAGTTGTGGATACAAAGAAAGTATTGCAGATCGATCACTTTACATGAAGAAGCAAGGAGACAAGACGATATACATATGCATCTATGTGGATGATTTGATCATCACAGGAAGTGATATTGCAGGTATTAAAGATATCAAATCAAAGTTAGGAAAGGAGTTCAAGATATCTGATCTTGGAGCACTAAAGTACTTCTTGGAAATAGAGGTAATCTATGCACACAATGGCATCTTCATGATTCAAAGAAAATACTTGTTGGATGTGCTATACAGGTTTCGTATGAGTGGTTGTAAGCCACTTTCTCAGCCAATACAAAGTTGGTTGCAGGTCAAGGAGAGGCTATACAAGATAATACACTATATAGAAGCATAATTGGTTCATTAATTTATGCTAAATTCACTAGACCTGATCTTGCATATGTAGTAGGTGTTCTCTCTCAATTTTTGCATGCACCTACTCATGATCATCTTATGTCGGCAAGAAAGATGCTTCGTTACATCAAGCACACCATCAACCAAGGTCTATTTTACTCATATGATGCTGATCTAAGTGTCAAAGGATATAGTGATGCTGATTGGGCAGGTAGCAAGGATGATCAAAGGAGTACATCGGGAGATGTTTTGATAGGTACAAAAGTGATCTCTTGGAGCTCTAAGAAGCAACCCACTGTTGCTCTTTCATCCACAGAGGCTGAGTACAGAGGTTTAGCATTGGCTACATGTGAGCTATTATGGCTTAAGAAGCTACTTAAGGACTTGGAAGTAGAAGTGCAGGAGTTTCCTCTTTATGAAGATAACATTTCAAGCATCTATCTAGCTAACAATCCCATGTGTCATGCAAGGAGCAAGCACATAGAGGTTCATTACCACTTTGTTAGAGAAAAGGTGATGGAAAAAGAGCTAGATATAAGGTATGTGAACACTTAAATGCAGGTTGCAGACATGATGACAAAGTTTCTTGAAGGTACAAAGCTTGGAGGATTCAAGGAAGCAATCAACATCAGAGACATAGGCTGAAGCAACAAAGGAAAAGACTTGAGCTTGAGGGGGAGTGTTGAAAGTTTTTCAAGCTCAAGAGTGTGGGAACATTCCCCAAATTGAACCTTCCACATCATCCACTATCAAAGGAGGCTTATTTCCATGAGTTGGAGGCATTAAATCATGCCCATAATGGAAAGAAGTTGATTAGGGACGATTTAGCTCACCTCTTGATGTGATTGGACCTCACTTTTGACATGTATATGCTTTTGATTGGTTAAGGAGGTTAGTATGTGGTCTTTAAAACCTCTTATGAGTTGTATTATGACTTAGCGTTGTGGAAATACGTGCCCAAGCTGCCCCGTTGCTTAAGCATACCCCCTACTAGCTATTCTCTGCATATTTTGTAGAAATTTCACTTTTAGACACTCTATCTATCTAGATGTTTTTGGAAGACCCCCCGGTTTTGTAATTGTTGTTCCTCCTTCATCCGGAATCCATTTGCAATGATTTTTGTCTTGTTGGAAAGCTTATAAGCTATACTTGTTTTGATATAAGTCTCAGGTTCAGTGCCAGCACATGTGCAGAGAAATGTCCAGAACAGTATCTATCTAGTTAGCTCATACTCTGTGAAGAGATCAAGTTATTTGTTTTGTTGCAGCTAGTTGAGGCATCATCCAGTAACCAAATGGCGTGATTTTGCTGTCATTTGAAAGCTCTTATAGTCTAGTTTAAGCCTGCAAAGTTTCATTATCAGTCTCTTCATATACTCAGAGAAACTCAGAAAATACAGAGCCTATGTTTGAAAACTTTCAGAATCCTAGGAGGGTTCATTTGCTTTTGTTGTGCACATAGGAGTGTTTATCCTCCAACATTGACAACACCTGCAATCTCTATTTCATCTACAAGATGGACTAATAAATGAACCTGAATATCAAAAAATGAAGTAGGAAGTTCTTTCTCCATCAAACATAGTAGCTCTTTGCATTCACATTTTTTTTGTGGGATCGAGTTTTTGTCAATCTCTTTGGATGTAATCCACCTATACATATCATAAAAACAATTATAAAGAAGTTAATTAAAAAATAAAAGATATCCAATATTCATACATATTAAATATAAAAGTATCATAATTACCTTATAAGTGATCCAAGACGATAGATCACATCTTGTACTCCTTTCGTTGTACGTCCATTGATAACCAAAGGTAAAATATGTTTCAAAAAGTTATGCTAGTCATGGGTCTTTAACCCAGATAAGCTCTTATCATCCATAGTAAACGTGTTTTGAAAAGATGCTCCATATCCTGTAGGATTCTTAATCAATTGAATTCTATTGTTGCTAGTCTGTATCTCTTTTGTTGTAAGTACCAAGGAGGAGGTGCATAAGTCGTTTCTTGTCGATGTCTATCAAAAACAGGCCATAACTTTGGTTTGGATTTTTTTATCTTCCAAATCATTCCTTGATGCTGTGGTATCTTTTAGTCCAAGAAGATGCTGCCATAGTTAATAACCAACATTTTTGAATATATGCATAGGATCAAGAAGATGACATACTTTTAACTCTTTCCAATATTCCAAAGAATACCATATTGATATGTTCTATGCGAGTGCCAATTTTCCTTTACCTCTGTTCACATACTCATTATCTGAATCATCACTGAAGATTTCTACTTTTGGATCTATCAGAGGTCCATTTGTCCACTTATTATACCAATCCATAGGCGTCATAGGTTTTGGACACTGACCTGTTTCAAGCTTTCCATTAAAATGTATCGCTTCTGTTTTAGATCTTAATGGATGATCATCAAGCAAGAATCATCGATGTCAAAGATAAATATTTTTGTTGAGATTCTTACTATAGATTGATCTCAACCAATCACACAATATGGACAAGCTTTATAACCCTTAGTAGATATTCCTACATCATGGAAAATGATAAAAATATAATTAGATTAAATCATATTTATTTACATGCATATTAAATTAAAAAATTACATCAATACCTGAACAAACACCATATCCTAGAAAAACCTGAATAGTCCAAGCCACAATACCATGAACCGTAATATGTCTTTCGTTGATGCTTTTCGATACATCAATGACATTAATACCTCTCCATAACTCTTGAAGATCGTCAATGAGAGGAGCAAGATATATATTCATATCTTTAACTTGTCTTTTGCTTGGGATTAAAAGTGAAAGCATTAAATGTTCCTTTTTAATGCTAAGATATGGCGGAAGATTATAGTTTATGACTACCACTGGCCATGTGACCATTTATTGGATTTCATGGAGAATGGATTAACCCCATCTAATGAACTCCTAACTTTCGATTCTGTGGATTTTGTGCAAATTTAGGCCATGTAGAATCAATATGCTGAAAAGCAACACTATCATGAGGAATTCAGATTATTCCATCAGTACTTTGTGATCATGTCCCCAAGTCAAAAGCTTTGATAATTCGGGGCTTTGAAACATATGTCTAATCCGTGGAGCCAATGGAAAATGTCTCAATACCTTTTTTGGGATTTTACCTTCTTCGCCCTTATATCGAGGAGATTGACATTTAAGACATGTCAAAGAGTCTGCATATTCACCTCTATATAAAATACAATCGTTAGGACATGCATGTATACATTGATAATCTATACCAAGATTGTTGATTATCTTCTTCATTTCATCATGCACTACAACATATCGAGGGAATACCGACGCTCAGTGTATCGACGGTCACCTGTCCGCATCAGTATACCCCTCGGAGAATTTGGGAAAGCTGTTTTGCCTCGGAAAGACAGCGTCGGTATGAGCGTCGGTATAAGCATCGGTATACGTGTCGGTATTCTTCTGAAACTACCGATGCTTATACCGACGCTCTCTTTTTAACCGAGCCCGAACCCGAAATTCGTCATTCTGAGCGTTTTGAATCTAGAGCTTCTACTTTCAGGTTTGTGCGCGCCAACAGCAGAGATCTCTGTTTGTCATCCTCTCTCTCTCTCCCTCTCTCCCTCCCTTCCCTCTCTCTCTCTCTCCCTCTCTCTCTCTCTCTCTCTCTCCCTCTCTCCCTCCCTTCTCTCTCTCTCTCTCTCTCTCTCTCTCTCTCTCTCTCTCTCTCTCTCTCTCTCTCTCTCTCTCTCTCTCTCTCTCTCTCTCTCTCTCTCTCTCTCTCTCTCTCTCTCTCTCTCTCTCTCTCTCTCTCTCTCTCTCTCTCTCTCTCTCTCTCTCTCTCCCCTCCCTCTCTCTCACTATCTCTCTCTCTCTCCCTCTCTCTCTCTCACTCTCTCTCCCACCTTCTCTCTCTCTCTCTCTCTCTCTCTCTCTCTCTCTCTCTCTCTCTCTCTCTCTCTCTCTCTCTCTCTCTCTCTCTCTCTCTCTCTCTCTCTCTCTCTCTCTCTCTCTCTCTCTCTCTCTCTCTCTCTCTCTCTCTCTCTCTCTCTCTCTCTCTCTCTCTCTCTCTCTCTCTCTCTCTCTCTCTCTCTCTCTCTCTCTAAACAGACCTCTATCTTGTTAGATCTGAAGTTTTGGTAAGTAGATTGCACATATTGTAAAACTCTTTTTTCTTTTTCTATGTTTTTTCTTTACTAATATGTTCTTTGTTTGGTTTTGCAAGAGATTTTGATATCAATTCTTTGAAAATTCGACGAAGAAGGACTTCAAGTGGATTTTGCCAACCGTGATTCAAACAATTCTCTCTCTTTCCCTCTCCTTCCCTCTCTCTCTCTCTAAACACACCTCTATTTTCATAGATCTGATGTTTTGGTAAGTAATCGCACATATTGTATCACTCTGTTTTTTTTCTTTATGTTTATGCTTTTCTAATATCTTCTCTCTATAGTTTTGCAAGAGATTTTTGAGATCAAATCTTTAGAAATTCAATGAAGGAGAACTTCAAGTGGATTTTGACAACCTTAATTCAAAAGTTACATCAATTTAAGTAAGAAATATATTACTCTTTTATCTTTCTTTATATTTTTGTTTTCCAACATCGATCTTCTCTCTTTATTTTTGTTTGAGAGAGAGAGAGAGGGATATGCATATGCATACATACATGCATATGCATACATGCACGCATGCATATGCATACATACATGCATGCATATGCATACATGCATGCATATGCATACATGCATGCATATGCATACATACATGCATGCATATGCATACATACATGCATGCATAAGTATACATACATGCATGCATATGCATATGTATACATACATGCATGCATATGCATATGTATATATCATACATGCATGCATATGCATACATACATACATGCATGCCTGCATATGAATACATGAATGCATACATGAATGCATATATATACATGCATGCATGCATATGCATACATGAATGCATATGCATACATGCATGCATATGCATACATACATGCATACATGCATGCATATGCATACATGCATGCATGCATATGCATACATGAATGCATATACATACATGCATGCATGCATATGCATACATGCATGCATATGCATACATACATGCATACATGCATGCATATGTATACATACATGCATGCATATACATACATGAATGCATATACATACATGCATGCATGCATATGCATACATGAATGCATATGCATACATCCATGCATATGCATACATACATGCATACATGCATGCATATGAATACATGCATGCATATGTATGCATACATGCATGCATGCATATGCATACATGCATGCATGCATATGCATACATGCATGCATATGCATACATGCATGCATATGCATACATGAATGCATATACATACATGCATGCATGCATATGATACATGAATGCATATGCATACATGCATGCATATGCATATATGCATGCATACATGCGTGCATATGCATACATGCATGCATACATACATGAATGCATATGCATGCATACATGAATGCATATGCATGCATACATGAATGCATATGCATACATGAATGCATATGTATACATATGCATACATGAATGCATATGCATACATGCATGCATGCATATGCATAAATGAATGCATATACATACATGCATGCATGCATATGCATACATGAATGCATATGCATACATGCATGCATATGCATTCATGTATGCATATGTATACATATGCATTCATGTATGCATATGCATTCATGTATGCATATGCATTCATGTATGCATATGCATTCATGTATGCATGCATATATGCATATGCATTCATGTATGTATGCATGCATGTATGCATATGCATGCATGTATGCATATGCATTCATGTATGCATATGCATGCATGCATGTATGTATATGCATTCATGTATGCATATGCATTCATGTATGCATATGCATGCATGAATGCATATGCATACATGAATGCATATACATACATGCATGCATGCATATGCATACATGCATGCATATGAATACATGCATGCATATGAATACATGCATGCATATGTATACAAACATGCATGCATACATGCATGAATGCATATACATACATGAATGTGTATACATACATGCATACATGCATGCATGCATATGCATACATGAATGCATATGCATACATGCATGCATATGCATACATACATGCATGCATATGCATACATACATGCATACATGCATACATGCATGCATATGAATACATGCATGCATATGTATGCATACATGCATGCATGCATATGTATGCATGCATGCATGCATATGTATGCATGCATATGTATGCATGCATGCATATGTATGCATGCATGCATATGCATACATGCATGCATATGCATACATGAATGCACATACATACATGCATGCATGCATATGCATACATGAATGCATATGTGTACATGCATGCATATGCATATATGCATGCATGCATATGCATACATGCATGCAAACATACATGAATGCATATGCATATATGCATGCATACATGAATGCATATGTATACATATGCATACATGAATGCATATACATACATGCATGCATGCATATGCATACATGAATGCATATGCATACATGAATGCATATACATACATGCATGCATGCATATACATACATGCATGCATGCATATACATACATGCATGCATGCATATGCATACATGAATGCATATGCATACATGCATGCATATGCATACATACATGCATACATGCATGCATATGTATACATACATGCATGCATACATGCATGCATGCATATACATACATGCATGCATGCATATGCATACAGGAATGCATATGCATACATACATGCATACATGCATACATGCATGCATATGAATACATGAATGCATGCACACACGAATGCATATGCATATGTATACATACATGCATGCATATGCATATACGTACATGAATGCATATGCATACATGAATGCATATGCATATGTATACTTGAATGCATATGCATATGTATATGTATACATGTATGCATACATACATGCATGCATATGCATATGTATATGCATACTTGAATGCATATGCATATGTATATGTATACATGTAGGCATACATACATGCATGCATATGCATACCTACTTTATATTTTTTGTATATGTATATGTATACAATATGTATATGCACACATACTTTATATTTTTGTATATGTATATGTATACATGAATATATGTATATGTTTATTATACATGAATGCATATGTATATGTATACACACATGCATATGCATATGTATATGTACAAGTATGTATACAAGCAAGCATATGCATATGTATATGTATACATGTATGCATATGCATATGCATATGTATACTTGAATGCATACGCATATGTATGCTTGAATGCATATGTATACTTGAATGCATATGTATACATGAATGCATATGTATATGTATACACACATGCATATGCATATGTATATGTACAAGTATGTATACAAGCAAGCATATGCATATGTATATGTATACATGTATGCATATGCATATGCATATGTATACTTGAATGCATATGTATACTTGAATGCATATGTGTACTTGAATGCATATGCATATGTATACTTGAATGCATATGTATACATGAATGCATATGTATATGTATACACACATGCATATGCATATGTATATGTACAAGTATGTATACAAGCAAGCATATGCATATGTATACTTGAATGCATATGTATACTTGAATGCATATGTATACTTGAATGCATCAAATGAGATGTCCACGTACACCTTGGGGTGCACATGATCATGATGAATTGAAGATCTATCATATCCATAATGGAGCTCCAGTTATGGATGCGGCGGGAAAGTCAATGCGTCAGCAGATACGACAGCTCTGCTCTATCGAATTCGGTCATTTAGTAATGTTAAAATGGAACGAACAGGATAGAGACTCTAAAAATTATATCACATAATGTGTATATGAAGAGTACCGGCCAGCACCTGGCAATCCTATTGTGAGTTCCGAATGGATACAACATACAGCACGCGAAGTGATGTCGCATCGATAATCGGAAGCTCCCGATGCTTTCAAAGCAGGCTTATCGAAGCCTGTATGGCTAGATGCCGAAGAATGGGAATCGATTCAGGATGAGCGTCAACATACTCTTGATCGGTATCGGCAACAGAGAGATGCGGTGGCCACTCGTTTAGATACGGTTGGAATGTCGCGTTTAGGTAGCGGCGGATACGACAGTATGTGCTACCAATTTATAAGTATGATGTTAATTATTGAAGTTGTTTGTGTTAAGTATATTATGTATATTCATCTAACATTTTTCATATTTACTATAGGAGTTGGCAATGGGTCGTCCTCCAACGCGAACTGAAGAATCATATGGATATCGACATGGACTGACTGCACTATTACAAGACTTAGAGGGACGTGGTGCAATCGTCTCATGAGAGAATATTCTTGATTAGGTAAAGTTTTATCTTGGTTTCGTGTTTTTAGTTGTTGTTTATAAATGTCATGTTAATTGGTCTTATTTTATACATATGTTTTGTTGCAGGATTGTAGGTGTACATATTTTGATCAATGCCACAATTTTGTATCACACTCGCATACGACAATGATGAACCACAATTTTGTATTCGATTCCTATATGGAAGTGTTTTGTCACATTGTCACAATTTTGTATTACACTCCTATGTGGCAATGATGTACCATAAATTTGTATTCCATTCCTATATGGAAGTGCTTTGCCACACTTTTGTACATTTTTCATTTATGGAATATACGACTTGCTGTACATGAATCATTGTTCATTTTTACTCATATAAGTTCATGTTTTGGTTGCCATTAGAGTACATAACACATGTACTCAGTTGGGCAGAGTGTATTGTCTTTTGCTAAACAACATCATGTTGTAGCAAAAGACAACACACTCTGCCCAAAAAAAAATTTGTGCAGGTATGGTCATCGGTATACGCGTCGGTAGCTCCAGTATGGTCGTCGGTATATGCGGCGGTACATCGGCCATCGGTATATGCGTCGGTATGAGCGTCCGTATTTCCGACGCGTATACCGATGGTTATACCGGCGCCATACCGGCGCTTTCTTTCCGGCGCCTGTACCAACTGCTACACCGACGTCGCGAAGAAATCCCCCCCGTTCATTTGCCTTAGTAGCAGCCTTCGTATACCCTCGATATGTTGTAGTGATGTGAGGTAGGAAGAATATTCTGACTTGGTAAAAACTTTTCAGATAATATCCTGTAAGTTTATCAAAAAAAGATATATTAAAAAAAGTAGATAAATAAATTTACATATATATATGCATATAATTTTATATATGTGTATGCTTATGTGCATCTTTCAAAATTCGCACAAAATTTGATTGTTTTGGATGGCAGTATACGATTGTTTGTTTTGGAGGATATGAAGTATGTACCTTCATTGAATGATTTGTCGATTCTATCATATGTTCAGTTTGAAAGTGTGAGAAGCGGGTTTATAATTGCTATTCAAAGAATTTGGCACTGTTTATAGGCCATACGATGGTGACCTGGATGAATCGCATGCACAGAGGTTACTCAAGATAGAGCAACCTGATTATAAGGGACTAGTGCCAGCAGGATTCCTGGGGTATGCAGTAAACCTCTTGCATGTCAATGATGAGCATCTGAACTTTAGGATACAAAGTTAAAATCATGGTGGCTTGAGAGGATCACTTTTATACATCTTGTTCAAAGAACTTCAGGTTTATGACACTGAAGTTTTTTTGAACAAGCTGTATAAAAGTGATCCTCTCAAGCCACCATGATTTCCACTTTGTATCCTAAAGTTTAGATGCTCATCATTGACATGCATGTTGGAAGTGAGGCAAGCCCTTAGGCTCATGTCACAGGTCCATGGTTCCATAGGTCCAGCATATACAACATTAATTCCAGCAATCTTCAATATTGATAAAACATGATCATACCACAACTTAATCATACAGATGATGAGATAAAGATAGAGAAAGAATAGACGACATGCGTAAGGTGTTACGTAAGCCATCGCTTACTCATAGTATCATATATACCAATGTTCAATGTACAATGTGGTAGCAAAACTCTCAACCACTCTATGTGATGAGAAATAGATGAATGAGTGAATGTACAATGTAACAAACATATTCAGATGTATGGGCAGTAATCTGAATATACATAACATTTGTGACCTTATAGGTTATAGAAGAGTGAATATGAGTGACTGAAAGAGGAAGGATCAGTGTGAAACTCATAGTCAACAAACCCTCGTCTGAACTTAGGCTAAGGAAGACACTAAGTCAAATACGTGTGTGAAAAGATCACATACTTATAAAGTAGCATAGAATGCTAACAAGTTTGCTGCAGGAAATCCTCAAACTCATGTGAACATACCGTCTCAAACACCTCATCAAAATATGCATAAAGCATATACGTACTATTTCTCTTGTACCTATGTCGAATAGGACTCCTCCTGATATGAACGCCATGGCCTCCATAAAATTCAAGTAGTATATGTGTGCATAAAGAGAATATGTACCTGAATACTTAACATAAGATGTGAATCTTATGTTAACCACTATCCAATGTCTTTGAAGTAGCCCGACATTTTCCTGTAGAAGACCGTCTTCAACCTGATATCTTCTTGTAGAAGATAATCTTCAAATGCACCATGTAGATGGCACCATCCAATGTCTTTGAAGTAGCCTGACATCTTCTTGTAGAAGACAATCTTCAACCTAATATCTTCTTGTAGAAGACAATCTTCAAATACATCATGTAGATGGTCGATCCTCACCATCAACCTGCTAATGACCAAGTCTTCTTGCCATGAACAAGAGATAACCTCCTCTCCATGAGGTAGAGTGTGAGCACACCCTTCATCTTCTCCAAGAAGAATCATTAAGAAGAACTCCATAGCTGCTCCTCAACATGCTTCAAGTTAGCACCATGGCTGCCCCATGTGCTAGACGAAACACCACCTCTACTGAGGTCCAAGCTCCAAGCTTGTGTTGAAAGATAGGTGAGGGATACATACAAGTGATCCAAGCACTTGTTTATATAGTATTCTTGTTCCCTTGAAAAGCAATAATAAAGCATAAAAAATTCTACGATCGCATACGAAAATCTCTCCGCCATCCATTGCGTTTTTGGAAAAACATACACGTTCGTTGTTCATCACTTTTGTTCCATTGTTTTATAAAAAACAAAAGCTTCTTTTCTTCTACGCTATGCTGGCAACGGGGATCAAACTCGCGTGGGCGCATTAGGAGTCACATGGCTTAGCCACGTCGCCTACTGGCTTTACTTGTACAAAGAGTAAACTTAATAGCTATACTATCTCTATACTGCCAGCTATGTGGACTATTGGGATATTGTTTTCCAACAATCCCCCCTTCAATGTCACAATGGTACAACCTGGATTGTATCTGCAAACTTTATAATCTGCAAATTACCACAAGCTTCAAGCTTGTACTCCCACATTTCAAAAAAAGTCTTCTTTAAAACTAAATTTGACTTTCCTTCAAGAAACTTGAACTTGCTAAATATGAACCATAATACTTGAGAAACTATGCAAACTAGATATCCAATAGTGTAAACATCAAGCAATCACTGCTTGACAACAAATGTAGCATGTACTGACTCTGAACCTGCTATCTCCTGTCTTCAAAAACCTGAAAACATACACTAGGATCCATATATTTGCGTTTACCTTCCAAAAAGTTTTCTCAACGTACTTCTGTTGTGTCATGTAAATACACTAAACAAAATCAGGAACTGAATCCTGGAACCTATGACTGTCAACTCATAACTTAGTGTATTATGAACACTGCTGGTTCATCTCTGACTGTACTCAAGTCATGTCAACTCATCTCAATTGAAATCAACTAAAATATGAGTCAAAAAATCTATGATGTCATCATGTCTTCATCCTTTAAATCCTTCATACCTCTTTCCTTCAGAACTTGGTATAAACATATATGTGTGCACTTCTGAAATATACTTTTTTGAAATATCAAGCTTCTCTTCAATAGAACTCTGGAACCTTCTCCTGAACAGGAACATCCTAACAAAAACTTTGTCCAAATATTCTTCTTCTTCCTTCTTTTATCAAAGCTGGAACATAAAGAGAACCTGACAAAGGAAATATAGGAATACCTGTAGGTATGAATCTGCATTCTTTCACATATGGTTGAAAATAAGTCTTCATGTTTCATCACCCCCTTGGATGACTTAACATTAGTATCCAGTATTCTTCAAATTATATCAGACTTTATGAAATCTTGGACGTCCTTCTTCATAAATCTGATGTTCAGTGATCAATGTTGCCGGAGTGGAATTTTGTACATTCAGTCTTGCATTTGGCAAAGGAGACTGGGTTGCCGGAATTGGATCAGGGAACTCTGTCAGATCCTTAGTTGTCCATTGACTAGCTCTTGCAAACATCCGCTATTGCTCACGAATTCCGGGCTCGAAAACTTCAGCTACTAGTTGCAACTGTTTTCCTGATCTTGTCTGTACTACGGCTCCTTGTGAATCGACCACAAAAATATAAACCATATTTGTCATCGGATTTTGTCTTTCCTTCTTTCTTTTGTCATATTCTGCGGCTTCTTTACAAAATCTATGCATATGCCCCACTTCGCCACAAAAATGACAACTAGGAGGTGGGAGAGAGGTACCTTCAGCCGATGTACCCGTATGCCATTGATTTTGATTGAAATTGTTATTGCACTGACCCCGATAGTTCTTATATCCCTGCTGCTGGTTAGTTCGCAATTGTGGCGGTACATAATGGGTGGCTGGCTGGCCCGGTTCCTCTATTATGGCGTTTACTTTTGCTCTACCCTGCACCTTTGCATTGTATCCACAAGGTTCTGTTGAGTGACCCATCGTATTACAGATGGCACAATACATTTGGTTGAGAGCACATGTGGAACTGGTGTGACCGGGATTTTTACACTTAGTACAGTACAGTTGTTTGGACAGATCCTAACTTACTTGCTTTCAACCATTCCAAATCCTCTGTAAACCCGCCCACTTTGTGCTCAAATTACAAGGCCATTGCGATGACAGCGTCCAATGTCATTCTACCCACACAACGAATGATCATGATTTGTTTTAACTCTGGATTCAGTCCGTTGATAAACCATTGTGTTATTACATCATCTGGCAGGTTGGCATGTGCCGGTGGCAGCTGTCTCAAGTGAGTTCTGAACAGTGTTGCATACTCCTGGACACTCTGGTGTGGTTTCTGCCGATTGTTCTACAAATAGTCAAAAATTTCTGCAAGGTTCTTCTTCAATCGAAACCTCTGTAGGAAGGTGTCCCTCACATCATCATAGTTACCAAAATGATTAATATCGTATTATGTTAGCCACCTTGCTGCTTCATTAACCAGTGTGGCCTGAAACACGATGGCCTTGTATGCCGGATCTGGTGGGTGGTTCAACACTGCATAACTGATTTCGAATGTGCGAACATGTGCATCGGGGTCATCCCCTGGAAATCCACCAAATTTTGTATATGCCACTCTGGTTGGACCCACTCGAGGTGGAACGATTGGTTGTGGCTGTTGTTGTAGTTCTTGAAATTGTGGTTGCGGCTGTGGCAGTGTTTGTTGCTGTTGTTGTTGCTGTGAGCCACTCATGGTGCTATTGTTGGTAGTGTTGTTGCTACCTGAATTTTGAGGGGGTGTCTCTTGACCTTCCGATCTGTATGGTCAGCCTGCTCACTTTTCGGTCCAAAAATATCGTCGAACCATTTGCTTAACTCCAAATCCAGTAACTTTTCCTCAGCTTTAGTGTCAAACTTAGGTAGACTTGCATGGAAAAGGGGTGAACGCAATAAATGTCCACCAGGTAGCATCGTAGTGTCACCAAAAAACTTCAAATTGCCACCGAGTGATGCCGAACTTCCACCGAAACTCACCGAAGTCTCACCGGACCAAATTACCCTATCACCCGACACCTTCTCACCTGGTACTGCGAACCTGTCACCAAGACTGGCCGAATTCGGACCAGATGGTGCAGAACTGACTCCGCACTACGTCTCTGTACACCGAGACGTCACTATATCTTCTCCAAAAAGTACTGGACTTACACCGAAATTCACCGGAATCTCATCATGTGCTAGCACCGGAATCACTACTAACTCGTTCCAATCCTTCTGCAACTGGACTTAACTGGCCTGTACTCCTACCACCCGGGGGTGTCCCTAATAAGGTTGGAACTGCCCAGGGATGCTGATCTCGTGTGTTGAATGATTAATCACGATAACTTAATAAACAGAATACAATACTCAAGATTGATGCAACTCTGCAACACAGCACTCCAGCGCAGTCGCCTAGACAAACAGTCTGGTGATTCCCGTCTCTCGCCGAAGAACACCATGATTGCCTTTACATTAATGAATAAAAAGGTACATCTGTTCGCTACGCCTTTTCGGTGCGTGTGACTATGAAAAATAAAGTTACATATTCCAATCCAGTGGCTAACACCACCATGTAACTGCATGTGTGCCAAGTGTCCCAATTAACTCGAGTTAACTCAAGTGGATGCTTCTAGAAGGCTCTAGAGTTCTTTGGGCAAAACACTCTCCCCATGTATCCCATGGATTTTGAACCCAAGACCTCCTCCTTCTCATCCTTGAGTCTTAACCACTAGGCTAAGTGGATCACTTATTCACAAGCGCACAAGACCTCCTAGTAAGTCTAAACTCGAGATCTTTGGTCATACACACAGATGACCAAATGGTGTTCGATTTCAGATCTGTCTGAACCAGCTGGACCCTTGGATCATAGACTTACTTTATTACATTACTCTTGAATCACACACTGAAAGGGGAGTAGGCAACCTGGTTTAGCATCAAGGACTGCTCTTTGTGCCTACTATCAAGCACGAGCTATGTCTTGAAAGGGGACTTTATTCCCTATCACCTCCATAGCATCAGGGTGTCTACCTAGATACAGATTAACAAGCAAGTGTACTTGGATTTTGACTTCATTTGATGAGCCATGGGGACTACCCATTGTCAAGTGGAGTCTTTTGGGATTTGGGCATACCATGGTGTGTTGGAGATGAGGGGCATGAGTACACGCTTCTTATTGGTTGGAAAGTGGCAGGGTGAGACCCTAGATGCATATTCATGGGAATCTAAGAATCACAAGCATTGACCCATATCCTCGAGGATCTATTGGATCCTATCACTACTCAAATGGAGTGGGGATGCTAGAACAAGTACTTCTCGTAGTTTCTCTGCACTCTTAGGTTCTCTACAAACCCACTAGGTGTGACTTAAACATGAGGCGGATTGATCAGGGCATAACCTTGACCATCCAATCAAATCCTTGATGATGATTTGGATTAACCAAGGATGGATTGCAACTAGATAGTCAAGAAGACCTATGGCGAGGGCCATTCCTATGAAGGTTTAGAGCCTTCATGGAAGGGATTTCCACTTCAAATCTAGTGGTTGATAGAGGATTCCCCTAAGGATATGTACTGGCCACTTCCACAATGATATGCTTACTATGTATCTCATGGATAGGATAGATATTCATTGGAGATCTATTTTGGGATCCAAGAAAGATGGATAGACCTGAATTTGAACTCTATTGTCTCATGTAGATGAGACCCAAACTTAGTTCAAGCTTATGGATCCTTCCATACTTAATTTTGTATGGCAGGTTTGATTTTCCACTTCTAAGACACCATATGTGATCTACAAAACAAGTGAAGGGAGTCGTAGATGCTTCCTAAGGTAATTTAATTACTAGCTTCTGCATCCAGAGGCACTAGGTATTAAGAGGCCTTCCACAAGGTATATCATAGGACATACTTGATGTAAGACCACGTAGAATGAGATCTCTGCACATGCTTCCATACTTTAAACTATGGAAGGTTAAAAGGGTGTTTTCCATGGGAAAGAGGATATTAAGCACCTCTCTACCATTGGCCGAGATTACCTTGTGAGAAAGGATCTTCTCCATGTTCACCAATGAGATCTATCATGTAATGGAGGATTCATTCCTTGGATTAAGCCACCAATTACATTTATCTCATGACGAGGACTATTGTCTTGGAGACACCTAGTAGTATTTTCATCAAGTTGAGGAATTTATTGATTAAATTTTATAACATGTCGCTAATGAAAAGTACTTCTTTTTGTTTCTCATCCTTTTCTACATTAATCATGTTTTTTAAAGGACCAATCATTTATTTCTAATGTTTACATGAATATACATATATCTTATTCTTTGAATTTATGTTATAAAACAAAAACATTACTTCATAAACATCAAACACATTTTGGCGGACTCGCTAGACATCAAAATCCCTTTAGAACGCAAAATCCTATCACCAACACACATTGTGTGTGTGTGTCTCACATACACACACACACGCATATATATATATATATATATATATATATATATATATATATATATATATATATATATATATATATATATATATATATATATATATATATATATATATATATATAGAGAGAGAGAGAGAGAGAGAGAGATATGTGTGTGTGTGTATATATATATATGTGTGTGTGTATGTATATATATAGCACATTTAGTATGGTTCATAAGCGTGCCAACAAGCTATAGAACACCTCATATTGATCTCTCTAGGTCAGTCAACAACACTATACACAACAGACTATGCAAAGATGTAGGATATGCAAAACTTCGGGTTACAAAGATACAATAACTTCTTTCTACATAAAACTAATTTCAATAAGTCATCTTAGGAAAGTAAGAAACATATATAATCTATTGAATGGATTTTAAATCTCTTGAATTGGATATGTACACAAAGAGTTACAGTTCTTACAAGTAGACTATGTCTATACCTATAAGAGACTAGAGGGGGCATGGGCTTGATAGCTCCTCCTTAGTCCTCCTCTATACATATAACACCCTCCTCTACATTTTGCTAGCTTGGAAAGCTCTACTTTAGCTCTTCGAGCCTAGGATCACTCTCTCCTTGAGACTCCTTGAGTATATGTCTCTTGGTCTTCAATGACCTACAAAATGTCCATGACTTCCATGAGGAGAGGACCATTCTTATAGGGTCCTCTAAGCCCAAGTCAGCCTGCCTATGTTCTAAGGTCATGGTAGCTTGACCCATGCCCAAACTAATCTCCACCATTGATGTATGGGGTAAATCTAATGGTAGAAAGATAGGATCAACACCCATTTTTTGTAGCCCTTGATCTTGTTGAATCCACACTTAGGATCAAGTCTAGATCAAGTGGCCCACATCAAATATACCCTTTCCCAAGTTAAGAAAGCTACTTTTTTTTCTAGCCCTTGATTTAGGTTGATCCTCACATAATATCAATCCCAAATCCAATGGCTTAGAAGTAACCTTCCTAACTCTCCATCTAGGGTCTACTCTAGACCTCATCTGACCTCAAAGTTAGGAACCTACCAATGTCCAACACTCTCACATGGCTTCTCCTCATAATGGGGGCCTTAAAGAGTATTATGAAAAAATCTTGGTATAGGTTGAGGCATTGAGCATATCTAACACCCCCCCTCAATGTCCACCTATAGATTCCATAATTCACACTTTCAACACTCCCCCTCAAGCTTAAGGTGATCGTGTCCATATCAAGTAAGCTGATAGTTTTTGAAAATTTTGTTAACTTGGTTATATCCAAGCCTTTGGTTAAGATATCTGCAACTTGGTCCTTTGTACCTACAAAATGAACATTAATGTCCCCACTTGCAACCTTTTCCTTTACATAATGGTAATGCACCTCAATGTGTTTGCTCCTTGCATGATACATGGGATTGCTAGCAAGATGTAGGCTTGACATGTTATCTCCATAAATTGGAATTGGTCCAAGTTGTATGCCAAAATCTTTGAAAAGCTTCTTAAGCCACATAGCTTCACATGTAGTGAGGGCTAAAGCTCTATATTCAGCCTCTGTTGAACTCAATGCAACTCTGGGCTGCTTTTTGCTCATCCATGAAATTTCTTTTGTACCTAACATGAAATTATAGCGAGAACTTGACCTTCTATGATCACCACTCCTTCCCCAATGTGCATCACTCCATGCTCTTACTTGGAGTTCTTCATCATACCTATATAGCAACCCATAATTAATTATACTGTTCGCATACCTTAACACTCTCTTTGCATGTTTGAGATGTGTTTCTATGGCTGCATGCATGAACTAAGGTAGAACTCCAACTATGTAGCACAAGTCAGGCCTTGTGAGTGTAGCATAGATCAATGATCCCAAAATGCTCTTGTATAGTGTAAGGTCTTCTAGCTTCTTACCATCTTACTTGTTAACATGACATTTTGAGTCCATAGGTTGAGCTATTGTTTTGCAATCCTTCAATCCAAACTAAACAACACATCTAGAAGATACTTCTTTTTAGAGAGATAGATACCTTTCTTCCCATAGATCACCTCAATGCCAAGAAAGTTCTTTAGCACACCTAAATCTGAAATTTTGAACTCTCTTCCAAACATTTGTTTGATGGTTTTTATCCCTACATCATGAGCACCTATAACAACACCATCATGTACATATATGCATATCAAACATATCTTATTATTTGTCTTCTTCATATACAAGGATGGATCTACATCACTTGGAGAGAAACCACATTGGTTCAAGAAGTTAACCAGCCTCTAGTTCAAAGACCTTGGGGCTTGGTTAAGGTGATACAAGGCCTTCCTCAACCTACAAAAATAGCTAGGATGTTGTGGATCTACATACCCTTGATGTAGTTCCATGAACACATCTTCTTGTAACTCACCATTCAAGAAAGAATTCTTTATGTCCATTTGGTAGATAGGCCACCTCCTTGCTGCACATATGACTATGAGAGCTCTGATGGTAGCCTAGTTTTCCATAGAATAAAAGTCTCCTCATAATCTACCCCCTTGAATCATCAAACAAAACATCTCTTGACACATATAGCTTCTTTGAGATAGGGTTGTAGCACTTCTAACCTTTTTGCTCATTTGAGTAGCCAATGAATACACATTTCTCAATCTTAGGCTCTAACTCTGTTCTCACTTCACTAGGAACATGAACAAAGCATACACATCCAAGTACCTTGAGATCCTCCATGGTTGGTTTCTTGCCATAATAAACTTCATGTGGATTCAAGTTGTGCACACGAAGAGAAATGCAACAAACTCACACTAGAAGACTATAACCAAACCACTCAATCACTTTGTAATGCTAATAGCTAACTCCACTCAGAGCCCACGCTTTGTATAATCACTAGAGAGTGACCCCCAATAGTGTGCAAGTAACAAAATGCAAAGAGTGGTCTAGGAAATGGTGTTGGATAATTCCATTGCTAAAATATACCCATCATGCTCCAAGAAACGATCCCCTCAACAAATGTCAACCACTTGCTTTTATAAAATCCAAGGATGTCACAAGGGGCCCCCAATGTTAACTCTCTATACGCCCAAGTGGTTGCCCAAAAATGGAGGGGTAGGCCAAATATGGTTCTGGCAGCCAACCTTAAGTAGGTTCTCAAATTAACTTCTGACACCACTAAGGCTTCGTAGATATATTCCCTACATTAATTCTCTTTGAACTTTCATGAAAATGATGTAGCCCATCAATATGTTGTAGTTGCCCCATCATTGCTAATAGAATGCATTTATTAAGGCCTTCAGCCCTTAACCGCCACCACGAGATCCATATGTCTTTCCAAAGAAGATTAGCTCAAGATTATCATAGCGAGATAGATCACATGCTCGTGCTATGGCCCTCAATTTATTGCACCTGCACCTTTAAACAAAGATTTAACTCCTTCCTTCTTGACTACCTAGGAGAAGCAATCAAGAGAGCTAGAATACTTAATAGCCTTACCAAAAGTCATCATACGCCTTCTACTCTGTCGATGGGATATGATGTTGAACCAATTATAGTGGTGATGCTCCAAACAAGAAGAAAGCTTGCTAAAAAATTATCATGTAGGCTTCCAACAAGCACTACTATCTTCTATGAATCATACATGACAAAGTACAAGCCTCTGTAAATATTAATACCTACATAGGAAACTCTAAAACCTCCATATAATCCAAGGGGACCATCAGAAGCAAAAGTATCCCTATACACATCTAAAAGTCTATTGAATTGCCTCACTCCACCCTTCTTGGCCGCCTTTGCATCATTAGCCACGGTTCTGACATACTCGTGTGAATAGAAAAAGAGCAAAAGGGATGTGGTAGTTGCACCCCCAAAGGCCAGATTTCCAAAAACCTAGGCCCAATATCCAATGTTACCCTTTTTATTGTTGAAGAGCTTTCTGAAGTAATCCTTGAAGGCAAAGTCAAAGGGTTGAGGTAGACAACATGGAACGGGGGAGCGGGGGCTTGCAGTGGATAGATGGCATTGGCAATGCTGGGGGTGGGAAGCAGGTCGATAGAGAGGTGCGAGGATACAAAGAGGAGGGAAGGTGGAGCTATAGAAGGGAGGGAAGGTGGGGCTACGAAGGCGAGGGAAGGTGGGGTGGCAGCACTGTTTAAATTTGATGCCCAAAATGGGCATCAAAAGGGGGTTTGGGCATCAAAGGATGCCCATATTCAAGACCCACGCATCCTTAGAATATATATATATATATATATATATATATATATATATATATATATATATATATATATATATATATAGTGTATTGAGAACAATGAATGATTATCGTGACTCATGACACCATAGAGAGCATGAATAATGACTTTTGAGGATTAAAATTTGAGTATTATTCAGAATATTCATATGCATATTAGAGTGTTTTGATCAATGATGTGTCGACGCTCATACTGTCCACTATACTCTCACCGACTCCAAGTGGAGTCCACATGGAATCCACTTGGCACTCTTAATCTCCAATGCACAATGCTCAAGTCTTAAGGCCTTAAAAGTAGGCCGCACATGTCTAAAACGTGTAGGAAGAGGTCAAAATTTGGCCGCGAGGCACCCTAAGATATCATTCATGGTCTATAGTTGCATACAGGGGACTTTTCATCTTTGCATTTTGAACTTGGCTTTAGCTTTAGGGCATTCTCGGAGTGCACTGCTAACATCCAGCTCCTTGAATGTCCATTTAAGGAGTTAAGGTTGTCAATTAAAGTGAAAGTCTCATTCAAGACCTTCTGGATTGTATGTGAATGAGACCTGCTGGGCAGTTGCTGGAATTCATGTATGTGCCTTGAATATAGAAACACAGTAAGTTCTCAAATTTCATTTCCGATCATGGGGAAATTTTAATCCAAAATTACGTGAAAAATCGAAAATTCAAATTGGATTTGAGCACTCTACCCTATATCATCAAGGGTTGCAAAGATTTTGAATGGACTATATATGGTTATTAATAAGCATTTTTCATAGATCTTTTACATCGGTAGCTTTGGCGAACTAACTAATTTTTTGTTACTCAATGCAAAAATATAATGAATTGTTGTTTGAGTAATTGAAGCCTTTTTTTTTTCATTTTTTCATCATATAATGAAATGCTTGTATATGAACTTTAAGGATGCTCACTCTTACCCCGAGAGCATCCCTCAAATTTTAGTGATGCCAGAGTGAGGCATCAAATTTGAGCATTGGGTAACCGTGGCGGGAGGGGGAAGGGGGAGAGAGAGAGAGAGAAGAAAAACTGCATGGGTTGCAGTTGGAAGTGTGACACGTAGAGAGAGAAAAAGAGAGATTGAATTGTTATCAGTATTACCAATAATCCCATGATCATTGATACCTTAGCTTTTATCACGCCTCCTCCCGAGTCGTAGGGCTCGCCAATCGAGATAACAAATAAAATTATGATAGCTTCCGAATATCATCATTAGTTTCAACTCATCTCGTTTTTCTAACTTTGAGGAGATCAAACATGAGGATAGATACACTTTTGACTGTCTCGTGAATCTAGATAGAGAGTGACTTTCATGCCCCTCTTTTGGGCCGCTCTGTGGTAGAGAGAGAGAGAAAGTGGAAGAAACCATGCGGACTCAAGATGACGTGGAGGTAGTGAGCTGTAGAGTCATCTATATATTCATAAGGGCATTGGTGCACCCGTGAAACATTAGAACAAACCCCATACTCATCGTAGGGGGGCGCGGGTTGGGCTATGAGGTGGAGGGTTGGCAGTCATGAAGTGGGGAGTCATGGGGCAGTCGAGTACGAGGTTTGCACTTCGCGGAGTGGGGGCATGTGGGCCATAGAGTGGGGAGTCGCAGATCAAAGAGTGGGGGGTCCTCGGTTGTCAGAGTCGGGGGTTTTGCAGGCCACGAAGTGGGGGGTTTGTGGGTTACAGAGTGGGGGTTCACAAGTTGAGGAGTTGTGGGCGGGGGGGTTGTTGGTCATGGAGTGGAGTTTTGCGAGTTGCAGAGTGGGGGATTTTCAGGTCATGGAGTGAGGGGTTTGTAGGGTGAAAGGGGAAACAGAGCTCAGAATCCTCTGATCTACTCATACCTAATTTACATTCATACATGCAAGTATGTAACTATGCAACTATACATACATACATATATACATATATGAATATATACTTTAGATATATACATACATACATAAATACATATATACATACATAAATACATATATACATACATACATAAATACATATATACATACATACATATCTATGTATATGTACTATACATATGTACATACATACATGCATACCTTCATACGTACATACATACATATATATGTATATGCATACATGCATATGTAAGTATGTACATATGTTCATACATACACACATACATGAATACTGCACTATTAGCATATATATGATCAAGTGAGAGGTAGTACTTGTGAATTTCTCTCTCATGAATTGATATATTATCGGATTTCATGCAAGTTATGGTTATGCTATTCTATTTTTTATGATTATGGCTATGAGGTTCATGTTCCATACACTTCTACCTTGATAGGCTTTCATAACCGCACATAGGCTTTGGAGCACCTTTATATTTTTTATTATTTTCTAGAGTACCCATGAATTTACCATCATATAATTGGATATGTATACGAGCACTATATCCATATGTATATTGATGTTTCTTTAATTTAAAAGCCAATAGGTATTCATGTGTTTGGGTCATATGTGCTTTTGACAATTTATAGAGACATTCAACACCCATGCACCTTATATGTGTCTTGCAATGCCCATATGTTTTGTGATGTTCTCATATCAAGAGAAATTTAGAAATGAATTACAATGGTTACCATCAAAATACACATAAGAAAAGCCTAATTCAGTTATAGTGAATCATTCATGCAAGTGTGCAAACTCATGCATGCATAAAAGAATGCTATTTTTTATGTCTTCTTACCCATACATACATGCATCATATATATATATATATATATATATATATATATATATATATATATATATATATATATATATATATATATATATATAAGATTGTTCATAGCTACAAACTCACAGAGCTATGGAACAGGTTGCATGGTATGCATGTTAAAATGTTACAAACGTACATACGTAATTAACGGCTGATTACTAATCGGTGAACATATCAAATGAATGTTGATGGGACTCTGTAAAATCATTTGGAAAAAAATGGTAACGGGCATACCAGCATGTATATTAGCAAGCGTGGTGACATCTATATGGAGCTCGAACTCATGTAAAAGGAAGTGCCAAGCTAGGTGGAATCAATCCAAAAAAGGAAGTAAGCCCAAAGCTTTGCAGAAAAGCTTCAAACTTCTCCTTATGGAGAGCTTTTGTGAAACGTTCTGCAATGCTCTCTTGTGTGGGTACATATGCCAAACTAATCTCATCTATAAAAAGATGGCTGAAAAAACTCACGATGATGATGACTCAAATTCCGATTCTTCTTGACTACATTGTAAGAGAGTGAGACTCACATCATAGCCTACACTACTCATTATCATTAGACATTGATTATCATGCCAATGGCCTTGTACATCATTGTCTTCTAATACAATAGAACAATATTTCTCATCTATGGTCTCTCTATCATAGCTACTCAAAATAGTCATTTTGTAGTGCTCATATCTCAGTCATTTCTTCACCATTTTCAATGTTCTATAGCTTGTTGGAATCAGCTTTAAACCATCTATATGCTCACAAATTTTGAAGATAATCCATGTAGCAAATTTGGAGAAAAGCATGTCAAAGTACCCACTAGTCAAACTCTACAAAGGTCCTAAAAAATCGGGGGTAATGATTTGATTGCTAAACTGATTGCTATGAGTATAGTGCATCATTTTAAGTAATTCTACTTGGAATCATTAGCTCATTAAGCTAATTTCATATCTCCAAAAGGAATATTTCTAATTCCTATTGTATTGGAAGCACTGATCTTAACAAGCAGTAGGTGTGTGAAAAAATAGAAGGTTTTCATTGATCCTTCAACTTGAAAGTAGTCTCTTTTGGTTCAATCATTTCTCACATCATTTCCAAATTACATAGGCACTTGTTAAGTTTCATTGGAAAGCTAAGAGGGCCTACAACGTAACTCTGAAGCAAAAAGGGGTTGGTACAAAGCAGGGATTTGCAGTACCTACTCATTTCTTGGAGTGCCAATCCATCTTTCCCAATAGTGGTATCAGAGCAAAGCTAAGGTAAAATGGGAGATGGTTTTCCTTCTTTCATCGATAAATTGTATAGGAACAACTATCAAGCATGGTCCTTTAGAATGAAGACATACTTGCAAGGAAGGAGTCTCTATGGATACATCTCAGGAGATGAGGAGATGCCCATTTTCAGAAGCAAAGGAATACCTATAAGAGAGGAGCATGAAAGACTCAATACATGGTGTGCCAAGGATGCATTAGCAAGGTCATACTTACTTAACTCAATTTCTGATTTTCTTCTTCCACATATTAGGAACTGTAAGACATCCCAAGAGACTTGGGTGGCAATGTAGCTCTTCTCTCTGACCTTGAGGAACCAAAGATAAGCATCAGGTCAAACAGGTGATGACACCAAGCACTCAGTGATCAAGGTAGGAAATGTTAAAACCTCTGATGGAAATAGGAATCTGTTGAGGAGAGTTCTATATGTACCTACAATTACCAAGAACTTGATAAGTGTTGGAAAGATTGTGGAAAAGGGTTTGCAGGTCAGGTTCAACCAATATGGAGAATTTGTGAAGGATCCCCAACATGGATTTTAGAGAATTGCCAAAGGAGAAAAGACAAGTAGATTATTCACTTTTGAACTTGAAGATACAAGGAATATTGCACTTTATAGTTAAAAAGACCAAACACTATCAGAGCTTGAAATTTGGCATAAGGGATTAGGTCATATTGGTGAGAGAACTTTAAAGCAAATATGTAGAGATCAATGTGTGCTTGGGATACCTAATGTATCCAAGCAACACATGATCTATAAATGTGGTGCTTCTCAATTTGGAAAATCTCACAGGTTACCCTTCTCAAGGAAAGGCTACATGCATGAGGACTACCTAGAGCTTGTCCATACAGATGTATGGGAACCAAGTAAGGATCCCTCAATTTTAGGATCAATGTATTATGCGTCTTTCATCGATGATTTCAATAGGTGGACTATCTTATACTTTATGAAGCACAAAGATGGTATTCCGTTGCTTTAAAAAATATCTTGCACTTGTTGAGAACCAAACAGGAAGAATTCTAAAGAGATTAAGGTCAGATGGAGGAGGTGAGTACTTCTCAAATGGGTTTGATGCATTCTTGCAGGATAGAGGAATCAAGAGAGAAATCACAACAAGATATACCCCTGAGCAAAATGGGGTAGCAGAGAGGAGAAATAGACTAATTGTTGAAACAGCTAGGTCAATGTTAAATGAGAAAAAATTACCTAATTACTTGTGGGCAGAGAGTGTAACTACTGCCACTTATCTTGTAAATAGGTTGCAATCCAAATCTCTTGATGGGATGACTCCATATGAAGCATGGCATGGTAGAAGACCTTCTCTTGATCATTGCAGGATCTTTGGATGTGTTGCCTATGTGCATATCCCTTCTCAAATAAGAGGTAAGCTAGACCCTAAGGCAAAAAAATGCTTCTTCATAGGTATGACTCGAATCAGAAAGGATACAAGTTCTACAATCCTTCGAACAAAGGATTTGTGGTCAATAGAAATGTTGTCATTGATGAGAATGATTCTTGGTTTGAAAGTGAATTCATGAAAGTAAATCCTTGGAACAAAGTATCTATGGTCAATAGAAATGTTGTCATTGATGAGAATGATTCTTGGTTTGAAAGTGAATTCAAGAAAGTAAAGCCACCTTATGACTTGGAAGAGGAATTTCCAAGCCTCACTAAGGAGGAGCCTAATCAGACTGAAGACATCAACTCAGATGATGAGGACATCATCAACTTAGAAGAATTCAAGGCATGGAAGTCCAAAGGCAAAGTCAAGATGAAGAAGTTGGAGGATGTACCTAAATTAGCCAACCAAGCAAGCAGAAGATCACAAATGGAGAGCAAGAAGCCAATCAGATATGGGTATGACACTTCTTTAGTTACTAAGCACTCTGTTTATCTTGCAAAAGACTTGTCATTTTGAAGAGCCATCATCATATGAAGAGGCAAAGACCAAGGTAGAATGGAAGAAATCTATGGATGAGAAAATTGAAGCACTCAAGGAGAATGATACTTGAGATCTAGTGCCAAAGAAAGAGTTTATGAAGGTAATTCGTTCTAGATGGATCTATAAGATCAAGAGAAATTTTGATGGATCAATAAGCAGGTAAAAAGCTAGACTTGTGGCTAAGGGTTTTGCACAAACCCAAGGAGTTGATTATGAAGAAACCTTCTCATGTGTGGCAAAAATTCCAACCATCAGGGTATTGGTAAGTGTGGCTGCATCAAAGAATTGGAATATGTATCAATTGGATGTAAAAAATGCATTTCTAAATGGCTCGATTCTAGAGGAGGTGCACATGTCTCAACCTCCTGGCTATGAGGATCCAAGCAAGGTAATATATGTATGTAAATTGAACAAAGCTCTTTATGGATTGAAGCAGGCACCTAGGGCATGGAACCATTGCTTGTACACATACCTTGAGGATCAAGGATTCATCATGAGTAAAGCAGATACTTCTTTGTTTGTTAAGAGGAGTACAGAGGTAATATATCTATGTGTATATGTTGATGATATCATACTCACAAGTAATGATGCTAATGGCATCACATTAGGAAAAAAAGTGAACCCTGCATGGGCCTTGTAAGGATTCCTAATTTTTATGGATTAAGCTTAATCTTGTACTTTGTTAAGGGTACAAAGTGCATTTAATAGAGCACTTTTTGGTACGCTGAAGTAGGCTTTTTTTTAGGCTGAGCTAAGATCTTCTCTCTCTTTTGCATATATATAGAGAGAAAAACCACTTTCCACCTCATCAAATCCGTCTGTCTTTATGAATTAAAAAATGACTTTTCTGAAAAAGTCTCTTTTTCAACTATTCTTTATTCAAAATGGCCCATACTTTTATGTATATGTCAGAACTTAATTTTTTTAGTCTTGTTTTTATAAAAAATACTTTAAAAAAACATACTTTTCAAAACCCTCCAAAAGTTAAGTGTCACATCATTAAACTCGTAACTTTGGTTGCCCCAAAACATGAATTTTTGAAAAAAAAGCTCATTTTCCCTCTAACACACTGAAAAAAGTCATTTTGACCTATCCACATACCAAAGCATACTTTTTTCTTGCACACAACTACTGTACTAGCCATTCCATCCATTTCTGTGCTTCTTTATAATCATTTCAAGATACACAGTTTAGAGAGTGCTATACACACTTTAGGAAGTGCTATCAAATCTTACATGAGCACAATAATAGACTCCAACAAGATGTGGAAGAAAAGGGAGCACAATTACAAAGTTAAAAGCCAATCTTACACAACTAAAAGAGACTCCACTTGGGATGAGATATAGGAAACGACCATTATCATCCTTTCAAGCTCTTTCAACTGGTGGTGGAGCATGGAAGCGACGTGTTTACGCACTTAGGTATGTGTTTCGCTTGTTTATTTATGTTAAAAGACTTTTAGATTGAGTTTCTTAATGTGCACGTCATTTGTTGAAGATGCGAGTGCTTCCTCAACAATGGAGGATCAATTGAAGTTTGTGAATTCTTGTCTTAGCAACAAACATGTGCTTATGATTTTGGATTCACCAATAGGAAATCACATCAAAATCCAAGTCATTAAAGATTTTGCAGGCAACTTAGAACATATTATTAGTCCTAGTGAGGTGTAGATGGTATGTGATGAAGGAGGTGTTAGTATTAGAGCATACACTGCATTGTACAATCTTTTGAAGCAGGCTCTGCAAAACAAAGGTATTTTCCAAAGCATTTTTCCATGCCCTTACAAGGTATCTCTGAAGAAGAAGATGACCAATGAGGATGTAGCCAATACACTTGGCAATTACCTGCATATAGCAGATGTTATGCCTACATCCATTTATCATCCATTTACATCAAAGAAAGAGTTGAAAAACACATCTAGAAAGGGATTCATCTACACAAAGTACAACAATATATTTGTCAATTTGGAGAGGCTTCAAAAGGAAATGGTTAAATTTTACAAATCTAAAATTCAAGGTATATCCATTGTTTTGATAATGACATTCATAGTATTTTTAATAATATAATGTTTGTTATATGATGTAGATTTTGGTTCCAAACTCAAGTTTGTATTGAAGCTAGACGAATGTCAAATCATAAAGGGACCACGTATGGAGAGACTTAGTGTGACACTCATTAACGAAGCTATGACCCATGCCATTATTGATGAAAGTGAAGAATCTTCCCATCACTTTACATATAGTGTCCAATCCGAGAAAGATATATGGTGGTTAGGTGCTATTGATGTACCTAAAGAATCCAATGATGTTCTTACATGCATTTTCAGTAGGACCCCATGGATCACAGAGGTGATAACTTCTCAAATTCATGGTGCCAAAATCACTATAGAAGGCCTCGATGATTTTGAAGTAGAGTGGCACTTAGGTGGAGACTTAAAGACTATCAAATGCATGTTAGGGTGCAAACAAGGTGCATCTAATCTCTATCCTTGTCCATATTGCACACGAGGTTATAAACGAATAAAGAGAAAACAAAACAACATAGATGATTTAGCTGATGACACAGATGCAACTCCATCTATTGAATGGGATGTACCTTTAATGAGGTGTCCCATGTTAGGTACACCTAATCGTGAAATGTCAGATAAGGATTGGAATCCCATTATTCCATTCCCATTAGTCAATGTCCACTTTTTCACCTTGCATGCCTTCATGAGAATTTTCGATAGACTATTGAAGCTCCATATAGAATATGCGTTTGCCATGAAGCCAGATGATAAATCTATTCAAGCTATAAAGAAATTGGAGGAACTTCTTAATTCAATTGGTTGTCATGGTGGAAATGTAACCCTAGTTGTTAAGAAAGTTGGAGAATCTCAAGATAGTTTGCAACAAGTGTCAATGACAGGGAATAAAGCAAGACATTTTTCTAGAAGAGGTACTAGCACAGAAAATAATGAACATTATGAGCTGTGGAAAGACATATGCATGACCACAACTGGCAATGACTCTCAAGTTGATCTTTGTAATAAGAGAAAGAAGGTTTGTTTGACCTTTGATAAGTTGGTAGGCTTAATGAGTCTGACTAGGTCTAGTGCTATTCAATGTCAATTGTTTCAAGAAACATTAGTGGAGTTCACCAAGTGTTTCATTAAATCTTGGGGAGAGAGCAATATAACACACTACATTGTAAGTGTAATCTTCTTCTACAAGTGTTCATTGCACTTACCTTTTTCCAATGTACTCACAATTTTTAGCATATTTTGTTTGCACATGGAGCTTATTTCATGCATCGATATGGGTCATTAGAGATTTTCAGTACCCAAGGAATGGAGAAGTCACACTACAAAGCGAGGGGTGTCTACTTCAAAAACATGTGACATGGTGATGGTCCAATGCAATCAAACTACATGGAGGAGATGTTTTATTGGTTTTACCGCACTACATTCTCGAGAAAGTTTTCTGTGGAATGACTTAGGGATTCAAAATTGGCAAAACTTGCGAGAACGATGCAACACAACATTCCCTGTGAGAAATGGAAGTTATCACTAGGACCTCTTCATCATGCTCAATGGTCTGCTAGGAGACAACAAGAAGGCTCAGCTTGGAAGTAAAGTGAATTCGTTATTTCCCATTATGTGGTAAAACCTATGATTATTGTAATCTTGGTTTCAATGTGTTATTATTTATATTATAATTATGTATGGTTTTAAGTAGGTTTTGTCCATTCTACTGTGAACAAACAGTCTTTTTTTAACTCTATAAATAGAGAGAACTCACTTCATTTCACACTTTTTGCAACTCAAGAGAATGGCACACACCAAGCACACTGCAAGGAAAGATCGTGTCTTCTTTCCTAGCCCTCATCTAAGGACATAATGTCCATCATGGTTGCAACCCCCCCCAAGACCATGAAGTGGTTCCAAGAGCACATTTGTGCCTGTGTCACATGATGGCACACCACCTAGGAGCAATCCAACGCGAGAACATGAAGTGTCCAATAGACAGGAGTATTTCACTCCAAGACGATCAGAGTCAATTTTAGATGATGAACCACCAACAAGGACACCCATCAAGGCAAGACCCAAACAGAAGCTGATGAGAAGGGTTGTATCAGAGATCCATGAGGATTCATCCCCGAATGACGAAAGCAGCACTCAACCACCATGGAATGATATGCAAATTCCAACAAGCCATAGGGTGACACATGGAGCCAAGACACTTCCACAAGGACAAGGGCAAATACTAACACAGGAAGAAAGAGAGAAAAGTCAAAAACCACATCGAAAACAAAATGTGCAAGATGAAGTTGGACCCTCACATTGTGTACATTGGAGAAAAAAAAACTATCAACCATCACGTAGACCTCAACGACAGCCAAACATACCTCCCAATGCAAGAGCTCCACAAAGACGAAGGAGGCACTTTAGGGCTTTTGCAGAGGTATGACACTACCAAAAGTCCATTGAGCTACTCATACCACGAAGAGATTTTGCAAGGGTAGTAAAAGAGGAACTACAAAGCTACCGTGCAGGTCTACGAATACAAGGGATAGCACTTGAAGCACTTCAAGAGGAAACCGAGGCCTACCTCATCTCCATGCTTGAGGACTCTAACCTGTGTGCTATCCATGCCAAGAGAGTAACCATAAAACTGAATCACATTTAGCTAGCAAGAAGAATTAGAGGAAATAACCCATGAAATGTGTATATTGTACCCTTTGATAGGCCTACTTTGCAATGTAATACAATGGATAATAGAAAATGTTTTTTTAATCTTTATTCTTTGTGTCTTTTTTTTCTCTCTCTCACTCTCTCTATCTTTGACTCCCCAGCATAATTGTATGCAAATAACTTTTCTTTCAGTCAGTTATATATAGAATGAGTTGAACATGCATGCATTTGCCTATTTTTTTGTGACTAGATATGTACATGTTGTACCTAATTATGCCCCACATGTCAATTTCATGCCAAAAAACCCCCATCCATAGGAGTGCCGGATTCAGCCTTGCAAATTTTTTGCAGGGCTGAATCCCGCGTCTGTGTGGCTGGGGTTTTTTTGCATTTTTTGGCCTTGTCTATGCATAATATGTATAGATGAGATGTTAGGTGTGTTTAATACAGAGGCTATGCCCTACAGGTAACCTTTGGCTTGCTTTGACTTCAGTGTAAACTTGATGCTACCATAACCAAGAGAAATTGAACAATAACATACTTTCCCATACATTGGAGCCCCTAAAAACACTAGAAAAGGCCAAAAAAGTCCTAGCCACAGAAATGGAGTCAAACCCGCAAAATTTTTGCAAGGTTGATTCCTGCATTTCTATGGCTGGAGTTTGTTTACCTTTTTTATGCATTTTGGGATACCATACAGACCATAGGCACAATAGATAGATCATACGCCATGATTAAAAAGACTTAAAATTACATACAATTTGTGGAGAGAATGATAGGTTCAATTTATGAAGCACATTTCATACACAGGACTAGACAAATAAGGAAAAACTAAAGTTTGAATTATCCAAATATTTACATCATTTCTTAGCTATCTTCAATTTCTCTACAACTTTCTTTCTCCTTTGGAGAGATTGAGGCAGCTGGTAAGTCAATACACATCTTAATATTGTTGATATATTTAGGTAGTGATGTGTGTGAACACACTAGGACCGCCGGGGCACTTTTTTCCCTCTTTAGGAGGTTTTTTTCCCCCGGCTTGTATATACGCCTATTGCCCTAATGGGCTACTAATCTTTGTACATTCTCTAGTAATACATTCAGTATTGTTTTTTTGTGCTCCAAGATTCTTCTTCTTCCTTGTGTTGTTCACGTGCTTCCGCAGACATCTATCTCCAACAATTGGTATCAGAGCAGGTCGTCGCTTCATCTAGGGCACCGTCGACACTCCTCCGTTTGCAGTCTCAGAATCGTACAAATTTTGGTGAGCATACTCAGGGTGTTTCTGAGATCAAAACGACTTCTCTTTGTGGTGCCGAAATCGTGATCTGAGCTCGTTTCGGCCTCCAAACGCACTATCATAGCGCTTGTGCAGGCTATTTCATCTTTTTGTGCCAAAAGTATATACCTTTTTCTGTTCGCCAATATAAGCATCTCAAAGTCTGCTACAGGATTAGCAGAACTCGTCTGGGCAGTTTCGTTCAACGTTTTGAGATACAGTCAATTTTCTGCATCAAGGTATTTTAGTCACCAGCCATGGCTGAAAGCAGTGATGTATTCCATACGTTGGCTGTTGAGGATAAGTTGGATGGTACCAACTACCCATTATGGGCTTATATGATGCGACATGTATTGGTTGCAAAAGGATTGTGGAACATTGTGCAGGGTGTTGAAAGACGTCTTGTTACACCTGTAACAACAGGTACTCCGAATACAGGTGTTGCAGCTGATGAAGATGGTGTCGAAGATGATATTGTGTAGATTCCTGTTCGTGCTGTTGTTTCTGCTGCACCTAGTGTAGAGCAGATTCGTTGGGATGGAGAGATGCCCAGGCATATGCATTGATAGCTTTTTCTGTCAAACGTGCCATTATTCCTCATATTTGCTCTTGCAGAACAGCTAGGGATGCTTGGGATACACTTACCACATTGTACCAAGCTAGGAATGAGGCTCGTGTTGCTTACCTCCGAAAACAGTTGGAGAGTGAGCATATGAATGAAGGTGATTCTATGGATAGTTTCCTAACGAAGATCAAAGATTTGAAGGAACAGTTGATTTTTGTTGATGAGGTTATACCAGATAGCTCACTTGTGCAGACCATTCTAAATGGTCTTCTTGATTCATATCAGAGTTTTGCTTCTACTCTTCGGTTGATGAAGAAAGGCAATCTGAATGCCTTATCATTTGAGGAGTTAGTTTCTGTTCTGTTGCAGGAAGATCAGTCCAGGCAGAACAAGTCCATTATGTGTGTTGGAGATCAAGCTTTCCTAGCTAGTTAGAAGGGCATAGGAAAATGGAGCTCTTCTACTAGTAAGCAAAAATCTGCAAATGCTGCACATTCGAAGAACCAAGATAAAGATGAGAAGAAATCAGAAAAGCAGAAATTGTTTTGCAAGTACTGTAAAGGGAATGATCATATCATAAAGAACTGTCCAAAACTGGCTGCAAAAGAGGCAAAGAAAAAGGAGGCTGGAATGGTTGTTGCAAAAGCCTCTACACCAAAAACAGAGTCTGCTAATCTTGTGCAAGAAGAAGAATGGGTATTTACTACTGTTTGCAGTTTTGACCCATCTTCTCATGAGCAGTGCATGTCTGCAGTGGACTCAGATGTTTGGTACTTTGATAGTGGGGCGGCCAAACATATTACCTCGCAGCATAGTTTCTTCTCTTCACTCGAGCCTGCCCCTACAGGGAATACTGTCACATGCGCCAACAACTCCTCTTATCGTGTTATGGGAGTTGGTAAGATCATTCTGACTACTGCTGATGGTAGTTCTTTCACCTTGTCAGATGCTTTATTTGTGTCAGGGATCAAGAAGAATCTGTTATCAGTTTTTGCATTAGCCAAGATTGGCTTGGTTGTGAAATTTGTTGATGACAAATGTACAGTTCATGATCTATCAAATGGCGATGTTATTATTGCTTCTCGCATTTTATGTCGTGGGCTATATAAGCTCATAGACTATGAAAGATCTGTGAATGATTCAGCATGTGCAGTTCATGATTCTCAGGCTATGTCAGATGCAAAGCTTTGGCATGCACGCTTTGGACATCTGAATTTTGCTATTTTGCTACGCCTGATGAAATCTGATATGGTGTCTTCTTTGCCCAAGCTTGAGGCACCTGGAAAACATGTATGTGAAGGCTACATTTTGGGCAAAATGCAGCATTCCTCCTTTCCAAAAGATGGTTCAGTTCGGGCTACGCAAAAATTGTAGCTTCTACATAGTGATGTCTGTGGTCCTATGCAGACACCTTCTTTTGGAAACTATCTTTACTTCGTGACTTTCATTGATGATTTTTCTAGGCATGCATGGGTATATCCATAGAAGGAAAATTCTGAAGTGTTCATGTGCTTTAAAGCGTTTTTGGTTTTGGCTGAAAATCTGTCATCATGTAAGATGGGCACCCTCCGTTCTGATCGAGGGGGGGAATATATGTCTTTTGATTTTAATGCGTTTTTGGCTGAACGTGGGATAAAACACCAGTATACAGTGCCGTATACACCTCAACAGAATGGAGTTGTTGAACAAAAGAGCAGGTCACTCATGGAGATGGCGAGGTGCATGGTCAAGAGTCAGGCTTTACCACATAGTTTCTGGCTTGAGGTTGTCATGTGTGCAGCATATGTACTGAACAGGTGTCCCACGAAAGCGCTGCAGTCTATCACTCCATATGAGGCTTGGCATGACCGCAAGCCATCTGTTGCTCATCTGCGTGTTTTTGGTTGTTTGGCATATGCACTAGTGCCTGAACAACATCGCAGAAAATTGGATGATAAGGCAGTAAAATGTATTTTTGTTGCGTACAGTTCTGAAAGTAAAGGCTATCGTTTGTATCATCCACAAACTAAACGCATTCTGGGTAGCCGTGATGTTGTCTTTGTGGAAGATGCTATTCAGCCATTGCTTTCATGTACTAAGGAGACATATGTTAGCTCCAAAGACATGTATGATACTTTGATGCCTCTTTTTACAGGTGGACAGTCTAGTGGTGGTCCTAATGAGGCAACTTCTCAGCCTTTGCAGGTTTCATATGATGATGCAGATCATTCCATTTCTGATGTAGATTTACATGATGCACTTGTTGATGAGAGAGCTGATATTGAGCAAACAAAAACTATGCCGAAATGGCTGGTGTAGACTTTGCGTGATAGAAAATTAGATGCACCTTTGTCATATCGTACTCGGTCAGGCTCTCATAGTGCCTCCTTTGCATCAGATTGCTATGTTATGGCTGCGTCCAGTCTCTGTGATGAGAATGAGCCTGTTTCTTTTGATGAAGCACAGAATTCAGAAAATTGGATGGCTGCTATGCAATCTGAATATGATGCTATAATGAAGAATGGTACATGGTCTTTATGTGACTTGCCTCCTGGCAAGAAGGCCATTGGCACTAAGTGGGTATACAAGCTGAAGCGTAAACCTGATGGTACAGTTGAGGGTATAAGGCTACGCTTGTAGCAAAGGGTTATGCGCAGGAAAGAGGCATTGATTTTGATGAGACCTTTGCACCTACATGCCATATGACTACTGTTCGGAGCATTTGTGCACTTGCAGCCCATCATGGTTGGAATGTACATCAGTTGGACATTAAAACAGCATTTCTCAATGGTGACTTGCATGAAGAAGTGTATGTTTTTCAGCCCCGTGGCTTTGTGCAGAAAGGGCATGAAAACCAGGTGTGGAGGTTAAAGAAGGCATTATATGGTTTAAAGCAAGCACCACGTGCTTGGTATGAGAAGATACATGCCTATCTGGTTGCACATGGTTTTGAGAAGAGTCCAACTGAAAGCACCTTATATCTTAAGCGTGCTAATGATGTGCTTCTAATCATTGTTGTCTATGTTGATGACATGTTCCTCACTGGTCCTATTGAGAAGCATATTGCTGATTTCAAGGCATTTGCATCACTATTTGAGATGTCTGATTTGGGGCATTTGCATCACTATTTGGGTATTTAGTTTATGCAAGTTGATGGTGGAATGGCTTTGTGTCAAACGAAATATATTGACACATTATTGCAGTGTTTTGGCCTTGAAGACTGTAAGCCTATTGCCACTCCTATGGAGGCAGGTTTACGATTGAGTCTTCATGATGTTGGAGATGCATTTGATGCTGTTCTCTATCAGCAGGCTGTTGGATGGTTGATTTACTTATGCATTACTCGGCCAGATATTCAGTTTGTTGTCTCACAGATGAACAGGTTTATGCATTGCCCAGGAGTCACGCATTGGAAGGCGGTTAAGCGCATCTTTCGCTACTTGAGTGGTACTCGGTTACTTGGGTTGTTTTATCCCAAGGGGGGATCACTACCGCCAAATTTGCATGCTTTTTCTGACTCAGATTGGGCTGGTTGCTATGACACTCGTTTGTCCACTAGTGGTTTTTGCTTCATGCTTGGTAGCTCATGTATATCTTGGTTGAGCAAGAAGCAGCCTACTATGGCCACTTCCACTTGTGAGGTTGAGTATAGGGCAGCTTTCACAGCGACTAATGAGTGTGTGTGGCTCAGACGCCTTATGGCTGATTTGGGTGTTGGCCAGTCTTCTGCCACCACCATCTTCACTGACAGTCAGAGCGCATTGGCAGTTGCGAGGAACCCTGTGTTCCATGCTCGCACTAAGCACATTGAGGTGAATTATCACTATGTCAGGGAGAGGTTCTCTGCTGGGGAGATCAGCTTGGCACATGTGCCCACGCAGGAGAACATTGCAGACCTTTTCACGAAGGCTCTGCCTAGGGAGAAGTTTGAAGCTTTCCGCAAAGCTTTGGGCTTACTTCCTTTTGTGGAGTGATTTCCACATAGCTTGGCACTTCCTTATACATGAGTGTCAGCTCCTTGTTCACCGCATCACTCCCAGGGGGGATTTGTTCATATATTTAAGTAGTGATGTGTGTGAACACACTAGGAACGCCGGGGCACTTTTTTCCCTCTTTAGGAGATTTTTTTCCCCCGGCTTGTATATACACCTAATGGGCTACTAATCTTTGTACATTCTCTAGTAATACATTCAGTATTGCTTTTTTGTGCTCCAAGCTTCTTTTTCTTCCTTGTGTTGTTCGCGTGCTTCCGCAGACATCTATCTCCAACAGATATTACATGGGTGTCTTGCATTCCCAGACCCATGGTGATACCTATTTGACCTAGTACTTTTCCTCTAAAATGAAGTCCTAATGTAGTTACAACTAAGGATTTTCTAACCAAAATGACACAATTAGTGCCTTGGGTAATTGTACATAAACACAAAATTTTGTTAAGGGCCTTGAAGCACCAAGTCATGAAGTGCCCATCCGAACTGTAGTCTTTATGTATGATAATAAAATCATCCTTTGGCAACTTTCTGATGTAGTTTGCCAAGGATGAACCACTCCCACGAGAAGCCTGATCCCCACTAGATCTTGTTGCGAACTTGTCGAGCTCAATTGTTTCCTGTAAAAAAAAAATGAGAATTCAAGCTCTTACTTTGTTAACTTAAATTATCCATTTATTTAATTTAATTACCACTTACATCATGAAGCTTATCTTCTTCCTCCCCTCTTCCAGGGGCATCAAGATCAATGCTAGAGTGGGCCATGCCACTCTGCTCTACTATAGGGGATGTAGGAATTTTTCGCTTCATTATCCCTTCCCGTGTTGCGCTCAACTCCTCCTCCGTAGTATAATTGTTGTCATCTTTTAAAATATCAGCACACACCATTGCTATGGTGTCTGCCATAGAATCCCCAAGTGGGATAACCTTCTTTTCAAGTATGTCAGATGTGTTGTCAAGCAGAACATCTGACATTGTGGAGAAAATACTCAAGCATTCCTCTAGACGTAGACCGAATGCCTTCTTAATGTCATGAAGAAAAATAAATTCCTCTCCATCCACAACAATGATGGAGAGATATTCAAGTTCCACCTCTAGTAATGTGGGCTCAAAGTGGTTGAGATTTGAAGGGGGGCCTCCTCCATGCTTGATTGCTCACGTAGTTTGTCCTCAACACCACCAAGAAATTCTTGGTGGATTGTAATGCTTTCTTTGGCAAAATTTATGGCCTCTAGTTGAGGCTCGTTCTTCTCCTTAACAAAACCCCCAGTGACAAGGTTGGGGAGTTCAATAGGTGTAGGTTCAGGCTCCTCATTAATGATAAAGTATGTTGTGGCAATGTAGGAAAGGTACTTTGTACCCATCCTCTTCTTTTTGTTAAGTTGTTTTACTAATGGCATAGAGTCATCTAATAAGTGCCCTGCATTTTCAGCAATTGCCATGAAGCTCTTAAGGCACTTCATGAATGCTTCATCGCCTTTGTGTATGTAGAGTAAAAGGTCACATGGACCCATTTACCCTCATAAGGTGGTATTTCTATAGAGTAACACAAGATGTAGTACTTAGGGAACTCTATGATTTCCGTGAGCATATCAGAGTTTAGTTGAACTTTTTTGTCTAGATCATTGACTCTAGAAATAGGTCATACAAGTGTTTTTTACCTTTGAACTTAGTTGATTCAAAGAACTCATTGAAGAGTTCACCTGGACATTTGGGTTGCAGGGTACTAGAGGTTGCAACAGCCATTGCGCGTGATACTAGCTTGTGTGTGTGCTCTGCGAGTGCTTCTAGCTCTTCTTGGTTGCAAAAGTGAGAAATGAGAGAATAAGTGTTGCTTTTATAGTAGTTTCAAAATTTTAAAGTGAGTGGGACCCATTTTAAAACTAAAACTGATACCTTCAAATAAAACAATCATGCACAAAACTCTCAAAAAAAACTGTGGCTCATAAAAAAGATTGAACAGAATCATTAACCAGAATAAGATACACCACATCTACACAATAGAAAAAATAAATTCTCAGAACTTTAAAATTATAATAAATTGCCATTGGAAAAATCAAAGATTTGGCAAATTGTACATCATATTGAGATCAAAAAATTTTACATACTATATGTCTTGCATGTTAAATACATTGTTGTAGACGATGGAATATAAATGGAACATAGGTTGTGTGTACACCCTAGCACTCAAGTAGTTCTTGAGCTATGACAATGAAAGTTGAGTTCCATCCACACTCCATTCAGGAAGGACTTTAATTTTATCCTCCAACCTCTTACCAATCTACAGACAAATAGAAAACTTTAAAATAACATATTTGAGTATAAGAATTTGTATAAACAAAAGAAAAAAAATACCATATGCTATTTACCTTATGCCCTTGTATTCTAAACTTTGATTGATCCAGATCCTCAAATCCCCTGATTACTAGATGTTCTCTCATGTTGGAAAGAGTCCAATGATGATTTACTGAAATAACTTCCATTTTTTTTTTGGGTAGATTTATCTTAATTTCAAATGAAATTAAAAAACCCTCAGAGCTTTGTAATGGTATCCATTCACCAAGTTTACACATCCAACGATCATAATAGAATCTAATGTGCAATGAATTATGATGCTTCGAGTATCAAAATCCTATGCCTATTGCACCAATCTTACAAAGGTATCTATCCCCTTTGGTGCATCCTTCTAAAAGTCCCCAATTTTCACATAGTAAACCCTCTACCTACTCATATGTGATATCTTTTAACATGAACATTGTTGAAGTCTCTAGAAATGTGAATATCTGAAATAAATGTACAAAACAATGAACAGGAACACACCAATGTAATCCTATAGATCTTGCTTCAAAGATGTTAATGTCCATACATCAGGTTGCGGCCACTCGAGCTTTAAAAGAGAATCTACCTTAGTCATCTCTAACCTGCCAAAATCATTTGGTGAAGAGGGTACAACATATGTATGTGTGTAAAAGAAAACTCTCTCACATAATAGCTGAGCAGGATGGCCTTGTGGAAAGATTATCGACCCAACATCTGCATGCAATGCTTGGAAAGTACCTGTAAAACTATGAAGTGGTTGTTCTTCCACCAAGGTAGAAGGAAATATGTCTACAACAAAAAACTACACAACTTAGCTAGGTATATTATGAAATTTGGACAAAAGTCAATGAGAAATACTTACAATTGATAGGATATCTGATTTTGTTTGAGTTTTCCAATTTCATGCTTGACATTGTGAAAACATGTTGTACAATGGCAACAGTTTCACGATTTTTGAGGTTTTTAAAGCATAATAACTTCCCTTTCCAATGAAGATCCAAGTTTCCTTGATCTCTTACACGGTGAGGACCAACACTAGAGGGTTGCATGTACACCCATGCATCTTTACAGAACTCATGTCCTAACCAAATTCCTTCTATAGCCTTCATATTGTGACATTTTATGGTGAAAACCTCATCTTTTTGACGTCTATGAGATTTAGGTTTCTCCATTGGAGTTCAAGCTATGGAAGTGACAGTAATTTTTCAAAGAAGAAGATGCACAGAGAAAGAAATGGAGACGCGGGAGCTGCAATGGTGTGCTAGGGAGAGAAAGTAGTGGAAAGAGATGACTTTTTGGGACCTGGGTATGAAAATGTGAGGTTTTGGATGGAGAAAGTTGTATTTTGAGTTATTTTTGAAAAAGTCACTTTTTTCAGTTCAGTTCATGCACAGATTTTGATTTAGAACTCAAAAATAGCACTTTTGATCCTAAAAAGTGGTTGGGGGACCATTAAATGGTGTTATGATGAGTTTTATAACTTTTTTAAAATTTTGAATTTTTGGGCCTAGGTAAGTTACGAGATTCCTTTCTCTCTCTAGAGGCGAAATCCGAACATAGGGGAATCCTATCCCCTCATCCCCCTTCAGCCTAATGATTTATAGGCTATAGACCGTGTCCACCACCCTCCTCTCATTGGTCCATCACTAATCACTCCTTAATCCAAAAGACCCATGCAAGCTTCATTTTTATCCCTAATGAAGCAAATGAAGAATCAAATGATGCAGGAGTTCAAAACCAGTGATCTAGGATCACTTAAATATTTTCTCGGACTTGAGTTAGTCTATACTAACTATGGAATTTACATTACTCAGAGAAAGTATATAAAGGATATGTTAAAGAAGTTTCATTTGTAGGATGCCAAAGTTGCAAGCACTCCAATGGAGGTAAATCAAAAGTTACGTGCTCATGAAGGTGATGTACGTGAGAACATTGCAGGTTACCAAAGCCTAGTGGGAAGCTTGAACTATGCTACATTAACACGGATTGATATTGCTTATGGAGTAAGTTTTTTGAGCCAATTTATGCACAAACCTAGGGCACCTCACTAGGAAGATGCCAACAAGATTTTGAAGTACCTTAACGACACTCAAATTCAAGGATTATACTTTCCTTATACCTCATATTTGGACATCAAGATATATTGAGATGCAGATTGGGCAGGTTGCAACGATGATATAAGAAGTACCTCAGGTTACTTATCTTTTGTAGGTAACAAACCTATATCATGGTCTTCAAAGAGGTAACCTACTATTGCTTTATCTTCTATAGAGGCAGAGTATAGAGGATTGACCAATGCTACTCAAGAGGCCATATGGATCAGATTGTTATATACAGATTTGGGTTTGTATACCACATCTCCAATGATTTTTGGAGAGAATACAAGCTCATTACATCTTGCAGCAAATCCTATTTATTATGTTGGGACCAAGCCCATAGAGGTCCACTATCATTATGTGAGAGAGAAGCTATTGAGCAAGGAAATTTTGTTGGCATATGTATCAACTAATATGCAATGTGCAGACTTATTGACTAAACCATTAGATGGTACAAAACTTTGCAGGTTTAAGTCTATGATTGGATTGCAAGACATTCAAGAAGATTGAAGAAGAATACCAAGCTAAGATTTTTGGCTTGAGGGGGAGCTGTTGGTGCAAATATCAAGCCTACATATTTGGCTAGAGTTTATGTACAACTGAAATTCCATGAGAACCATTGCTATGAAAACTTTACCTTTTTACCATTTGTAAAATTCTATTTAACTTAGAGGAATAATTCTAACCACCACTAAACTCGTGGAGTTTGTTAGATGAAAAGCCACAACTTCAGTTGGAGAGAATATCTCCTAGATTGGAGGACCACCTTTAGTGGGAGCCAATGAAGAATTCAAATTCAAAATTCAATGTATACACTTTACATGCATGTATGCACATAAATATATACACACACACACACACACACACACACACATATATATATATATATATATATATATATATATATATATATATATATATATATATATATATATATATATATATATATATATATATATATATATATATATATATATATATATATATATATGTGTGTGTGTGTGTGTGTGTGTGTGTGTGTGTGTGTGCATACATGCATGTAAAGTGTATACATTGAATTTTGAATTTGAATATATATATATATATATATATATATATATATATATATATATATATATATATATATATATATATATATATATATATATATATATATATATATATATATATATATATATTCAAATTCAACATTCAATGTATACACTTTACATGCATGTATGCACATATATATATATATATATATATATATATATATATATATATATATATATATATATATATATATATATATATATATATATATGTGTGTGTGTGTGTGTGTGTATGTATGTATGTATGTATGTATGTATGTATGTATGTATGTATGTATGTATGTATGTATATATATATATATATATATATATATATATATATATATATATATATATATATATATATATATATATAGATATATGTGTGTGTGTGTGTGTGTATGTTTATATATATATATATATATATATATATATATATATATATATATATATATATATATATATATATATATATATATATATATATATATATATATATATATATATATATATATATATATATATATATATATATACCGTGCCATATCCTAACGTTTAGTACGGCACCACGTTTTGTACGTGTACCGTACGTGTCGTACCAAACGTTCCATACCACCTTGGGTCTAGTTCTTTAAGATTAGGGTTTTAGGATTTTTACACATGCATACACATATATACACATATACACACATACTATTCATACACATATATATATATACAAGCACACACACATACACATGTTTTATGTCTAGGCCTTTAGGATTAGGGTTTTAGGGTTTTTACACATGCATACAAATATTTACACATATACAAATATACACACATAATACATATACACATACACATGTATATGCACATGCATACACACATATACATGTGTTTTAGTTGTTGTTTATAAAAATCATGTCAATGTGTCTCATTTCTGTGTACATGGTTCATGATTCATTTTGCTCATGTTTTCTGTGTTTGAAAGTATGTTCTGCTTTATCGAATCACGTTTTCATTGCATGTCATACATGTTACATGTACTCAGGTTTTTTTTTGGGCAGAGTGTATTGTATTTTGCTACACAAGAGCATGGGAATGTTGTTGTAGCAAGACGCAACACACTCTGACCAAAAACATTTTTGCACATATGGTCATCGGTAGAGGCGATGGTATAAGCATCGGTAGGCCTAGGCACGTATCAAAGCTTATACCGACTATTTTTCCTACGATCATACCATGGCTTATACCATCGCTTATACCATCACTTATACCGTCACTTATACCATAGCTCATACCGATGCTTATACTGATGCTCATATCAATGCTTATATCAGCGCTTATACCGGTCTTATAGTACGGACCTGCATACCGATGCCTATACCAACATGAGGGCAAAATTGCACCCGTGTATTTATGTTGTTATAAGGCCTTGTATGCCCCTCATAGGTTGTAGTGATGTGCAATCACATAGGCATGTATCTTTTCATACCAAGCACATGGTGCTTGCTTCAAACCATATAATGCCTTTTTCAGCCTGCACACTTGGTTTTCATGCCCTTTTTGCACAAAGACACGAGGCTCAGAAACATACATCTCTTCATGCAAGTCACCATTCAAAGTAGTTTTAATATCCAATCGATGTACATTCCAACCATGATGATTGGCAAGTGCACAGATGCTATGAACAATAGTTATTCTACATGTAGCTGTAAAGGTCTCATTGAAATCAATGCCTCTTTCCTACGTGTAACCCTTTGAAACAAGCCTAGCCTTATACCTGTCAACCGTTCTATCAGGCTTACACTTCAGCTCGTATAACCACTTAGTGCCAATGGCCTTCTTGCCAAGAGGCAAGTCACATAAAGACAAGACACCAATTTTCATTATAGCATCATTCAGATTGCATAGCAACCATTCAATTTTTAGAATTTTGTGCTTCATCAAATGAAATGGCCTCATTCTCATCACAGAGACTACAAGCATCCATAGCATAGCAATCTAATGCAAAAGAAGCACTCGAGAGCTTGAACGAGTATGATATGATAGAGGTGCATCTAAGTTTTTATCACGCAAAGTCTGCATCAAGTTCGTTGGCATAGTTTTTACCTCCTCAATATTAGATCTCTTATCAACAAGTGCATCATGTAAATCTGCATCAGAAATGGAATGATGTGCATCATCATATGAAACATGTGAAGGTTGAGAAGTTTCCTCATTAGGACCAGCACTAGATTGTCCACTTGTAAAAAAAAAAGGCAACAAAGTGTCATACATGTGTTTGGAGCTAATTGATGTCTCCTTAATACATGAAACTAATGGGTGAATAGCATCTTCCACAAAAACAACATCATGGCTAACCAAAATGCTTTTACTCTTTGGATGATATAGACCATAGCCTTTGCTTTTAGAACTGTACCTAAAAAATACATTTCACTGCTTTATCATCCAATAATTGTGTTGTTATTCAGGCACTAATGCATCTGCTAGATAACCAAAAACACGTACATGAGCAATAGATGGCTTGCAGACATGCCAAGCCTCATATGGAGTGATAGATTGCAATGCTTTAGTGGGACACATGTTAAGTACATATGGTACACACATGATAGCGTCAAGCCAGAAACTATGTGGTAAAGCCTAACTCTTGACCATACACCTTGCTATCTCCATGAGTGACATGTTCTTCCGTTCAAAAACTCCATTTTGTTGAGGTGCATATGGCACTGTACAGTGATGTTTTATCCCACGTTTAGCTAAAAATTCATGAGAGATATATTCCTCCCCTCAATCAGAATGGAGGGTACCCATTTGACATGCTTATAGATTTTCATCCAAGACCAAAAACTTTTTGAAGCACATAAACACTTCCAACTTTGCTTTCAATGGGTATACCCATGCATGCCTAGGAAAATCATTAATGAAATTCATGAAGGAAAGATAGTTTCCAAATGAGGGTATCTTCATAGGACCATATACATCACTATGAACAAACTTCAATTTTTTAGTAGCTCAAATCAAAGCATCTTTTGGAAACGAGGAATGTTGCATTTTACCCAAAATAGAGCCTTCATAAACATGTTCACAAGGTGCCTTGAATTTGGCAGAGAGGACACCATTTCAGATTTCTTCCAGTATAGCAAACTAGCAAAATCCAGATGAACAAAGCATGCATGCCAAAGCTCTCCATTTGACAAAGCCTGAGTATCATGTACTACACATGCTAAATCATTCTCAGATTTTCCATAGTCTATGAGCTTATATAGTCCACGATGTAAAATTCTACATGCAATAATGACATCATCATTTGACACATCATGAACTCTACATATGTCATCAATTAATTTCACAGCTAAGCTAATCTTGGCTGAAGCTGAAACTGATAACAAATTCTTCATGATCCCTAGCACAAATAAAGCATTTGACAATGTAAAAGAACTACCATGAGCATTAGTCACAATGATCTTACTTACTCCCATGACAAGATAAGAGGATTTGTTGCCACATATGACAATATTCCTTGTAGTGACAGGCTCAAGTGAAGTGAAGAAACTGTGCTGCGAGGTAATATGTTTGGTTAGCCCACTTTCAAAGTACCAAAAATCTAAGTCTACTACACACATACACTGTTCATGAGAAGATGGGTCCATTCTTCATTTTGCACAAGATTAGTAGACTGTGTTTTAGGTGTAGAGGCCTCTACAACAACCATTCTAGCCTCTTTCTTCCTTGCCTCTTTTGAAGGCAGTTTTGGATAACTCTTTATAACATAATCATTTCATTTATTATATTTGCAAAACAATTTTTGCTTTTCTATTTTCTTCTTATCTCATTCATCCTTCCTTGATTGTGTAGAATTCATGAATTTCTGCTTACTAGTAGAAGAGGTCCATTTACCTTTGCCCTTTTCACTAGCCAAGAAAGCTTGATCTGCAACACACATAATAGACCTCTTCTACCTAAACCCTTCCTACAACAGAATAGGACTAAATCCTCAAATGTTTAGTCATTTCGATTGCCTTTCATCATCAAACAGAGTAGAAGCAAAACTATGATATGAATCCATAAGACCATTCAAAATAGTCTATACAAATGAACTGTCAAGCAAGACTTCATCAGCAGAAATAAATTGTTCCTTCGAATCTTTGATCTTTGTCAAAAAATTATGCATGGAATCTCCTTCATTCATGTGCTCACACTCCAACTATTTTTGGAAATAAGCTACACGAGCCTCATTCCTAGACTGATATAACATCCTTATCTATTCTGCAAGATCGAATGTGAGGAATAATGGCACGTTTGAGAGACAAGGCTATCAATGCATGTGCCTGAACATCTTTGCCACCCCAACAAGTTTGCTCTATAGTAGGTGCAACAGGAGCCGCAACACGATCAAGAACATGACGAATATCACCATCTTTGACGTTGTCTACATCACCTTTAGCAACTCTTTTTGAAGGTATAAAGGGACGTTTTTCAACACCCTGCACAATATTCCATAGTCCTTTTTCAACCAATACATGATGCATCAAATAAGCCCATAATGGATACTTGGTAGCATCCAACTTTTGCTCAACAACCAACATATGGAATACATCTTTACTTTCAGCCATGGCCACTAACTAAAATACCCTAATGCAGAAAAATGATTGTATCTCAAAAAGTTGAACAGAACCACCCTGTCAAGTTCTGCTAAACCTATAGCAAACTTTGAGAGCTTGTACAGGTGAACCAAAACTTGTATATATCTTTGGCATAAAAATATAAAATTGCCTACACAAGTGCTATGATAGTGCATTTGGAGGCCGAAATGAGCTCTGATCGTGATTTTGGCACCATAGATGAAGTGGCAACCTTCTCTGATACCAATTGTCGGAGTTCAAGGTCTACGGAAGCACACGAACAACACAAGGAAGAAGAAAAAGCTTGGAGCACAACATACAATAGTGAATGTATTACCAAGAGAATATAGAAAGATAAGTAATGCATAAGGGTTATAAGCATATATACAAACGGGAAAAAAGTGTCCCGGTGGTGCTATTTTGTTCACACACATCACTACCTAAATATATCAACAAATACGTCCCGCAACTGATTATAACGTTTTTGTTGTTTTCATTATAGTGAGTCCAAGTGTTCAGGGGAAAATGGCGATGGATCGACCTGCATGATTTTCTGTTCAAAAGGGAACGCTGGAGTACAACACACAGTATGGATCAGAACTCGACGATCTTCTGGAGGATATTGTCTTCCTTTTAATAATAAAAAACCCAAATGAGTCAAACCAGATTTAGAAGCATCGTTGTTAAGTAGCACTCTACCTGCTGTTGGATGATCTTCGGTTATGAAGGGAATGCTGGAGTGGAACACACATAGATGAACTGAGCAAAACAAGAGAGATCCTATAACATTATCTGCTTGAGTTATTTATTATGTATAATATTCCATGGAAGAATGTCCTTCCAACATCAGAACTTATTATAACGGTTCTCGCTTGTTCGTCAAAGAAGATATGAATACAATAACTGAACATCAGGATAAGAAGATATGAATACAATAACTGCTAAGGCTGACTACTTAATGTTGCTTGAGTTTATAAACATACGAAGCACAGAAGCGAGGGTGCTTGCGGCGTTTATCTGATCAATAAGTCCGGTCATATCTGATATACCACCCACGGCACTGGAGGGAGGCTGAATCGTTTGCTGCATGCCAGGCATATTAGAAGCATGATATCCACCGTGAGATGAAGCTACATAGGGACCATAGGGCTGATTACAAGGAAATATCTGTGGAGGAAAAGCAGAATTTCCCATCGTATATTGAGCGGGGTTTGATTGGTTCGCGAATGGATACATGCAGTTATAATAAGGCTGAGCTTGCAGAAATGGATCTGAGTAGTGGCAATACAAGGAAGACCCATGCTGTGGTACACTCGAAGACGCTGTAAAGAAACCTCGCGAACTGTTTTGTCGTTCACTAGAGAGGGAGATTCCTTGTTCAAGCTCTCTGACGAGAGCGCTATTTTTATATTTCGTGATACAGGTCGAGCATTCTTGAAAGACTTTGGAGCTTGCGAGTTTCTGAACACACAGGCGTCCAAGTATTGAGTCTATTTCATGCATCTTCTGGATAAGACGGAGACAAGGCCTCCTTTTATGAGATAGAAATGGACCTGAGACAAGACAGAAACATACCGTTAAGAATTCCATCGAGCAAGGATCCTGAGGGGATGAGTTTATGGCCATCCTTCCCAGTTGACAAGTGACGCAGATCTGGGAGCCCTTGACTGCCCAGCCTCCAGGAGTGGCAGATGCCATTGATCCTTCAAAGTAGACTCCGCAAGCTCTACAAGGCGAGGCGATGCACCATTCGCAGACCGCCACATTATTCTCGAAAACATAGACATGATCCTTGATTAGAGCCCCTTCAACGTTTCCCCGATGGTAAGCCCTGCAGACGCTACATTGGATCTGCGAACAGAAAAGAACGCATTGACACATGAGCTAGACCTATGGAGTTCACCTGCGCAGACATGAGGTCTCAGACTCCTAGAGACGATCATGAGTCGAATTCGGAGGGAGACGTTAATCTATCCTGAGTTGATCCTATGATGGCGTGGGCCAAATGTAGATCTACTGATACATGCATATGCATACATGCATGCATGCATATGCATACATGCATGCATATGTATACATGCATACATACATGCATGCATGCATATGCATACATGCATGCATATGCATCCATGCATGCATATGCATCCATGCATGCATATGTATACATGCATGCATATGTATACATGTATACATGCATACATACTTGCATACATACATACATGCATGCATGCATATGCATACATGCATGCATATGCATACATGCATGCATGCATATGCATACATGCATGCATGTGTATACATGTATACATGCATACATACATGCATACATACATACATGCATACATACATGCATACATGCATGCATATACATACATACATGCATGCATATGGATACATGCATGCATATGCATACATGCATGCATGCATATGCATACATGCATATGCATACATGAATGCATATGGATACATGCATGCATATGGATACATGAATGCATATGCATACATGCATATGCATGTATCCATATGCATGTATCCATATGCATGCATGCATGTATGCATATGCATGCATGCATGTATGCATATGCATGCATGTATGCATATGCATGCATATGCATACATGCATGCATATGCATAATTGCATGCATATGCATGCATATGCATACATACATGCATGCATATGCATACATACATGAATGCATATGCATACATACATGAATGCATATGCATACATACATGAATGCATGCATATGCATACATGAATGCATATGGATACATGCATGCATGCATATGGATACATGCATGCATGCATATGGATACATGCATGCATGCATATGGATACATGCATGCATGCATATGGATACATGCATGCATGCATATGGATACATGCATATGCATACATGCATGCATGCATATGCATACATACATGCATGCATATGCATACATACATGAATGCATATGGATACATGCATGCATGCATATAGATACATGCATATGCATACATGCATGCATGCATGCATATGCATACATGCATGCATGCATATGGATACATGCATATGGATACATGAATGCATATGCATACATGCATGCATGCATGCATATGACCAGGACGTGGAAAAACATATGACCTGGACATGCATGCATATGCATACATACATGAATGCATATGCATACATACATGAATGCATATGCATACATACATGAATGAATGCATATGCATACATGCATGCATGCATGCATATGCATACATGCATGCATGCATATGCATACATGCATACATGCATGCATGCATATGCATACATGCATGCATATGCATACATGCACGCATATGCATACATACATGAATGCATATGTATACATGAATGCATATGTATACATGAATGCATATGCATACATGCTTAAGCATGCATATGCATATGCATACATACATGAATGCATATGCATACATACATGAATGCATATGCATACATACATGAATGCATGCATGCATATGCATACATGAATGCATATGCATACATACATGAATGCATATGTATACATGAATGCATATGCATACATGCTTAAGCATGCATATGCATATGCATACATGCTTAAGCATGCATATGCATATGCTTACATGCTCAAGCATGCATATGCATATGTAAGCAAGCAAGCATATGCTTACATATGCATACATGCTTAAGCATGCATATGCATATGTAAGCAAGCAAGCATATACATACATGTATATGTAGATGTATGTATACAAGCAAGCATATGCATACAAGCTTAAGCATGCATATGCATACAAGCAAGCATATGCATATGTATATGTATATACAAGCAAGCATATGCATATGTATATGTATATGTATATGTATATGTATATGTATATGTATACATGTATGCATATGCATATGCATACATGTATGCATATACATACATGTATGCATATACATACATGTATGCATATACATACATGTATATGTACATGTATTTATACAAACAAGCATATGCATATGTATATGTATACATGTATGCATATGCATATGCATATGTATACATGAATGCATATGTATACAAGCTTAAGCATGCATATGCACAAAAGCATGCATATGCACAAAAGCAAGCATATGCATACATGAATGCATATGCATACATGAATGCATATGTATACATGAATGCATATGTATACAAGCGTAAGCATGCATATATATACATTGGATGAGATGAGATCTTCATATTGCATCAGATGGGATCTCCACGTACACCTTGGGGTGCAAATGATCATGATGAATCGAAGATATTTCTGAATTTTCACGAGGTTTATTTTTGGACTTTGTTTGTGCTATATTGCACATTATGAAAAACCTTTTGTCCATTTTCCTATATTTTTCCTTTCAATGTTTTCCTATATTTTTCTTCCCCAAAGGTTACTATAGGCATAGGAAACATCTGAAGGTGGCTTTTCTAAGCGTTTTATAAAAAATAATGGAATTTTAAATGAGGGTACATCTTCTTGCCATGTTTGATAAAACGTTTGTATTATATATGTTTTTGCATGAGGATAAGATAGATGGTTCCAATCAACTAGTTTTTGCATATATTGTGAACTATGTATTGTGTATGGATTCAAGCAAAAGACATTTCATCTACATATTACACAGTTATAGATGATATAATTGATTTTAAGGATGATATAAGTTCTACATTTTCCTTTATTTCATATTTTAACTATGTAAACTTCATTTTGTATTGAAATTACCTCAAATAAACCATTCGTGTTTTAAAAAATTGTAGAGAAGATTGATTTTTATGTGAAAGATGCTCATCTACAAGCTTTCATTCTTGTATCTAGCAAATATCCCATTATTACAAACATCTATTTATGTAAAATAGACAAAACTCCTTAGCATAAACTTATCAAAGTATGTGCAAAATAAAATGAGACTCACATTGCTTACCTCAAAAGTGCGTGACTGAATTAAGGGGACTCTATGTGTATTTTCCAACAAAGATCAAGAACTAAAAGTAGCATTTGATTATGTGTATTTTCTTATATATTTTTCTTATGTGTATATTATTGATAGGATACCTATTTTGTTTTTTCCTAAGGCAATTCCAAAAGCTCACAATGCTAGTGTTATCATTTTGAACAAAAGCATTCATGTCATCTACAAAGAGCCTCAAATAACATGGATCTCCAGCTATGGGGAAGAAATAGTCCCTAGATCTTCCCAAGCTGAGCTTGATGTTTAAGTAGGTAGCTAAGGTTGTTGGTAGCAATAGCGAAAAAAAGTTGAGCCAAGGGGAAACCCTATTTAATTGAATTTTTTAATTTGATCACATGCAAAAGGTGGCCATTTATGGCAATACACACAGAGGTGTTTCCTAGTTGTCTTGAGATCATCTTGATGATTTGAGCCTACATCCCATATCCTTCAGGGACTATAGAATAAAGTTCCACTCCAAGAAATCGCAAGCCTTGTCAAAATCGATCTTGATGAAAAGAAGGTCTCAAGATGAATCCTTAGCAAATTTCAGGCCTTCCCACATATCGATAATGGCCTCCAAGATGGATCCACCCTTAATGAAGCTTTTTTTATCTTCATTGATCAAATAAGAAAGATGACATGCAATCCTATTAGTCAAGACCTTCATGAAGATCTTATAGCCAGTTTGCAACATCATGATCAGCCTCTAGTTTTCAATCATGTGTGTCCACTCTTGATTCATAGATCTCCATTCGCACATGTAAATTCTCTGAGTCGTTTGTCCAAATTTCCGTAATGATTGTTGTTGTGTTCATCTTCTTAATCATTAAACATTACAAGTTGAATTATTGTGTTTGTTTTCTTTCCATGGTTCTTAGTATGTGCATGCTAGTATTGGATATTGTTTACCTTTACTTGAAGGATAACTTAAGATATTGGTTTGGTCATCTTGTACATTTTTCCCTTCAAAATTGTAAACTATTGATGCCATTCATATAGGTGCTTCCTTCTTGCACTAAGATTAGTAGTACAACTGCCTATCCAAGTGTTTAACGCACTCATTCATAGTTATCGAATAAGTTGAATAGATGTGCTCATATTCTTTACATGGTATCTCAGTACGTGCATGTTAATATGGGATATCTCGATTCATCGTCAGTCTAGAATCTCATGTATGAGTTGTTGTGATTGGCTCCATACATTGTGGCTGCTATTGGAGCATTTGCACTTGGATTTTTTAATCATTCAGTAATTGATAGAGGCATAGAGCGAGTGAGACCTTTGCAAGAAGTTCATAAGTTCTTGCATCAATTAGTTGTGAGCTAGAATCCTTTATGTAGGTCTCAAGAATTTCGACATGCATGGATACACCTTGTTTGAGGCAATCGTTGTAGGTTGATTGGAATGGATTAAGATCTAGATTTGTCTTTTATATCAATCTAAAGTGTTACATCATTCTTTGTATGTGTTGCAACTTATGGTCACATAGACCCTTAAGCAATAAATTTTTGTGGATATAAGATTCATGTAACCCTACTTCTACTCTCATATACGTATATCTTTTATAGATCATTCCCTCAAAAGATCATTATGTGGATCTCAAGGCTCCCACACAAGTTTATGTATCTCTCTTTCTCTCCCTCTTGGTATACTAGCCCCAAAGGTTACAATACGTATAGAAAACATCTAAAGGGTGGCTTTTTTAAGCTTTTTATAAAAAATAATGGAATGTTTAAATTTGTTCTCCACTTTATCCAATCTAGATGATAGTTTAAGTTTTCCAGTCTATCTAATTTGTGATTGTTGATCCATTGTAGTCCCTCCATGCAAGGGAGAATGCGACCAAATAGGAGTCGTGACTTAGAGATCTCCAAAGAGCTAATTTTACACCTCAAAAGTCACCTTTTCTCATGGTCAATTCTAATTGTCACGTCAAAATACTCAAACCTAATCCATTGATTTCTTTCTTGATTATAGATATGTTTCCAAACATGAAATCCCTTATTCCATAGCTCGTTTGCCCTTTGGTGGTCCATAGAATCAATTTCTTTGATTCCCTTAAGGGAGACTAGATCGACTCATTCTCTCTGATCCCAACAACTCATTTCCAATCCTCATTCATCTTCATGTACACTTTCATTCTTTTCTAACTTTTGCACAAAATGAAAACCAAGTCCTACCCTCAAGGAGTCATGAGAATAGGGGAAAAGATTAGAGTGAGAAGGTCAAGTTCTTCCATCAATGGAGGCCCATTAAAGTAAGAGCAGATTTGTTTTCTAAGAATCAACTTAGGCCATGATGCTTTCGAGTTGCACCACAATTTTATCATCCATTTGATGGCCATTTAATCAGCCATCCCCACAAGTTCTAGAATGCCCAAGCCACCATTGTCTTTTTGGTTCGTACATATATCCCTTTTGACCTCCATCAAATGGAAATTTATGCATGAGCTTTCCAATTTTGCTAACTCTTTGCCTTTCGACCTCCAACACACCAAAAGGCAAATTTATGTTCAAGTTTGGCTAGAAACCAAATTCCATCTCTGCCTAGAGAAACTTCAAAACCCATCGGTACTCCCAACAATTTGAAGATTTGCTCATTACAGAGCGCCTGAGAACCTTGATCGATCTAGAATTGCAAGGTGGGCCCTATGATGGCCTTGAAAGTGGTCTTAGAGTGGTTTATTCTAGAGCTAGAGGCAATCTAGAAGTTGTTAAAGAAATGCCACAAGGTCCCAATGCTAGTGTAATCATTTTGAACAAAAGCATTCATGTCATCTACGAAGAGCCTCAATAACATCAAGTTCTGGCTACACTCAAGAAACAATCCCTGGATCTTCCCAAGCTGATCTTGATGTCTGTTGGAAGGTGTATTTTTGGAAAGTATTTTTTGATGTAGAAAATTAGTAAAAAGCCAAAAAATTTGTAAAATATTTATGCAATGGTTGTAAAAATAAGGAAGAGTCTTCCTTATGTAGTCAAGGACCTCATGTAATTTTTGTAGAATTTTTAGAAACTCTTAGATAGCATATTTTTAGAAAATTAGAGAAAAAGACCTAATTTCAAGTGTGAAAAGGGACACTTGAAAATGTATATAAGTCAATTTTCTCTAATTTGGAGAGGTTGGTTAGTCATTTGTTCATGCTATCAATAGAGAAGAGAGAGTTTCTGCAAAAATCGTGTTTTCTCCTGTTGAGTGTATTTTCTTTGATGTGAGAGCTTGTTTCTTGCTTAATCATGGAGATTTGTGAGTTACATTTGTGTATTACTGAGTGAGTTGTATGAAGGAAGAGGTTTACTAATGTAATGAGTGGAAAAGGACTGAAGAAAGTTCCAGAATTGTGAAAATCGTCTGAATGCACAGAATCGCGATTGTCTCATCGCTGTGATACAGGTGATATTTTTCAAATTTGAGTTCATATTTGTATTCTGCTGATAAAATAGCATGGTTTTGACACAAAGATCATAGAAAATGATGGAGATTTACCTTAGATATGGTAAACCCTAGATTTTCTCTTCATCTTCAATTTTTCTCAGCAATCCAGCCATTAATCTCTTATTTCCTTGAATCTATTATCTTGAAGGGGCTGTGGTCTTATGGATATTCCTAGGATTGACAAAATAAAGATGATTTGTTGATTCTTTGTTACTTCATGATTGGAGAGGACAACTTGGAGTCCAAAACAAAACATTTTTTGGCGCCGTTGCCGGGGAACATTCCAAGAACTTCTTTGAAGTTGGACCTTTGCTGGATCTTCAGTTGATGATGGTAACCAACACAAGAACAAGGTAAAGCTCATCAATTAAGAAAAGTGCACATGAATAGGTAGATATCATTGTTTGTCTTTAGGGAAGAAGAAAGCAATGTATGTCTTGTAGAAGTGGAAGTGCTGAAATCTTTGTAAATTGATAGTTGCTCATCATATTGGTGAAGTAAAAGTGCAGGAGTGTGGAGGATTTGAGCCAAGAAGCTGAAGATGGAGGTAACTTGAATCTATTCTTGCATTTCTAGATTTCTTTTTGCCCAAGTACTAGACACCATGGGTGATCTTGGGAAGATAACATGGTGATATTAAGGAAAGGACAGTTAAAGTAGCTAGATGTAAGAATGAGGGATTCAGTTGTTGACCAAATCTGAGCATTAATCTTGAGTTGTTCTGCATTTTGAAAAAATATATGATAGAGTTTATCTTTACAAAAATTGATTGCCTTTCATAACACTTTTTCATTTGAGAAATTTTCTTTGGTACTTTAGTGATAGCTAAGGACATAGAAACTCATAACCAATCAAGAACCATGGGATCAGCTGATCTCCAAAACCAGAAACCCTAAGTAAAGTGTTCTCCTTTATTTTTAGGGCAAAATTACCAAACAAATTCACAAAACCTATAAAAAATTATTAAACAAATTTCTTTTCTTGTTAGAAAGTTGGAGTAAGGTGTTGTGGATAAGAGTGACTGTGGAGAAGTGAAAAAAAAAAGAAAAAAAAAAAGGAGTCCAGAAAATTAAAAAACACGATTCTCTGCACAGAATCGCGACTTTCTGAAAAAAATGATTGATTTTGAAGTAACATTTTAAGTGAAAGTTGAATTGAAGTTGTTGAAGGGTCTTGAAGGTAATCGGGAAGAGAAAAATACTCAAATTGGCATAAAATCAAAAGTATGAAAAAAACACGATTTTCTGTACAAAATCGCGACTTTCTGAGAAGTTGGTGGTGGGTGCAATAATTCAGGATTTGGGTAAGATCATCAAGGAGAGAAGGATTGAAAGAAGGCAAGGACATAGAATACTCAAATTGCACAAGAAAAGATCTACAGAAAAAAACACGATTCTCTACACAAAATCGCGATTTTTTTGAGCACTATATAAACAGAAAATTGAAGAAAAAAATTCATTTGAGAGTGAGAGTGAGGGAGAGAGAGAGTGAGCAGAGCTGCCGGAATCGCGATTTTCAGCAAACAGTGGCCTTTGGAACAATTTTTCACCCAAGCAAGAAAGGTAAGAATCCTAACATCATTCTTGAGTACATATTTTTGGTTTTGAGTAAAAAATAACACCAAAAATTAGAAAAAATAAGAGGAGAACAGAATCGCGATTTTCTGATTTCTTGAGTTTTTACTAAGAAATCATTAATTTTTGTTTTAGTTGCTTTATTGCATGTTAAAATTTTAATAAGGCGATTCTAGAGGTGAAAAAAATATTGAAAAATCAATATTTTGAAATTTTGTCAAAGACTGGACAAAATCGCGATTCTGAGTTTTAACTCAAAATCGCGATTTTGTGAAAGGTGCCATCAACATCGCGATTCCAAGAACGCGATTTTTCATTAGAAAATCGTGTTTAACAATCTGTGAGCAATCACGATTGTCTGGGAACAAAATCGTGAAAAAACACGATCTTGTGAACAAAATCGTGAAAATCACGATTTTCACACAAAATCGTGAAAAAACACGATCTTGTGAACAAAATCGTGAAAATCACGATTTTCACACAAAATCGTGAAAAACACGATTTTCAACAGAAAATCGTGAAAAGCACGATTTTGTGAACAAAATCGTGAAAATCACGATTTTCACACAAAATCGTGAAAAACACGATTTTCACACAAAATCGTGAAAAAACACGATCTTGTGAACAAAATCGTGAAAATCACGATTTTCACACAAAATCGTGAAAAACACGATTTTCAACAGAAAATCGTGAAAAACACGATTTTGTGAACAAAATCGTAAAAATCACGATTTTCACACAAAATCGTGAAAAACACGATTTTCAACAGAAAATCGTGAAAAACACGATTTTGTGAACAAAATCGTGAAAATCACGATTTTCACACAAAATCGTGAAAAAACTCGATTTTCAACAGAAAATCGTGAAAAACACGATTTTCTTCAGAAAATCGTGAAAATCATAAATTCAACAGAAAATCGTGAAAAACACGATTTTGTGAACAAAATCGTGAAAATCACGATTTTCACACAAAATCGTGAAAAAAACTCGATTTTCAACAGAAAATCGTGAAAAACACGATTTTATTCAAAAAATCGTGAAAATCATAAATTCAACAGAAAATCGTGAAAAACACGATTTTGTGAACAAAATCGTGAAAATCACGATTTTCACACAAAATCGTGAAAAAACTCGATTTTCAACAGAAAATCGTGAAAAACATGATTTTATTCAGAAAATCGTGAAAATCATAAATTCCACAGAAAATCGTGAAAAACACGATTTTCAACAGAAAATCGTGAAAAACACGATTTTGTGAACAAAATCGTGAATATCCATAACCTAAGCAGAAAATTGTGAAAATAGGTGAATGATACTTAGGTCTGGAAATAAAATAAATACACTTTCTAAACAAGACCTAGCAAGGAAGGGAAAAGAGCCAGGAAGTAGTAAAAGATCAGAAAGAAGTTTAGGGCAAGAAAATAACATGGAAAACCTAAATGAAACAAATGAGTCAATAGAAACTGGGGATTTTAGAAACATCCTCAAATACATGTATACAAATAGGTTTGGAGCCTATGTATATCAGGATGGAATGCATAAATTCCTCATTAGATTGAGAAATTTAGAAGTTCCCCTGAATATAACCCCAGTAGCACAATTCAAGGATGGAAGATATGAAGATAGGCAAGGATGTGTATACATCCTCTCTCAAGACCCAGAAAATTCAAATGACCTAGGGCAATGTGCTGATAAGGGACCTTGGGAGCATAACATAGAACAAACAAATTTGCCCAGGCCAAATGAAAACCACACTAGCAATGAACAACAACATGGGAGGAGGACACATATTTCCCCAAATCCCTTTGACAAGGAACCAGATGGATACAATGACTTCCCACTTAGAAGAAGACCTCATTGGCAGCCTCAGGGTAGAATGCTTAGACCATACCAAGTAGCCAAATGCATGAAGAACCAATATGAAGGGTATTCAGATCCTCATGCTCATGCAGCAGAATTTAGACAACTAATTAGAGCTGAAGAAGTAGAGGATTACAAGGTGCAATTTGAAGCATTTGGATTAACCCTAACAGGACCAGCCTTATCCTGGTTCATTCCCCTGAGAAAGGAAATGTATCTGGACATTGAATCTTTTTTAGAAGCTTTCATTGGAGAATTTTCTAAGACTGGGATAAAACATAGTACAGCCACATTAATACATAGTTTCAAACAACAAAAGGAGGAAAATGTTAGAGAAGCAGCCAGAAGATTTAAACAATACATTGATAGATGCCCAAGAGAGGAAGTACCTTCCACGGCAAAACAAGTATCCCTATTCATTGAAGGTTTGAGAAGTGCTCAACTAAGAACCCTAGTGTACTATAGGAGATGTCCTGACTTAGCAGCCTGTGTGAAGGAGGCAATAGACTTGGAGGACAACATAGGTCAAGATCTGTTGGCATTTGATCAACCTAGATCATATGAAGACAAAATTCCTCCAGCAGAAGAATTGGCTCAGGCCATTGCTAAAGCCCTAGAGGTAAACACTAAAGCTAATCTGATTAACTCTAGGATAAACACAAACAAAAAATGTTACATTTGTGGAGAAAATCATCTGGCACAACAATGCCCATATCAGAAGCCTCCACACTTGCAAGATAGGAAGACACTCAAATACTGCACACTAGAGAGAAAATGGACAAACCATACCAGGGAGGAATGCTTCTATAACAAACAACCCGTCAAGGAAAGAGACTACATGGCTCAGAGGGAATCAGGTTATACGGAGCAACCAAGACCAGTGTTGGGACAACAACCTCCTATTCCAACTAATGTGGTACCAGTCAAATATACACCCATAGAGGAAGGAAATTCAAGATTCAGATCACCTTATAAGGAAGAGTATCAATGGAGTGAGGGACATCAGGAAGAATGGGAAGATTATGAAATAAGAGAACCTGAGCTTAGAGCCCTAGATTTGGGAAATGGAAAAATTGAAATGGACACAGCAACATTCATGTACATTACCAACAACTACATGTCCAATCAAAAACCTCAATTCAAAGGGGGTCCAAAGATAACATGTTATAGGTGTGGGGGAGAGCATTTCATCAGAGACTGTCCACAACCTCCAACATTCAGGATAGAGGAAGCATACTGCAAGGATTGTGGCAGAGAACACCTGATCAAAGATTGTCCAAAAAATCCCCAAAAACAACAGAACACACCCAATAACATACCACTAAAAACAGTCAATATTATGGAACAGGAGGAATTGAGTGACAATGATCAAGTTGGAATCAATGTAATAACAAGGGCACAAGCTAAGCAACAGGAAACAAATAAGGAACAAAGTGAAGGTTCAGCCTCAAAGGTGAAAAGGAATAAACAAAAAGGGAAGTGGGAAAAGAAAAGAAGAATGGGCAAAAACTTGGAAGAAGACGATAAGGAACAATCAAAAAGTACTCCTCCCCAAAACACTCAAAATCAGTCTGAAATAGAACACTCTCAGAGTCTAGAAACCCTAATCAAAGCATATAAGGGAAAAATCCAAGAAGGACCAAGTCCTGCAGGATCATGCAGTGGCTTATCCTATACCAGAGTTAGAGCAAGAAAGAATGCTAAAGTGCAAACAAATTATCCAAGAAACACAACTCAGATTAGGGGAAGAAGACAGTTCTCAGAGAACAATTGAACAAATTGAGAAAACAAGAACATGGAAAAGCATTAACAAAGAGGAAAATCCACAATTAACATTCCAAATGATCATAGATGAACAATGTAGCATTACATGTCATACAACATGGGAAAACTTGTTAAAACAAAATCCTCACCTACAAAACAAAATGGATAAAGGGGAAACAATACCTGGAAACCTTCATTCACCAACACAAGAATTAGAGGAATTATGGTATATTCCTATTGATAAAATAGGAGGATATTGTGAAGGAGAAGAAGGGAATTCAACCCTAAAATTACAATATGGAAAAAATTCAGCTAAAGCCATTTTGGATAGTGGATCAGGAGTGGCCATAATGACTAAACAAACTTGGGAGAAATGGGGAAGAAATGAATTACTACCCACTAAGATGAGGTTACAACTTGCAGATGGGCATATAGAAAAACCCCTAGGAATTTGGGAGAAAGTGATTGTGGACATATGCGGTATAGAAATAGAGCATACCTTTGCCATAGTAGAATTTCCACAATCCACTTCATATGAAATTATCCTAGGAAGACCTTTTATGAGACAAATGCAAATTGTACAAGATTGGGGTAATGATTGTTTATATCTCCAAAGCAAAGGAAGAATAACAAGAGTGAACTTGAGAAATGGGTACTACTGTGATGTATCTCCTCAAGAATGGTTTAAAATACATCAAAATCAAAAAGAAAGTGAGGAATCAGACATAGAGGATCAGGAAGAGAGTGAATCAGCAATATGGAAGTGCAACATAATAAGAAATCTCATCAATAAAAAGAGAAGACTGAAAAGAGAGGAATGTGTGGAAGAAAGAAAAGTACAGGATGAAAGCTATGTGCCACAACAATTTAAAGATGAAGAGTTTGAGCCTTATGGGTGGAATCAAATCTTGGCTACTATGGATCTGGCCAGTGAAGAATATGTAGGAGTGAAATTTCAAAATGAAGAAGGCTTTGATGTTTTCCACATTAGCATACACATGATAAGTGTACTAAAAACAGAAGAGGAGCAAAATAAAGAAATAATATTACAAAAAAGAAAAACACAGTATTTGGAAACAGTAAAAGCCGAGGATGCAATCAAAGACAAAATCTCAGGCAAATACAAGGAACATAAACACAAGGAAATAGAAAGAGATCAGACAAAAGACAAGAAAGAGAAAGAGATCAATAAGGATCAATATTTTGATGTACCAGCAAATTTTAAAACTTATGAGGTAGAAGACAGACTACTCCTGAAAATGAAACCAAAAAGAGAGAAGAAAAAAGGAGAAGCTTATGACAATGAAGAACAAACAAAAAAGATTGTGATTACTCAGGAAGAAGGAGAAGAGAGAAAGATAGTGATAGCTGATGATATTACCACACAAGAAGAAGAAGCCTTAAGGAGTCTGGCAAAGAACTATAGGGATGTATTTGCTTACAGTTATAAAGATTTAAAAGGAATTGATCCAAAAATCTGTGAGCATAAGATTCCTATGACACCTGATGCAAAACCAAGCAAACAGAGGCACTACACATTTAATGATAAATACTCTGCCAAAATAAAAGAAGAAATTGACAAGTTGTTGGCGGCTAATTTCATTTATGAAATAGAGTACACTGAATGGATATCACCTATAGTTGTGGTGCCAAAGAAGAATGGAAAACTTAGGGTTTGCATCAACTTGAAAAAAGTGAATGCAGCAACTATAAGGGATAGTTATCCACTGCCAATAACAGATCATCTTCTTGAGAGAGTTGCAGGAAAGGAGGTTTACAGTTTCCTAGATGGTTTCTCAGGCTACAATCAAGTGCCAATAGCCTTAGAGGACCAACACAAGACTGCCTTTTCTACAGAATGGGGGGTTTATGCCTTTAGGGTTATGCCCTTTGGACTAACCAATGCTCCAGCAACCTTTCAAAGATTGATGTGTCATATTTTCAAAGAATTCCTGAGAAATGTAATGGAAATCTATGTGGATGATCTGTGCACTTTTTCTTTAAAAAGACAAGATCATTTACAAGATTTAGAAAAAATATTCAGGAAATGCAGGACATACAGAGTATGCTTAAATCCTGAAAAGTGTGTATTCTTTGTGAGACAAGGTAGAATGTTAGGTCACATAGTTTCAAAAAATGGAATTTCTACAGATGAGAAGAAGATAAAAGCAATAATAGAACTTCCAAGACCTACAAATGTGAAGGAACTCCAAACTTTTATGGGACATTGTGGGTACTATAGAAAATTTGTACACAAATTTGCTGATATAGCTAAACTCTTATATGCCTTAATCACAAAGTTTGTGTGGACTGAAGAATGTGACCAAGCCTTTGAAACATTAAAAACTTGTTTGGTGACAGCACCAATTTTAAAAACACCTCAGTGGGATAAAATTTTTCATGTACATGTCGATGCTTCAAATTATGCTCTGGGATGTGTGTTAGCACAACCTATAGAAGGAAGCAAATTAGATTTCCCAGTAGCATATGCAAGTAGACAATTAAACATTGCAGAAAAAAATTACACAACCACTGAGAGAGAAGGATTGGGAATGATATTTGCTGTCAAAAAGTACAGACATTATCTATTGGCCAACAAGTTTAAATTCTTTGTGGATCATCAAGCTCTACTCTATTTAGTAAATAAACCATGTCATACAGGAAGAATAGTCAGGTGGTTTCTTTTACTAATGGAATTTGAATTTGAGGTGGTGGTTAGACAAGGGAAAACACACTTGAGAGCAGATCATTTGTCAAGAATCCAGTCTAAAGAACCTCGTTCACCTATAGATGATGATTTACCAGATACATACTTATTCAAGGTGGAAAGTGTTCCTGAATGGTCTATGTCATTAATTCCTTTGCTAACCATGGGACCGTGTAGCACATTAGGGAATAACACACATCTGGTGTTACAAAGCAGAAATTTCATGTTGTTAGCTGGACATTTGTATCACCTCAATCAGTCAGGTATACTGGAATTTTGTACTCCAGAGGAGGAGCAATATGAATATGTAAGAAGAGCTCATTACTGGAACCCATGTACTCATGCTTCCAAGATAGTCACGTTAAGCAACCTTAATAGGATGGGAGTACATTGGCCAAATAAGATTCAAGATGTGGAGAGATATGTTGATAATTGTAAAAAATGTCAAACATTGAAGGAATCAGAATTGATAACTTTATATTGGTTTCAAAAAAACCCTGAATGGAGTGAACATATTGTAGAGGAATTGAAGAGAAAGAAGGAAGGGAAACAGGTAATAGCTGGTGCTGACTCAAGAAACTTACAAGTGATATCGGAAGAATATCAACTCATAGGAGAACAACTATATAAGAGAGGAATGGATGAATATCTGAGAATTTGTGTTCCTGAAGGAAAGTATTTAGAAATGTTGGAAATGGCACACTCAGGAGTGGCAGGAGGACATTTTTCAAGTGATAGAACAGCCAAGCTCATATTGTACTCTGGCTTTTGGTGGCCAACCCTATTTGCTGATGCAAGAATTTATGTAAAAAGATGTGATGTCTGTCAAAGGGTGAGTCAACCAAACAAAAGAGATAATATGCCATTAATTCCTTTAATTTGAGCCAGAGCTTTTAGCAAATGGGGATTGGATTTTATTGGACCAATACATCCTCCAGCCAGACAAACCCATGCAGAATACATAATAGTAGCTACAGATTATTTGACAAAATGGGCTGAGGCCAAAGCTACTAAAAGAAATGATGCTCACACCACTGCCAGATTTTTGTATGAAAACATTATCACTAGATTTGGACTACCAATTGAACTGGTAAGTGATAGGGGAACTCATTTTTTAAATCAGATCATAGAAAACATGACCAACCACTTTTTGATCAGTCATAGGAAATCAGCCCCATATCACCCACAAGCTAATGGCTTAGCAGAAAGTACTAATAAAGTACTTTGTGCAGTATTGTCCAAACTAGTCAACACAAATAGAAATGACTGGGATTCTCAACTTAATCATGTTCTCTGGGCTTACAGAGTGGCATACAAAACTGCAATAGGAACTACCCCATTTAATTTAGTATATGGCCAAAATGCAGTTTTACCCATGGAATTTCTTATTCCAACATTAAAAGTGGGTAATCAATATAATTGGACGGGACATGAATTATCCGAGAGAGTCATAGATTTGGAAAAACTGGGAGCTTCTAGACTCCAAGCAGTGATGAGTATATACGCAGACAAGAAAAGACAGAAAGCTTATCATGATGTTCACATTAAAGACAAAGATCTACAAGAAGGAGACCTGGTCTTGGCTTACACAGTTAAGGAACATCAGAGAAAATTTCAGAAAAAAGGTCATGGGCCATACATTATACATCAGATAAGTAAAAGTGGAGCCATTCAATTAGCTAACATTGATGGAGAAATCATGCCAAATTTCATAAGTGGATGCAGAGTTAAGAGGTATGATTGTCCATTAACTCCTGATGAATGGAGAAGACTGCAAAAGGCCAAAAATAGAAAAAAAGAAGAGAAGAACATTAGAAAAGAGGCTCAACAAGAAGCCAAGGAGAGAATAAGGAAATTGAAAGAAGTGTGTTTATGTGAAAACACCCTAAAGCAAAAGGAACATTTGCCTGTTATCATGATGAATTATCAAAATGAAAATATTAGGGTTTTAGTAGATTCAGGAGCTCAAGTGAATCTGATTAGCTCAGCTCTGGTAAACAAATTTAGCTTAAAGAGGGCTGAAAGCAGAATTTTGATCAAAACCATAGAAGGAAAAATAATTCAGAGCATATCTTCACTTTCTATTAAAGTTAAATTTAATAATGAATATATGGAAATAGATTGTGAAGAATGGCCAGACCAAGTCATGACTGAAAAGTTGATTTTGGGACAACCTTGGCTCAAACAAGGTAAAGTTGTTTTGAACTTTGAGAAAATGAAGCTTAATTTGACCATAAATGACAAAAAGTTTTTAATGTTTTTTCTTAGTAATGAAGGTCAGGAGGAAGGTCAGGAGATTTATCTAGATGTTCTTGACCCAGATATGGAAGGATTTACTTTCTCAATAAAGGACAGGAACATATTACCAATACCAAGTGCTCAAGCTTCATACAATCAAACCACACAAGAGATCTCGGGAGTAAAAACAACTGGTGAGACAAAAATAAGAAGACAGTCATGGACACATCAACAAAACAGAACTACAAACACATGGAAAAAGGGCACGCACAGATGTTATCCACCAAAACAAGAAGAGGGAATAAAATGGGTATGGAAACCAAAAGAGGCTACAAGAAGTTTGTCTGTAAAACATGGATACTTGTATGATACAAAGACAGTGAGAGTGAAACATTGTTGGATAAAAAAATCAGAATTGAGTCAATGGAAGAGAGATCATCCACACTTAACCCATTTTCAGATCTGTGGAACAAAATACTATTAAAAAAAAGGAAAAAAAAAAAAGAGAGAAAGAAAAATGTATTTTAATTTCTATCTAAAATTAAAAGCACAAAAGCAAGATATAGGGAGGGAGAAAATAACTTATTATAGAAAGTCTGTATTATTTTGTTCAAAATTTTGTGACCATTTTTTTTATTTTCAATTTTTTGAAGTCTTTACATTAATCATCTTTTCCATCATCTTCTTTCTATTTAAGAATTGTTTTCTTTTTTGAGTAAGGAATTGACAATTGGAGAGAGCACATTAGATATCTTGCTACACCTGTATTGCTCACTTAAAAATTGAGTCCTTTGGAAAAAGAAAAAATTGTTTGGAACTTGTCTCTTTCATTTGTTTATATCAGTGACATACCAGAATGAGACAGTATTTTTCTTGTGAATTCTTGTGACTCATGTGGGTGGAGTGTTTTTTCTTTCCTTTTATATATAAACACAGGATGGTGAATACAAAAGAATTGACCATTCATGACTTCAAAAGCTGACTCAGTAACCTTGTCAAGAGGACATTGGTTCTTGGACAGTGAGACCACAGTGGAGCAGGTGGACCTGGAATCAGATGAAGATACAGAAATTCCAGAAGCAGGAAAAGCAGTAAAAGAACTGAAGGAAATTCTGGGAGTAATAGGTCAGCACATCTTCACAATAGCAGTGGGAGGTTATAAATACACAATGTTGTGCCAGGAGTTTTATAGGTTTCAAAGAACTACTGTCAACGTAAAAAGATGGAAAGCTGTGGGATTGCATAAACTATTGGAGGAACCAATCTTCTTCATTGACTTTGAAAGGGTAGCACAGGTAATGAGCAGTTTGGAAGAAGTTGGAACAAAGAATGATGCTTATTTCAGGTGCAAAGTGAAGAACAAAGATGATCAGGAGGTGCATATTACCATTAAGGCAGAACATATTAGAGCTGCTTTACAATTCTTTCCAATGGGCACCAAACTGGATCAAAGCTTTGTAAAAAAGAATAAGGATACTTATACAGGATATGGAAAGTTCACGGATTTTAAAGGAAAAGAGAATGAAGAATATGCAATCAGAATGTTTTTGCAATATTTTTGTTTTCCTAAGCTGCCTAGATACACCATGCCTCACAAATCAGTAACTCTGTTGATGTTCAACAATAAAGACAAAACCAAACCATTTGGAGTTATGGATGTCTCACCATACATCCATGAACAGTTAAAGGAAGCATCCAAACATTGGGAACAGAAGAAATTTATGAATGGAGCCCAGTTTTTGACAAGAATTATTTATCATATCTTGGGTATGGAAGAACAATTGAAATTAGCTCCAGAAGCACAATACTTTAGAAATTTGATGTCAGGAGTAAAAAGTTCTCCCAAAAGGATACAGGTTAAAGACACAGTGGAACAAACCAGTATGAGGGGAGCTGGGATGAAGAGGAGAATTATCTCTGAAGAAGTAGTGCCTGTTAAGAAGAGGAAAGTGGATCCAAGAAAAATAGAAATGGAGCAGATTGAAGCAACAAAAGAAGAACATTTGGCAGCCCAAAAAGGAGTACAATCCTCTAGTGAACCTCACCCCCCACAGACCAGTAAAGAGCAATTATTTACTTATCTAACTCAGGGAAACAATAAAAGAGCAATGTACGAAGCCCAATATCAGAAAATGCTGGAAGACTATTCCTGCAAGGCTACAGATTGGTTACAGGAGGAGGTGGAGCATTATGAAGTTTTACATGAAGAAATGATGGCAGCCGAGACCGAAGAAATATTTGTAAAAAAAGAAGTAGAGTTGCTGGCATACTTCAAAGAGTTGCAAGGACCTCCAGAGGCCAGGACCACTGTTGTGATAAAAAAGAAAGTGCCCAAAAAGCAAGTCCAACAGAAGAAACTAGTGTTAAAGACACAGAAGCAACAGTCATGGAAGCAACTCTGAAGTCTACCACAGTGAAGGAAGTATCAAAGTCTATAGAGCAAGAAGTAGGAGGATCCTCACGATTCTCATCCGAGTCAGATAGTGACATTGAGAGTTTTTTGTTGAAAAGTTTAAACTTGTCAATACCCAACACTCCCAATGTAGCTATACAGACTGTAGAAAAAATGAAGACACCTGAGGATACAAATAAGAAGTCAAAAGAAAGGCAGACTCATGAAGAAACTATCCAACAGATGAGTGTTGAAGAAGAAAGAAGACTGTTAAAAGGAAAGGCAAGAATGTCAGAAGGGGAAAACCAAAGGAGAGATGAAGATAGCTTTGGAGTAGTGAATGTTGGTATAAAGTCAATATGGACCAAGCCTTCACAGACATATTTCAAAATGAATGCAAGTTTAGAGGAACTAGCAAAGAAGGTTTTTAAGAGCAGTTCAGATATTCAGCAGAAGGATGCACCTAAAGAACAGGAAATCAAGAAGATAGAATCAGAAAAGAGTGCTCAAGAGGTCTTAGGACAGGTGATAGAAGAAGGAATTATTCAAAGTATAAAAGATGTACTGCAGGAGATAAACAGTAATAAGGAATCTATATACAATGGTGAGCAAGAACAGGAAGAAGGAATAGATTCTATGGATATGGAGGAGCAAGATCATGAATATACAAATCGGGGAAGTGATGATCAAATAAAAGCTTTTCATGCAAAGGTATCAGATACAGCTCAAGAAACGGGAAGACAGGAAATGCAGAAAAATGATGATCAGGTTATCCATGTGGAAGATATTGAATCAATAGTAGTTCAAGAAAAATTGGTACAGGGAGAGCAACTTATGAAGAATCAATCAGGTCAGGATGAAAAAGAGCTAGAAAACAATCAGGAAACCCTAGGACAGGGAGAAGAAATGCAAGGTCAAGAAGGAAGGAATTCATTGGAAGAAAATAGAATTTCAAACCTCTCAGATCAGAAAAGTGCAAAGGACAGAGTATTGGAGCTTGAAGAAGATGATATTAATCAAGAAACAGAGGATGATGCTTCCAGTAATGAAGAACAAGATACAAAGGATATAGAGGATGCAGATGAAGATGAGGAAGGTAAAAGAGATAATCAAATTGAAATTAGACAGGCAGAAGTGGAAGTTGGTTTGGAAAGGATACCCAAGAATATAAGGTCAGCCTGTCAAATAATCATGAATAATATTGAACAGTTCAGACCATCTAGCAGGAATATGATTATATCAGGTATGGTGGCTGAATCTGAATTTGAGAAAGGGAGTATGATTATCAAAGAACACAAAAAGGAAAAGGAGCAGATGTCAGAACAACTAAGGTCAATTCTGAAGAAGAATGAAGAGTATGTCAATAGAATAATTGCTTTGGAAGAAATTGAAGTTCAGAGGCAGAACAAAATACAATATTTGGAGGATAAGAGTGTGAAGTTATCAGAACAAAATGCCAAGATGGAAATGGAACTAAAAACCATAGGAGGAAGATACAGAACACTACAAACCTCATATCAAATTTTGACTAGGGCCCATGAAGATATTAATAAGTTGCTGCTAGAAGAAGGTCTAGTAAAAGATGGAAGTAAACCTGCTCAATTGACAGAGGAAGAAAAAGATGAAATGCATAAAGAAATTCAGAAACTCCAAGAAGAATTAAAGGAAGCCAAAGAACTAGAAAAGCAGGCAAGTACACATGCTGCTACAGCTATGAGAGGGTATAACAAGTTGTTTTTGAATACAGAGCATGAGAGGAAGGATTGGCAGGACAAGTTGGAAAGAGAAAGAATGGATTGGATGAAAGAAAGAGAAGATTTGATAACTCAGAATAAAAGCTTAAGGATGACCTTAGAAGACTTACTGAAACAACTGGAGAAATCAAAAGCTCAGGAAAAGGTTCAGAATCAGGTACATGCAGAAGATACCAATACAAGAGAGTATGAAACAGGAGATGCTGATAGAGAACAGGAAAACTATGAAGCAGTAGCCGAAATATCTGAGGAAGAGTACACTGAGGACTTTGTTCAGAAGTCGCTGACTAGCAGAGAATCAAGAATGGAGTTTATGAGAAAAATGCATGATCATTATGAGAACCAGATTGTCACCTTTGCTTTAAATGAAGGCATCAATCCAGATCAGCACCATTGGGCTGCAGATGGATTAGGAATTCCTTTCTGTATGGTATTGGAAAGCATAAAAAATTATCAGTTAGCCAGAGTGGGATTATCTCCAAATCAATATTTTGAATATGAAGAGGATATTAATGTTACAAAGGAATTATTTGAAAGAGCAAACCCAAAATGGAGGAATAAATGGTTGGATGCTAATAAAGAGTGTAGGAGAATCTGGAAGGAGGCACCTTTACACTTAAAGATTAACCCAGCTTATTGCCCTGTGGCCAGAAGAAGGGAGTGGACTGTTTTTTGGGAAAGAAGAAAAACAGGGCAGATTCTAGCAAAATGGCTGAACTTTCCAAAAATAGCAGGTCCGAAGGCAGGAACTTGGCCTACTAAAAGTTACATGGTGAATACTGCTGAGTCTGTCATATCAAATTATAAAGATGTCAATGACCCTGCTTGTATACTACTTGTCAGAATAATGAGGTTAATTCTAGCCTGTATAGAAACTTATACTGATACAGATGTCAGGATTTTGAACTACATAGGTTTTAATTCGCCAACAGATGCTCTATTGTTTGATCTAAGTGAGACACCAGACAGGATTTGTTTGATGGCCTACTACAGTAGAATAATATTTTTGGGCAGTCATTTTTTGCAAATATTTGAAGATGCTTTTGATTATGGATTCTTTGAAAGGGAGTCAGAAATTTTTGGAAACTTATCTGTTATTACAAAAGCAAGACTTACTGCCTATGAAGCTGCTTACACAGAATACTTGAAGAAGGATGTCATAGATAAGCCTGAAGCTGCAGTACAATGGAGGAAAGCCTTGTTTGAAATGGTCAATAACTTGAATGTCACAGAAAGGAAGAGCCATGATTTGGTGTCACAAGTGTACCAAAGGAAGAAGAAATAAAGCTGAGCTCACATAAGGAAGTCTTTTGTCAGGAGCCAAAAGCTCTAGGAGGGGAAGAATGTTGGAAGGTGTATTTTTGGAAAGTATTTTTTGATGTAGAAAATTAGTAAAAAGCCAAAAAATTTGTAAAATATTTATGCAATGGTTGTAAAAATAAGGAAGAGTCTTCCTTATGTAGTCAAGGACCTCATGTAATTTTTGTAGAATTTTTAGAAACTCTTAGATAGCATATTTTTAGAAAATTAGAGAAAAAGACCTAATTTCAAGTGTGAAAAGGGACACTTGAAAATGTATATAAGTCAATTTTCTCTAATTTGGAGAGGTTGGTTAGTCATTTGTTCATGCTATCAATAGAGAAGAGAGAGTTTCTGCAAAAATCGTGTTTTCTCCTGTTGAGTGTATTTTCTTTGATGTGAGAGCTTGTTTCTTGCTTAATCATGGAGATTTGTGAGTTACATTTGTGTATTACTGAGTGAGTTGTATGAAGGAAGAGGTTTACTGATGTAATGAGTGGAAAAGGACTGAAGAAAGTTCCAGAATTATGAAAATCGTCTGAATGCACAGAATCACGATTGTCTCGTCGCTGTGATACAGGTGATATTTTTCAAATTTGAGTTCATATTTGTATTCTGCTGATAAAATAGCATGGTTTTGACACAAAGATCATAGAAAATGATGGAGATTTACCTTAGATATGGTAAACCCTAGATTTTCTCTTCATCTTCAATTTTTCTCAGCAATCCAGCCATTAATCTCTTATTTCCTTGAATCTATTATCTTGAAGGGGCTGTGGTCTTATGGATATTCCTAGGATTGACAAAATAAAGATGATTTGTTGATTCTTTGTTACTTCATGATTGGAGAGGACAACTTGGAGTCCAAAACAAAACAATGTCTAACTAGGTAGCTAAGGCCATTCATGAAAATAGCAAATAGTGGAGCCGAGGGGAAATCCTATCTAATTGACCTTTTTAATCTGATCACATGCAAGATTTGGCCATTTATGGTAATCCACGTGGAGGTGTTTCCCAGTAGTGTTGAGATTATCTTGATGAATTTGGGCCCGCATCTCATATCCTTCAAGGAGTGTAGAATGAAGTCCCACTTCAAGTGATTGGAGGCCTTGTTAAAACCAATCTTGATGAAAAGAACCTCTTGGGATGAATCCTTAGCAAATTCTAGGCCTTCTCACACATCGATAATCACCTCAAGTTAAATTGACCATTAATGAAGCCTTTTTTTAACTTCATTAATCCAATATCAAAAGATGGCATGCAATCCTATTAGCCAAGACCTTCACAAAGATCTTATAGCGAGTTTGTAGTATCATGATCGACCTCCAGGTCTAAAAGTGGCACAAGAGTTATGGACAAGGAGGCCACCATATTATGATCATCTTCAATTTTTTGGGTGTGAAACATTTGTTCATATACCCAAGAATCGTAGACAAAAGTTGGACCATAAGTAAAAAAGAAGCATTTTTCTTGGATATGGTGAAGAAGGACAATTTGGATATCCCTTATGAGATCCTGAAACACAATCAGTGATCAAAAGTATTGATGTCATTCAATGAGTCTAAGATGCATAAACAGCCCATTAAGGAGGTTGAAGTCATAAGAGATGTGTTTGATGATACTAGTCCTCTAGTGATCATGCATAAAAATGTTTCACATAGGGATGTTCAAGAGAATATTCAATCAGATCAGTCTACAAATGTTCTAGTTCAACAACCATTGAGACACTCTACAAGTGTCTTACATCGCATTGAGTACACCTTTACCCATATATGTGAAATTGAGAAAGGATGATTGCCCCAAATTAGATGAGGAAAAGGAATTCATGAAAAAAAATCATTATCACTCTACTATTGGTGGTCTCGTGTATGCTATGGTAGCTATGAGACCATACATTGCATATGTAGTGGGATTTGTGAGTAGATATGTGTCTAATCCTAGGAAATGACAATGGGAAGTGGTCAAGATTATTTTGAGATATCAGAGTGGCACTAAGGAAACGTTTCTATGCTTACGTAGAGGAAAAGCATCCATTACTACTTACACAGATTTTGACAATGCTAGTTGTGTAGACAATTAGAAGTCTACATCAAGGTACATTTTTCATTTTGTTGGAGATGCTATCTCTTGGAGATCTCATCTTTAAGATTCTACAGTTGTTTTCATCACAAAAATAGAGTATGTTGTAGCAAGTGAGGCATCTAAGGAAGCATTGTGGCATTCTCGTCTTGCTTGTGATATGGTTTTACCTCAACATCTACCTCATTTGCTTAGTGATAATTTGAGTGCCATTGCATTCGCTAAGAATCTAGTGTCTCATGTTAAGACCAAGCACATTGAGGTGCAATATCACTTCATTAGAGACTGCTTAGCCACTGAGCACATTATTATTCTTGAGAAGGTTCATACTCAAGATAATGTTACATATGCTTTGACTAAAGCGCCACCATAGGATACCTTTCAACTATTGTCACTTGATGGGGGTTACTTGGTTCATGATCTTACACACTTACTTGTATATTGTGTAACATGCCCATCAAGTGGGAGGTATAGTTTCTATATTTACACTAACGTGTTCTTTACCATTGTTTATTTTTCTCCCATAGTCTAGCCATATTGGCCTTTAGTAGGATATTTTTACCATTAGTGTCCATGTGAAATGCCAAATGGTCGCTCGACACTTTTGTATATGTTCTTTTATAAAACACATAGTGGTGTGTTCATCCATAGACTTTGAGTTCAATCGTATTTTTGTGATCTAAGAAATATATATTTGTCATATATGTATTGTGTCGCATCTGTATATTATGTACCTTATTGCGGAGTAATGTGTGTGGTGTCTAGAGCTCAATTTTCTTCCGTGCGAATATCATCATGGATTTCTCAAGAAGGATAGTCCACTATGGTGCTTCTTCGTCAAAATACTTCACAAAAGCTTATCTCTATCACTCCTTGCCTATGTAGAATTGATGACTATGGTAGATGCTATTTTCTTTTTCTTAGGAGAGTCATTGAAGAGGTGCTAGCCTAGACATCCATAGCATAATCCCTCCTTCATTGCCTTCTCTCTCTTACTGCTGAGTGTAAGGATAGAATTATTATATGCCCTCTCAGCTAGAGCAGACACTTTCCTTTTCCCTCCTGAAACTATCTTGATCATGTGCACCTGCTAGCCTCTTTCGAAGTTTGTGCACTGATCAAGCCAGGAGTAGATGTTGAGAAGGGTCGGCTTATCTTTGTCCATGAGGACCTCTGATGGTGGGAGCCTATGCCCCTATTTCCATCCTCATAAACTAAAGCCATCTCCATGGCATGTTTCAAGGCATGACACCTCTCCTTCCTCACTAAAGTTCAAATAGTTTCTCTAAGTCCCAAGGTGAACTTTTGGACCTAGAAAAACTCTTGAATAATATCAGGTACTTTCAGAAGTATCTCTCTATACGTATCTGAGTACTCTTGAACATTTTATTTTTTCTGACTTATGAAAAACCATGTATCTAGTGCTCTAGATATCTCATCAAGCAGTACAAAGTTATAGTAGAACAAGATTTAAATTATTCTCAAGTCATGGGCTCTTCTTGTTTTGTTCTATCTTACACCACCACCTATGGGAGAAGTCCATGAGATTATATGTGAGCTTCTGAATTTTATGCCTATCATCCATAATATGGCATAAACGGAAGCATTGTTGCCACTTGTTGAGCCACTCCTCAAGATCATCCACAGTCCTAGCACTAGTGGAACTTTGATATCTAGGAAGCTTAAGGTCCTTAAGCTACCATCGGTTCTCTCTAACTAGGATGCTCTCTCTAGGGATCTTTGTAACTTGATGCTCGCCTGAAAAATCTACCTCCACCCTTGGCAAATCCATCACAAGAACAACTTCATTGTTCTTTGCACGTGCTCTAAGATGTCGTGAAGTGCACTCTCGAAGTGTGCTATCCTAGCACTCATGGTGTGTATAGGGTGTGAGGTGTGCTCATCCATGAGTGTATCAATCATGAGTGGTGATGAAGGCAAAGGGCACTACACAACCTTGTAGAAATCCCTATGCTTGTCGGACGGTATAATCAATAAGAACACTGAAAGTTCTTATATTCTCTTGGTTAGTGTACTTGCAAAATCAAGCACTAGTATAATACTTTCATGCAAAATGCAGAGTTGAACAAGTTTCTTATCAACCATATACTACGTATGATCTGCATTATCCTTGTCCTATGTGCACAACAATGCATGGAAAGAGGAATAATGCATGAAAATTGACTAGAAAACCTACCTTGGATTGCAAAACATTGATGTGTAAGTGTGTGCAATTGCTAGATATTCTCAACACACACTCCTCTTGAGTCTCCAAGAGTATCTCGATGATTATCTCATTGAAAAAGTGCTCTAATGAGGGTCTTTGTTATTGAACAACCAACTTTGGAACTTGTGTAGGTCTAAAGATAGGTTCAAATGGTGGCTTCTAGCCACTCAATAGATAGCTCTCTCATCAAGGAATCCATACAAAGTAAAATCACTTAATTTAGGCATCAAATGAGTGAGATATGGCCAAACTAGTGAAGCTATGTAATCCAACTAGGGTATGGTAGAAGAACTTTGGCCATGGGATAAAGACAAAAAAGTCAATTTGATTTTACTTCTATGGAATCTCCTCAACAAAGTGCAAATAATCAATTTCCTTTATCCCACATACACTAAAGATGGCACCGAAATTGTGTACAAATAGAGGTTCTTATTATGCTTCCTCTCAACACAATGAGAAGAGAAAGCTATGGATTTCTTCTCCTACTTTGGGTAGCTCATAGAGGAGTGCAGGTAGGTTGTGGGCATCCGGTAGCTATGAGCAGGCATGTTCTTCTGTATTGAGCATCAAGCTCATGACGAACTCCTTGGAGGGGCTCCAAATCCCATTTTGTTTTTAACTACTCTCTCAAGCCAAGATCATGATAGCGACAACTTCATGTGGTAGCTCTCCTTGGGGATGACGATAACTTGGCTCATTGCAAGTTGGATAATCCAAACACACAAAAAATCCAACAAATTTGACCTTCCCAACTTTGCAATCAAGCTCTTATTACCAAATGTGAGATTCAACTAGAAACTCTCTTCAAAATTGGAAATAGAAGACTTGTGAATGATGTGTGTGCCACTCTCCTCCCATCCAAATGTATCCTCTTGCATCCAAAATAGTAGTGCTCTTGAATGGTCTAGTGCGGCCATGTGGCCATCATGCAACACTCATTCCCATTACCATTGAATATCTTACGATAATCCCCGAGCTTGGGACCTTGGCTATGGTTGGCCCACGTCCCACACACACATGAAGTGGTCTCTATAGAACAATGTCGGACATGAATTCTTAGTGAATTATAGGCCTTTCCACACATCGATAATGGCCTCCAAGATGGATTGACAATTAATGAAGCCTTTTTTATCTTCATTGATCCAATATCAAAGATGGCATGCAATCCTACTATCCAAGATATTCACAAAGATCTTATAGTTGATTTGCACCATAGTGATTTGCCTCTAGTTTTCAATCTTGTTTTTATTGTCTTTTTGTGAAACAATTTTATAACACATTCCTTGAGGAAATTAGGTAAAGCACCAAATTGAAGGGCTCCTTGCCATATCAAATGCAGTGGTCTCACCAACACATTCTTAAACGTCTTCAAGACCTTATTGGCAATATTGTCCAAACTCAAGCTTTTCACTTTGGGATGGGATTCAAAAACCTCCCGAATCTTAGCATCTAAGATAGGGGAGTCCAGAAGGTAACACAAATTAAGCAAAATTTTCTTGGACCTAATGTTAGAGATGGCAGATATGCCATCGCATCTTTGAGAGGACATCGGAGTGGAAGTTCCTAGAAGCTACATGAAGTGGCTAGCAATGAATTCCATATTCTCCTCAATTGAATTGCATTGCACTCCCTTGTTGTGAATCATGTATGGAATCTCTTCCTTGAGTTGTTTTCCCTTCAATATTTTGCACATTTCTTTTGTAAGTTTATCCACTTTCCTTCTCCAACATTCTTAAAGTAAGTTTACAAATACTTTCTTTGGATCTCTTCTTCATATATGAGTATGCCTCTGATTTTCACGAGTCTGACCTATCATTAGGGAAAAGGGCTGTTTGCTAATGAGAGATTAAGGAAATTGACAAATAGAGTCTTTCCACGTGTATAAGAATATAACATTGATGTCTGTTTTAACCATATGAAGAAATTCTTTTTTTAATACAATATTCTCTAAAAGTGTCGCTAAAGTGATGAAGAGTCTCGTATTCAGTGTACAATTTTTTGCTTTGATGCAAAAAAAGATATTTTGGCACACTACACAAAGCATATTCTCAAATTTCCAAGAAGGAATTGATTTTTGAAGATATGAAATATTTTTGGGTTCACAAAATTTCATGATCATTCAGCGAGAGGGTTTACATCAAATCAAAAGTTTCCACGTGTACAAAGCCTTTTTCTCTATAAATACTACCAAAATTTGTGAGCATCGGTTTCTCGCTTTGAACATTCTTCTTCTTCTAAGTTCAAATGGATTCTTCTTCTCTTCGTCCTTCCAATCGTGTAACCTCATGTGAGGTTTACAACAAAAGAGAGGATTCATTGTGGAAACGTCTTTCTGTGAAAGTAAATGAATGGGTAACTATGCTTCCTAGCTGCACAGGTGCCCATAAAGTCAAGCGTGCCAAAAGAGACAACACAAGAAACCACTGGAAGGGACGTATTCTCAGTTTCAAATTGAAGAGATGCGGTTGGTTTGCACGAGTACAACATGTGTACACCACTAAGGATCTTGTTGTAGAAAATCATCTACAATTCCCTTCGTACTGTAAGTGAAGTTTTTCAATGCTCTTCTATCATTCCAGTTGATTTTGTATAACAAAACATATGTTTTTGTATTGCAGATATCTTTCCTTCCAATATTGTGGAATGGCAACCTTTTGAATGTTTAAAAGGAACATTCAAAGTTCTTCATAAGGAATATGCAGAACTCATGTATGCAAACAAATATGTTCAATTTTTCAATAGCATAGAGTTATTTGTCCATTATGCAGATTATCAAGTGCCATGAGGGAGGAGTTCTTATGGAAATCTTGTACATGTACTTGGTCCTTGCATCTCTTCATTAGGTTGGGATGCTCCTGATCATTCAAAAGTTTCAAGTTTTCACTGCAAAATGAAATTTGACATCCAAAAGGCAATGTCAGCAGGCCAAATTTCAAGAAGGATAAAGATTCAATGGTTTTTGCCTACTCATGTCTTTGTAGCATGCTTTAAAAACATGTTATTATAGAAAACAAAAACAATGTGGTTGAATAGGAGAGTCTCTATTCCACAGATTGATGATGTTTTAGGTAGGGAATGGGATAGCAAAGAAGTTCAAAAGCTAGGTGACATTATTTTATGTAAAGTTAGTCCCAATTCTCTTTCAATCTCATATCAGATATGTCGACAATCTCTGGTTTTAGGATATGACTACAGAAGGTGGAAAAAAAATCTTGGACTTTGGATAGCCTTGGACTCAGAGGAGAGCTTTCCAGAATTTGAGTTAGAAGTATTGATTCATCCAGACTTTCAATCAAGGAAAATAATTGTCACTGCAAATTGGAATCTCAAAAATGTAAGGGAGCTCCTAAAATACCTTGATGAGGTATCATCATAGTGTAGATTCGCAATTGATGATGCAATAATAAACATTAGATCAGAGAAATCATTATCTTGCATAACTTGCCAACCACCAAGGGTGATTAAGTTCCAACCCTTAAGATTGTAACAAGTTAACCCTTGACATTTTTACATAATGTATCTCCCTCTTATAGAAGCTTCTATTGATACTTCCATTGAATTTTCTTTACAAGTTGGTGAGAAAGAATGTGTGTTAAATTATGAATTTCGAATGTATATATTCATATTTGCATTTTTTAATTTAATTTCAAGATTTTGATGAGGTTCATATTGTACAATGATAAGAATATAAACCAAGACATTCTAAGATATTTTTTAGGTCCTTTATTTCATATTTGCATTGATTTTTATTTGCAGGAGTCAATTGATAACTTCAATTATTCCCCTTCATTTAAACTCATATTGGCATTTTTTTTGTTTAATCTTAACATTCTGATGAGGTTCCAACTAAGAAATAATTATACAGGAACTTGCATAAGTAAATTTTAGATGAACAAGAGATCTAGAAGACAATATCTAGTTTCAATTTAATTATTATAGTCTATCAAAGGTGCACATTAGTTTCAATTAAATTATTTGATTCTATCCATCTTTTTTGTCCTCAAGTAATGCAAGAGAAAGTATCATGGTGCACCTAACAAGTAATATTAGAGAGGGTGGAGAACCTAGTGCAAATTCCAATCCAAGGTTTGATATTTCAAAATATGAAGAGCATGACTTAATTCATAAAATAGAGGAGATGAGATTAGAGAAGACGACCAATTCAAGCGACTAGTGCAATCTGAACTTGTCGGATAATCGCTTATATCGGTCGTGTTAGCAAACTACCGGGAGAGACTTCACCAAGTGACTTTGTGTAAAGGTTTGACTCATGACTATAAAAACAACTTGCAACAGCTCATCTCATGCAAGGTTGCTTAAAGGGGATGCTATGTTGAAATGGATAATACGACCGATGCAAGCGATAGGGGCAATCCAAAATTCTTCGATTCCCCATATTGCTTGTATCGGCCATGACCTCTTTCTTCTTTACGTTCTTCTGTATCTTCTCCAATTTAGACTTTCCAACAAGAATGAAGTAAGAAACCCACAATGCAGTCATATTTATGACACGACCAAATTTAATTGGACCATGCAATGAAGTTTTGTTTTAGTCACAAGAGATACATAGCAAAACTTTATCCTTTGCCTCCATCTCACTTCAAGCATCAATCCAAGAAATTGATTTAGATCTTAGAAAGACATTTTAAGAAATTTAAATTAATAATACAAAAGGTTTCCACATTTCATCTCCCTCAAACTTGTAAGGAATTTTGAAATCAATCTATCATCTTCAATGTTTTCATCTATAGATCCAAGGTTATCTACCAAGTCTTTCATCTTAGTGACATAATCACTAATGATTTGACTCTACTTCTTTTTTAATGTTGTAAACTTTGACCATAAGCTAGCATTCCTAGCTTTAGGAGTGTTTTGGAAGTGGTCTTCCAATGCACTCCATATCTCTTATGTTGTTTACAATCCTCTCATGTGTGGCAATAAGTGATCTGAGATTGTATTGTAAATGTATGCCCTTGTACTGGGATCTTGCTTCTTCCATAACTTTAAAGCTTATAGTTCTTCTCTTTTAGGTCAACAACCATATTCAAACATGGGTTTTTCTTCTTCACCTGTTATGTAAACCATGAGATCTTTACTCATAACTAAGGCTCGGATTCTCATTACCCAAGTAGGATAATTATCTCTATCCAATTTATCAATTGTCAAGTGATCTACCATAGTCTTCTTCCTCTGCACGAACCTCTATGTTTGAGACTTAAAGAATGTTACCTTTTGTAAATCTTGGTACTCGAGAATGATTTTGAAGTAATGCTTTGATGCTTTTCATTTCAAACACTTCAAACCTTATTATCGCGAAATAGGTATCCAATTAATAATATATACATAAGAGAAATATATAATAAAAGTTAATTTGCAACAATCAAATGCTACTTTTAGTTCTTGATCTTTGTTGCAAAATATACATAGAGTCACCTTAATTCATTCATGCACTTTTGTGTAAGCAATGTGAGCCTCATATTATTTTTCACATACTTTGCTAAGTTTATCCCAAGCATTCTTGGCTATTTTACATAAATAGATATTTGTAATAATGGGATATTTGTTAGATAGAGGAATGACCGCTTGTAGATGAGCATCTTTCACATCAAAAGAAAGCTTCTCTACAATGTTTTAAAACACGAATGGTTTATTTGAGGTAATTGCAAAACAAAATGAAGTTTACATAGTTGAAATATGAAAGAAATGAGAATGTAGAACTTATATCATCCTTAACATCAATTATATCAACTATAATTGTGGTATATGTAGATAAAGTGTCTTTTTCTTGAGACCGTACACAATACGTGGTTCACCATATATGCACAAACTAGTTGATTGGAACCATCTATCTTATCCTCATGCACCAACATATATAATTTTAAAAATTCCATTATTTTTTATAAAAAGCTTAGAGACGCCGCCTTCAGATGTTTTCTCTTCTATAGTAACCTTTGGGGAAGAAAAATATAGAAAAAAAGTGAAAGGAAAAATATAGACAAATGGACAAAAAGTTTTTCATAATATCCAAGATAGCACAAACAAAGTCCAAAAATAAACCTCGTGAAAATTCAGAAAACATTGAGCTCTTCAATCCCTCTAAAAATATTCATTCACCTAATCCAGCTCACTAATTTTCATAAAAATATAAGTATTAAGAAAAGTGTATTAGCAATGCACCGCTTTAAAAAATGAAGTAACTTTTTACCAATGCTGGAGTTTGAAAGTTGGGAGCACGAAAAAACAATGTGATAAAGATAAGGCTCAACATCACAATAGAATTAACTAGCTCCTTGGGAATAATGTCCCTTGGGAATATTTCTGCACGTGAATGCTAGAAATTGTACAAAACATCATTAGGAGGGAAGAGAATGCCCCTGAATGGTTGTATTTTCACTCCCGTCACTAAAAACATGTACAAGTATTTATGATAGAGATAAGTTATAGGGCTAGATTTTGTGGTGAAGAACACTAAACATCATAGTTTTCTTTATTACATATTCAAGTGAGAAAAAAAATCTAAATATTAGTTTTCAAGCTTTACAGGTTCCATGGTTCAATAAAGTAAGTCTATGATCTAATGTCTGCATGTAATAAAGTCTATGATCTAAGTGTCCGACTAGTTCACACAGATCATAGTCTTACTTTATTACACATTGGCTTAGGTCCGCTACAACTCTTTGTTGCATGTGGCTGAGGTGCCTCCGTTTGTCCATCCCCGCGGTAGTTGTGACCGTCATTTAACCCAGTCTTGTAAACCCCTATTCTTGTGGGATAAGGGGGGTCCCATGGGCACTATGTCCTTCCTTGTACAGTTGCAATTTCAAAGTTAAAGTCAGGGGGAGTACGCCTCGGCCGAACCTCCATTTAAAAAAAAAAAAAAACTCTTTGTTGAATGGAGGAGTTCAAACTTGAGAAGTATTCCCTCTGAGGTTTGGTGCTTGAAATCTAAGTATGATTAACTTCCAAATATGATGGACGGCCTTGCAGCTCGGAGTTATATTTTGTCACTAGTTATACTTCTAAGAGATTATGGGACATGTTTTGTCACGATTGGAAGCACCTTTGGGACTCAAAAAGGAATTAATGGATTGGATAGGAGGACATTGACCAATTATTTATAGACGTATTTGGGCCAATTATTTATAGAAGTATTTGGACCAAGGCTAGATCCCATAATGTATGTGGGGACTCCCTATGGTGTAAAGTGTGCCTCGGGTGTTGAGGAAGAGATGATGCACCTCTTCTTCTTATGTCATTGGAGAACTAAGATTTAGAGTAGAATGCAAAGGCTCCTTAAGTTGAGCATGAAGATCTCTTGGTGAGGTGATGGATGCTTATGTGCTTTAGAATACCATAAAATGGAAGGTCCTATGGAAAAGTTGTAGAAAAAAATGCTCCAAAAAAAAAGAAATACACCTGAGGATCTCCCCGCATACATATTCCTAGGCATTCTAATAAAAACAATCAAAAGACATACACATCTTTACCCTTGTCACCACTCAATGGTCTTTTTAATCCAATAAGACATGTTGAAGAGATTCAAAATATTCATTTGCATAAGAAGAAACATTGTATTGGAGGATTTGATGTTTTGAAGCAGAGGTTAGACTGCTAAAAATGAGAAGCAAACTCAGATATGAAGAAGAGATCCAAAGAAGTATCTCTAAATTTACTTTAAAAAATGGTGGACAATTAAAGTGGATAGACCTAAAAAAAGAAATGTGCAAAACATTGAAGGAAAAACAACTCAACGAAGAGATTCGGTACATGATTGACAACAAGAGAGTGCAATGCAATGATTGACAACAAGAGAGTGCAATGCAATTCATTGGAGGAGAATATGGGATTCATTGCTAGCCACTTCACTCGGCTTCTAGGAATGTCCACTCCGATATTTTCTCAGAGACATGATAACATAATTGCCATCTCTAACATGAGGTCCAAGAAAGTTTTGCTTATTTTTTGTTTCCTTCTTGACTCCCTTATCTCGGATGGTGAGATTGGGGAGGTTATTGGCTCCCTTTCCAATGGGAAAAGCTCAAGTTTAGACGGTATCACTAATAAGTTCTTTAAGATTTTAAAAATTTATTGGTGAGGCCACTACATTTGATGTGGTAGGAAGCCCTTCAATTTGCTGATTTACCTAATTGTCACAAGAAAGGTGTTATAAAACCCATTCACAAAAAAGACAATAAAATCAAGATTGAAAAACTGGAAGCTGATCACAATGCTACAAATTGACTATAAGATCCTCATGAAGGTAATTTCTAATAGGATTACATGTCATATTTGATATTGGATCAATGAACATAAAAAAGGCTTCAGTAAGGGTCAATTGATCTTGGAGGTCATTATCGATGTGTTGAAAGCCCTAGAATTTGCTAAGAACTCATCCCAAGAGGTTCTTTTTATCACCATTGATTCTGACAAGGCCTCCAATCACTTGGAATGGGACTTCATTCCACAGTCCCTGAAGGATATGGGATGCCGGCCCAAATTCATCAAGGTAATCTCAACACTATTGGGAAACACCTCCACGTGTATTACCATAAATGGCCAAATCTTGCATGTGAGCAGATTAAAAAGGTCAATTAGATAGGTTTTTTCCTTGACTTTGCTTCTGTTTGCTATTGCCAGGAATGACCTTAGCTGCCTAGTTAGACGTCAACATCAGCTTAGGAAGATCTAGGGATTCTTTCTTCATTATAGCGACAACTTGATGTTATTGAGGCTCTTCGTAGATGACATGAATGCTTTTGTTTGAAATGATAACACTATCATTGGGACCTTGTGGCATTGCTTTAACAACTTCTAGATTGCCTTAGCTCTAGAATAAACCACTCTAAGACCACTTTCAAGGCAATCATAGGGCCCACCTTGCAATTCTCGATGAATCAAGGTTGTTCGGCGCTCTATACTGAGCAAATCTTCAAATTGTTGGGAATACTGATGGGTTTTGAAGTTTCTCTAGGTAGAGATGGAATTCGGTTCTTGCCAAACTTGAACATAAATTTGCCTACTAGAAAGGGATGAAGCTCAACCTAGTGGGGTGCACTATGGTGATTAACACCCTTTTGATTTCATCAGTGATTTACTTTCTGGTGTGTTGGAGGCCGAAAGGCAAAGACTTAGCGAAATTGGAAAGCTCCTGCAAAAATTCCTTTGCTACAGTTATAGTCTATCACGCCATCTTTGTTAGGGTGGCTTTTGCAACCCTTCTATCTGTCATGACATGTGTCACGTCGCCCGTATCATGACAGGACAAAGTAGGATTTTTTAAGTTGGGTTTCACTCATGAGCTAGTGGTTGTTTCAAAATTGGTCAGATTAATTTGATTAAAAGCGATGTTTCAAAATGAATGTTATGGCTAAGGACCTTTCAAGGCCCCCACTTTCTTTTCACATGTTAGTGATCAATAATGTAGCCTAATCTCGAATGTATAAGGTCTTTGGTGCCATGCGAGAACTCTTTGGATGCAAACCCCCACCTATTTCCCTACCTTAGAAATTCATCGTGTCAAAGCAAAAAAGAATTTTTTTTAAAAATTGTTTGATAGGAGAGATGTTCACACTCTCGGTAAAGTTATCTAATCTTCCCTTGTTTTTGTATGGATTTATCATGGAGATGCTTTTGCTCATTGGTTGCCCTTTGGACTTTTTTTTAATATAAAGGAAGTTCGGCATTCGCCTACTCTCCCGAACTTGAATTAAATAAAGAAAAGTACAAGAGAAGGGGACTAGTGCCCATGGGACCCCCAAATCCCACAAAGCAGGGGAAGCTTTTACAGAGCTTAGATGGCATTACAAAGAAGGTTAATCACCCTCGTGTGGGGCCTACTAGGGTTTAAGTTTGTTATTGATCAGAAGGAGTACTTGATGATGTCTGAAAGGGGGGGGGGGATTTATTACAATTAACAATCCTTTTGCCAAGGAGGAACAATGATTTCTCAATTGACCACTCTTTGGGGGAGTCACCGAAGTTGATAGCACATCTTTCCCGCCAGATTTTCCATAGGACCTCCCCTCTGATGGCGTTCAAGAGAGTCGTGGAGCAGCCGATCGTTTCTCCCAGCAGGGCTTGCTGGCAATTGAGATGTTTCGGAAGTCTAATTTTCTTTCCAACCGTCTGCCAGAGTCTGTTGGAGTTGGGGCAGGTAAAGATGATGTGTGAAACATCTTTGAGAAGATGTCAATGGTCTCATTTATGAAGGTGCATGGTATTCCTTCAATGCTAGGTGACATCCAGATATCTGTGAGGAGGTGCATCTCAACCGCAAATCACCCTAAAAAATAAGCATTGACATTCGTGAAAAAAAAAACCCATATAACAAGAACTAATTTTCAAAAAACTTCCTAATGTGTACGTCGAGTGCGATACTCTGGATCATGGAATCAAAGAATGCCCTCTACGACAAAACTTAGAGATCAAAGAAAGATCTGATAATTAAATTATCAAGCACACTAATAATTTTATGATGACCAAAAGGAATGAAGAGAGTACGTATGAAGAACCTTCCAAAAATCTAGAGTAAGTTAAAGATACACCTCTTGAAGATCTTAATGATGACTCGTAGGCAAGGACCCATCTTCTTCAGAAAAGAAAAGATGAAAACAAAAGTCCCTAACTCTCAAAGGAATTAACGTGCAAATTATTATTTTCTCATTTCATAGTTGAGATCTGATGGAACCTTCAAGACTGGTTTTTTCTTTTTTGAGAGTACAAAAAATTGGAAACACACACATCCGACCTCGTAACATAGAGGCACCCATCTTGGGGAACTCATGGACACTCATCTTTGGGGAGTCATGGATATGTCTAACTATGATTTGAACTCAAGACTTCTTCCGAGAGATTCAAAGCATCAACCACTAGGCTATGCGGACTTGAACAAGACCGATAATAATTGCACATTGGCTTTGAGATAAAAATGTTAACCTAGACTTCATTCACCTATAGGAGATCAAATTGATGGTGATAAGCTTCATAAAAGTCTGAAGCGTATTTCTTCATGCCATTTTTGGCTCTCCAAAGAGCACCAAAAGGGGAGTGGTGGCTCTACTCTAGGTTTTAGAGAAACTTGGTGGGACTCCAAGGTGGAGTGTGATGGACCATAACCATCAGTGGATAGTGGCTTGTTTTAGAAACCCTCTTGAGTTCACTACTGTTTTGGTGTATGCCATGAATCAAGACATACAGAGATTGTATATGTGGCTAGACTTCGACTCCCTTCCATTGGGGATTATCATTTGCGAGGACTTCAACATGGTGGAAGCCCATTCAAATAGATGGAACCAAAGAGGTTCGATTGTTCATTCCTTCAACTCATTTCCAGCCCACTAGTTCATCTTTGGTGAAACCATCGAGGAGAAGTTTTTGTCATATAAGTTTCATAATTTAGTCTCACTTATGTCCAGGAACATGGGCCCATTCATTCCTCCAACCCATTTCGAGCCCACTGATGCGTCATGCATTCATTGGTGAAACCATGGAGGAGAATTTTTGGTCATATAACTTTCAAAATTCAGTCTTAGGTATGTCCATGATCATGAGGCCAACAGAAAACCACTCATGATGATTCTGAAATGGATAATATATATCCTTAACTGTCTAATATCACCAGGGTTTGTATTTCTAAGTTTTATATCCTTAATTGTCTCATAAAGTGTTTGCCATTATTTTTTTTAGTTGTAGTGGTTCCAATGAGGAAAAAATTTTAGTTTCTCTTTTATGATGCACTTCCAATATTGGAAGCTTCGAGTTTCCAAAAAAAAAAAGAAAGGAAATCATTTCTGGTTAGATATAGAGAGAAAAATAATGTTTTTTTTAATTAAAGCAACTATTTTTCATCGTTTTTAATTTGATAATTTGATGGAAAGAACAACTATACAGGTGAAGGAGCATAACAACCATGGACCCCTTGTATCCCACAAATCATGAGTTAGACTATGGGACAGCAATAGGTCTCTTGCCATAGGGAGGGGTTGAACTCGCACCCTTGCCTCAAGTGCCGAAGAGCCCATCCAAATAGCCTAACATGTGCGAACACGAAATCTAATCTTCTGGTTCCTTCACTCGATTCAAGTCAACTGCATTATTTTAAATATTCCTTCAACCAAAAATCATATTAAATTCATGTAGCCCCTCAAACTCGATCTGAAAGTTTATGGCGAAAGGTGCTACCCTAAAAACCAGAGAGAGTCTAGTGGTGTCCATGAAGTTCCCCAAGATAGGTTCCTCCATCTTACGAGGTCAGGTGTGTGTCTTTCCAATTCATTATACTCACAAAAAAAAAAAAAAACGGAAAGTCGAAGATCCGAGATGCTACCCTGAAAACTCCAAAGAATAATGCGAAAACATGTCCATAAATGGGCCCATCCTTCATAAACGGATCCTGCCTTGCAATCACACAAAAAAAGACAGTTCGTTGGATTTACTTCCATAATCAACTGAAGAGTAGGATCGATACTCCGATAGGTTATATGTCATTAAAAAATATATACGTAAGAGAACTATATGAGACAATTTTAATATGTATCAATCAAGTGTTCTTTACCAAATGAAAACAATACAAGATTTGCAAAATCTAGCATCAAATCTACAACCATGAAGAGATGTGCATAGGACTCTCTCACACTGAGTTCCCTTCTCTTGTTTGTGCATGGAAAATATCCAAAATCCTTCCTAAAATCTCTAGGCTTGTGTGACAGACTTGGGAGGAGACATTCCATGAATCAAATGCTGAAGATAAGCCAAGCGTGGCTTAGACATTCAGAATTAGCATATCGTCCTTCTACTCCTACATCATATTTGCTATTTTGTGACTCATCCATTTGAGCCAACATGTTATAGATATCACGTGATATTCTAGACATTATTTTATCCTTATGTTACCTTTCTGAAGTATTTTCATCTTTTGGAACTTGCACCTTAACCTATGCATAAAAACAATGTTGTCAACAATCTTCATGCCTCCTTGTATAAAGACATGGATTCACATCAGTTTTGTTGAGTCGAAACTAAAAAGGACAGTCAATTAACATCTCATTACATGCCATCAAAGATTCCTTATGTCCATAAGGAGCTTTACTTTATCTAGATACAAATTCTATATTCTTCTCATTTTCAAAACCTATATGTTGTGCATATGCACTTATTCCTACATGTGGTGTAATTACGTTTTCTAGGCCTTCATTACTTCCAATACTTTCATTACTTTCTAGGCCTTCATTCCTTTCACCTACATACCCTCTTACCTTTGGTGTTGCTAAATTCTGATTGAGGATTTGTTCATGAGCTTTGTAGCCTTCGTTTTTATGTATAAATCCATATCGTGGATTAATTTCATTAAATAACACGCATGATATATTTTGAACACTTTACCGGGTCCAACCTAAAGGCTAGCAAAATTTGTGGGATGCTTCCCTGGTGCAAGCGTTGTTACTGGTACATTGAAGATGTTGCTCTCGTATTCTTTAATTGTCCTAACTCCAATAGACATTGGCAGACTGGTCCAACCTAAAGGCTAGCAAAATTTTTGGGGTGCCTCCCTGGTGCAAGCACTACTACTGGTCCATTGAAGATGTTGCTCACATCTTCTTTAATTGTCCTAACTCCAACGGACACTGACAGACTATCGAAAAGAAAATTAGACTTCATAAACATATCGGCTGGAAATAGGTGTTGCTGGGGGAAGCGATCAGTTGCTCGGCTGCTCTCTGGAACGCCATCAGAGGGGAGATCCTTTGGAAGATATGGCAGGAAAGATGTGCTTATAACTTTGGCGACTTCCCCAAAGAGTGGTCGATTGAGAAATCATTGTTCCTCCTTGGCAAAAGAATCGTTAACTGTAAAAAAATCCCCCCCCTTTAGGCATCATCAAGTGCTCCTTCTGATCAACAACAAGCTTAAACCCAATTGGGCCCCACATGAGGGTGATGAGAGGGTGATCAACCTTCTTTGTAATGCCATCTAAACTCTGAAAAATCTAACCCTGCTTTGTGAGATTTGGGGGAGTCCCGTGGGCACTAGTCCCCTCTACTTGTACTTTTATTTTCCTTCAATTAATGCAAGTCCGGGAAAGTAGGCTAAGGTGGAACTTCCTTTATATTAAAGAAAACTCTTTAGCTATTGGCTTATAACATTTATACGCCTATTTCATAGTGTATTTCCAATGAATATACATTTCTGTACCCTTGCCTCCATCTTTGATTTTACCTCTTAAGGTAAATGAGCAAACATAGGTAGCCAATTATTTCGATATGTGAAAGATTTGGCTTCCTTTCACTCATACATGTCTAGATTTTTATTTAATAATTATTCATGTTAAACACCCAGTTATCGTATGTCCTCATCACAAATAACACAATGGCACATGCATTTTAGCAAGCATATAACTAGTTATCTTTACCAATTGCCTATTCTTCGTGAAAACCCATTTTCTTGGGGTGTATACCTACATGTAAGTTATCCCTTAGTTCAATGTTCTTGAAATAAATCATTAAACACATGGGAGAAATATTTTCAGCCTTCATTCAGCCTAGGATTTTCTTGATTTTCTACTTATTTGAGCTTGAAATCTCTTGATCATCGAAACACATGTAATTTTATATTAATGCAGTGGATCCATATCTCCCTTAAGTGTGATGATCAACCCTTGAGTGGCCATCAATGAAACAAACATAATATATTCTACCTCCCATTGAGTTCTCCGTTTTGGGTCGCCATACATTTTTGTGTGTTCGGTGAAGCACATATGAAGCCATGAACTTAACTATCCTTGAATGGTTGTGTGAATTTATCTCATTATTGAGAATACTAACATAATGAATGTAATCGATACACATCAAAATAAGGAAAGCCTTTAAGTACCACTCATCTTCTACACATGCCTTTGAGCTTTTGTGTGTTGAGCTGACCTATCACTGTATGCCAAATGTTTAGCTTTGCAATTTTTCTATCTCCATAAGTAACATAGACATCTTTGTTGATTGGTTTTCGAAGGGAAAAGTAAAGACCCTCCCTAAGTCGCATCCTCTAGCCAAAAAGTTGAGATCTTCCTCAGGGCTTTCAAAAAACTGTCCTTTGTGGTTAAATTTAACATGTTAAGGATTTTCAAATATGTGTAGATATGTGCAAAACCCATGAAAACAACTTGCATTGATACTCGAATTCAAATTAGATATCACCAACATGTTGAATGATGTTATTTGTGTTGTCTCCTATCACCACACAGCCTGTGATATGTGGTTATTGAAGATTTGAAAATAGCTCTCCTTTGGATCTACTTCTACCTCTACTCCCTCTTCCTCTTCAATCTAAGTTCTCCCTTTTATATTTATTTGCCTCCATCTTGGTTGATATGCTAATTGTGTATATATTTGCATCTACTTTCACCTTCAGGGTATCATCGTTTCCCTCTATCTGCACTGAATCATTGGAATTAGATCCGCAAAGGTTTACATCAGATCCAAACCTATTATCTCTAATATACACTGAGGTAGTAGATTATATCCACTTGTCATGTTTTGAAACCATTTAGAGTCTGCATCCCATTGAGCTTAATGAATCTTTCATTTCATTCATCTTGAGGATGTAATGAATAATGATATGATAGTCAACCAAGTAGTATATATAGTGAATAAAAAAATCTAAAAAGAGATTAATCAACATAATCATAATGCTCAAAGAAATCTCCAAACCAGAATAGACTATCAAAGAATGAGTTTCTTCGATGCTTTCACTTGGTGTCTGAATGACTTCTTTGACCCATGGAGATCGAGTGACTCTTTATCTTCCAAGAACCTTCATTGCTCCATGCCCTTGCCTCTTCATTGCTCAACGTCTCTTCATATAGACAAAAATTGATGCTCCAATAACTTTTAATGACTCGGAGGTCCCAAGTTCATAAGCTTTTTTAATATGTGTTCTTGTACATTTTTATTATGTAGAACATGTGTATCGCTCACTAAATATATGAATAGAAAAGAAGATCAAGGTTCAAGATTATCAAAACAGAAGTTTTCACCTAAGAGATTTCCTCTGAAAGTGAAGGGTGATTGATGCACTTTGTGCCAAAGGTTGTGCATGCATTCCCAATAATTTTTGGCATGGTAATAAGAATGAAATAGATGGACAATATCTTCACTACTAGAATAGATGGGACATTGAGAAGATGTATTAAGAATTTTATTGGCTCTAGATCTCACCACATTGAGTTATGGATTATAAAACACTACAAAAATGCCTCCTTTTGATCATTGCTCTAGAACAAAATCCAATACAATCTATACCTCCACTATCTATTACTCTAGTGAAACTTTAGGGCTATGTTCAACTTGAGGTAAATGTTGTGATTAGAAGGAAAGTAGGCATGTATCTTTTTGTACCAAGCACATGGTGTTTGCTTCAATCCATACTCTACCATTTTCAACATAGACTTTGTTTTCATGACCTTTCTACACAAAATGATGGGGTTGAAATATATATGCTTCTTCATGTAAATCACCATTCAAAATATGCACTTTTAATGTCCAAATCATGTACATTTCAGAATGATGAGTTGCAATTGCACGAATTCTATGAATGGTGGTCATTTGACATGTGGGAGCAAAAGTCTCATCAACATCAGTACTTTCTCTTGAACATAACCTTTGCAACAAGCCCGACCTTATACCTATGAACTATTTCATCAAGATTATGTTTCATCTTTTATACCCATTTAGTGACAATGGCCTTTTTGTCTGTAGGAAAATCACATAAAGAACAAGTACCAATCTTCATAATAGCCTCATTTTTGGATTGCATAAAAACCATCCATTTTCTTTATTTTGGTGTCCATCAAAAGAAACAGGCTCATTCTCATCCTAAAGGCTAGAGACTACCATTGCATAGCAATATGATGCAAAGGAAGTGCTATGGGATCTTGAACAAGTAGGATATGGAAAAGGTGCATCTAACCTGCTATCTCGCAAATTCTATAGTAGCCATTTAGGCATAGTTTTTGCATCTTTTTTGTCATCTCTCTCATCAATAAGTGCATTGTGTAAATCTGCATCAGAAATGAAATGACCTCCATTATCATTTGGAATCTGTAAAGTTTGAGAAATTGGCTCCTTTGGACCAACATTGGACTGGAAACTTGTAAAAAGAGGCAACAAAGTGTCAACACATCTTTTGAGGTAACCGATATCTCATTCGTACATGAAAGTAAGGCTGAATTACATAATCCTCAAAAGTAACATCACACCTAACCAAAACCCATTTAGTATTTGAATGATACAAATGATAGCCTTCGCTTTCAAAAATATACCACCAAAAATACATTGTACTGCTTTATCATTCAATTTTCTCTTTTTTTGTTCAAGGACTAATGCATATGCGAGACAACAAAGAACAAGCAGATGAGCAATAGATGGCTTGCGATTATGCCAAGCCTCTACGCATAGAAAACTAGATATGCTTGTAGAATTTTTGACTTTTTATTCACTTGGATTTTTTCAAAAATCTTTGATACAAATATACTAGAAAGCAAAAGATTTAAAATGAGCTATAGAACACTCAAAATTGATAAATGTACTAGGAGATATGAACTCTAAAATATTCAAGTTTAATGGAGACCTTGAACTAAAGATAAACTTGAGAACACACACTACTTGCATGGAGCATTGCTCTCAGCACACAACTTGAATGAGTATGAAAAGTTATAGAATGCTAGTAGAGATAATACGCTTTCCAATTGACCATAAAAAACTTGATTTTGGTATGTAATGAAGGGATATAAGCTCTATGAGCTATATCTATAAAAATGCAACGACATGGAGGTGGACATATGACTCTCTTGGACTCATAATAAGATCACGAGTTATCCTCTCTTATTAATGCATGAAAAACTATCTAAAAACTTTTTAATACAACTAAGCTTGTAGTAGACACATTGATGGAGATATTCCATAACTCAAGTGCTAAATAAGAAGAACATGAATGGATTTTGAGAAGTATCCACATCAAACTTCCAGTAGTACATCAGAACAATTGTCTTGTGACTCATCCATTTGAGCCATCATGTTCTAGATGTCTTGTGCTTCTCTAGCCATCATTTAGCATTTATTTGAGCCTTGTTAGAGCATTTGAAGACCTCTCAAAGGTATTTCCATCTTGTGGAACTTGTGCCTCTCTATATCAACCACATACCTTCATCTCCATACACAATCTGAATCCCACCAACGTGTCTAAAAAAACCAACATCCAAAATTTGAAATTCCTTTCCCAAATTGTCTTTGATCTCTTGGATTTATTTTGCATAATTCCATGTAATCATCAAGTCATCCACATAAATGCATACATATACACACATCACATCTACATGTTTTACATAAACGGAAGGGTCAACATAGTGATGTATATCCTTGGAGCATAAGGTATTATGGAGCTCTAGCTATGGGGAAAAAATACTTGCTAGATCTTCCCAAGCTGAGCTTGCAGCTAAGGTTGTTCGTAGCAATAGCGAATAGAAGTCAAGCCAAGGGGAAAACTTATTTGATTGAATTTTTTAATTTGATAACATGCAAGAGTTGGCCATTTATGGTAATTGTTGGGGGATTCTTCGACAAGAAGGGATTTGGGTGTTTGTAGGAGAAAAGAGAAAGACAAGAAGAAAGATACACACTGGAAGCCTCTGTCGATTGATTATAAGAAGACAAATACAATGGTGATTTACAATACAATCCAATGGTTCTATGCAAAATCCCATAGAGTGCTCAATCATAAAATACCAAATACCCAAGGGTCTTGTTGCTGCTGGCCTTCTCTGCACCAGAGCGCCACCTTCTCCAAGCCTGCACTTGTGCACACCTTGCACCAAGCTTCCAATAAGGGGGAGGGTTGGACACCTTCTGTCGGCATGCGTACAGCTTCAATGGGACCTTGGGATCCTTGGGGTGACTAGCTTAGCCCTTCTCTGCACACTTCCTTAGTCAGTCTTCATGCACACCTTGCACTTCACTTCTCTACGTTGCACACTGTGTGTCTCTTGCACTTCTCTCTCTTGCCTAGCTTAGACTATGCTCACCTTGCTTAGTCCTCCAAGAATAGTTCTTGCCTTGGTTTGAGTGTCGATTCACGTACGCTCCTAACTCCAAGAGTATCTTGGTGCTCACTTTGATGTCCCAAGATTGTCTCCAAAAGTGGACAGCCAACGAATCCCTGTTTTGTCTTGTAGTGACTTTAGACTAAAACAAAAATTTTAAGTGGGGGGCCATACTTTCATTTCTACATACGTTGCCGCTTCACATACCTTCACATTTTTGCCTTTTAATTCTTCACTTGTGCACCTAAGAGAGGGTTCACATGAACCTTCCAAAATACTTTAAAAGCACTTTGAACCTTAGAGAAATTACAGAAATACCTCTGCAACTTGCAACCAACTTTCTGCAATTTTACCCTTTGTGAACCAATGAATTGTGCACTACATGTGCACTTTGACACCTGAACTTTGAACACTTTGACTTTGCCCATGTTGACTTTGACCTTGACCTTGTTGACTTTGACTACTTTGACTGGCCCTTTTGACTTTGACTATGGTTGAATTTGACTGTGGTTGACTTTGACCAATATGACTTTTATGGGCTCAATAGTTGCCCACCACCTAATGTGCTCTCAGTCCCGGAGATCGATAGCCAAAACTTAGAGCAGATATGACACCATGATTGTAGTGCTGCAAATCTTCAAAAGGACACTTGAGCAGCAACTAAGTCCACCAGAAGCAGGAGAGAACAAACACCAGAGAGAACCCAAAAGTGGAATTTTTCTACACGAAAAAGGAAAGGAGGGACATGGGAGGGTAGAAAGGAGGGGGAAGGGAGGGCTGAGGGGGCTGAGATGGATAGGGCAGGGAGGGGTAAGGATGGGGCTGGGCAAAAGGGTAAAGGGAGGGTGAGGGGGTAGGATTATGGGGTCTAGGGAGGGCTGAAATGATAAAACAGTAGAGCTACAGAGGGTCCATATGGGAAATTGTGAAACATAAGGTAAAGCAAAGAGAGAATAGACCATGTGGTTAAATAAAAACATGTAATAAATGTGCTCAAAACATGTGGGTTTTGACCAAAAGTCATAGAAAAGGTGGGATTTTGGAAAATTAAAGGAAAAAAATGAGTCTATAGGTGTCAAAATACATGAAAATGACCCTAAGTTTGAAAAAATTGCCATCCGAGGCACAATCTAGAGCCAAAAGCTTTGGGGGGAGGGGCGAGGGGGGGAGGGGGGAGGGGGGGGGAGGTGGGTGAGAGAGATAGAGAGAGAGAGAAGGGGGGGCCGGGGGTGGGGGGAGAGACAGATAGAGAGAGAGAGAGAGAAAGAGAGAGAGAGGGGGCGGGGGGGGGGGGGGGGCGAGAGAGAAAGAAAAAGATAGAATTTTTTTGGTTCGAAATTTTCCTTCCTCCCTTTTATTTTTTTGTTTTTTCGGAAAAAATAAAATCTATGGGGGGCCTTTTTTTTTTAATATCCAAAAAGTTGAAGAAAAATATAGAAAAAATCCAAAAAAATTGCAAAAAATATCCCTACAAGTCTAGGCCAATTTCCTCATTCAAAACCACAGAGAGCTTCCTTTATTCCTCCAATTTGGCAAGAAAATGACATTTGAAAAGGATGAAAAATGCTAGAAAAATTCTAAAAAATGCTTGAAAAATTCCCAAAAATTTCCAAAAATTGTACTTATGCCAAGGACTATGAAAGGGTTGCTAAATTTGCTAAAAACGCAAAGAACAAGCATGAAAAAAGGATAAAATCTACTAAGACTTAAGCAAAAATGACATGAGAAGGCTATGTACAACCTGGACAAATTTTGCAAGTTCCAGGTGATCCATAAATCATCAGTTGGCTTGATGATAGGCCTTGAGCCTTGATCTTGATATGTTGACTTAGGGAAACTCCTCCATAATCTCCAATTGTATTGCACTTCATTTGGTTTGTCTTTATTTTGGGTGTACTGACGATTTGATAGGGCCATCCTAAATCCTTCAGTAAAATATTATCTCCTCCATACTGCATCTCTTGTATGTGTGTTGCAGCAACTTTATAACTTAATCTACAAAAATTCAATTTTACTATTCCAACTTCTTCATCCAATGGAACCCTCTGTTTCCAAAGACTTGCAGGTACTCCTTCCGCATCCTTGTGAAGCCCTGCACTCACTATCATAAAAATTGACATAACGGATAATATCCATACCATTATCCATAACAAACTAGCCCTTGATATAGGATTTGAAGTAGCTTCATCACTGCTACACTTAAGGGCTTTTCTTTTCTTCTCTCTTCTATGGCCTTTGACCGAGACTGTCTTGATGGAGAGTGTTAATCTCCAAAAGAACAAGTTACTCTTGTATTTAGAACACCTCTATAACAAGAATAACTCAGATCTTCACCAATTTTAGAAGATCAATACTCAATTGTCAAATTTTCTAAACAAACTGTGAAGAAGGTGATTACATAGAAAGTCTGCTGCACATAATTCACTCATTGCCTTATCAAATGTGTAAAGTTTTTTATAAAACTTTGTATGAAGTTTTGCCTATAGATTGCGCACCTTCTCCAAGTTGAATCACTCCAAAAGATTCAGTAGATCTTCATAAATGATCTCAACAAGTCACCTACGTCTAAAACTGTTCTTCTGAGAAGTCGATTTAGACACCTATGACTTTAGAAATTTGGCTCTCTCAATCTAGAACCCATTTCTGCAAATGCCTTTAGCCACAAATAGCTTACCTTCCAACTTAAAGATTGAGTGCTTGCTTGCTCAAAACTTTAAACTGTGGAAGGAGAATTGATCAAAACATTCGTATCGAATTTTGCGCCTCCTACAACTTCACTTCTTCTCATTTACATATGCAAATGTTCCTATACTCAAGTCTCTCAGCCTGATCACAATTGGAAGCTGAAAATTTGTACAAAGGTCAATCACCTATAGACTTAGACTTGTACAAAAGCATTTCACAGAAGATCTAACATAGGAGAAAACTCAGAAATATCGGGCGCGACATTTTCTTCATTTCTGAGAAATTTACAACTAAGTGATGAGAGAGTCTTAACTCACTTCTAAGATGTCTAATGACTCTTACAACTCCTGATTACTCTATTCTCATGCTCTCTCATACTTTCCCCGACATTTTTCCATAGTATATATAGGCAAAATATTTACAAGCTTATGCCTACTCAAAGATATAAGTGAACTATCTCTGAAATAATGTACATATGTGTACACATCTTTCAACTTCTGAATATGTCCTTCCTTCATGCTTCACAACTTGTTCTCTTCTCAAATCCTTGACTTCATTTCCATATCAAAACATCAATTGTTGATTGTCCTGCACCAACAGCTCCCCCTCAATCATCAATTGAGGTTTTCTCTATCTTCTTTATGCCTGCCATGTCCTTGAATTTCTGTAGCTTTGGTCCATCCAAGCTTTTTGTTAGCATATCAGCTATCTGATCTTTTGCTGAAGTATGTATGACTTCAATCTCTTTATCCATCACCTTCTCTCTTAGAAAGTGATACTGAATCTAAATGTGTTTAGTCCTCACATGAAAAACAGGATTAGCAGCTAAATACAATGAACTCATGTTATCTCCATGAATGATAGGTGTACTCTGTATGGTGTCAAAACTCTTCATGAGAGTCTTAAGCCATATCACTTCCTTTGCAGCTTCAACCATACCTTTGTACTCTGCTTCTGTAGATGAAAAAGCAACTGTATGTTGCTTCTTTGAACACCAAGAGATTAACTTATCTCCCACATAACACAAGTATCCATATGTTGATCTTCTATCATCAGGATTACCTGCCCAATCTGCATCACTATATATCTTGATGTTTATATCTGATGTAAAACCATAATACAAACCCTCTTTGAGTGTACCCTAAATGTACCTCAACACTCTTTGTCCTGCAATCCAATGTTCTTTTCTAGGACAATGCATAAATTGAGACAAATCTCCAACTGCATATGATAAGTCAAGCCTAGATAATGTAGCATAGATAAGACTACCAACCAAACTCTGATATAACTTCATATCCTTGAATTCTTCTCCACCATATCTGCTCAATTTGTGATTCACTTCCATTGGAGTAGGTGCTACCCTGCAATCATTCATTTTAAACTTGATTAACAAGTTTCTCAAATACCTTCCTTGAGTCACATACACTCCATGTTGAGTGTATGAAATCTCCATGCCCAAGAAATATGACAAGTCTCTCAAGTCATCGATTTTGAACTCTTTCTCCATTTGCTTCTTTAGGCTTTGAATGCCTTTCTCATCTGTACTTGTAAGAATTATATCATCAACATATATGCACATGTAAATGAACCCATCATCACTTGCTTTAACAAGCAAGCTACTATCTGCCTTAGATACTTGAAATCCAAGTTCTTTCAAGAACTTCACAAGTATATAATTCCATGCCCTTGGGGCTTGCTTCAAACCATACAAAGCTCTCTTGAGCTTACATACATGATCTGGGTACCTTCCATATTTGAATCCTTGAGGTTGCTCCATGAAAACATCATCTGAAATATAACTATTTAAAAAAGCATTCTTCGCATCTAATTGACATAATTTCCAACCTTTACATGCACCAATAGCTATGAGTGTCTTGATAGTTGTCATCTTTTCCAGAGGACTATAGGTCTCATCATAATCAATACCATATGTTTGAGCAAACCCTTTCACAACAAGTCTAGCTTTATACCTAGACACACTTCCATCTGCAAACCTCTTTGTCTTGTAGACCCATTTGCATCCAATGATCTTCTGGCTATTTGGTTTAGGAACCAACTCCCATGTCTGATTCTCCATCAATGCATCATACTCTTCCTTCATAGCTTTCTCCCAATTTTCCTTGTCTTTTGCCTCTTCATATGTAGAAGGGTCTTCATCTGCCTTTATCATGTAAGCATAATCTTTGGTAGCTAAAAAAGAAGTGTCATAGCTATACCTTGTAGGTTGCCACTTGTGTCTTGATGACCTTCTGAGTTCTCCACTCCTTGAGGTTTTTGGTTCATCACACTCAGGATCGAATCTTAGCATTTCTTCAACTTCAACCTACACTTCATTATTCTCCTCTTCACCAAATATCTGAACCTTTGATTTACCTTTCTTTTGACTCACAACTTCTTCATCACCTGTATTAATATTGATTGTACCTGCATACCAAGTACTTTGCTCATCAAATGTAACATCCTTTGATACAAGGAATTGTTTTGTGGATGCACTCCACAACCTATATCCCATCTGCTTATCATCATAACCAATGAAAATATACTTTTCAGCTTTAGGTTCTAACTTGTGTCTTAATTGTGATGGCACATATGCATATGTCAAACATCCAAATACTTTGCAATGATCCAAGGTAGGTCTCTTACCCCACCATGCCTCATATGGTGTCATACCCTGCAAAGCTTTACATGATAGCCTATTGACCGAATAAGTAGCTGTATTTACAGCCTCAGCCCACAAGTAATTTGGGCAATTTTTCTCCTTCATCATGGACCTTGCAAACTCAACAAGAGTTCTATTCCTCCTTTCTGCTACACCATTTTGTTGAGGAGAGTACCTGCAAGTAATTTCCCTTTTTATACCTGCATTCCACAAGTAATCACTGAACTCATCAGAGAAATACTCTCCCCATCCATATGACCTTAGTCTCTTCAACTTATGACTTGTAATTCTCTCTGCATACACATGATAATGTTTGAATGTATTGAATACTTCTTACTTATCTTTGATCACATAGATAGTGATCCATCTAGTGGCATCATCAACATAAATCACATAGTACCTTGAACCATTGATACTGAAATCCTTTGATGGTCCCCACACATCTGTGTGTACCAACTCAAGCTTCTCTGAATACATAAAACCATGATTGGATTAAGATTGCTTATGAGCCTTACCTAATTGACATGCCTCACATCTGTATGTCATATGTTGACATGCAACATTAGGCAATCCAAGCACTGAACCATTGTTAATCATATCTTTGATACCTCTTTCATTGAAGTGTCCAAGCCTCTTGTGCCAAAGATCTAACTCAGAGATCTTATGTCCTCCATAAGTGAACAAGGCATGACCAACATTACCTTGAATATTCAATGTGAACAATCTTCCCTCTTTCTTCCCTGAAATAATCTGTTTATACCCATTGCTAGGGTCTTCCACAAACACTCCTTCATTAGTTAATCTAACTTCATAACCTTTTTCAACAATTTGTCCTACACTTATCAGATTCTTAGGAATTGTAGGAACATACAAGACCTTACTCAAGAGAGTACTTCCATCCTTGGTCTTCACTGATCCAATTGACTCCACATTGTGCTTTGTATTGTCACTTGTTTGAACAACATGATTAGATACCTTATTCTCCAAATCAGTCATCAATGCTATGTTGCCACTTAGGTGATTGCTACACCGTGAATCAATGTAGAAGACTCTTTGGTCTTCACTTTGCCTTTCACAAGTTGCATTCATTATCAATGTTGAATCCTCCTTTTGATCTAAAGAATAATTGTAGTAGGTATTATTGTATTGTTGACTTTGGTATCCTCTACCTGCATTTCTTCCAAAGTAACCCCTACTACCTCTTCCTCTGAAGTTACCTCTTTGATTTCTGCCACCTTTTCCTCTTGAATTAAAATTCCAATTATATCCACCATTACTCTGATTATTATGCCAACAATCATTAGCTAAGTGATTTGTCTTACCACAAATCCAGCAAGCTTTGACTCCATCTTTACTATTCCTGCCTCTTCCTCTACCTTTGCCACCTCCTCTTCCTCTTAGGAAGTTGGATTGACTAGTTGTGCCTTCATCTTCATTTGATTGTTGCTTCCCTTTGCTATTTTTCTTCTTATCCTTTGAGTAAATGGCATGAGCTATACTCTTGTCACCTTCACCTTTGACATCGTGCTCAAAGGTTAACATATGTCCTAGCAACTGATTTAAATCAGGAGTAAAATGATCAAGTGATAATTCAGTAGAAAAAATGAATGGCTTCCACTTGTCATCACCTCTCAAACCTGTGAGGATTTGCCTTACCAATTTATCCTCCTCAATGTCTTCATCAACAGCTCCTAATGCATATGCAATGTCTTTCATCCTTGTTACATAATCTGAGATGGATTGAGAGGCCTTCTTCTTGAATGTGGTAAATTCTGCCCACAAGGATGCCTTCCTTGACTTTGTGGTGTTTTGGAAATGCTCCTCCAAAGCATTCCATAAATCACTTGCACTTTCAAGACCTCTAATATGAGGTAGCAAGTAGTCATTAACTGCCATGTAGATAATGCTCCTATCTTGAGCATCTCTCTTCATCCAATTCTTCAAATCTGATAATTCTTCCCTAGTTGGAACACTAGGATCTCTGAATTGAGGCTTTTCTTCTTCACCTGTAATGTAAGCTATCAAGTCTTTGCTCATAAGATGAGCTTCCATCCTCATTGACCATGCTGGATAGTTTTCTCTATCTGAAGAGAATCTCCCATCCTTTCTTCACCTGTGTATTGAATTCTTCAATCTTTATGAGTAACAGATGCACCTTTACTTCGAATGATACTCCTTTTGTCTTCCTTGATGTCGTATGACCTCCTTCTCAAGCTTTGTCCTCAAGTTTTCACCTCTTGAACCTTCAGATGTTGAATTCTTTGCAGCTGCAGCAGTCCGGATCCTCCTTTCTTCAATTCCGATGCTTCCTACTCTAATTTCTCTATCTGAAGAGAATCTCCCATCCTTTCTTCACCTGTGTATTGAATTCTTCAATCTTTATGAGTAACAGATGCAGCTTTACTTCGAATGATACTCTTTTTGTCTTCCTTGATGTCGTATGACCTCCTTCTCAAGCTTTGTCCTCAAGTTTTCACCTCTTGAACCTTCAGATGTTGAATTCTTTGCAGCTGCAGCAGTCCGGATCCTCCTTTCTTCAATTCTGATGCTTCCTACTCTAATACCACTCATGGAGAGTGTTAATCTCCAAAAGAACAATTTACTCTTGTATTTAGAACACCTCTATAACAAGAATAACTCAGATCTTCACCAATTTTAGAAGATCAATACTCAATTGTCAAATTTTCTGAACAAACTGTGAAGAAGGTGATTACACAGAAAGTTTGTTGCACATAATTCACTCATTGCCTTATCAAATGTGTAAAGTTTTTTATAAAACTTTGTATGAAGTTTTGCCTATAGATTGCGCACCCTCTCCAAGCTGAATCACTCCAAAAGATTCAGTAGACCTTGAGAAATGATCTCAACAAGTCACCTATGTCTAAAATTGTTCTTCTGAGAAGTCGATTTAGACACCTATGACTTTAAACCTTTGGTTCTCTAAATCTAGAACTCGTTTTTGCAAATGCCTTTAGCCACAAATAGCTTACCTTCCAACTTAAAGATTGAGTGCCTGCTTGCTCAAAACTTTAAACTGTGGAAGGAGAATTGATCAAAACATTCATATCGAATTTTGCGCCTCCTGCAACTTCACTTCTTCTCATTTACATATGCAAATGTTCCTATACTCAATTCTCTCAGCCTTATCACAATTGGAAGCTGAAAATTTGTACAAAGGTCAATCACCTATAGAATTCGACTTGTACAAAAGCATTTCACAAAAGATCTAACACAGAAGGAGAAAACTCAGAAATATCGGGCGCAACATTTTCTTTATTTCTGAGAAATTTACAAATGAGTGATAAGAGAGTCTTAACTCACTTCTAAGATGTCTAATGACTCTTACAACTCCTGATTACTCTATTCTCATGCTTTCTCATACTTTGCCCGACATTTTTCCATAGTATATATAGGCAAAATGTTTACAAGTTTATGACTACTCAAAGATATAAGTGAACTATCTCTGAAATAATGTACATATGTGTACACATCTTTCAACTTCTGAATATCTCCTTCCTTCATGCTTCACAACTTGTTCTCTTCTCAAATTCTTGACTTCATTTCCATATCAAAACATCAATTGTTGATTGTCCTGCACCAACAGCTCCCCCTCAATCATCAATTGAGGTTTTCTCTATCTTCTTTATGCCTGCCATGTCCTTGAATTTCTGTAGCTTTGGTCCATCCAAGCTTTTTGTTAGCATATCAGCTATCTGATCTTTTGTTGAAGTATGTATGACTTCAATATCTTTATCCATCACCTTCTCTCTTAGAAAGTGATACTGAATCTCAATGTGGTTAGTCCTCGTATGAAAAACAGCATTAGCAACTAAATACAATGAACTCATGTTATCTCCATGAATGATAGGTGTACTCTGTATGGTGTCAAAACTCTTCATGAGAGTCTTAAGCCATATCACTTCCTTTGCAGCTTCAACCATACCTTTGTACTCTCCTTCTGTAGATGACAAAGCAACTCTATGTTGCTTCTTTGAACACCAAGAGATTAACTTATCTCCCACATAACACAAGTATCCATATGTTGATCTCCTATCATCCGGATTACCTGCCCAATCTGCATCACTATATGTCTTGATGTTTGTATCTGATGTAAAACCATAATACAAGCCCTCTTTGAGTGTACCCTTAATGTACCTCAACACTCTTTGTCTTGCAATCCAATGTTCTTTTCTAGGACAATGCATAAATTGAGACAAAACTCCAACTGCATATGATAAGCCAGGCCTAGTTAATGTAGCATAGATAAGACTACCAACCAAACTCTGATATAACTTCATATCCTTGAATTCTTCTCCACCATATCTGCTCAATTTGTGATTCACCTCCATTGGAGTAGGTGCTACCCTGGAATCATTCATTTTAAACTTGATTAACAAGTTTCTCAAATACCTTTCTTGAGTCACATACACTCCATGTTGAGTGTATGAAATCTCCATGCCCAAGAAATATGACAAGTCTCCCAAGTCACTGATTTTGAACTCTTTCTCCATTTGCTTCTTTAGGCTTTGAATGCCTTTCTCATCTGTACCTGTAAGAATTACATCATCAACATATATGCACATGTAAATGAACCCATCATCACTTGATTTAACAAGCAAGCTACTATCTGCCTTAGATACTTGAAATCCAAGTTCTTTCAAGAACTTCACAAGTCTATAATTCCATGCCCTTGGGGCCTGCTTCAAACCATACAAAGCTCTCTTGAGCTTACATACATGATCTGGATACCTTCCATCTCTGAATCCTTGAGGTTGCTCCATGAAAACATCATCTGAAATATAACTATTTAGAAAAGCCTTCTTCACATCTAATTGACATAATTTCCAACCTTTCCTGCAGCAATAGCTATGAGTGTCCTGATAGTTGTCATCTTTGCCACAGGACTATAGGTCTCATGATAATCAATACCATATGTTTCAGCAAACCCTTTCACAACAAGTCTAGCTTTATACCTAGACACACTTCCATCTGCAAACCTCTTTGTCTTGTAGACCCATTTGCATCCAATGATCTTCTGGCTATTTGGTTTAGGAACCAACTCCCATGTCTAATTCTCCATCAATGCATCATACTCTTCCTTCATAGCTTTCTCCCAATTTTCCTTGCCTTTTGCCTCTTCATATGTACAAGGGTCTTCATCTGCCATTATCATGTAAGCATAATCTTTGGTAACTAAAAAAGAAGTGTCATAGCTATACCTTGTAGGTTGCCACTTTTGTCTTGATGACCTTCTGAGTTCTCCACTCCTTGAGGTTTCTAGTTCATCATACTCAAGATCAAATCTTGGCATTTCTTCAACTTCAACCTACACTTCATTATTCTCCTCTTCACCAAATATCTGAACCTTTGATTTACCTTTCTTTTGACTCACAACTTCTTCATCACCTGTATTAACATTGATTGTACCTGCATACCAAGTACTTTGCTCATCAAATGTAACATCCTTTGATACAAGGAATTGTTTTGTGGATGGACTCCACAACCTATATCCCATCTACTTATACTTTTCAGCTTTAGGTTCTAACTTGTGTCTTAATTGTGATGGCACATATGCATATGCCAAACATCCAAATAATTTGCAATGATCCAAGATAGGTCTCTTACCCCACCATGCCTCATATGGTGTCATACCCTGCAAAGCTTTACATGGTAGCCTATTGACCGAATAAGTAGCTGTATTTACAACCTCAGCCCACAAGTAATTTGGGCAATTTTTCTCCTTCATCATGGACCTTGCAAACTCAACAAGAGTTCTATTCCTCCTTTCTGCTACACCATTTTGTTGAGGAGAGTACCTGCAAGTAATTTCCCTTTTTATACCTTCATTCCACAAGTAATCACTGAACTCATTAGAGAAATACTCTCCCCCTCCATCTGACCTTAGTCTCTTCAACTTATGACCTGTAATTCTCTCTGCATACACATGATAATGTTTGAATGTATTGAATACTTCTTACTTATCTTTGATCACATAGATAGTGATCCATCTAGTAGCATCATCAACATAAATCACATAGTACCTTGAACCATTGATACTGAAATCCTTTGATGGTCCCCACACATCTGTGTGTACCAACTCAAGCTTCTCTGAATACATAAAACCATGCTTGGAGTAAGATTGCTTATGAGCCTTACCTAATTGACATGCCTCACATCTGTATGTCATATGTTGACATGCAACATTAGGCAATCCAAGCACTGAACCATTGTTAATCATATCTTTGATACCTCTTTCATTGAAGTGTCCAAGCCTCTTGTGCCAAAGATCTAACTCAGAGATCTTATGTCCTTCATAAGTGAACAAGGCATGACCAACATTACCTTGAATATTCAATGTGAACAATCTTCCTTCTTTCTTCCATGAAACAATCTGTTTATACCCATTGCTAGGGTCTTCCACAAACACTCCTTCATTAGTGAATCTAACTTCATAACCTTTTTCAACAATTTGTCCTACACTTATCAGATTCTTAGGAGATGTAGGAACATACAAGACCTTACTCAAGAGAGTACTTCCATCCTTGGCCTTCACTGATCCAATTGACTTCACATTGTGCTTTGTATTGTCACTTGTTTGAACAACATGATTAGATACCTTATTCTCCAAATCAGTCATCAATGCTATGTTGCCACTTAGGTGATTCCTACACCCTAAGTGAATGTAGAAGACTCTTTGGTCTTCACTTTGCCTTTCACAAGTTGCATTCATTATCAATGTTGAATCCTCCTTCTGATCTAAAGCATAATTGTAGTAGGTATGATTGTATTGTTGACTTTGGAATCCTCTACCTGCATTTCTTCCAAAGTAACCCCTACTACCTCTTCCTCTCAAGTTACCTCTTTGATTTCTGCCACCTCTTCCTCTTGAATTAAAATTCTGATTATATCCACCATTACTCGGATTATTATGCCAACAATCATTAGCTAAGTGATTTTTCTTACCACAAATCCAGCAAGCTTTGACTCCATCTTCATTATTCTTGCCTCTTCCTCTACCTTTGCCACCTCCTCTTCCTCTTAGGAAGTTGGATTGACTAGCTGTGCCTTCATCTTCATTTGCTAGTTGCTTCCCTATGCTATTTTTCTTCTTATCCTTTGAGTACATTGCATGACCTGTACTCTTGTCACCTTCACCTTTGACATCCTGCTCAAAGGTTAACATATGTCCTAGCAACTGATTTAAGTCAGGAGTAAAATGATCAAGTGATAATTCAGTAGACAAAATGAATGGCTTCCATTTGTCATCACCTCTCAAACCTGTGACAATTTGCCTTACCAATTTATCCTCCTCAATGTCTTCATCAACAGCTCCTAATGCATCTGCAATGTCTTTCATCCTTGTTACATAATCTGAGATGGATTGAGAGGCCTTCTTCTTGAATGTGGTAAATTCTGCCCACAAGGATGCCTTCCTTGACTTTGTGGTGTTTTGGAAATGCTCCTCCAAAGCATTCCATAAATCACTTGCACTTTCAAGACCTCTAATATGAGGTAGCAAGTAGTCATTAACTGCCATGTAGATCATGCTCCTAGCTTGAGCATCTCTCTTCATCCAATTCTTCAAATCTGATAATTCTTCCCTAGTTGGAACAGTAGGATCTCTGAATTGAGGCTTTTCTTCTTCACCTGTAATGTAAGCTATCAAGTCTTTGCTCATAAGATGAGCTTCCATCCTCATTGACCATGCTGGATAGTTTTCTCTATCCAATTTCTCTATCTCAAGAGAATCTCCCATCCTTTCTTCACCTTTGTATTGAATTCTTCAACCTTTATGAGTAACAGATGTACCTCTACTTTGAATGATACTCCTTTTGTCTTCCTTGATGTCGTATGACCTCCTTCTCAAGCTTTGTCCTCAAGTTTTCACCTTTTGAACCTTCAGATGTTGAATTCTTTGCAGCTGCAACAGTCAGGATCCTCCTTTCTTCAATTCTGATGCTTCCTGCTCTGATATCACTGATGGAGAGTGTTAATCTCCAAAAGGACAAGTTACTCTTGTATTTAGAATACCTCTATAACAAGAATAACTCATATCTTCACCAATTTTAGAAGATCAATACTCAATTGTCAAATTTTCTAAACAAACTGTGAAGAAGGTGATTACACAGAAAGTCTGTTGCACATAATTCACTCATTGCCTTATCAAATGTGTAAAGTCTTTTATAAAACTTTGTATGAAGTTTTGCTTATAGATTGCGCACCTTCTCCAAGTTGAGTCACTCCAAAAGATTCAGTAGATCTTGAGAAATGATCTCAACAAGTCACCTATGTCTAAAACTATTCTTCTGAGAAGTCCATTTAGACACCTATGACTTTAAACCTTTGGTTCTCTCAATCTAGAACCGTTTTTGCAAATGCCTTTAGCCACAAATAGCTTACCTTTCAACTTAAAGATTGAGTGCTTGCTTGCTCAAAACTTTAAACTGTGGAAGGAGAATTGATCAAAACATTCGTATCGCATTTTGGGCCTCCTGCAACTTCACTTCTTCTCATTTACATATGCAAATGTTCCTATACTCAAGTCTCTCTTCGCATGATCCCAATTGGAAGCTGAAAATTTGTACAGAGATCAATCACCTATAGACTTAGACTTGTACAGAATCATTTCACAAAAGATCTAACACAGAAGGAGAAAACTCAGAAATATCGGGCGCAACATTTTCTTCATTTCTGAGAAATTTACAACTAAGTGATGAGAGAGTCTTAACTCACTTCTAAGATGTCTAATGACTCTTACAACTCCTGATTACTCTATTCTCATGCTCTCTCATACTTTCCCCGACATTTTTCCATAGTATATATAGGCAAAATATTTACAAGCTTATGCCTACTCAAAGATATAAGTGAACTATCTCTGAAATAATGTACATATGTGTACACATCTTTCAACTTCTGAATATGTCCTTCCTTCATGCTTCACAACTTGTTCTCTTCTCAAATCCTTGACTTCATTTCCATATCAAAACATCAATTGTTGATTGTCCTGCACCAACATGTCTCACTCGAGTCAGTAACCTGAATGATGCCCTCTTTTTCTTCATATGCTTCCTCTCTACTTGAGTTTGGAAAAATTCCATAGCAAGAGGATGGGTCTTCTGCATGGATCTAAGCTAACATGTTTTCATCTTCATATAAATTTGCTCCTTCAAATAGATCTGCTTCTGGGTTCTCCAACAATTCTTCTTCCATACAAATACCAATTGTCTGCATCATGCTGGTATGTCTTTGGTTGTCTGTCTTATAAAAATATCTATTGTAACTCTTTTCCCTCTTCCTTTACCCACATTGTGTCCTTACCCCAGTCATGCAGCACATTGTCATGCCTTAACCAAGGTCTCCCAATTAACAGGGGGAAACTTCCTTCCACCTCTGGCAGCCTTAAAGCAACAAAATCCAAGTTAAAGATGGTACCTTCTATCTTGACTAGGACTCTAGGGACCACTCCCATAGGCTTTACTATACTTTGGTCTGCCAGTGTTACAGTGAAGTTTGCAGGTTGTGAAGGGGGTAGTCCAATCTTTTTCATGGTATATTCAAGCATCAAGTTAATGCTAGAACCACCATCCACAATAACTCCTTGAAACTCATGACCTTGGTAAAGACTGTTAGCCGAGGGCTCTTATAATCTGTACTAAACTTGTTGTGGACATTTCATCAATTATCTGCAAGAGTTCTAACCTGAACTTCCCATCCATCTTTATTAAATCAAAAATACTGACCTCCTTTTTCATGGACTTGAGTAGTCTGGAAGCTTCTAATTCCTTAAGAGCATGGGCTCCAATTGACTTATCAAACTCCTCATGAGCCGTGTTGAATGCATGTCCAATGGCATCACTGGTACCTATGAAATTTTCTTTTGGCCTTGTATCTGCACATGTGGTGGCTTTGTCTTCAAATGCAACCTTGTCTTTGTTCAATCCATTAATCATTGATTCTTGACCTATTTCCACTTGAGCCTTCCCCTTGCTTCTTGTCTGCACTGTAAAAGATTCAATTTCTTCTAGTTGCACCACCCTGGTAGAGGGTGATGGCACCCTGGCTTGATCTACCATTTCTTCTTTGCACACAGAAATCATTTGACATTCACTTACTATATGACCTTGCTTGCTACACATGGTACACCATAGCCCACTTTTGATGCCACCCCCTTTGAGTTCCTACAACTCCTGTCGAAGCTGAGCCAGTTCCTCTGCTTGGGCTTCCTCTTCTGTTTGTAGCTTCAATGCCTCTATCTCCCTCCTCAACTAAGTAACAGCATTCTCCTCCTCTTTATGGGGCTTATTCCTTTTTCAGCCCTCCAGCTCTTTCCTTAGCTGGATTACTGGATCCTCCATTTCTGTAAAATAGGGTAGTTGAGAAGAACTTGCACCATATTGTTGCCTTATTTGCTCCAGTCGTGTAGCTGTACTAATGAACTCCTCTATGGAGGCTGTTGGCAACACTAATTCCTTGATTTTACATTGTGTGATTACTGGAAGTGGCTTAGCTAACCATTTCTTAATAAAGAAAACATGTGGAGGATCTGGCAAGTTAACCATTAGTGCCTTGGCCCTAGTTACAAACTCTGGAAATTTTTCACCTGGACCCAGTCTCAAGTTTTCCAATTCCTGTATGATGATCTCTGTAGTATTTCCATGCTGGAATTGAGTTTTGAATGCATCTTTCATTAAGTCCCAAAAGGTGAAATGGTTCTCAGCAAACTGGCTGAACCATTTATCTGCTAACCTTTCTAATGTGGTAGGGAAGAGTATCAAAAAGGCATCCTCTCTTCCCATCAAGCCTCTTGTTTTACATAGTGCTAAAAACCTCCTAATATGCTCGTCCGGATCTTCTTGAGCTAAGCCTTTGAAAGAAGGAAATTTTATATTTAATCTTGATAGTAGGGTTTCCAAGTCTACTTGACCTACCATGCTCTTTACTGATGAGGTTGATGAAAGTGGACTGGAGGATCTTCTAACAGCCTTCCTTCTTGTAGCTTTGCAGGTGATCCTCAATGTTTGAGATCGGGTTGTGGTCATGAGCTGTTCATAATCCTCTTAGCCTAAGAGAATTAATAAGAAAATTTACCTCTTAACCCAATGAAGTAGCATTGTAGCACTGTCGACACTTGAACTCTTCTACACTTTTATATCTTCTCCTATGCTCAAATCTCCTTGGAGTCCCACTGGGCGTGCCAAATTTTGTTGGGGGATTCTTGGACAAGAAGGGATTTGAGTGTTTGTAGGAGAAAAGAGAAAGACAAGAAGAAAGATACACACTGGAAGCCTTTGTCGATTGATTATAAGAAGACAAATACAATGGTGATGTACAATACAATCCAATGCTTCTGTGCAAAATCCCATAGAGTGCTCATTCATAAAATACCAAATACCCAAGGGTCTTGTTGTAGTCGGCCTTCTCTGCACTAGAGCTCCACCTTCTCCAAGCCTGCACTTGTGCACACCTTGCACCAAGCTTCCAATGGGGAGGGGAGGGGGGGGAGGGGGGGGGAGGGGGGGGAGGAGGGGGGAGGGAGGGGGGAGGGAGGGGGGGAGGGAGGGGGGGAGGGAGGGGGGAGGGAGGGGGGGAGGGGGGGGGAGGGGGGGGGGGAGGGGGGGGAGGGGGGGGGAGGGGGGGGAGGGGGGGGGGAGGGGGGGGAGGGGGGGGGGGAGGGGGGGGAGGGGGGGGGGGAGGGGGGGGAGGGGGGGGGGAGGGGGGGGAGGGGGGGGGAGGGGGGGGGGAGGGGGGGGGAGGGGGGGGAGGTGGGGGAGGGGGGGGGAGGGGGGGAGGGGAGGGAGGGGGGGGGAGGGGGGGTTGGACACCTTCTGTCGGCACGCACACAGCTTCAATGGGACTTGGGATCCTTGGGGTGAGTAGCTTAGCCCTTCTCTGCACACTTCCTTAGTCACTCTTCATGCACACCTTGTACTTCACTTCTCTGCGTCACACATTGTGTGTCTCTTGCACTTCTCTCTCTTGCCTAGCTTAGACTATGATCATCTTGCTTAGTCCTCCAAGAATATTCCTTTCCTTGATTTGAGTGTCGATTCATGTACGCTCCTAAGTGCAAGAGTATTTTGGTTCTCACTTTGATATCCCAAGATTTTCTCCGAAAGTGGATAGCCAAAAAATACCTATTTTGTCCCGTAGTGACTTTAGACTAAAACAAAAATTTTAAGTGGGGGGCCATACTTTCATTTCTACATACGTTGCCGCTTCACATACCTTCACATTTTTGCCTTTTAATTCTTCACTTGTGCACCTAAGAGAGGGTTCACCTGAACCTTCCAAAATACTTGAAAAACACTTTGAACCTTAGAGAAATTACAGAAATACCTCTACCACCTGCAACCAACTTTCTGCAATTTTACCCTTTGTGAACCAATGAATTGTGCACTACCTATGCACTTTGACACCTGAACTTTGAACACTTTGAATTTGCCCAATTGACTTTGATGTTGACCTTGTTGACTTTGACTACTTTGACTTTGACCATTTTGACTTTGAGTATGGTTGACTTTGACTACAGTTGACTTTGACCAATATGACTTTTATGGGCTCAGTAGTAATACACGCAGAGGTGTTTCCCAACTATGTTGAGATCATCTTGATGAATTTGACCCTGTATCCCATATCCTTCAAGGACTATAGAATAAAGTTCCACTCCAAGAAATCGCGAGCCTTTTCAAAATCAATCTTGATGAAAAGAACATCTCGAGATGAATCCTTAGCGAACTTCAGGCCTTCCCACATATCGATCATGGCCTCCAAGATGGATCCAACCTTAATGAAGCCTTTTTTATCTTGATTGATCCAGTACCAAAGATGGCATGCAATCCTATTAGCCAAGACCTTCATGAAGATCTTATAACTAGTTTCCCGCATCGTGATTGGCCTCGAGTTTTCAATCATGTGTGTCCACTCATGATTCATAGATCTCCCCTCTCACATGTAGATTCTCTGAGTCGTTTGTCCAAATGTCCATAATGATTGTTTTTGTGTTCATCTTCTTAATCATTAAACATTACAAGTTGAATTATTGTGTATGTTTTCTTTCCATGGTTCTTAGTATATGCATGCTAATATTGGATATTACTCACCTTTTCCCTTCTTGCTCATCATCTGCATACAACATACTGTTTGTTACTTCATCATGTACCTCCTCTTCTTCAAAGACCTCTTCATCTTGGACAATGATCTCTTCCTCCTCCACTACCGAGTGCACCTCAAAGTCCACTACGGATGGAATTTCGTCTACATCTATGTCCTCATAAATTCTTCTACTACATGGAGAGACTTGTAAAACAAAGAGCCACTCTGAATCTTTGGATCTAGCATCAAGACAACTTGCCCAAAGTGGTCAGGAAGTACAAATGTATCTCTTTCATCTGTCCATAGCTTTGTGGAGTCTACTTGAAGCAAACCACTCTTATCCTACCTCACTATTGTGTTTGTTCCAAAGGTGACTACTTTGAATCATTTGACATCAAACAAAAAGTAGTCAAACCTCTTGAATTATAGCGTCAAGATATCTTGGATCAATCCACAATACTCGAGCTCACCTTCTTGAGCATTCGCATCTCTTGCATCAACTCTACATTTTTGGAAAATTTTCACCATCACCCTAGTATCAAGAGTAGACCCTTTTTTCTTAATTCGTGTGATCCAAAAGTTTCCTCCATGAGACCATAGTGCACTATATTTAGAATACTCCCAATCACATCCCATTGTGAGTTCCACCTTTTCTTCAAAGATATCTTCACCTTCTACTACAACTTGTGAAATGGTTGTATCTAGCCATCTTCTCATTGGAAAGGGTGAAAGAGGCCAAGAATTTCTGGAAGAGGCAAAAATCAAGTGGAACAATCTTTGGAAACCGATCTCTTCCTTTGCATTTGTCTCCTTGGAAATTTCATACCTCTCCAACCACTTCTGCATAGGCTCAGAGTTAACAATGCAAAACCTCACTGCCTTCTCTATGAAAGTTGCATCCATTTTACTTTGCATCCCTTTCCCTTCAAGTTCATCACCTATGAGACAAACATCTTCATCATTCCTCATAACTAAGGCATTTTTGGGTCTAACATGCATAGAAACTCTATTATGAATACAAGAGACTCTTGTATGATCCACCCCTCTACCATACTACCCTCTAGACATGCTCTCTGATGAATAAACCCTTTTAATGTCTTCATGAAGTTCTCTAAGAAGAACATCCATCGACTATGGACAGCTCCAACTATTGCAACTTCATTAACCTTATGCACCAATAAATGAAGCTGAATTCTGAGAATACTTGTGGGAAAGTATTTCTCAACCATATAGACAGCCTCTATAGCTTTGATTTTTGCAGTCTTTATGCTATCTCTCCTTATCTCTTTAGAAGAGATCCATTGTACCAAGGAATTGATGTTATAAATTGTTGTTTGCACATCCTTCAAAAGGCAATCTTTTAGAGTTACGAGAAGCACAAACTTTAAAAACTTGTGCCAATCATGAGACTTAAGCCCTCGAAGATCATTGTTTTGTGTGAAGGAAGTCTTTAGAAACCTCATGCATCTTGTAGGTTTCCAAAACTCTGAAATCCCCAACTTCACTTGTTGCTCTTCCATCTTATAGAGCACCCAAGGAGCTCTTGGTAGTGAAATTGTTTCGTTCGGCTTGGTAATTTCCCACAACTCTTGCATACATCCTCTCTCTTCCATTTCCTCCCTTTGTGCTTTGCTTTCCTTCTTTCTGATCATTATCTACGAGAGCATCTCTCCCATATTCTTGAAAATATGCATCAAGTCTACCAAATGATTGATCAATAAATCACTCCAATAAGGGAGTTCATGAAAGATTGATTGTTGTTTCATGCATGGACTAGTGTTTCTACATCCTACAACTGCTTTCAATCACTTGCTTTCATTTTGTGTTGCACTTGTTGGCCAATTTTCCCTTCATGTAAAACATGTCCATGAGGGAGATATCTATGATGTGCTTCATAGATAGTTTCCCGAAGTGCTTTGGAGTAGTGTGCTTCAAGTCATGGTTGACATAGGGGACAAGCATGGTAACGCAAAACCCATAAACCTAAACATTCACCATAACTGGACCAATCATGCATCATCCACATAAGTATGCCTTGCACTTGCACATCCCATCTTCTTATAGGTTGAGATACGTGGCACACAGTAATTCCATCCCATAAAGGGTGTAGCTTTTCCACAATTTTTGCAAGATATACATCCATGTTTTTACCTTATACTTGGCACAATGAGAGCTAATAATAAATGGCCCTTTTTGTAGTTAGCCATGGTGGGATGTTATAGTTGACTAAACATATAGGCCATGTGCTCCATGAGGAGCTGCATAAACCAAATGGATTTACTCCATCCATAGCTAGGCCTAGATGTATGTTCTAATGCTCTCTAACAAACTCTCACGACTTACTATCTATGTGTTTCCAAGCATCAGATCAGCAAGCAATCGCATTACACCATCTGTAGAACTGCTCTTTACATGCCATGATATTAATTGAACTACATGCTCTTAATTCTTGGAATGATAGGAAAGTGGTGAAGAACCTTTGTGGAGACTGCTTCGCCCACAAGGTCGTCTCTAAACTTTCTCCCTCCACACTTTGGACATATGCAGAGATGCTCATACTCCTTCCGAAAGAGAATCCAATCATTTGGACAAGCATGAATCTTGGTGTAGTCCATTCCAACGGACTGTAAAATTTTTTTTGCATCTCTATGTGTTGGAGGCATGGCATTACCATCTGGCAGAAGTTGATGTTTCAAAAGCTTGTAAGTGATAAGCGATTACAACGATATTAGTAAGTGAACTTATTTTCATTCAAAAATGAAAGTTTATTTCAAACAAACTTACTTGAACAATTCAAAGACACTACTATCTAACCATCCATAAATTGATTGAAGATTGACCAAAGCAAAAGATGCATGTAGTACAGATATCTTTGCTTTGGTGTACAAAAGTAAACAGGCTAGTCTTCGCATGTTCTCATGTTCTCCATCAGCTTTTGAGCATGGAAATTTTGGTGTGTCCATGGAACCCATGACATCTTCTCCACCATTATAATCGTCATCCATCTCATAAGAAACCTTCAACATTTCTTCCATGTGTTCATTCTATGTTATGCTACTAGTACCTTGTACTTCTCTTTTGTCCATGAGAGGTAGATGGTGCAATGTTGTTTGGGTTGACCTACTCACCAAGGGAACCATGCAAATGGTAGCATAGGTTTTCTAGTCCACTTTTATCAAAGGATCCATATTCTCTAACATGTGTAGTACAAATCACTTGTTTTTGAAAAATGTGATGCTTGCACTGAGTGCAAGGACATGCCATTCTCTCCTTCAGATCCAAACATGCCATCTGATACCATGTGGAGATGTTAGGACATTTTATACATGATACATTTCACTATATATTCTAATTTTAATTCTAAAACTCTAATTTTTTTATTAGACATAAAATCCTATTTTATATATATTTGATTATCTATATTAATATTAATCCTAAAAATCTATTTTCTCCTTATATATATATATATATATATCCTAACATCCTCTATTTTATATATTTAATTATATATATGTCAAAACCCTAATTTCTTATATATTTATATATATGTGTTTGTATGTGTATGTGCTTGTATGTAAGAGTCCTAAAATGCTATTCTGTTATATATTTGATTATATATATGCAAAAACCCTAAAAATTCTAAAACCTATTTTCTACATATTTAATTATATATATTTTATATATTTTGATTTTTTCCCTAATTTTTACATACATTATTACATATTCTAATATTTCCTTAATTTATATATATATATT
>CM035419.1:74013239-74015739 GCA_020310875.1 Ceratopteris richardii
TATATATATATATATATATATATATATAATATATATTATATATATATCTATATTATCTATATATTATAATATATATATGTTGTGTGTGTGTGTGTGTGTGTGTGTGTGTGTGTGTGTGTATGTGTGTGTGTGTATCTCTATCTCTCTCTCTCTCTCTCTCTCTCTCTCTCATCTCTCTCTCTCTCTCTCTCTCTCTCTCTCTCTCTCTCTCTCTCTCTCTCTCTCTCTCTCTCCTCTCTCTCTCTCTCTCTCTCTCTCTCTCTCTCTCTCTCTCTCTCTCTCTCTCTCTCTCTCTCTCTCTCTCTCAGAGTCACATTCACGAGCTTACCTGGCCCCTTCAGCATGAGACAGGCAGCCACCGATAGACTCACACGAGGATATGCAGCTTTAGCCATGTTAGAGCGGACATGTCACCAGGCACACTTCCAAGAGCCCCGCACAAAGGGGTGGTTATTTGACACACTAGTCAGACCAGCTATGATGTATGCTGCGACAGTTTGGGCCCCAGGCCTCAGTCACCCAGTGGAGTGCGATCGAGAGGCCCCAGGTACGTATGATCTCGCGACTATTTCGCGGGAAACAGTCGGTACCACATGACATCATCAGGGCAGAGCTAGCCGCACCACCCATGGTAGTAGATGCACTATTCCAAACTATCTGCTTTATTCAGAGGATGAGGGAGCTCCCTACAGACAGACTCACAAGCAGAGCTTTTGAGGCATCTATATAGATATCAGAGTCAGGATATGAGAGAGCTTGGTACACTCAGGTTAGAGTATGGTTTGATAGTCATGGGCTTGATATGGACAGATTGCCGCCTTTTCAGTACGACCCAGACTCACCTCACATCCACCTCTCTCGTCATGAGAGGAATGTTGTGCTCAGACAGGATCTTTGGCAACGCTACATTAGTCAGACATGGCACACACCACACATGGGATCGAGACTATTGCACTATCGAGACAAGTTCTTAGACATCCTAGCAGACAGTTTCATCCGGCGGCCATGTTACATGGATACTTACATGCCTCATAGCTTGAGGGTAGCGATTGGCCAGTTGAGAGTCTCATCACATAGACTAGAGATTGAGACGGGCAGAGCCGCAGACATTCCCAGAGAGGAGCGGATATGCAGGGTTTGCAGAGTAGAGATGGAGGATGAGGAGCACTTTGTATGCAGATGTAGCGCATATGATGCATCAGAGGTAGATACGGGACTCTATTTACAGGGCAACCCACCCTCCGAGAGATCATGGACTCTAGAGACAAGAGACAGCTCGGGCGATTCCTACTAGAGATACAGAGTCATAGAGATTCCCTACTCCAGCCTAATGTAGCAACCCATACAAGAGGGAGACAGAGTCAGCTCACTGAGTTCTTTATTCCACGACGTGCTGCAGCCCTCCCCCCCTCAGCCCAAACACCGAGAGGGGTGACTCTTCAGCAGGCTCATACTGCCCGAGCTAGGAGACGACCCCATACTAGAGGATATCGGGCCCCGCGACATCACCGACATCAGATTGCAGAGGTCCAGGCTCGTCACCATCGCGCCATGGAGGAGAGACGATTCCAGATGATGGCTGATCCCGCTGCAGCTATCACGATGGCCCTGACTCCACCTCCACCTATGTATCACATCTTACACCCGCCCACTAGCACAGGATGGAGCTAGTTAGTCATTTCAGATGCATTCCCATGCTTGTTGTACTACCCCTTTGCATATAGACTGTCATAGATATCGCACTCCATACATCCCCCCACTTTCATGGGTATCTCCACACGCATTTCACGAAGATATGTATCAGCTTTACCAGTTTCTTTTTCAGCACTTTTATCTTCTCTGATAGACAGAAGATACACCCATGTACATTGATTTGTCTCATAGGCCGAGTTCGGCCTCCTAATAGACGTAAAAACACTTTCTTTCTTTCCTTCTTTCTCTCTCTCTCTCTCTCTCTCTCTCTCTCTCTCTCTCTCTCTCTCTCTCTCTCTCTCTCTCTCTCTCTCTCTCTCTCTCTCTCTCTCTCTCTCTCTCTCTCTCTCTCTCTCTCTCTCTCTCTCTCTCTCTCTCTCTCTCTCTCTCTCTCTCTCTCTCTCTCTCTCTCTCTCTCTCTCTCTCTCTCTCTCTCTCTCTCTCTCTCTCTCTCTCTCTCGGAGAGACAGTGCCACCAGGCATATTTTCAGGAGCCCTGCACAAAGGGGTGGCTCTTTGACACTGGTTACGCCAGCGCTCATGTATGGGGCAGCTATATGGGGACCAGGATTAGCTACATCAGTATGGACAGCATTAGAGACGCCACAGATCCTCATGATTGCCAGACTTATCCGCAGCAAGCCTTCAGTACCACATGATATCATTAGAGCAGAGCTCGCTGCACCACCGATGCTAGTTGAGGCACTATTCCAAACGGTATGCCTATTACACAGACTTCGGGGCATGGATACAGAGCGCATTGCTTATCGTGCTTTCGAGGCATCACGTGATATGGCATTAGCAGGCG